>CM070077.1:17414287-18633037 GCA_036250285.1 Pyrocoelia pectoralis
AAAGTAAAATGCTTCTAAGCGGCTTATAATAAAGGAATGTTTATGTTTGTTTTATTACCCAAAAAAGTCAATCAGGTAAAGGTGAGTTTTCAGTTATGCACATGCAGTCACTTCAGAGATGAAATTTTTTTTTGCACATTTTTCTTTGGGAGAGTTATCAATTTCGAATGTGTGCAACAAATATGCAGCTTTTGATGGAATGTGAAATTTGTATTAACCTGAAAATCGTCTAAAAAAAGCTCCGGTTGCCATTTGTCCTTATTTTAATACAATTATTGACGAAATTGATAACAATCCCACAATTTTTTCAATTATCATCATCGTTTTGTTGAAATTCCATCAATGTTAAATTCTACTAGGTACGTACCTACTCAATGACTAGTTCAACGAACTTACTAAATTATACGATTTGAGTGGATAAATTGCAATCGATAATTTATTATTTTTTATCGATTTGAACTGTAACAATTCTTCGATATCGTAGACGATCGATTTTGTATTAACCTCTATTCCTGGTGATCGGAAGGGATTATTGTATTTCCAAATATGCTTGCCATTTTAAAAGCTCATCGCAATCGTTTTTGCGCTCAATATTACATTATAGTTGGAATTACAATGCCCTCACGCAAGGAATAATTTAATGCTTCAATCTTTCAATCACTATACTATCTCCATACTTCGTATTTATTGTATCCACATTTTAATCGATTGATCGATGATTGTGATGAAACCGAAGTAACAGACATCTAGGCAAGTAGGTACCTATTCACTTTTATAGCAAATCAAAATCTCCCATCTGATTCTAATCTAATAGTTTACGGCCTACTTTAGTACTTTTTACACAGTTTACGAGAGTGCGCAACGAGTCACCTTGAAGGAAATTGAAATTTGACATCTTAAAAGTTGGCAAAAAATTGAAAGACTTTTACCACTTTTTTTATTATATAGGTAGCAATACATCTTAATTTGTCAATATTGTTCACCATTTCTTATTGTCTATTAGCATAAATGTTAAATTAGTCTTCCATCCTCTTTATATTGTGGATATTCGCATTGTCTCTTATCCCACTCGTACAATATTAAGGCGTTTTCTTGAGCACACATTAAAGTGTCACTACCGTGATGCAAACACTTGTATGCAAAAATTTCCTTTTTCAATTTCTTCAGCGATGGACAGTCAACTTCTTCTAAGTTAATTACTACTTTCTTAAGAAACTTTAACACGTATTGTTTCTCGGATCCTTTTACATAAATCCTATTGAATGGCTGTAGCAAAGCGCGCGTTTCTTTTTCAAAGTCTTCAAATCTAATGTGGCCACCGTCCCACTTTAGACCATGATGGTAATTTTCCAAATATTTAATCTCTTTTTCATAGTGGTTGTTAATGGATACTCAGCCGGCGGTTTTAGTAATAAAGTTGTGCAGCTGGGTCCATATGATGAAACAATAGATATCTCTTTAGGTATGAATTCCTTAAGGCTTCCTCTAAATCCTTGTAAGTCAACAAAAGCGTCCATTTTGGACAGTCTTATATCGTTCAGTGTTCACCAATAATATAATATAATAATATAATAATAATAAGTAAGTCCTTTACATTCTCGAAAGGTTTACATTAATAAGTACCTATTACAAGATGGGTAATTAAAGACGCGAGATCAATACGAAACTGAAGTAACAAACGTTCAGGTATTCATTTTTATATCAAAATCAACATTTTCCATCTCATTTTAACGTGGTTCCTCTTGTTGACACCTTGAATGACTTTAAACTTAGCCAAGATGCAAACCTCGTCTTTTCACCTTCAAATACTTCACAAAGTCACCAGGTGACCTACTTTTCATACATAGTTTACGAGAAGAATAAATTGCCATTCACGAGCAAAAAGTTGGATTGTCGCGCACTGTATTATCGTTGGAAAAGGTCAAGCGCGTTTAGTTTTCCAATGCAGGAGATGACGGCGATGAGGGCGGTGAGGAAGATTCACTACTGCTACCCATTCATTTAAGTCACTGTTGAATTGTTCTAACTTTGCATCACTTAACTTTCTCATGAGACACTTGATGCAGTACTTGTTACTAATAAAACGCTCGCATAGCTCAAGACCCAGCTCATATTTCGCGGCAAGGTCACGGCACTCCGGTTCACTATAGTCACCCATTCCGTACACTGCTTCATGTTCGGCATCAAATTTTAATGCCGAAAACAGTTGCTTTAGACGTTCCACTGCCGTTAGAATATCTGTCGGTTTTGGCCACGATGCTTCTGCATATGCCATCCACATTTTGTAAATGACACATAATACATTACCTTATATATCTTACAATCCCACTTTCACACCCCCACCTGAGACGCTGAAATGTCACCTTGAAAAGTTGGCACCGCGCGTCTAAAAATAAAGTTTAACCTTTTGAAGGTCACATAACTAGTAACTTTTGGAGTTAGGATCGGCCGGTTACTTTTCTAGTGACTTTTTGAGTTAGGATTGGCAGGTAGCTTTTCTAGTGACTTTTTAAGTTAGGATCGGCCGGTATTTATTTAGTAACCTGGTGACTTTTTGAGTTAGGATCGGCCGGTATTCATTTAGTAACTTTTCTAGTGACTTTTGTCGGTATTCGTTTGGTAACTTTTCTGGTGACTTTTTGAGTTAGGATCGGCCGGTAACTTTTTGTGTTCGACCTACATTCATTTCTATTGACTTTGAGTTAGTATCGGCCCTATTTATCTACTACTTGTTATTATTATAATATAACTACTTGCTATTTCCACCACGTAAGCGTAGATAAAATTAAACGTTATACAAGGTGGCACAGAACAATATTAGTTTATTAGTGGAAACACTCCAAAAAAAAATAAATGGAATTATAATATCACCATTACTTGAAATAACGAGTCTAAAAAGATTACGAACTGCTTCTTCCATACTGTCAACACCAATCCATTCCAGTTCTTAAAATTATCCACCATTGCGTTTGAGCTTCCTCCAAGTTTTGAGCAGGCATTTTTGAGACATCGTCTGTCATCAAGCCCCCCCCCCCCCCCCCCCCCCCCGGCATTACGTTGAGCACTAACAGTAGGTAACTGTGTGTCTTCGTCTTCGAAAAAATATGGTCGCACAACGTTGTCACTCCACATCACACGATAACTTTTGGAGAATGTAATGACTTTATTTCTTACGGGTTTCTGGGTTGACCAATACCTCAAATACTGCGTGTTAACAAACTTCCACAAATGACAAATTAATTTATTCAAAATGTCTACTTCATTGTTTAAAATTTCCAAAATGGTACTGCAGAAATTTAATCGGGATTGCTTATCTCCGTCGAATCGTTTTTGGATGATCTGTATCGTGTAAGGATGATATTTTAATTAATGTAAGCTTCTCCTAGAGATGTTAAGGGAGACTGTTTTCGCAGTGAATGTTTTGAGCTGCACTGAATTCTCACTAGTTCAATGTTGGCTTCTGTCCGTACAGTTTTGGTAGGACCATGTTCAACGGCTTGTGTACTGCAGAAATGCCGCAATTCGTGTATGTTGAAATCCGTCATACATTACACAGATAATCTAGTGACTTTTTGAGTTGAAACCGGTCCTGTATATTATCGAGATGATCTGGTGACTTTTTGAGTTGAAACCGGTCCTACATATCATGAAGACGTTGCTAGTGACTTTTTGTGCTGAAACCCGTGCTATATATTATCGAATGTGGTGGGGGTGATGTGCTATATAATATAAAGAGGATGGTCGAGAAATAAAGGGTTGTTGAACAGAAAGAGCACTTAGGTGGGCTACTCTCGAATTCTGGGCGAGGCAGTCAAGTGACTACCTATACTAGAAGGACGATCTGACTCACTCATCCCTCGATTTATACTAGGGAAAAACTACCACATCTTCTTTGATGTGGAAAGTGGCATCCCAACGACGAGACATATCCATCTTCACGTATGGATCCAAATAATGGAAGGAACAGGTACAAGTATTTATTCCCAAGAACCGAACTTCCATATCAGCCAATCACTAGGCAAAATTTCGACTATCTTTCAGGCAGAACTAGCAGTCATAACGCTAAGTGCAAAAACAATTCTTATGCACAGCATAAAGAATAAAATGATCAGAGTCCTCAGTGACAGCAGTGAGAGCAGAGTTGCTCTGCAAGCACTAGATCAATACAAATTCACCTCTAGGCTGGTTTCCGAGAGTCACCAGGTACTAGAGCAAGTAACAAACAGCAATATCCTTGAGCTTGTATGGGTTAAAGGGTATGCTGGAATAATAGGCAATGAAAAAGCCGATAAGTTAGCCCGACTGGCCTCAAAACAACTATTTTATGGTCCAGAGCCGGCTTTTTCACTTACAGTATCAACTGTAAACAACTTAATAACCCAAGACAGCCAAGCCCAACACAGGGCTAGGTGGAAGTTGATGTTAGACTCCCACCACGCGAGAGAGGCCTTCAAAGTACCATCTCGTAGCCTGGCGCGCTTCTGTACAGAGCTATCCAGAGGAAACCTGTGGCTACTGGTAGGTATACTTTCTGGGCACTGTACTTAACAAGCACATGCTCCGCATGGGCTTGGTAGGCTCACCATCCTGTAGAGGATGGTACACAGATGCCGAGACGGCGCAACACATACTGTGTCAGTGTCCTGCACTTGTCAAATTAAGACGATCCATGTTGGGGGAATCCTGGCCGGACATGACTAAAATCAGAGCCGCCTCCCCATCCAGCATCCTCAGGTTTATCTCACGTATGGGATGGCTTGAGTCACGTTGCGGGGTCGAACGACTCTAATCAGGGAGGTAGCACAAAGGACCCGAAAGGACGGCCTAGGTGCGCGTGGGCTTTCCCACCCTCCCATCGAAATCCAGAATCCAGCAAGAACAGTTACGCATGGTTTGTTTTCAAGATTTCAAGAACAACACAGAGACCAGCTTTTTTTGGGTAGATTTAGTGCAGTTGTTATAATGGCTTGTAAGTACACAAGAAAAGTTATTCTTTTGTGCTATACTAGTTATTTATTTAAGGCCGTCACGGACGTCAATACGGTCACGACGCGGTTTGCCGGCTGAGGCGAAGTGCGTGGCGTCTTTGAAGTGACATTTGACAACTATGCCGCTTGATTCGAAATCGTTGCTAAGTTGCTTTGGCGGTTGCCCTTGGCAATGGTTGTATCAGATAACTTTATGGCCGCAGTTTCGTACAATGGGGTTCCCTTGGAAGCGGCTGTATTCGATCACTTTACGGCCGCATTTTCGTATCATTTGACATTACTTTAGCATGATATGGACAGAAAAATATTTAAATATTCGGTACAAGCACGATACACATAAACACGGTATGCTGATGCGCACCGGCTGACGTCATCTGCGAAGGAAAATTGCAAACTCACGTATACTATTTATAAAGCGTAAAGCACTTGCCGCACAATTTGACAGACATTTACATGTACCGCTCACCTCATGCGCTAAGCGAACGCCTTTAATACAAATAATCAGCATACCGTGTTTATGTGTATCGTGGGTACAAGCTTGTATTATAAATGTATAGTTACACTGCAAATAGAGAATGATCACTTCGTTTCACAATCTTACCTTTTTGCACACTAATCTACGGTAGCGTGTCCTGTTCTTGGCTACATATAGGGTAAGCTCATTTGATAAAATCTTGTAAGGTACCTTAACAGAGAAGTGAATATATGATTCTAAATTGAAATTCAAATAGGATTTGAGAATTTAACTTCAGCAGATTTTGGTAAATCTGACCGATTTCCATGGATGAACTTCACATTTCGATTAGCTTCGGACTTTTTTTCATGCGTATGATGAGTACGGTACGAAATGAAATTATTATACATTTATACGAAAATTCGGCTTACGGATACAAAAATTGCGTTTCCTTCATTAGCAAGTAAACCATGCTGAATATGATTCGAATTAAAAGCTCGTTCATTATTATTAATTCTGCAAAGAACACACCCTTCAATTTTTAATTATAAACTACATTTGTTTTGTAAAAGCATAACTACCGAGAACACTAATCAATAATTCTTCAAACTTAAACTGTAATTTCCGCATTCGATGTGTAAGTCATCGATTTACTTATTAAAATAAAATCCAAAAAAATCGCATGTTGATAAGAAAAATAAAAGTTCTACAATACAATTGTTGCTTAATGGTGAAATATGGCGTCCGTGTCTCCGCGACGCTCAGTTATCGGTTTACTTTACACGCGAACGGACGTCGTCCCATAACGTGGGAAAAGTTTAGCGTCGCTTTCAATACGCATTGTTCAGAAAATATTTTTTCGGAAACTTGTCGAGGATTTCGGGATTAAATCACAATTTATTTATAAGTGAAATAACGTTACGATTAGGTGTATAATACTGAAAGTTGTACAGTTAGCTAGGGTAAGTACTTTAAAAATTGTTTAGTGTCGAACGAAGTATTTGTGTACTGTATTTTGAGAAAATAATAAGTTACGACTTACAGCTGTTAAATAGAAAAAAAAACAAACACAGAACGCTTGTTATTACTGATTCTAATTTAAGAGGTTTAGATTGTTATACATTTATTAACGTTTCTTTTATAGCTTTTTTCGCACCAACGAATTTTAGAACCGTTCGATAGTTAAAATAAATTAATGTTGCGAAACGATTAATTCTTTATCCCAAGGGAGCAACGATTACTTTCGATTAGGTGCCTGCTTGCAGGATATCCTTAAGGTTAGTAGTCCTTTAGAGCGGTAATTACTTCGAATTTAGGGAAGGCGTCACTAGCGGTGTCGTAAGTTAAAAAACTAAAAAGTTTTCTTTAAATTACATTTAATTAAAATGTATGTAATAAAATAAAAAAGTTAGGCTTTCTAATAAAACTTTGTGATAAGCGCACCAAATTTTTTCCGCAGCTTCAAAAAGTATATTTTAGTCCCGGTGTGTACGCATCATAGTATGATAGTTTAATTAACTTTTAAAGGGTCGACAAAGGTCCTATTAATATACATGTTGTGATCAGTAAAATGAGTTAATTACAGATCGATTTTTATCATTTCATCGTACATAAAAATTTACCAATAAAATCGTTGATGTTTAGTTCTTTACATTTTGAATTTGTAGCATTAATTTTAATTCTATAAGACTGGATTCGCATTTATTATGAATTGTGCTAAGCCTTCAGCTTAGTTGCTACCGAATATCAATTAAACGTAAACAACAATACTACCTACTTTATTAGTTATGACTTGGGATTTTCATTAATCTACCCAAAATCTTCCGGTAGGTACCAAATTTATTATAAAATTAATTATATCTCCGGTCTACACAATAACTTTTTTCTAAATTTTGAACAAATGACACTTGATAAATTATAGGACCTACATTGAAATTCTAAAATTTGGTAGGTATAGCCGTATAGCTTTTTATACAAATAAATTTTCATTTTGAAAGCTTTTGAGATTCGGAGAACAATGTTTTACGCAGATGCGAATATTTGGTATTAGCATTAGTTTGTCTTTTTCAAAACGCAATGGAATCGATGCTATATTTTACCACATATAATAAATGTTGGAAGTTGTTGTATGTTGTTTCCAAGCGGAACTGAACTTTGAGAAAATAATAGTACATCGATTTGGTTTGGTATGAGTGATGACTTTAAATTTGGGTTTGAAAATGCAACTAATATTAATGATTTTCAATTTCGGTTTACCGCTGATATTTAAATTGCTCGTCAGGATATATCGTCTTCCTGCATAATATTTGAGCAGGAAAGTAGCTAGTATTCAATTTTTGTCACCAAGTGCGGCCAGAACGCTTTTGTTACAGAAATTTAATATTTTATATATTTACTTATATTTGTTAGAGTAGTTTAATGCACTAGAGTCAATTATATATATATTATTTAATATATAATATGTATAATAAATAATAAATATTTGTGCATTTTCATAAATAAAGTTTTATATAATTGACTCTAGTGCATTAAACTACTCTAACTATTATAAGAAGATAGCCAAATAATTAATTATATACATTTACTTATATTTGTATATCAAGAAGAGAAAAATAAGGATAGGGAAATCGTATTGGAGCGCCTTGGAAGAAATCCGCTGAAGGTCGTTAGGTAATGTCGCTTAAAATGTTAGTATTATTTCAAATAATGTATCATGTAATGTACAAATAAATTAATAATATAACATAACACATTGACATGTTCAAAAGTTATTTTTCGAAATTTAAAGCAAATTGCTTTTGACGATAATTAGGTTTTGAACACTACGGCTACTTTTTTATAATGTCTCAAGTAAACACAACTACGCAACACTTGTAAAATTAATGAAAAGTTCTGCTACAACTACTGCTACACGTACAGATCAAATTTTTACCTTACGTTTCTAAAAATGTGTAGAAGCACTTTCAGGAAAGCTGTTTCGCTATAGCGTTGCACAACTGTGCAATGGGTGTACACAAAATTAATATACCTTAAATGTCACAAATTGCGCTATTGGCACATTTTTAGTAGGTAATTTGTGCAACATCTTAGCAATTTATGTGCTTGAAATGGATACGTATGTTCCACAACAATGCTTTTGAAAAAAATACTAATATGTTTCGTATTCTTAAATATGAAACTATTGACATAAAATTAAACTATTGAGTTTTCTATTTTACCTGTGTCTGAAGTATATCTGGATTTATTGTCCAGATACCACAAGTTTTAGAAGTATTTTTAACCATTTCCATTGACGCAAGATTGGTGACCATCCACTTATACGTTTCCTGAACATACGCCCTTGAGCTTTGAACTCTGTGAGTGCAATTTCGAGGGATACTCAATACTATGCTCACGAGAATAATCCACATATTGTAGGGATTTGTGGGAATGGAGAAGTTTCCAATTTTTTGCTATAAATTAATTATGAAAATATAAGTGAAATAAAACAAAAAGGTGAAAGAATCATTAAAATATCTCAACAAATGAAAAAGTTACGAGCCTTTAAAGTTGCGGTTGGAAAAATAATTTCGTAATCTTGAGATCCAGCGTGTGACGTCACTTGACCTGTTCGGATTCGCTTAGTAGGTACGAGTACGGTTATTGGTGTGGAATCAGTGCGCTTATCATGCGTGTTTTGTTTATTACAAGATGACCGATGCTAAAAAATGCTTCTACAAATAATGTATTGTCCCTAATTACCATAGCACGACAGTTTAAAACCCCTAAGCCTAATAAAAATTTGTTTCTCACGTAACGACGTAACTATTACCTGGATGGAAGCATTGCTATTCCAGTACGAGATATTTTAATGTCGTTGAAGAAAACTCGTGGATTCCCATGTACGTCTGGCTATGGATTTCGATGTATGCAAAAGCTTAGTTAGTAAAATATTCAACAAAACTGTTCCCTTAACCCAGATAGGCCTGAAACTTTATTTTTCCGATTTAGTTTTTTTTTTCTTTGGTTTAATGTTATTTATTAAAGGTAAAAATAACTAGAAAAAAAAATAAATAAATTCTTGCGCATTTGTTTAAAAATGGTGTCCTTTTAAAAGAACAGTAGGCCTTCATGCTACTAAAACAATTTTTTATGTACATTTTATTTATTTATAAATATAACAAAAAATCTTAATTGAAACTGTAAACTAAACTATAAACAAAGTTTTTAATAAATATTTTATGGCGACGTATGATATTGCTTGAAACATATCTTAGGATGTAGAGCAACGCCACATTTTTCGCACTTAAATTGTACCTTCTTGTGGCAAAACGCACAGCGTGTTTGATTTTCTTGGTACACTATAATATGATCCAGTCTGTCAAACCGTGAATACATATGAGATGTACAAGATGGTTTTGATGGGCCTCTTTTCTTTTGGGTTTTATATGTTTCTAGCATATTTTGCCCAATAGCTCGTCTAAATGCAAGATTATCCATTTTCCCTCCTGCATTTCGATGCAGATGCCACGCATTTTGCACAGCCATATCAATACATTGGGCAAATAATGGAAAATACCATTTCTTGCCACGTATGGATATTCTGTATAAGCTAACGTTCTGATCACATCTATCAACACCTCCCATGTTTTTGTTATAATTTTGAATCAAATTTGGTTGCTCAATATAAATATGTTTTTTTTCTTTGCTAGAATAGCGTTTCACTCGTGACAAAGGAGCGACTGAGTTAAAATTTGAAGCAATTGTAACAACATTATTGTCGTTCCATTTGCAAACCAGTATGTTATTGTTTTTTTCTAACATATATGAAAAAGCACCTCGTTCTTTTTTTTTCATTTCAACTACTGTGGTCAATGGGCATTTTGCAGTTCTATTCTCTCTTATTGTACCCGTTCCTTTGATTCCTTTCAATTTTAACTCACAAAGTAAAGGTATTGAGGTGAAAAAATTATCAAAGTATAGATGAAATGAATAATCTTTCCAATGGGATTGCAACAAATCTGCGTATTCCAAAATTACGCTAGCACCAAGACCTAACTTTTTGTACTGATTATCTAGCACTGTTGATGATCCCTGATAAGGCTCAAACCACATTGTATATCCTTTCCTGGTGGTACCCATCCACAATTTATAACCCCATCTAATGGGCTTTCCTCGGATGTATTGTTTACAGCCATGGCGACCATAATATGGCACCATGGCTTCATCGACACTGTGATTTTCTTCAAGTGGCGCAAATGCTAGGAATTGTTTGTTTATAGCAACAAACAGAGGCCTGATTTTTGAAAATTTGTCTTTCTGATTTAATTTCGTATTGTCATTGAAATGTATATTTTTCATAATTTCAATAAAACGATCTCTAGGAATGGCTTGAGAAATCAGTTTATTTCCGGCATCATCTGAATTTTCCCAATACATTTTTTTCCTGGGTAAACATACATATCCGCTTACTATCAATACGCCAATAAAACATCTAATTTCGTTAGCTGTTATATTTCCAGCGACATTTTTTTGTAACGCATACGTGTTGGTATATGTTGTTATCATATCAATTATTTCATCATTGATAAAATTGTTGAAATATTCCATAGGGGTCAGAATTTGATTGATTGTAACAGTATCATTTGACCATATTTTGAAATTATTACTAGTCAGGTCTTCATTTATCCAAGAATATGAAGCCTTGTAGTCGTATTTTGGCCTTTTTGGCAGCTGATTTGATAGTTCAGATAAAGGAATTAAATCTTCTGATTCAAATGAGCAATCTAAGATTGTTTCTGCTGGTGCTCGAAGTTGACGCCCAGGCAGATTATTGAGGTTGATGTTATCTTCCTCTCCGGAGTCCTCATCTGTGACTTCGTTGACATCATCTGGGGGAAATATAACTATTCCTTCTAGGGGTTCACGAATCTCATCACTTTCCAATTCAGCAATTAGCTCATGCAATTGTAACGGTCTTCTAAAAGAACATACCTATATCAAATATTATGCAGTAATGCAAACGCCTACCGTCCTTTTAAAAGGACACGTAGGTTTACAGTGGATTAGCGAACACATATAAAAATAATATTATGCAATGTTGCATTAATATTGTGCAATAACCTTTTAGGAATATAATTTGAAAATATTATTCATCTAATATTAAAATTAATACATATAATACGTACCTCCACTCATTCATGTCCACAGGTACAGAAAACACCTTTCAATTTTCACGTGCTGGCTGGTTACACTTGCAGTATTTGGGTAACAACTGACATAAAACACATGAGCAAATCACTCTCTTTAACATATGACTCACACCATCTGTTAGCGATCAGTCAAACCTATACAATATTAAAAAATATACAGTGTCCTTTTAAAAGGACAGTAGGCCTAACTGGGTTAATAGCCGACCGAATGAAACAATTCATATACATACTTTCCACCCGTCGAACCCTATCCATTTATAAACTTTCCGTTTATAATAAACGTTATTATTATTATTATTAAATTCATCAAAAGTTGCCGATATCTTTTAGAATCTGCTACAGTAAGTATTTTGAATTGCTTTGAAATAAGAATAGAAAAACCTTCAAATGCAGTATAAACGTTACAATACTATGAAATATTTGATTTCCATTACACCTGATGGACTTAATCAACTTTATTTCTGAAGGGCTACCGACACAATAATATTTGAAGATTGAGAATTTTGACAATATTTGTCACCGAGATGTTCTGTAATGACTGACAGAGCATTTAACTTGTTACAAGGTAAAGGATTCTAGGCAAGTTATCGCTTTCTCCCTTAAAGCCTTCTTCCATTACGGTGAAATAAAAGCTGAACTACCTACTTATAAATAAAAAAACAAACAAATGTACGTGAAATAACGACAAACAGCGCGAACACCACGATGCGACAGGACCTATTTGGTAATTTAAGGTGCACCCGTGCGCCGAACTCGATTAGGTCAAATGACGTCACAGGCAGACAGACCACTACTAACTATCGTTCCGCGCTAAATATGTAAACTTTAATAACCTATTTCTCAGTCATTTATTGACGGATTTTAAAAATTTTTGTACTGGTTTATTAGTTATAATCTATATTTTAATGTTAATTGGTTAAATATAGCATTATCAACATCATGAAACTTCTCCATTATGATTGTCCATTAATAGCAAAACTAGATCATAAAACGAAGCTCTATTTATGAATCCAAAGTCGCATACCAACAATTTAGAACCTGTCGGTATTTCTTCCTTTTGTCAGGAAAAAATTAAAGTCGGCGGTATACAATGTCCAACTGCTGAAACACAACATACTACTGTAGGGAGTTGACCACGTTCGGTATAAACAATTTTTCCTACCCCTCATACCAATTACCAGCGCCGAGCGAAGGATATCTTTGCCGCCCCCTATACTATATAAACCATAGACATAAATAATGATAATATTGTAAAATTCTGTAATTCCTCGATATCTGTAGTTGACTTGTATGAAAAATAAAAACTCATCAGGCCCCAAGAAATAGGTCCACCTTTAAATGCACCCACACAGCAAAGCAGGTCGGTCTCATTGCCAACGCAAATCATCGCCCACTTTTTCCAGGAATTAATTTTTAATTCTTGGTCGTTCGTTGCCGGTGTCTAGGGCTTACAATACCGGAAGAAATTGTAAATACCGGTTTTAGGTATTCAATCAATGTGAATCCCGGGATCCCGGTATTGACTTTTACTTACTGCTGAAACTATAAAAGAGAAATAAAAAACGCAAAGCTTAGAAATTCAATACACAGATAACTTTATAAGCGCTGATTTTCGGTGCCGGAAAATGGGTAGTGTGCGTACCCTAACTCTGTGTCGGTAGTCGGCTTATGACCGTATACAATTTTCTAATGACTTATTGGAAGGGGGGCCGGGGGGACGTGAGAACTCTTAAATAACGGTGAAAAGGTTTATAAAAACGCTGACTAAAATAAAAAATTTCTTTAAAAAAACCGTACACATACATAAGCTAGATCGTATTAATATTTAAACTTCATAGCAATTGCAATAAGGTAAACTTTGTTGACAGAGACCGGCAAGGAGAAGATGTAGTAATAAATATGTTAAAGTTTAATAATAAAAAAGTTGCCCAACAGATGTTAAATTTAATAGATAATATAATTCCAAATGTAAATGAAAATTTGTTAGGTAGGGATTTTATGGGAAAATTTAATTGTAAATTGATCATACAAGATAAACATAATTTTCGAAGAAACTAAAGAAATTTAATTTAGAGGAAGAAATTTCCAGGTTGGAAAAATTGGACGTTCTTACTAATGTTGAAAGCAGCTAATAGTGTAATTTAATTGAACAAGAGAGGTTGACAATAAAGTGTGGTTTATCGGGAATTTTCGGGGAAAATAAGGGTTTACTTCAAATGGCAGCCTAAAGATTATTTTTTTCCGGGTTACAAGATAGAATACATTAAGGGGGAGAAAACGATCACATACCTCATATGCTTTTAAGACACGATCTAAAAGAAAACCTTGTCGACTTAAATAATGAAGAAAATTATCTGAATCTAGTTAACAGAAATATAGTTAAAAAAATTTGATGGAAACTATAAAAGACAAATAGTTAGGCAAAATTCATAATTACCTACCTAATGAGGGGGTGGTCAGAAAAGCTTCAGAAAATGAAAAACCAAAAACTGAGCTTACAATTGAACAAATTTGTATAATGGCGGATTGTGGGATTATAGAGGCACCAAATGGGAAAGTTAAGTATGGACGAAAGGTAACACAAAACCATTACCTCTCTTAAATAATCTTTAAATAACTTTTGTGGGTGGTGTAATGAATACTAACACAGTGAAGTAAGGATCATAGCAATTTAATTAATTGAAAACAAATTAAAAGTTGTAAATACAGTTATGAAAACGAAAGGCCAAACAGAAAGATTATTCCCCTTCAGTTTTAGAATGTTCACTACACTGTAATAATTCTAAGAACTAAATGAGAGCTTGATCGTATTATCATAAACTTCTCAAGCGAAAATCTTTTAGTTCAAATTTCTGCCTTTGTTCATCTGAGGGCACGTAATTTACATTAATTAGTCCCTTTTCGTCCTTGGTGTAGTCCATATGTTTTAGTCACTTGTGATCCCATTTATCAAGTAAATTGGTATAAGTACAAGATTGATTGTCTACGCATATTATCCCTTTTTCCGATTTATAATCCGCTTTTATACAGTCTACCTCGGTTGCTGCTGTTACTGAGTCATTTATATTGTAGGTACCTAAAGGACAAGACTGTAGGAAAGATTGCAATTTTGTAATCCAATTTACACAATTTGCGAGCACATTGTTTTAAATGATATAATGCCTTACTCAGTTTGCGCGTAACACCCTATTTTATACATTTCATGTTGTTTCATACACATTTCTCTCTAAAAAATATTTTTTCAAATTAGTTTTCAATATTATACACTAACCAATAAAATTTCTCAACACGGTGTCACGACAGATACGTGTTTTGTTTCGTCCCCTACATTTTTGTGAGTGAGCGATGAAGTTAAGTTATTTTCAAGCAGATACGATTTCTGACTTCTGACCCCCCTTATATACGGACATTGCCTTTAAGGTGGTGGACCAATTTTCGCATCTCGGACCTGATCAAAACAAAAAAAAAACATATTTTCAGGAAGATAGAAAGCGGGGGTGGTAAATATCGTAAATTAAAGGTGCTTTTAATATTCAAAGAGTGTTTCTTGGAATCGTACTCATTGACTCGGACCTCCGTTGATCGAATCTCTCAAAGTATCGTTTTAATATCATTTTGACTTTTACTTTACGGCTGATCCTTAAAACTTAATACCTCGCGCTCAGATACTCAAAAAAGTCTTTTTTGTATAGAAGATTGTTGGCAAAAGCATACTTTCGAAATAGAAATTTGGACACAGATATTCATCTTCATAGTGGACTAGATATAGGCTCAGTGGCGTAACTACATCCGTTGGCGCCGGGGGGCAACAGTTTCGTAAGCGCCTATTTGAACATCAACAATTCAAAAAGAGTACATTACAATGGTCATAGGCAGGTTTTAATAGTTATTTATGCGTTAAGGGCGTAAAGAAGCTTTTATGGCCCGAAGTCTTATTTTAGGAAAAGGTTGTAGGGCCATAAAAGCAACTTAAGCTGCATTTATAGTGTCGGTATCGGTAAGCAATAAGGAATAAGAAATAAGCGGTAAGGAAATGAACTTATGGATAACCTGTATATCATTTATAGTAGAAATAAGAAATAAGCAATAAGCAATAAGAAATAAGGAATTGGTTCAATTTTATTTCTTACCGTTACCGTTACCGAATCGGGAATATTCGTGTACAGCTGTGAGTTTACGAGCTAAGAAAAGACAGATAACATCAATATAAATCAGGTGTTAAAGAAATATTTGAGTGAAATATATCTCTTATTCAAGAATCGATGGGAAAATATTATGTCAAGTTGATTTTAATTTTACAATCGTACATTAGGTAACCTAAGAATCGTACTATAAAAACAGTAATAATTTAAATTAAACCCGCAATGCGCATGCCTACTCTGTTACCGTTAAAGAACTATAAATGCGTTTTTATTTCTTACTGCTTATTGCTTATTTCTTATTTCTTATTGCATACCGATACCGACACTATAAATCCAGCTTTACGCTGAAAATACATACACTATTTTATGCACAGATTAAATATTTATCTCAAATAACTTAAATATCGCATAAACTTGAGTAGATGTATCAAGCCGTTTGAAATACGTTGCTATAGTAAATGCAGTAAACAAGGGTATCCATTTTAACTTTGTTCAAAAACTGTTTACTTCCGTTGTGAGGTCCGGTATTTTAAATGAATATTTCATCAGATGAAGAAAATGCGAGAATTAACGAGCTGGCTGAGACAGCAGATGCTTTGATACCCGATACTAAGCCTTTCTTGGGACATAATACTTCTCAAAAGGCTTTTTATTAATTTTAATTTTGAAAAGGACCTTTCTGCAGTGGTAACTGGTATGGTTAAGAATAAAATTCATCAGTTTTTATGAGAACTGAGAACGCGTTGCGGCGCCTATCTGCCCCTGGCGCCGTGGTGCAATTGCACCCCTTGCACCCATAGTAGTTACGCCACTGTATAGGCTGTTATTGGAAAAGATCGTAAGAGATGTTCTTAAACTGATTTTAATGAAATTTTAATTGGAGCAAAACAAAAAACGATCATCTTTATAGCCATTTCATAGATTACGTTTTTGACGGTGGATATCTAATACATGTCGTAAACTGGCCACCATGTCCCGCAACTTATGAAGATGTATGTAATTCGTACGTATCACCACAGATGAAAATATACTACAGATAGCTCATGAGATAGGGAAAATCGTTGCGCCAAAATGCACTCTTGTAGCTAGCGCAACTTGCGTTTAATTTTTTAATCTGGTGTAGGTTTCTGTTTGTACCTACTTATATATTTCAGAGCGAAGCGACCTACACAATCTATATATCGGCCACTTTTTCTGATGATGCTGAAAAAAACAACAATCTCGAAGTCAAGTGTATGTTGCTGAATGCGTACTTTTTTACATCTGTTCCTTTCATTGATGAATGCAGCAATAAAATTATACTGTTTGCGTTATGACTCATCACGGGCATCTTTAAGAATGAAGGAAACAGATCGAACTATTTAGGAGATCATGATTATAATAATATTAATAAATAAGACTAATAAGAGGAACTGTTCTTGGTGCAAAAAACCTAACACAAAAAAGGGATAAGTAAATAAAATGTGTATTGTAATTGCTGTTCCTTCACGTTTAAAAATTTTGTTTTAAAGAAAATGCGAAAATGGATAAGTACTTCACAATTCATGAAAATGATTAACTGATTTTTTATTTGTCTAATTAAATTGACACGTGGGGATATGTTGATAAACCACAAACTTAACACCACGTGGAAACTAACATTTCGTCAATTTCGACGCTAACGTACATTTTTGGTATGTTTTTCGATCCAGGGGTAGTGTATTTATACCCAAGCTTGCAACTTGAAAAAGTTGTGCTGTTTGCGTAACTCGTGAAAAACCGCGTAAATGTGTACTTTTTCAGTTTTCGCTCGTAGCGTATCTCCTAAATAGGGATTCACGGGCTTGGCTTGAATTTTTAAAGCTTGACATAAAATCAAGTCAAGCCTACAAAAAACCAAGCCAAGCTTAAGTATTATCCAAGCCAAGCTTATTTGTGGAAAAGCTTGAGTTTTCAAGCTTTTCCAAGTCAAGCTTTCAAGCTTTTCCCAAGCTTTCAAGCTTATACTTCTAAGCATTTTTTTACTCTTCCATGGAACATAATTCTTAGAAGATCCAGCTGATGATACCATAAAATATATTCATTCGGGATAAAAGAAGTAAGTACTCACGTGTAATTCAGAGTATATTTGAGATAGTCTGTGCTCTACTCAAACAAAATATACCATTAGTAGGTACGTATGTTGATTCGATTTAGTAAGATAATTAACTTCATAGTGTTGTAGACCAATGAGACATTAAGAATAGTGTCACATGCACCAATCACAAGTTTCTTTAACTGAAAAGAACGCATGCTACTTTTCTTGCCGCTACCTCATTGTTTTAGAATTATTTTAGCAACCTATTTAAAAAAAACAAATGTCATTTTGAGAAAAGTAAAAAATTTGACGTATTTAACGCTTCATTCAGTTAATTCTCCAACCGAAGATCATTCGTTCTCAACTCTTGTCAGGCAAGATTTTTATTTTGTATGAGCATTGATTGCTAAAAGGTAATTAAACTCGATCAAATTCTTGGGAAAAGAACCCTCGCGCTTCGCGCTCGGGTCTTTTCGTCAATTTGATCTCGTTTAATTGCCAAGCAACCAGTGCTCATACAAAAAAATCTTGCCGACAAGAGTTCAGCACTTATGATCTTACTGTTGAAAAGAATATTTTACTTAAAATCATTGTAAAAAAATGACATATATATTTCTCAAAATCGCAATGGGCGCAAAGGTACCTTGTACAAAATCTGTTTCACGTCACGCTGTAACACTAGTTTTTAATTGTAAAATGATCAGGTGATGCCCTGCAACGGTTTTTTATTTGTACGAACTCCGAAATCATAAAAACTATAAATTAGAAAATGTGAATGCATAGATATTCTGGAAAATGTACGGTCTAAATAACGGTTCTTCGGAATTTTCAGATAATTTGTTAGAACTCATAGTTAACAATCGCTTACTTAAGCACTAATGGCCAGTTGCACCGTACAAATTAAGGCATGCTTAGTTAAGTACAGCTTAAATGCCATAGCAATCATGGCATTTAAGTTCTGCTTAACTTTAAGCATTACTTAATTTTTACGGTGCAATTGGCCATAAATGGTGACTAAAAAAGGCTTGATAAAGCTTGGGAAAGCTTGATAATCAAGCCAAGCCTGCACTCGCAAACATCAAGCCAAGCCAAGCTTTTCTTCTTAAAAAGCTTGCCTTTCAAGCCCAAGCCAAGCTATTATATTTCAAGTCAAGCTACTTGGCTTGGTGAATCCCTGCTCCTAAAGTACCTTTTTGCCCTTGTTTAGTGTCATATATATTATATTGGCGAAATGACTTAAACCACGAGAAAAGATATGAAATACATTTGTAGGAAATGTAATTGCCTTTCAGTTAAGAACAAAGAACCAAATGAGATCTGGAGCCCTAATAGTTCTATCACAATCACAACATACCCAAAGGGAGCCGTTTCCTTGGTAGCTTCCGCAAGCTCTGAAAAGTACGCAACAAGCGTGTTGACATTGGACCACTTACCATATTCCAAAGAATTTGTATAATGCAACAATTAAACGAAGAATTCAAGGAGAAATTCAAATATGAATTGGCTCCATGACCATACCCATGTCTTTGCTCGACGGAGAAGGGACAAGGGATACGTAAAGGGACAAAATCCACTTTCTACAGTGATTCCACTGGTGGTTGACGGGAGCTAACAGCGGGGGTGGGGGGGGGGGATCTCCCTCACAATGACATGTGGCAACGGAACGGCGCCCTCCATGCAATAGTTGCAAACTACGTTTTTTTCGTGTTCAACTACTTTGGGAAAAATGTGGGAGTGATCTTGGATGGGTGTAACATCATTGTCAAGAATGCGACCCATGCCAAAGTCAATTTCGCTCGTTTACCCCTAAGAACAACCAAAGCAGCGTCATTCCACTTATTCCGCACCTACCACCAGATGCAAAAGTAGTTGGGAGTAGACATGGATCCCACTCCCATTCAGTAGCGTTCGACAAATACATCAGATGGTCTGATCTCAGTCACATCCAAAAAACAACAGGCCCCACTACGTCTTCTGAAGATTATTTCTTGCAAATGCAAGCAGGAGTTGCATTCGTGCTGGACTTAAGTGCTCGCCGTTGTGCCCACTCTGGTCAGGCAGGACATGTCAGAACGTCATATGGCTACTGATCAATGAAGATGAAGACCACCCTGGCGATCTTGTGATCTATTGACATCGACCAGGATCCTGAAGAGACCTTTGCCTTATTGTAGGTTCAGTCTCAAAATGAAATCAGACCTGGGCCCTGACCCTGAAATATCTTCGAATTCACTGGCTATCTCTACTAGAAATAAAGTGTTGCACATATTTTGCTACATTTCACGTTATTTAATAAAACGCTTTATATGATTTTTCTCGTAGTCATATCAGATCACCAATATATGACACTAAACAAGGACAAAACTTATAAATTGCAGTTTTTGGAAAAATGGCCCAAATTCGAAGTGCCTTATCTCCGTACCTATTCAACTTACAGATTATTGCCAATTTAATAGATACATTCAAAGTGTCGATTGCCAAATATTGCGTACTTTAGCAGTTGCATAGCGCAAACACTGGAAAAAGGGTGTAAATTACGCCGTTTTTCACGAGTTATACATATAGCACAAATTTTTCGAAGTTGCAAACTTCGGTATCCAAACAACGTACCAAAAATTCGGAACTACTCGCACTTTTGCGATTTTAGCCTTTTTTTGTGTCGTGTGACTGGCCTAGCACGAAAGTTGGACTTCGAGATTGTTATTTGAACAACAGTGACACAAAATTATCTTTTTGTACCAACTGTCATTAAAAGTGACATTTTTAACGGCTATCAAGAGTGTTAAAAGATGACGTTTACAGAGTAGCGTGTTAATATTTTTAACACTGGCCAATAATAGAGCTGTATTAACCAATATTGTTTGTTGGTAACTAATGTAATACGGCGTCAACTAACACGCCCGCTTTACAGCAAATTGTCAGTTTATAGAAATATGTATCTATTAAATTTCTCTATTTCATTATCAAAATAGAACAGTTATACAAAAAACTTTGTATAATATTTGTGTTAAAAGTAACTTTTATTTTGTTCGTGAAATTGTTCCACTCGCTTCGCTCGTTTCGCAAGCTTTTTACTCACAAAATAAAACAGTACTTTTAACACTCATATCATAAATACCTATTTTCTGCAAACGTCAAAAAATGGCAAGGTTTGCGCATTGATAACAATACGCGAAGTGACCCTTTTTTTCACTTTCCTACGTTACCATGACACCGTGCGCGAAACACTTACTTCGCGCACTGCTATGAGAGTTCGTTAAAACAATTGTCAACTTTTTCACGTTTGTAGAAAAAATTTTGTTTGCAACTCGTGCGTGAAATACTTTGCTGATCTCGCTATTTTTTTAACGAGGCGCAGCCGAGTTAAAAAAATCAGTTCTCGATCACCAAAGTGGCATTTTGATTTTGCACACTAGATACAAAAATAACTATTTCGTGAAAATAACTCAAGTGTTACAGCTTTGGCTTATTCGGCTAAAATTGCTATTTTTTCTTGTTTTCCGTTTTCGGACATATTTGTATAACAAATTTAACTTCTAGTGAAACACGCCAATAATAATTTTTTCAATGTTTTTGCTTTTGTTTTCCCCACCGTCCACAAACTCGTATCGGTATAATGCTGCCCCCGGTATGAATTTTTTCTAAGTATATAATAAGCCGGTCAAGGTTGATGTAGGTAAGGTACATCGTATTGTTGCGATAGGTAAGTACATACGCCAACGCACACTTATGAATTAAAACGCATTGCATAGCGAAAGTTCAAATGAATAAACTAAATTTGTCGAATTAACAATTAATGAAACGTAGGTAATAAAGTTTACACTTTACACAATGACTTATTTGAAACATGAAGGAAATTTCTACAAATGGAGACGTATACTGTTGATTCTCACAAATTTGTGGAATAAGTAAGTTAAAGGATAAACTATTTCTGCCAAAAGCGACGACTGCGGATGATCTAATGCAAAATTGCCCAAATTATTAACACGATAATATGAACAACATGTTAAACTAAACAAGCTAAAAGATAATTGCAAATGATAATAATCGATACACAAAATTCTTAACTCGGATATATCCATTAAAATTACGTTCGAATTTCCACAATTTTTTGCCATTCGGCAGCCCTTTGAACATCTTTCACAGGAAATTTAAAAAGTGACGTCCTTATTTGACCTGTTATTAAAACAACCAACATAAAGACAATGATGAGATTTGCTGATTTGGTATTCATTACCAAACAAATAAATGAAAACAATAACAAAACCGACATCTGAAAAGAAGTAACTGATTGTAAAACGCGGTAGAATTTCTAGTTATCTCCCTTGGGCTTTAACTAGATACTGAATGAAGACGAACTGTGTTTCAACGGTGCAGATATGGGGTGGTGTTGAAGGTGAAGTAAAGGGGGTTATTACTCACATAGGACCATAATAATAAACAATAAAACTCAAACTATTATAAAACGTATGAAGGTCATTTATAACTTTTAGGGTATCAAGAAATTAATATTTTAAATGTACATACAGCGTGTCTCACGGTGACCACCCATTAGAATATTTCAGAAACTATTACGATTTGAATTTTGAAAGTTTGGGTGGTGGGGTTTTCGGGCGTGGCCTCCTCAAATAAAATAATGGCGTCTACATAACACTTCCGGTTTTTCCGGAAATGACACCAACTTTGTTATTTTAAATGTAACACCCTATATATTATTCCGATTTTGGATTCTACGTAAAATTTTAGGTGGACTTTCATCAAATTTTCTTATTCCTAAAATTAACCGTTTCCCAGATATTTAATTTTTTTAATAAAAATTAAAATAAACACTATCTAGCTTAAAACAGTGTGAATTCTACAGCAAGAAAGATGAAGGAACCATATTGATACGAGAGATAGCTGGACCCCTAAGCTTCCCATCCGTACTTTCAAAGTGGCTTAATTGCATACAGGGTGGTGGAAATTTAATGCCGAGTTTAGTTAACTTCAAATCATCATAAGTTGGTTTTTTCAAATGGAACACCCTATATGTTTCGTCGTAGTCTGATGCAAAATTTCATTCTCTTTCGAACGGTACTATGGTTCCCTATACCTATCTCTTCTAGTTTTTGAGATATCTACTGTTTTTTGTGCAGTCAAATAAGGTCATTCAATTTCTTGCGAAAATGGCTTACCAAGACTTCAAAACAAACCACCAGTTATTAGTTGTCACTTGTCAGTCTAACACCACTAGTGACAGTTAAATTGAATACTATTTATTAAAAAATTGAAAACAACAAACGCAAGAAATTGAATGACCTTAGTTGACCGCACAAAAAAACAGTAGATATCTCAAAAACTAGAAGAGATAGGTATAGGGAACCATAGTACCGTTCGAAAGAGAATGAAATTGTGCATCAGACTACGACATACAGGGTGTTCCATTTGAAAAAACCAACTTATGATGATTTGAAGTTAACTAAACTCGGCATTAAATTTCCACCACCCTGTATGCAATTAAGCCACTTTGAAAGTACGGATGGGAAGCTTAGGGGTCCAGCTATCTCTCGTATTAATATGGCTTCTTCATCTTTCTTGCTGTAGAATTCACACGGTTTTAAGCTAGATAGTGTTTATTTTAATTTTTATTAAACAAATTAAATATCTCGGAAACGGTTAATTTTAGGAATAAGAAAACTTGATGAAAGTCCACCTAAAATTTTACGTAAAATCCAAAATCGGAATAATATATAGGGTGTTACATTTAAAATAACAAAGTTGGTTGTCATTTCCGGAAAAACCGGAAGTGTTACGTAGACGCCATTATTTTATTTGAGGAGGCCACGCCCGAAAACCCCATCACCCAAATTTTCAAAATTCAAATCGTAATAGTTTCTGAAATATTCTAATGGGTGGTCACCGTGAGACACGCTGTATATTGTAAAAAGTATTCGGTACCTATGTGTGCTGCACTTGCACTTTATAACAACTTGTAGGTATTTCTATTAGTGGATGATTCGCACGCCCAACCCCTTGTGTCGGCATAAGTAAATACAACGATTATTTACCTACAAAGGGACGAGGTAATGAACTCTTAAATTATATGACCAGTAATAAATTTTAATATTTTGGACATTGAATGGAAAAATTCCTGAAACGTGATTATCCTTAATAAATTTCGTAGATCTTAAAAGTGCATTATTTAACCATAAATAAAGTTCAAGTAGTATAATAGTCTGTAATTGTTGATGTATGCAGTATGCAATTAATTACGTTATGTAAGCTACAACGCAAAATCAAGGCTTCAATGACTGCTGTCGCATCATAACAAACGGTGAAGGTAGTATAGAGTTTGTATCAAGGTCGGAACGCGACTTGAGAAATATCTCCATCTCGGAACACGCGCCATCTCAATCTCGGAATGATCGTAAGCTACGCAAACGAGTATAGGTATTGCGCTTCTTTCCTACTTCTTTATTCAATGATTAAAGTCATTATTTTTATACCTTTCCATTCATTTTTTAAAACAAAACCTCTTATTTTCTGCATATTTGAACAAAATCTGTTGAATTATGTTAACAATGTTAACATGGAAGACTCAAATCTTGGATACCTATCGATTGGCGGAAATTTAATAATTCTAAATTTTCAATCTCTACACACATCAAAATATAAAGAGCCATAAATAAAATACAAATGTTTTTATAAGCATATACGTGACCTTGATATTGCATTAAAGGGATAGTGTTTCAACAATAAACAGAGGTAACTAGATATTTGAACCTTCACGTTGTAAACACTGAACTCTAATTATTGAGTTCAGTTTTTGTAAATGGGTCCGGTAGGTAGATCATAGATTTCTGTAAGTCGGTATATTTTAATTTTCGAGGACATCTGTATTTAGAACCGGTGATATAATTGTTGCATTTTTACTTTGGATTTAACGCACCAGACGCTTAAATCCAAATACAGCGCAACCAATTTTAACATGGGATGAGCTATCTGTAGTATATTTTCATCTGTGGTATCACATATTGAAAGGAACTGTGGACCATATTGCATAACAGTATTTGACGTTTACAGAGGTGAGACAAGCACAAAAATTGAGGAACAAAGACGCCGATCTGCAGGTAAATCGTGTGGAAATTTACTTACCAGTCGTGACTGGTAAAGATGAATTTCTTTGTAATTCAGAAAACAAAGCACAGTTTATTGATTTATTAACACAGAAGCTACAGGGCAGGTCGTACATGAAGCCGAAGCAGACGTAGATACACTGATCGCGGAAACAGCGATTAGTTTGTCTTCAAATAACCCGTTCGTTACTATTGTTGCTACAGATCTGATGATGAAAATGCTCTAAAATTAAAAATGCTAAAACCTGGAAGTCATCAGAGCCCCGGTAAATACTATGATATTGCGAAAATACGGCAAAGTATGGGCCCTTTGACAGATGTACATATTACTTTTTGCACATGCAATGTCAGGTTGTGATGTATCAGCTATCCTCACAAAAGGAAAGGCCTCAAACTGGATTTGGATGAGGTGAGGTTCTATTTATACGTATAAACAGACAGTTGCCAAGCAATCCATAAAGGATAATTTTACACTCTCAACTTTGCCACCTACTAAAGACGCAACCCGCCAATGCTCGTTTCGTGTATATTTAGAAGAGCAACGCTGGTTGGGAAACCACCTTTCACCCTGTGAATGGTCTTGGACAAAGCGTGGCCAAACACTGGTTCCAGTTACTACAGAACTTCCCCTGCGCCTGACAGTTCGCTTAATCTTATCAGCTGGGGATGTAAAAAAGGGCGTGAACGTTGGTGCGAATGTGGAAAAGCAGATCCGATGTGTTCGGCAATGCGTCGCCAATGTCTGTAAAAATGTTCCTGATTCAACAGGGTGTCCACTTATATTTTCCCCTATTTTAGCTGCCTATAACTTCTAAACGGTTCGGTATAGAAATATGCGGTTTTCACTGAATTGTTTCATTTTAGTACAAGTTTTGTTTGAATGGATTAAATTTTTTCCATCGATTTCGATTACGTCACTACAAAAATGGTGGATTTTTGACATTCTTTTTTGTAGGATTTTTTAATGGAACAACCAGTATATTTTTTTGTAGTTTGAAAGAACTGACCTTCGCCTATCCAGCGATGCAAAATTTTTCAAAATCGGTTCGAAAATGACTGAGTAATCACATAAGACAACATGAATTTCATTTTACATAAAATGATACACAAGGCCTTTACAAATTTATATCTACGTTGGAGCAACTGTATTCATCAGGAAGGACGACATATTGAAAATTTAATGAACTAACATTTGCACTTTTTTGTTTGTGTATCGTTTTATGTAAAATGAAATTGATGTTCTCTTATGTGATTACTGATTACTCAGTCATTTTCGAACCGATTTTGAAAAATTTTGCATCGCTGGATAGGATAGTTCCTTCAAACTACAATAAAATATACTGAGTGTTCCATTAAAAAATCCTACAAAAAAGATTGTCCAAAATCCGCCATTTTTGTAGTGACGTAATCGAAATCGATGGAAAAAGTTTAATCTATTCAAACAAAACTTGTACTAAAATGAAATAATTCAGTGAAAACCGTATATTTCTATACCGAACCGTTTAGAAGTTATAGGCAGCTAAAATAGGGGAAAATATAAGTGGACACCCTGTATAATACATGATGATGGTTGATTGAATTTTTTCTTATCAATAAATATTTTCGTTCTCTGTTATATATTTTTTGCTACTTTTTACTGCATTTTTATTCTTTTAAGTTCCTTTAACATTAAAAAAGAACAGTTTCGAATTTTTTTTAAATTTTCTTTTACACCCTGTATATCCCAGGATTCAACCGGCAGAGGAATGGGGAGTTTTACATAATTATTGGTATCTACCTACAGAGTCACTATAGGTACCAAATTTCAGGCGTTTATGTTATATTTCACTTATTTGCCTAATTTTTGTCTATTTTTCTTAGACTATAATGTATTTAAAGAGAACTAATATACATACATGGATAAGTGATTAGCCTTATTACACATACAACAAATTTATAATTGCCCGAATACTACAAGCGTTCCTAAAAGTATAGTCATGTATTTGGCGAACTTAATAGGACCACAACTCAAATTAGTTTCCACTAAAGTTCATCGTAAGTTACGTTGTAAATATTGGATACCATCAAGCAAATATGATTTGTGGATCTGCGCATTAATAAATACTGTTAGGTACCTACTGTACATTTAAAATGTTGCTTTCAAGGGTTCAAATTTACTAACAGTTTGGATCTGCCTCTCTGAAACTTACTTTGCGTCTAGCATCGTGATTATTCAACCACTGCCTTCGCTTAGGCGGAAACACTTTTCATGTATTTAGCTACATCAAATAAATCGTATTTCCTTTTTTTTATTTCTTTATCGTTAGTTGTTTTATTTTTATATTTGCCACGCAATCACAATGTAGTGAAACTGAAACAGAAAGTAATTCCAATTGGTAAGTTTATTGGTTTGTTTCACACAAGAATTTGTCCAAATTTTTCTTATTGCTTTTATTTATGTAGGTATAAAATTCGTATTTGGAAAATGCACATTACAGTAAGAGGTCGGGAAGTGTTGCTAAGTAATATTTTTGTAAAAACAAAACAAACGTAGAACTTAATTTTCCTGACAATTTAACTCATGTATAAAAAATCCCATTAGCCGCAGTGCAATTGTCACTTTTACAGCGACAAATGCACTAGTGGTTTTTTCACTTTCAAATTCTAATCAACTATCGCAGTATCCGTGCCCGCCATATAAATACATAGTTTGACATTTGCGAATAATTTATTGCATGATGTTTGTGTTATTTTAAGAATGAGTCCATTTGGTAAAGTTACGAACGGATTTCTAAATTTCTTGTTCGTTAAATTGTCCTGCCGAATTACACTCGAGATTTGTATTTATACCGAGTAAATTTGTGTTGTTTAAATTCTAATCGGTTTCCTTTAGCAATTTGACTCGAAAAACTGTCAACCTATTGGTTGACAGTTTTTCTCGTCTAATTGCTAGGCAACAGATTCTTATTAAACAACCCAAATTTACTCGGTAAAATACAAACCTCTTGTGCAATTATAAGTGATAAATGTACTTATACTAACAGACTTTAAATCTTAAAATTTTGCAAATTGAAGGTGGCAGTATTGTTAGCTCTCTATTATAATTCCAAGATTAGTGGTAATCTGAAAAACTTTTAATTGTCTTCATAGTGCGTGATTGTAACTTGTAAGTCTCACGCTGTTAACGTGTAATATCTGTGCACAAATATTTATTTCTACAGTAAAAGTTTCAAAAGTGAGAGTGACACACCGATTTTGTAACATTACTCATTAAGTTTCTTCACTCTTTGTCTGCTAGGAAATTATTTTTCAATTAATTAACGTAATCTGATTATTTTAATGTAGTGTGTGTTCATTTGCTTTATCGATCATCTCATCCCGTCACCAAAACACGTTTTGCATGACAAAAGCATTATTAGAATCAAACTGGAATTTGAAAGCATTTGCGTCATGGCTTTAACACACTATTTTTGAGTAATTACAAGTGGCGTAACTAAAAAATTTGGGCCCCTACGCAAGATCTGTCACCCCCCCCCCCCCCCCCCCCTTTATATTTTTCCCTGCGATTATTTACTTCAAATTAAATATATATATATATATATATATATATAAATAAGTAAAATGTATTTTTTAAAGGCAAAATAGTCAATTATGTATATATAAAACTTTATTTAAAAATGCACAAATATTTCGGTATCGTATTTGTGCATTTTTAAATAAAGTTTTATATATACATAATTGACTATTTTGCCTTTAAAAAATACATTTTACTTATAAGAAGACAGTCAAATAACTTTTAATTTTATATATATATATATATATAATGTCAGTAAATTTCTGCCTAGGAAAAATATGTTTTATAGTTATGTAATTAGTAGGTAATAATTACAGAGAGATACTCATTGATTCAGGTAAGTATTAATAGTTATTTATGTATCAAGGGAATCTGCAATTATATTTATTTCAAATTAAATATAATGTCAGTAAATTTCTGTCTGGGAAAAATATGTTTTATAAGTAATTAGTAATAATTACCGAGAGATACTCATTGATTCAGGTATTAATAGTTATTTATGTATCAAGAGAATTATAAGGGTCTTAATTACTGAGGGCAAAGTTTGCGTCACGAGGGCCTTTGGCCCGAGGGACAGCAATTGCCCCAGGTAATTGAGACCTATTAATTCCCGTGGTACATAGATAATTTTATTTCTGACCGATTTTAATAAAATTTTGTTCATTTCCGGTGGGTATATTTGAATCAGGTATCGTTGATTAGAGGTTTGGTCGTTGCTAGGTTACTTCTTTATAAACAGATGTAAACGCAAAGATAACACTTTGGTTTATCAGACATTCCTATTCTACTTTTTCAAAATCTATTCGAATCTGAAGTCAAAACCTGTAAAATTTCAGATTTTTTTCGAAAAAAATCAAAACGTTGTCGTACATTTTGAAGATGTTCCCATTGAGCTACGGTAAGCGACAAAACATCGTAGACTTACTTTTTAATGCTCTTTCCGAATCTGAAGTCAACACACACATATCGAATTCAATACTTATCTATTAAACTTTTCAAGATTCATGATAAAGGAGAAATCGAATTGTGTTTGCACGGACAAACCGAACTAAGACTTTTAGCAATAATACACGCCACACGGCGCGGCGTCAGAAATTTAGTTGAATTATAAAACAGTAACGTTACCGTTTCTAAAGAAATTGAAATGAAATCCATGTCGCTGATTTAAAAACTTTTCTACGCTCGTGTTATTTCGATTTGGTAAACTCACTGTTCTCAAATAGGAATTTCAGATTTAACAAGTAGAACTTTTAAACCACATATATTATTATGTGGGGTGTTGAGCTACACTTATAATCCATCTATGGAAATTTGAAGCGAACTGTTGCAATTATTCGTGCTTTGTTTATTTATGTTATGAGCGCGAAAATTGTTTCATTTTATGTACATAAATATCGAATTTTCTATTGTTGTAGCAACTATTTGTTTTTTGCTCTGCAACAATAAGCACACATTTTTATGTTTTTGATAGATTTGCAATAGATTTTATTTTACCGATACGTATATTTAATATCAAAACAAGCATAGTACAGGGTGCGGCACGATAACTTCCTTATTTGAAAGGAGCGCTCTGCAGCTGACGGGAGTTGCAGGCGTGTGAGCTTGGTCTCGTTCGAGAGTGCATATCGTAAAGTGTTGAGGCCGTCACCATCATCCGTTGGAGTAACGAGGGCCATTTTCATCTGAGTCGATATGTCAATAGACAAAATATGCGCTACTGAGCTGCCGAAAACTCCCGAGAACTCCATCAGAGGCCCTTGCATTCACTACGTGTTACCGTTTGGTGCGCTATCTCGTCAGTTAGGATTAGCGGTCCATGGTTTTTCGAAGAAAATGGGCAGACTGTCACAGTCACGTCAGGCCGTTATGTGAATATGCTTGAAGAATTTTTTTTGGCAAGACTTAAGGAGGGGTTCAATTGTCCTAAGTAATAAAAATTTCATAATCGCACTCCCATATAAAAGCCATGTAAAAATTGGACTTTGACATGCATTTCTGGAGAACTCGCTCTGATCATAGTTTTGCTCCGATCATGGAGTTTTATGTCTCAAAATGACCCTAAGAACATGCCACGGCTCATATGCTTAGTTTTAGCAAAAAGTATAATGTTTCAAGCTGTCTAGGATGTGTCAAAGTGAGACAGATACTGTTTCCTTGCGATATTTTGCGATTCTTTCAAAGGTACAATAGAAATAGCATACCCCAATGCGATATCGATAGGCATAACTGCCGTGAGGGTTCATTGGGGTCATTTTCAGATATAAAAGTCAACAATCCGACCAATACAGTGGTCACAACTCTTTCGCTCAGGCTAAATTTCCTCGTAAATTTCTCTCATTATTCGAAAATTTCGGAATTCATCAAACAAATTCGTAGAGATTTCTTCAGTGGAATGGGCCAACGTAAACCAAGATCGGTGCGTGCAGGTGAAAGAAAGGTGGCTAAGAAGAACACCAAACTGGGTAGCCGTAAGAGAGCTTTGGAGGCCTTCAACGCGATACAAATCAGGGTCAATATTGGATCGAAAACAGTTCTTGAACCCCCCCTTAACGAAATGGACTTAAAGGACACATGGTTTCAGTAAGATGGAGCAACGGCCCGCACTTCAAGGGCATCGATGGCTGTGCTGCGAGAGCATTTTCCAGGTCGTCTCTTGTCACTGAGAGGCGATTTGGAGTGGCCGACCCGTTCACCCGTGTCTATACCAACCTCCCACAAACTCGGGAAGCAGTGATTTACCTAGCCAAGTAGCTTGACTTGAAATATAATACCTTGACTTGAGCTTGAGAAGCAAGCTTTTTAAGAAGAAAAGCTTGCCTTGGCTTGATGTTTGCGAATGCAGGCTTGGCTTGGTTGCCAAGCTTTCCCAAGCTTTATCAAGCTTTTTTAAACTTAGTCTTGCTCCTCCCGCAAGAGTTGTGAGGTTGGAACACATTGCGCATTACGTCATATATTATATAGCTCATTGTCGGACTTTCGCAGTATTACTCAACTACTGGTTAGTGGGCGATTATTAAACTACAAATTATCTGAAAATTCCGAAGAGCCGTTATGTAGAAGGTATCGTTGCGCTCATTGCGATTTTGAGAAATATATGTATATCTATATATCTACTACACTCTACTCTACATTTATGCATGAATCAGAATTGAGAACTATTTTTCATGGTTTAGTTCAGTCGCGTTTATCTTATGGAATTATCGCTTGGGGCAGTGCTAATGGAACTCTACTCAATAAACTTGAAATTTTGCAAAAAAAATTTCTTAAAATAATTTATAAAAGGGAACGCTTGTATCCGTCTAGCATACTGTATAAAGAGACGGGTTTCTTAGATATAAGACAACTTTATTACTATAAAGTAGTAATTAAACAGTTCACTGATCTTCACTTAGCAAAATTTGTATGTCATCCACATTTCACTAGGCTAAGTGATCTAAATTATCTGGTAACTAATGTGTCTAAGAAAACGGTTGGTCAACGGTCAATCTCTTATGTAGCATCTAGATTTTTCAATACTTTACCAAAAAATATAAAGGTCAAAAAAACAGTCAATGGGTTCAAAAAGAGTGTTAAACAATTTATGTTATTTATAGGAAGGGAAGAATGCTATAGGAGTCTTATTAAACTATAGTGTAAATGCTGGCATTATGGTATTAATTTACACTTTGGTATCACTGAACTGTATTATTGTATTATTGTTTTCTTCACTAAAAATCATAATGTATATTCGAGAAGTTTGCTACCCCACGTACAAGCTTGCTTTTGTGGGTTTTTTTTCTTATTTTATGCAGTAATTAAATTATGTTATTATATTGATTGTATGTAATGGTGATGGAGCATAAAATCAATTTATTATTATTATTATACTAGTAATTTTTTTTACAATGATTTTAAGTAAAATATTCTTTTCTTGCTAAATCTAATCACCATACCTACTAACGGTATGTTTTGTTTGAGTAGAGCACAGACTATCTCAAACATACCCGAATTGCACGTAGGTACTTCCTTTATACCAAATAAATATATTTTATGGTAGAATGCAAAATCATCAGCTGGATCTTCTAAGAATTATGTTCCATGGAATAGCAAAAAATGCTTAGACATATAAGCTTGAAAGCTTGGGAAAAGCTTGAAACCTTCACTTGGAAAAGCTTGATAAGTCAAGCTTTTCCACAGATAAGCTTGGCTTGTATAATACTTAAGCTTGGCTTGGTTGCTTGTAGGCTTGACTTGATTTTATGTCAAGCTTTAAAAATTCAAGTCAAGCCCGTGAATCCCTATCGGGAAGATCTGAAAACCAACATCAGTTACTTACCCGATATGATTTTTGAAACTATATAAACCATAACGTCCATAACTTTAAATGTTTAGCTATTGTAAATAAATCATTAAAAATTTATCTTTATTACCTTTCATTTTATTGCAATATGAAATAAGGAAGATATCTTACCGCACCCTGTATTTGTTAAACTTGCATAATTATAATTACGAGTGCATTCTAAACATAATTACTCTTGCTATTTCACCGCAACTAAACGTAGACGCTTGTTTCTCCTTTCAGACGATAATTAGTAAAACTCTGCATTAAACGTTCGTTGCAATTTCAAAACCGTTGTTTATAAGCACACTTATAACACTAAAGTTGGTATGTTAATTGCCTCTAAACTGCCGTATAAATTACAAAAGTACAATATTTAATTAGGTAGTCAATAAAAAATTGTTTGAGATGCTGTTTCTAATGATTAATAACGATGACACTTTATTCAATGTTGGAACATTCCCGCATCATGGTGCGCACTAGACGTTCCTGTCTACGCTTCGCTGCGAGTATAAATCTGATTAGTAAAAACTTTCTGAACACACAGTGTACTGTATTAAAGTTTTTGTACTATGGACACCTTATATCTCTATAATAAATAGTCAGGAGCCACATGGAAGAAATTAAAAAAGAATTGGAATAATTAAAATAAACAAAAATTAATTGAAACCATAATAAAAAATTTCGAAAGTTTTCAAACAACTTTAAAACGAAGAAGAATAAATAAAACACTTGGTGACCATAATAGATAATGTGACATCTCTTAATACGCAGAACTAGGGAAGAATAGGTTAATATTTTTTATGTGATGTACTGTCCGTTAGCGATTTTACTTGTGGTGGTATGTAAGCGTGTTTTGTTGTATTTTATTTCTTCAGAAACAAGTGAACCAAACCTTTTTACTATAAGTCAAAACTTTTGAGTTTTGTAAATTAATGTTACCTTCATAATGGTTGCGTTTCAATTCCACCTATTAGTACGTTGATACATTTTTATACATTCTTTCCTATATAGTTAACTCGAGATAAGACTCTGGTGTCATTTCGATTATGATTATTTTTTACTTAGGGGTAGATTGGCCATATTTTTGGAAAATCAGATATTATTGTTTGATGTGTTGTGTCTCAGTTTTATAATATTCGTTGTTGAATGGTTGAGAGACAAAGTTCGAATGAACTGTTGCATTTAAGTAAAGAATTAGCATGGGAATAAGATAAATTAGTGCTTTACGACAACGGAGCGAAAGGAAACAAAATCTCAAGTTTCAAACGTCACCTTAATTAATTAACGAAGAAAATCAAAATTGGATGTTTGAGTAATATCTACCAAAGACTATATAATCTTTGGTAATACATTGATGTTACATCTTGCGTATTTTTCGTCACTTTACGTATTTCTAAGGCACAAATTAATGAAAATCAGGAGTAACTCAGCTTTAGTAGCTTCCAACATCTTAATTGTACGAGGATTTGGGTACGTTGTACCTTTAAATTATTGTAATTAAACTTTAATTGGTAGGATTTAATTTTATGTAACAGTAAATTTGCTTATTTTAATTGAAAGCAAGATTATTGTTCTTTTTTCGTTTTGTAACTACGTTACATTTCAGCTTAATTAGGCAAATAAAAAATCTAATATTTTTCCAAAATATGGACTGATGGTTTATTGAACGTTATGTTACAATGTTATTTAAAAAATTGGTTATCTCTTTGCTATCTCCACCCTATAGAAAATCGGATGCGACCTGGATCTGCCTGAAAAATATTAGACTTCCACCTCTTATACAGTTTTTTCAGGCATATCCAAATTTATAGTATAGATGTTAATAATTTATAATTTGAAATTCCTAATTAGTCTCCTATAACCAGTAGAGCTAATGTCAATAAGCGAACATCAACTCTTTATCGTTATAACTTGACAACAACGTGCGGCAACTAATAGAGCATCATTTTTATTAAATCGTTCTTCGTTTAGGTTGACTGGTGTTGGAATTTTCTTTAATGAGTGCCTCTCATGGTGAAATTTAGATTCTATATTTATGTGACATACATGAAATAATTAAATTTGAGATGCCAATTTTGTTTTATCCACCCAAAAAACTTCAGTTCGAGTGGTGTATTTTATTAAATGGGGTATTAATTGCTTGAAATATAAACACAATGCGACAAAAGAAATCGATGAACAAGAGATGATTTCAATAATTATAGAATTATAATTTGTGTTAAGATCAGATTAAATTTACTTTAAACTTAATTAATTATAATACTATGTAGTATCAGCATAACAGAAAAGATAATTTGAGCATACTGTAATTTAAACTAGGCTACAAAGTCGAGAAATTTCTAATCAATGTTCTGTCACTTGGGATGCTACGTTTTTCTTCAATAATCACTTTGAATTAATTAAATGGTGAAAAAAATTTACGGGAAAGCGGGTCGACGCAAAACAGCGTAAAATTTCTTATTAAATACTTTTGGTCTCGCCCTTGTTTTAACATAATTACTAAGTTATAATAAATCCTTGCGGGTAATTTGGGAACGAAAGTATTAAAAAGCTTAAAACCGAAAACATTCAGTTATTAAGATTCTTCTTAAAATTTTCTGTAAAGTGAATTTTTCTCTGAACCAAACAATGTGAGATTATATAGGAGTATTTCTTATTTAAATTCTTTCTATTATTGATGGGAAGCTTGCAAACAATTCTAATGTTATCTCTTCCAATGAAAATTCTTCGATAATCCTTGTGTTACTGAAATGGAATATCTAGTAGATACAGGAAGCTTTTCTATTGGTACGAAAAGGAACATTTACCACATATTGCGATTGTAAAAAACGGCGAGACGCTTTTTTTGTAATTTTGCACAAATTATGAAATTAATAAATTTGTTTATATAAAATATACTGATTTATCGAGCAATATCTAATTTACTCAGCGCTCCTTAAATTACTTAAGTAATGAAAGCTTACAGCAAATTAAAAAGTAGTTACAGCTTTGAGGATTGGCAAACTTATAAAGAATTAAAAAGTTCGTTCCAAAATCACAAATAAGGCAGTCCGTCACAGGAACGAACTGAGAGCAAAATCTTCACATGAGGAGTGAGCTTCTCTTTCTAGTACATTTTCTAATTGGTAATAATAAATAAATTTTTAGTGCTACATCCATGTTAGCAAGAGTGTTTTGGTACATGTCTTCCTGGTACAGGTCTTCCCTGGTTTAGTTGAATTATTGTCAAAAATGTTTCTGTACGAGATTTTTTTCTTGGATTGATATTCAATTCAACTCCTCTACTATCATCTACAAATGTCGTGCATTTCTGGTCCGACCATAAGCAGCACGCACAGCTTCAGAGCAGGCCATTTTTCAAACACTTCCCTGTGAACCTGTAAAAATTCTTTAAGAGCTTGCTCCATACTTTAAAAACAGTAACTAACAGCTCAAAAGTATTGAGTCTGGATGTTTTTATGGATGCATTGTTTTTCTCATTTGTAACGTTCAGAGCTTGGTTAATACTTTAAAAACAGTAACTATAAGAGCTCAAAAGTATGAAGTGAGGATGACCAGTTAGTTTTTTTAAGCAGTCTCACCAACCGAAGTTTACATTTCTTTTCTATTTGCAGAAAGTTGTTGGTAATGGGAATTTTCTTCCTCGATTGTATAAGTGAATTGGTAATAACGTTTTCTTAAGCATGTTTGACGGTTAATTTTTTGTAAAAAGTATGCATTTTGATATCATCGTTACTAAATTTGATAATGGCAAGATAGGTAAAATTGCCGAATTGTGCCATTAGGAAATAAGCCCTCAATTACATAGGTGTTGGTCGGTTAAAAGAGACTTAAAAATCCATCCGCGTACATACAGACGGTTTGCGTATTATTCAATAATACTACTTCAATATTTCCTATTAATCTGGCAATCAAGTAACCGCAACGTAACAAATAAGGCTTAGAAAGCTTTTAGGATTCACATTGTTATGAAAGCTTCTATTTATGTTTCACAAGTTGACAGATATGTACCTAATAAATTCGTTGCTACGCATTTCAGATTAAACTTGTTTCGTATTTCTTTGAAATCAACTACTATATTTTGTGAGTTGTAAGGTCAGTTTAAGGTTTATGAATACGTAAATGTAGACATAAATAACGTCGCAGTCTTCAAACTACAACAGCCGATAAAGACTGCCATTATATTTTTATCGAAACGATTCCCTTTGGAATTTAAATAAGCGACACTTCCGATATGACGTTGTGAACGTTTGATTGACTGAGATGTTTGATCAAACACCTTTCTGCTTGTGGTGCAATGTATATGCTTTACGGTACTTTGTCATGGAGTTTATTTAGGCTCCGCACGTTGGTTGTCAAGGTGTAAAAATAAAATGGTGTTAATTGAACATAACTTGTGGGTGTTTATCTTGTTTGCTCCGGCTAGCTCGCCCTCCATAACTTTGGGTATTTACCTTGGTTTTGATTTTTCTTCAGCTAAATGACCAAAAGAAAAACAGAATGGACAGAAAATTGCCTGCAATTACCATTTTCTTAAATAATTTTATTACGGAACTGTTTATTAAACTAGCAGCGGTATAATTTAGAAAATAGTAACTTTACTATATATTTTGAATAAAAGTATTAATTTACTTAATTAACGATAATTAATTTTACTCTCTAACGATGATAAACAAATCAGAATGTACGTGTGAAATTCCTCCAACGGAAACGGTTGATATTTTTTTCACCCTCTCCGTCCAGTGAAATGTACTGCTTTCACCTTCGTTTTCTAGCTAGAATTCCTAATAAAATTTATATAACCTTCACGTCAATTCTGTATTTTATAGTGATAATCGCTAATTTGGAATGAATAGTGAGAAACGTAAGCTTTTATATACGACTGTAGTAAAATAAAATGGAGATTTTTTAACGACGAATAACTTTGCGTCTTTTCAGCAGTTATCTCAACTTTTATCAACTTTTACAATTAATTGACAGTGAATTCGCTCATTTAACTAATAACTTACAAGTAAAAGTGCGTTATTTTTACAAATTTCCTTCGTAAACTTACGTTAATTAATCACTTATAGCGCAAAGGCTCAAAAGACCCTTTCTGGTCGGAGCGTTCGCTAACTAAGACCAAAATGCTTCTCATTAACGATGGCTGGCAACTTTTAAATATAATAAAAAAGACGGTACTAGTTTAAATGTTGCTTCATTATCCTAAAGTAATACGAGCATTTATAGTTGTTGAATTTTCTAAATTGTTACATTATCTAAAAGTCGTGACCTTAGAATTCGAGGGGATTTCCCATTTTGCTGTCGACGGTCTTTATGCGAAATTAACTTTTCTTTTCATCGGTTTTATTCAACCTTTGTTGGTGAAAACTCTTAACCATTCCAACTTGAACAACGGAGCGTATTTATAATATAACACGTAGGATAGTAATGCTTATTATTAAAAGAAGTTTCGCCCTGGAGGCATTGCGGATTTTTATAATTATATAAAAGACCAAAAGGATTCATCTTTATTTTTTCAAGTAATAAATGGATACGGCAGGACGATAAAACAACATTACAAAGCATTTAAGCCATAATTTTAGGGTAACGTGCAATACATTTCAATTAGTTATTTAATAGTAACTTGATAGCTGCAATTTAATGGAATTACTGAGCAATTAATTTAGATTCGTTTACTGCTGATGACAAAATACTCTCTGACCATTTTGAAAATTAAGTATTTTACCAATCCGATTGATGTTTTTGGGCTGTTAAAGTATACCTACATAAAAAAGTCATTTACTAAATAATTTAATTTGAATGTATCAGTAATGAGTTGACCCGTCGAATGTAAGTTGACACACGGTTTAATATTCAACTAATTACCCAAATGTTGCAGTCAATTGAAATTGTGACATTCATATAATTAAAACAAAAGTAACGGTCTAAATATTGTAACGCAACTGTTTTCGTTTTGAGATTAGGATTGTAACCAGGGGCGTAAATACCCTAGAATAATTGAGAGGGTGTAGCCTTAAAATACCCGACTGAAATAAAAATAATACCCTACTGGTTATACATGCCTTTTATATCCTTGATTTTAATTTTAATTTTTAGGGGAATTAATTTTTTCTATCCACAGCTTCATTTGCTTATTTATTTACTTACTAAAAAAGATCGCTTTTCTCGCCCTTTCCACCCCCAAAAAGGGGGTTGCAGTTGTGGGTGAAATATGCAATTTGAGAATAGTTTTTTTATGGAGAATCAGTAGTGATGTAGGGGGGGGGGGGTTCTGTATCCAAAAGTCACTAGACTTAGTAACTTTCTAGTAAGTTTTCTTAGGTTGGTAGTACTGGTCACTAGAAAAGTCACTATATTGGCCACGCCCCTGTTTTACCTATTCAATACCTGTTTTTACCTGTTCAATACCTGTTGCAAACCAAGGGCGTGGCCAATCTAATGACTTTTCTAGTGACCAGTACTACCAACCTAAGAAAAGTTACTTGAAAAGTTACTAAATCTAGCGACTTTTGGATCTAGAACCCCCCCCCCCCCCCCACATCACTACTAGAGAATCCAAAAGTTCAATAAAAAAATAGGTGTTCCCATTTAAGTTTTCAAAACTCACTCCCGCTCCACCCTACAGAAGGGTACGAAAGAAAGAGGTAGAGATACCCATTCGTTGTGGGTTGCCTAATAACTTGACTCAGTGTTACTTATTAACGTTACTTTTCGAGTTGCGTATAGTGTACAGTTCAATGGCTATGAATTAACTCGGTAATACCAACTTAGTAAAATTAAATTAAACCGGTTCTATTAAAACACCCAAATTTCTATTAACCTTCGGATGGCCAAGGTGGGGTCCAATCGGACCCCAGACCTATTTTTTGTGTCGTAGCTATTTTAGTAGCAAGAAAATCGGTTTGAGGTTGTTTCTAGCTGAATATTTATCATTTATACATACCCTCATATAACGATTTTGCGTCAAAATATTTTCGTTTTTTAGAAATTAATTAATTGTTGCTTGGGGTCCGCTTGGACCCCACCTTGGCCATCCATGTAACGAAATGTTTGTTTGTTTGTTTGTGTAAAGGTTTATTCAAATTTTCGCTATTCTTTTTAGTCTGATATACTTTGATGCTTATTATAAACAAATACTTCAATTTACAATGAACAACTAGATAAAATAGAGGCACAGGGCGAAAAAACCTTGGGGTCCGCTTGGACCCCACCTTGAGCATCCGTGTAACCAAAAATAGGTTGGCCATCCGAAGGTTAAAGCACGCAAATGACGCAAATTCAAAAAACTATATTTTGCGTATTGTAAAGTCTGTACAGTACTAGTCTGGAAAATTCAATTTTCCTGCGCGTAAATAAGTAGGAAAATGTTGTTTCCAATACGATTTTCGGAAAAACCTATGACAATGGTAGTGAGGGATCACAAGGTTTCTTGATAAATAACAGCGCCTTTTCATTTCATCAATTATTTCAGCGTGAGGAGCAACGTTACGGTTTAAATTAGAACCATCTTTTAATTTATACATATAATTTTGGTCACCGTCTATAATAAAGTATTTCAGTTCAGACATTAGACAACCATAACAAAATGTACATTGAGCATTAGTTAACAGATTGATGTGCATTTTTATGTATTTAGAATTTCAAGAGTGTAAATTACTGCAAAAATACATATCCTATTATTATCTATATTTTATGATATGCCGTAATGTATTTCAGTTAATAAATTTAATACAAAAAAACCATAATTTACATACAAGGTGTAAAGCAAATGTGTGTACCTTGTCTATACATATTATAGTTCAAATGCACAACCTTTGATTAATGGGACGTGTTTAGGAATAATGCTGTATGAAATATAACTGCGAATAGTAGAATTGAAAGAACCTATTGAAATTATGCCTTTCATTAATTAATTTGACTCACTTAACGTTATGGACACGTTCAAATATAGAACAGAACTGAAATTATTTTGTATAAGAAAATCATGATTAATTTACCGTAAATTTCTCTCAAGTTAATCCCTTGCACTTTTTATAACTAAGTGGTAACGCGAGAAAGGAACTTTAATTTAAGATGAAATGTTTATTATAAAACGGTCTAATAGATGATTGGATGCAACAACTTCAAATAATAGACTTGATTAGACGTAGGGCTTGGCCTATAATTATTTACATTTGTGTGAACTTCTCATCGTTTAAAAAAGTTTAAATTCATTTACATTTTTAAACGTTTCATTTTCCTGCCAAATTAAGTATTCATTTAAAAATTGGCAAAGTAAATTATAACGTCAGAAAAATCAAGGATAAGCAAATACAATTAACTGAGATTACTTTTGTAATTAATTGGACCATTGTTCAGAATTTTGTACAAAACAGATATATTTTCTAGCAGAATAATGGTGACGAACACATATCGTGCTTTTTTAGATATCTATCAGTTGATTTCGCATTTAAATAACTACAATTGCGAATTCGCGACAAAGTTTCAAGGATGACAGTTAATTTAATCGTACATCTACTGTAAACTTATTTCTGGTGTCATTGACAAGAGAGGAGCGTTTTTCAAATTATGTTTTCGTTACATGCCGAAGATATCTACTGAATAGGATACTGTTACTCCTTGTTATGCTAGGCCTAGGTTGCCTGGCCAGCAGTCAAGGAGATGTATAGGATCACGTTGGAAATTGTACATGTGATGTTATGCAAAATGATTGTCAAGGAATACAACACAAAAGTAAAATGTGTGTTATCATTTTTGAGGTCACAATTTTTGAAAATTACGTTAACAAAATCGTTGTTTGATCTAGGTCAACTACAAAATAAGAAAATCCAGTTACGTAATATAGGTAAACAAGAAGAACAATTGTGCGCAGGTGAGTTGTCTCTTAATAATTTGAACTTTGTCGTGTAGCAGTAAATGCTTTAATTTTTGTAAGATACGTTACATGGCAGGGTTTTTAGTTACCACTTTTGTAACTATAGTGTTCGATAAATATAAAATTAAAGCTCAGAAAATTCTCTTGAATTCTATCCCTCAATCCATTCGATCTGACGCCTCTGTCAACAGTCAAAATGACCACCAAGCATTTCTAATCATTATTAGCAAATTTGAATATTCGGTATGTATCCTGATCCCGGTTAAAGAAGCCCAAATTAGCCTCTAATATAATTTTTTCCTTTAACATAAAAAAATAACATTTAGGGCGTAGACACACGTGATGCACCACGCGAGTCTACGAGAGAGGACATTGAAGTGCGTTGCGTCGACGCTAGCGCTGCGCTAGAATTTTTAACGCAGCCGCGCGTAATTTTTGTCTGCGTTAATTTTGCGCTGCGTTGGTTTTTAAGAAATTGGCAGATTTGATTGTCAATGAACATTTTTGTTTGTTAGTTGAATAAGTGTGAAGTTGACTGGAACTGTGATGTCTGAGGTTAATTATCATTTGTGTTTTATATTTCGGTACCCAAAGAGTTCTGAACCTCTCCTTTGCCCGTTTGACGGTATTGGTGGATCACAGTTTTATTTGCTCCATTCCTCCAGGGGATTCTAATATTTAGGGAGCTGGAGCAGAAGAATATTATTATCTTTGTTGTATGAGTGATGAAGACTTGATAGTAAAAAAGGTGAAGTGGGACGACAAATCCCGACAGAAGTTTGCGACACACAAACATGCTCGTGCAGAGTAAGCTACGGGCGAAGGAAGTGCCAGGCCTACTACTCCACCTTCCACAGACCTCTCTGCATCTCTGCTGCTATATAGACAACAAGTTACGTGTTTTGGCTACATACTTTGAAGATGGAAAATTGATTGGTCGTTTGAGCGAAAGGGATGTTATTGCTATTGAAGCTAAATACCATCGTTCATCTTATATCAGGTTTGGTCAGCGCCACGACAAATTGTTGCAGAGTACGGAGACTGCTATCATGCTTGAAAGCGAGGAAGTGCAAGCGAAGAGAGAAGTTAAACAAAAATTTTGACAATTATTGTGTTTCACCATCTGCTTCATCACCTTTCATAGAACGTAAAACGATTGTACGCATCGGTCTACCAAGCCATTTGCACTCGTGTGATATGGAGCAGTTAATTTGTGTGTGCTCTACAAATTTTTGAAATTTGTGAGACGTATAAGGTCTTGGATGATCTCGTGAACGACACGTGACCACGTCGCAGGTAACTATAATTCGTCAAACTTTTATGTAGGCAACTTTCCTAAAAATATCGTCCGTCATTATGAAACAATAAGCACGTGTAATTATGACTGAACAGTAAGTAAATAATAGTATATTATACACCAAGGTGGTGAAGACTGTTATTATTGACCGAGCACCAAGATTATTTCGCGAGGGGCTTTGCCCCGAGCGGAATAAGGTGCGAGGTCTATAAATGGCTTCACCATATACAATTTTTTCCACTACTAGTCAAATTTAAGACACAAATTAAAAATAAAAAAATTTCTTGTAAAAATCAAGTAGGTAGCACAGGAATGCAAATTCCCATTATTAACCTAGGTTGATATATGAGAACGAGAACACATTATTTACATTTTGGCGCCTTTTCCAAAGTAAGTCGATGTTTTTATACTTCACTTACTACCAAAATTTCATAATTATGCCTCCTCCTATTCGCAGCTACGCGGTGACGTGTCGTTCACGAGATAATGCAAGTCCTTTAAATGTTAGTCCATTGTAGGGGTGAGTCGGACAGCCATTTTTCGTGTCCGAATGCGTCCACTGTCCGAAAAATGTTGGACTTAAACTGTTCGAATCCGTCCGAAGTTTGTCCGGATCGAAACTTTTGTGTCCGTGTCCGAACGTGTCCGAACAAATTTTCAAAAAGTACGTCCGAAACTGTCCGAATTATTTTTTGTTGTCCGAGTCCGAGTCCGTCCGAAAAATGTTAAATGAAATTCGAATTCGGTAACGTAGGATAAATTAAATATACACAATTACACATGCAACAAACGGCGTAATTTATTTTTCCATTTTCTTCTTCTCATCGTTGGACCAGGTGGACCTGAGATGAGAAGATTCTTTTCTTCTTTCAGGGAAGGTTCCATTAATTTTACATCATTGCATTCCAATGTTTCTCTGTATTATCATATAGCACGTATAATAGCACACAAAATAAATTGAGCACATCACAATTTTTTGGACAGTTTCGGACAATTTCGGACAATGGAATTGTCTGAAAAATTGTTCGGACACATCCGTGTCCGAATGTACCGGACAAAATATTGTCTCGGACAGTCCACGTCCGTCGGAAAATATGATTTGCGATAATCTCGGACAGACCATTGTCATTAATTACGGATTAAAAGATAAAGTACAGTACTGATTCTACGTGTAGGTACTCGCTCTAACGATTTTGAAGCAGGTTTCCATGGGTACTTTTGACGGATTATTTTTATATTGATTGCACTGGATGCAACCTTTACTGAACTGTCCAGATCTGTGTTAATTCCTGCCCACCAAACAAAGCTTCAGGCTAGTGCTTTCACTCTCACAAAGTATGTGTTGCTCTGTCTCGTCGTCTGTATAACATCCTCTACACTACTCTACAGGATGGTGATTCGACCAAGCCCATGCGTACGGATCTATATGTAGCTGTGCTTGGGTTATGTTGTGAACGGCGACCCATTGAACTGTACGCTATACGCAACTGGAAAGGAAACGCGCATAAGTAACACTGAAGCCAAACGACTGGGTATCTCTATCTTTTTCTTTTACACGCAACGTCATACAAACGATGACACGGAGCATAAAATGCAGGTGACAGATAAAAAAATATATTGCAGCAGTTATCTCTCTCGTCTGCTCTACTACCGCAACAAGCTAGAAGGCGACAGAAGTACCCATTCCGCATCTGTCTTTGTCAGCCTTCAACGCCTACAATGCATTGAAATAGCCCTTTTCCCTTCCAGTTGCTTATAGCGTACAGTTCAATGACAGCGACCTAACAAAGCTAATTTCACAGCGTAGCAAAAAGTTGTTGTAGATATTGACAACATGAAAATGGAAGGTAGTTTTTGTAGGTCGTCGTTTTTGATAACCTCGTATATGAAAACAACAAAACAAGGCGAATTGATCAACGTACCTACCCCACTTTTAAACTTTAACCCTGAACACGGAATCAAATAAAAGTTTGAAAAGACCTTTTCTCACTACCACCTTGGTAAATCAACGTTACTTTGATAAAAACACGACAGAAATGGAAAGTAAAACCGTTACTTAGATACATAAACATATGGTATCTAAGGAGTGAAAAAACGATTTACCGCCTATGTACCACTTTCCGCCTATGTACACTTGTCATGTATACCTAAATAGAGGACTCATTTATTTATTAATATTAATATTAAAAGTACAATTTGAACATTCTTGAATGTTAATTCCGGGTATCTTTACAAATTGTTTAACATCATTTTCTTCCTTGTTCGTAACAGAAATAACGTTATTAACTATATCAATTGCATTACTAGAATTTTCAACGGTTCCTCCGTAGGAAATGCTGTTAGCCGCATGGACTTTATGGGTTAAAGAATCTCCAACGTACCCCTCTGCAACGGTGTTGGATTTCCACCCTCCGTGTCTTTTCAAAGATAGGACGTCCGACCCGCTGTTAGCCAAAAGAGTAGCGGAGGTTCTCCTAAAGCTGTGGCCCGTGTAGTCTTTGCAGTGGTTCAGATTTAAAAATTTTGCTATTTTCATTGGTATCGCGGATAAAGTATGCTTGCCTACTACTTGCCGTACACATTTACCATTACCATAACGTAAAAAGAATTTACTTTCTTTGGTATTAGAGGGACGCAACTTCATATATTTTTCAAGAATCTTGAGCCAATTAACCGTTTCACTGCAACCAGTTACCACAAATGATCGTGGGATTTTGTTCTTGGATTGCAGAATCTTAACAATCCCTACGTCAGGTTTAATTTCAACGTCCTCGTAATTCAAATGATAAAGTTCATCGGTCCGGCAAGCACCGGCAACTCCCAAAACCATCGCAACTTTCATCAATAGAAATGCGTGGTGCGGAGCATCACACAGAAACCTCGTTATCTCTTCCTTGGTAAAAATGTTAGCCTTCTTAGGAATATACCCATCATTTTTTCTCTTGAGAAATGAGATCACCTATAAAATGGTAGGATACATTTAGCAAAATTAAAATCTGATATACTTAGATACGTACCTGCTTGAATTTTGAAATGTCAAGATTTTCATTAGCACAAAGCGTTAATTTCAACATAGAATATTCACTCCATAAGCTGGTTGGAGACGTTAGATTCGATGCCCTGTCGTTAAAATATGCCAAAAGCACAGTTTCATTAATTGTCTTAACATTCTTTGAATTACACCATTCCTTAAAATATGTATATGTTCGCTCATATCGAGCCTTTGACTTTTCAGGCAGTAACGACGCTCGAGCTGCATTAGCACTACTTTCAATTTCAAAAAAATCTACAACCTCGTTCGAATCACTCATTATATTGATCACAAATATTTGATTATGGTATCGATTAGAAAACGGATTTCTGATCAAAATTTTTCTACTGAATTTGTTTGTTTGTCGTAACTACAGCAACTAATCAATCAGCATACTCGATTATGCCAGTAAATTTTTAATTATACGTAATTACTATTATATACCCAAATATTTTGTACACATTATTAGAGTTAATCCCTGTGGTAGTGAGAAAAACGTAATGCACAACGCGTAGGTAAGTTTCTTTTTTATTCTCGGTGGGTTTATGCACCTCAGCTCCGCTTCGGTGCACAAACTCCCACCTCGAATAAAAAAAATCACTTACCGCCACTTGTAGTGCAAATAACTATTATGAAGTGCTTGTAAAATTCTAGTTTATGAGTACAAACGGGTTAACAATACACGAAAGAGTAGAAGTGCTTTACTGTTTATCTTATAAAGCTCATTCTTCACATCAAACATCGTAATAAGCTAGATTTGAAATGGCTCAGGAAACTTTCCCTTGTTTTATTACGACGATAAAATGTTATACGAGTTTTTTTTCCTATAGCTATCGGTGGTCAATATTATTTTATTTATAAACTACTTACTTATTTCATCGACATACAGAATCTATCAGATATTTTAGTATAGAGACGTATTATAAATTGTATTTAACATGGCCCAATATCTATAAACTCCGACTTAAATGGACCTATTACGCACCAAAAATTTGGGAGATTCGGTGATGAGTCGTTAATTAAATAATTCATAATTTGTGAGAAATTAATGACTTTTGGCACAGTCCAGATGTCAAAAAGGGTTTCGGTGTTCACTTTTCTGATGTGACAACATTAACAATAAGATAAAAACATGGCGGAGAAAATGGAAAAGTTGTTTTGTTATTAAGGAATACTAAATAAAGAGGGAAAGCTGCAAATCATTTCAATCTCTTCAAATGGTTACAAGCGCGTGCAATTTGAATTTAAACGGTCGCTAGACATGAGCTTAATTTTGGATAGGCAGTTTTCCCGTCATTACTCATAAGCTCGCTGGGATCCATATCAGTTGACCAGTAGTACACAAAATGGGGTAATGCGAAATTTGGAAATAGTAATCACAAAACCTTCCCCATATGAAATTTATTAAGATTTTTAAATTTAAATTAATTTTTAATTATTTATTATATTTTTAATTAATTAATTAATTAAATTTAAAGATTTACGTTAAGTTTAAAGTTAGATAATAAAAAGTTGAAAGAAAAGAGAGCAAAGAAAATAATTAATTAATACAATATGTTGTAAAACTACGATATGTTTCGACAATATCTGATTGTCATCATCAGGTAGTAAAATTGGTAGGTGTTTAAATTTGATGAGATGGGATGCGAATGACGTGAGTATGAAGAAGATTACATTGGCCAAGCCAAAGGCTAAATATCTAAGCCTAACATTGGGTAATCGCAATTGAAATAATTAAATAATATATTAACAAGGGGGTTTTTTAATCGAAAGCCATGGGGAAAAACGTTTTTTAATTAAAAAAGATGTAATAATTTATTAAAGTTGAAAAAGAAGGCACATGGGGCAAAATACATTTACAGATGACATGTTTTGCGCTCCATCTTCCTTACCACAATTTCCGCCTAACGATTAATAACAGTCCCATGTTGGGCAGGAGATTGTTCAGACGATAGTCTGACCATTTCAGTCATAAGTTTTCTGTTCGTCCTACTTAACTATAAATTGGAAGATATTGGAATATACTTCCGTTATGGAATTCTCGACCAATGTCGGTAGCGCTTTTTTTGTTAATATTGCTGAAACCTCTTTTTTGGCTGTGTTATATATGAATATATGTAATGTAAGCACGTAAGTGCTTTTCCGCAATATTGTTCGCAGCCCGGTTGCCTTTGATTCCTGCCCACACTAAGTAGGAAATGAGACAAAATCACTAACTTTCTCGAGAAAGTCATAAAGATCAGGGAATTGAAACCAAGATGTTCTTGTCTTTCAGCGTAACCCATGTAAATACGGTAGCTTTCCGCAGCTGTTAATTCGTTCTAGAGAGGTACTGTCAAGAACTGTAAAAATTCTTTAGGGTTACCTTCTGAAGAGAGATCTTTTCGGCTACGTTTATTGCCTTGTGGATGGTAACTTCACAGAATTTACTCGGTTGATAGGCACATTGGCATTTGCTGAGTCTTTTATGTGTGTCGTTCAATAAGTTTCTCCAATAGTTTCAGGAGAAACGACGTTAGACTGATTGGTCTGAACGACATGTTGGGTGTATGAATCTTGCGCCGATTTTGTAATGAATACTTCCTTCTACCACATGGATATGCATCCAAGGACAATGTTGAGTTACTGGTTCGACTTCGTCAATTTTTATCGCGGAAAGGGTCGCCTTCGCGGTTTCTGTATAACTTTCCCTCTCAGTTTTCGTCAAAGAATTGTTTTTACTTCCCGGTCTGCCCTGTAAGGCTCTTCAGAGTCTGGCACGTTCTGAAATTTGCTTTATTCACAGTAGCTCCTGAACGAGTTTCGTCATGACCATATTGGATTCGCCGTGTTTTTAAAAAACCTTCCAGTTTTTATGCGCAGTTCCTCGTGCCACTGCTCTTGAAGTTCTCTTCTCTTTTGAGGGACAGATTGCCTTAAAGGCACTTCTGATGGCCATGCGGACGTATATTTCCATGACAGTTCGGCCCAATGATTGGCATTGGCAAGACAATTCTCGATTTGTCCTTTAGGTTCTCCTATAGAGGTACCGGTTAACCAAGCGGATTTCTTTTAATCCGATGTCAAAACGAATACATGTATAATCACAGAGCGATTGCTCCTCCGACACTGCGATGCAGTACGTAGGTGATTACTTCCTTTCGTTGATTGCTGACGAAGTCTGACTCATTGCGTACTTTAGCTACTTCTAGGTTATATTTAATAATATGATTTTAGTAGGAATGCACCTTTTCTTTTGATGTCGGTGTTGCTCCATACAATGTGTGCGCATTGGCATAACATCCGAGAAAAATTACTGTTGACAATGTTTCCCCCAGTTTGTTTGGCAGATCCGAGTACAAGTCCCTTCTGACCACTATCCCTATCACTCTTTCTGCATGCATCACTATTATTTACATACCTATCATTCACATTTAGACATAAGTATCCAAAATTTATTATAACATTTTACTTCTTTTAAGTACGTACATTTACGTAATTATAATATTTGGAAAAAGAAGGTTATTGCCATCAAGAACAGCTTTTTAATATTATATACGTACCTACCTAATTACGCAAATAATTACAAATGTTTGCAAAACGTCATCTATTTGCGATTAAGTAATACAGAGCTGTCGCCTTAAATTGAAAATATACGGATTAAATAATAAACTGGGTCTTCCATTAAGATAGAAAATTTCATAAGCCTGAATTTTGCAACCCCAAACGTTTAATTTTAGCTTAATGTTTATAGTGGGTCACCGATTCTGTTTTGTTTGAAATTGCCAGCTGTATTTCACGGATGAGCTTTTTCGAGCAATTAAGTGATACAGCCAGCTGTGTGTTGATGCAAGCAATGTATCACACCTTCCACTTAACGCAGGAAGTAGCTGTTTGTAAAATGGCGTAGTGGATACGATGAATATGAAAACAAGTTCTATTGTTAAATTAATCAATGAAGGCAAAGTTGCAAGTTTTAAACGTACGTGACCTAAAGCATATTCACCTTTGGACTACAAATACAAGTTTAGCGTGTAGAAAAGCTCCCTATTCTATTTTAGGTTACAATTTAATCGTTTATTTTATTTTTGTCCACTAATTAAGGTTTACCTGAAAAGGTATTCTTCTCAGCAACACACAACTATGCAACAATGAGGAAACTTTAATGCGAATTTTGTTTCTGTTTCAAAATTCAGTATCGCAAAAGTTCCACAACAGCTTCTAAACATAAAGACTAGCCTTACGTTTCTAAAATGTGTAGAAACATTTTCGTAAAAGTTGTTTCCCAATAGTTTTGTTGAATGTTGCGCTACGTATACGAAATGTTTCGCTATTACGCTATTAATATACCTTAAATAATTCTGATGGCTCTATTGTCAGATTTTCGTAATTGTGTCGATAAAACTTTTGCAACATTATATCTAATAGTTTATGGTTAGAAACTTCTGGATGTGTATATTTCACAATAATCCTATCGAATATTATGTACCTACTATGTTTCCTACCGTTAACTATGAAACTATGGAGTTTTCTATTTCATGTTACTGCCGTGTAAACAAATGTTGTGAAAAATGTTACGGTATTTGGTATGGTTGGCAATTAATTACTGTACCACTTACTCATTTCACAATGCTTAAAGGTAATGTCGAATTATCACGTTAACAAGGATTGAACGAATTTTTGAACTTCAAATATTGGGATACACCTACTACTTTGTAAATCGTCAATTAAAGAACACAAAATAATTGATAAAATTGGAAATAAAACAATGCAATTTATGTTGAAATAACATAAAATCACTTACTTTTTCATGCCTTCTATCTGATTCTTTTTTCGCCATTCCCATCAAATACATTTATATATAAAATACATATAAATTATATAAGAGCTTTATAGATTTATATAAAACTGGAAGAAAAATAAGAGATATTTAATGTCAGGATGTCAGCAATTTTCAAAATAATATATATGTCTATTAGATGTAAATTATTTATATCTGTAGTACATGAATTTATATACGTTTTATGTATATTTTATGTAATATTCACATAAAAAATATTAGTTTTAAAAGCGTTGCGATGCCCAAATGGCAGCTACTCGAGCATAATGTAATTATTACCAATGTAAAAAATTATTTACCTAAGCAGTTTCATACAAAAAAATGGAAAAACTACATTTTTACGTGCAACTGTACTTTTAATGAACTTAATTCTTGCACGAACCCGTTTTTACCTGAACTGAAAGCCGACGGTTTATTATGATATTATATACTTGCTTGAAAAGTTTCCCTTAACCGGATTCGAACCGTTGCGGGTGGGCGTGCCAAATTCCGAAATCCGACATGTGTTTTCTTTGTATTCGACATTGTACCACTGCGCTAATCTGAAACATTCCTTTTTTTATTTCGTTCTTCCTAACTTTGCGCTGTTTCGTGATTTTAAATTATGTTTGATTATATCGTGAAGTGAAGTCTTATTCAATGATTATACCTACCTTTATGTTAAAAATGACCAGGATTTAATTTATTTTATATTATTTATTTTCTATATAAATTTTAGTCGATACGGATCTAATATTAAAGGTACGTGAACTACAATTTTTGGCGTTATAGAAAACCCGCGCGTGCGATTAATTATGCGGCGCAAATAGAAACGGACTTTTATTTTCGACAATATAATATATGTAATGATAATTTATAATTATGTTTACAGAAGGCATACATAAAAAATATGTAATACTTCTTACATATAAGATTTTACATATAACGTACATAAATCTAATCATATAAATATGACAGCACATAAATTTCATGGGTAATATGTAATTATCTATATGTATATATTATATGAATTTCTGTATACAGAATATCCGTAAGTTTATATACTATTATGTAAAATATACGTAATCTGTTACATACGGTTTATATAACTTTATTAAAGAACACTTACATACTTGATATATAAAAAAGCATATGTAGGGGTATTTACTTCAATCTTATATAATATGTTGTATGTATATTTTATATGTGTGTTTGCTGGGTTGGTATTTATAAGAAGTATAAATAGTCATGAAAAAATAGTGCTCCCCTTAGAGTCCATCTCACTGCCTGAGTATATCAGTATTCACCAAATTCTGGACCACCACGTTAAAGTGATGTCGAAGAGCATTATTCGATTGCGAGGACTCAACTTTTTTTTCAAGAAAGTTTGGTCTCCCAACCTTATAAAAACGATACAAACATCATTTTCCAAAGCAAATTCATGCATTGAGCCACCTAGGAGTTACCTCTACTGCTGTTGATTTGTTGCAGAGGTGTTAACAACAATGGTATTTCATCGTCTTCTCAAAAAGGTTTTATTGTCCTATTATAACTCGGTAGGCATTTCAAAAGGTCAAAGCGTACATTCCTTGACAAAAAAAGCTACGAATGAATGACAGGCGCCTAATGAGGTGCCCAAAGATGTAGTGTGGCGGAGGAAATCTATTGGACAACAAACGTAGACATAGACAACTATAAAGCAATAATTAGCTAAACCTAAATTCAGATTAGATACTCTTTTCTCGACATTTTTGCCAATGTTATTTTTCTCATATTCCTTAAATAACACATCTACGAGTTTTGTACTACCTATGTATTTATACAGGGTGTTTTTTAAGTACGTGGCCAAACTTCAAGGGGTTATTCTTTAAGTGATTTTAAGCCGAAAACTTCATATAAACATATGTTCGGTAATGCTTCATTGTCAAGATACAGGGTGTCAACGTGTTCGGCAATCGATGTTAAGACGAGCTAATGCTTGCATTGAAGTTGAAGGCGGACATTTTCAGCAACTTATATAAATTTTGTGTTGCTTATGTTAAATGTTTTTTTCACAAAAAATTGTATAGTGGAGCCTATTTGTTTAAGTGTAGTTTTAATAAATCGTTTCTTGTTTGATTCTTCTTAAATTAATTTTTTTCACAGCAAGATACGAAAAAAATTCAAGAGACAAAAAAGTTGTATTTTTAGTTTTTGAATGCGAAAAAAATATAAAAATTTAAAAAAGTCAGTGGCGCACATTTTTTGGCCAAAGAGTTGGTTTGAATCAAGTTAGCGCCGAGTTAGCATTTGCCTATCATAGATAACGTTACCAAATTTCAACAAAATCGGCTAAGGATATTTACGAAAAACCGATTTTTTAAAAAAAGTTTGACACACAGTATCTTGACAATGAAGCATTACCGGACAATTTACATTAAAGTAAGAGAGTAAGAATCTCGTAATGATTGGAATACGAATCCCGTAAATGTTGAAGTAAGAATCCCGTACAAATTATAGTTAAGAACCTTCTTCAAATGCATATTACACCGTATTTAATACACCGGTACAAACAAGAAAGGGTGGAAAATACAATATTAAATAAAACAAACTGCAACCTCCCCTTAACCAATGACGTTTGAATGAGGATGAAGTTTATGTTTTTTGTATAAGTACCTCAGTACTGACGCTACCAGCAATGCAAACTGGCAGGTCACAGTGGCGTACCCAAGGGGAGGATAAGGGGGATATATCACTCCAGAAGAGCCCACCCCTTCCATTCTATTTTACGCTTATTCTTATTAATCCTTAAAAGGACCTATCTTAGAAATTCAACCTCACAGAACAGACTTAATGAACTGGCAATGATGTCAATTCATGGGGAACTACCAGACGAAATAATAGAGGAACTCGCACGACAGCCTAGGCGATTGGGTTTTGTATTCTAATAATATTTATTTTATAACTTTCTGTAAAACAAATGTTTTCTAAAATTTGTAAATCACACCGCACTTTTTATATCCCCTCTCAAGGCTATAGTATGCGTACGCCACTGGGCAGGAATAACATTTTGACGAGTAATATAATTATTGTAACAACCTAGTTGTGTAATCTTAAACTTAGGTGAAACAAAATTCTTTCGATACAATTAAACGAAGAAAAAAATTTTAATTACAGGAGAGCGACATGTTTCGAAACTCAACCAGTTTCATTCTCAAGCTGAAGCCTTTAAGATTATCGACTTACGAGTACATGAGTGGCTAAAACAATAAGAGAAAATTAACCAATGGTTATTACAATCATTCACCTGAGGGAAAAAACGGATGAAAATATGTACCTATACAAAATTTAACGTTAACTAACACTCAAATAGTAATATTATTAATTAACTAAAAACAGCAGAGTGATTGTAATAACCATGTGTTGTCGGTTAATTTTCTCTTATTGCCTTAGCCACTAATTGTACATGTACAGGGTGGTTCAAACTGGACACTTTCTTATGGAAACACCCTTTATTTTAAGAGAGGAAAAAATGGACCAAGGTGTCTGGAACTCAGAAAATCACTGGTGCAAACAGAATTCAGCTATCTTTAATCGTTTTGACGCTAGGGGGCGTTTCTCGAATTTGGTCGATTTCTTTGCTCCATAACTTTCTTATTTTTAAAGATATGTGATTTTAAAAAAATCTTTCTTACAGCACTTTTTTGCGTAGAATCCATCGCGATAAACAGTTTTTATATAGGGTGTTTGGTTTTTTGTGTACAACCCTAAACAACATTTTCTCATACGGATCACCCTATATATTTTTGGGTTTTTGAAAAGGGAGTGAAATTTCCTAAATTTTGATGTATCACTTGTTATATTTCTGTTAAATATAATTTTTATACTTACTTACATTAAAATAGTTTGTTTGTAGACATCTAGGTTTCCATTGAACAAAAGGCGGCAGTATGATTTAAAACGATAATGTCTTAGTTATCTGAAAAATTTTATTAACTCCAAATATTTTTAATTTGAAATAACAATGTATAAGATGTAATATTTCAAATAATATTCAACATAAATATAACAAGTGATACATCAAAATTTAGGAAATGTCACTCTCTTTTCAAAAACCCAAAAATATATAGGGTGGTTCGTATGAAAAAATGTAGTTTAGGGTTGTACACAAAAAACCAAACAACCTGTATACAAACTGTTTATCGCGATGGATTCTACGCAAAAAAGTGCTGTAAGAAAGATTTTTCCAAAATCACCTATCTTTAATAATAAGAAGGTTATGGAGCATTAAAGAAATCGACCAAATTTGAGAAACGCCCCATAGCGTCCAAACGATTGATGAATTCTGTTTGCGCTAGGGATTTTCTCATTAAAATTGAGCTCCAGACACATTAGTTCATTTTTTTCTATCTCTTAGGGTGCTGCCATAAGAAAGTGTCCAATTTGAACCACTCTGTACTGCCTTAGTTGCAAAACAGATGAATAACGCAATATACGATTTGATAGGACGCCAATAGTTGGGTTTGCTTAACGAGTTAATTTCAAAAATTCGCGTTGCTGCAAATACTTTAAGGTTCGCATGATTGCTTATCCAAGCTAAAACAATTGTTGAATCTGTCCATTAATAATAGGTAATTGGTTATTGAAATTTGGTTTTCTAAAGTTTATTTTATTTTGTTCATAAGTTTCGCTAACAGTAATGCACCGCATAATTCCGAACGTAGAACCGTCAACCTTTTTAAAGGAGCTACACGTGCTTTTGTACATAAAAGAAAAGTGCTGTGAATTTTGTTGCTATTGGACGTTCGGATGTAAACACAAGCACCATAAGCAAGTGACGCATCACAAAACCCATGTACCTCTACGATTTGAGGGGTATAATGAACGATAACTTTTCGTGGTATGGCAATGTCATTTAGATGATTTAATTGTTCTACAAGTTCAGTCCACTGTTTAGCTAAATCGGTAGAACAGTTTTATCCCAATCTAATTTTGTGGACCATAAATGTTGTAGTACGATTTTTGCCTTTACAATTACTGGGCCAATTACACCTAGAGGTTCGTAAATTTGTCAAATAAGTGATAAAATTATACGTTTAGTAATTGTGCGTTGGTTTGTAACGCCCTTGCGTTAATTCCTAATTTCTATTTGAAATATTTCTAATTTCCTTTATTAATAACTAATACTTTTTAAATTTGCTACATTGTAGAGCTTGACCCGTTATCTTAGTCCTATGTAATCTAAACCTTCTGAAGTCTCTTTATTCGCTACAAAGTTGCTACTATGTTGCACTATAGATCTATTCATTCCTCTTTGTCCTTTGTATTAATTCTGCTTATTCTGAACTTCTGCCTTTAGGGTCAGGAGCCCCTTTCCTTCACTTCTAGGGACGTGCGATACCAAGAAAAGTATCGATACTTGGTATTACATTGTATCAAAAGACAAAATTCGATACTGGCATCGTATCGTAAGAAAAGTATCGATACCATAGAGTATCGAAACTACTTCGTTATCTGAACATTCCGACTTTGAGTATTCAAAATCGTTGATTGAAAGAATTTTTATTCAATGCCAAAATTAAGTTCTGATGATTATTTAATTATTCTATTTTGAGAAGTACGAGTACCGAATCAGCACTTTATTCTTCAGATGTTTTGTGAAAGTATATAATGTTGTATAAAATTTTGTGGATTGTTAGGCAATACTTAATACATTAATACGATTCGATCCTTAGTAAAAAGTACTGATATTAGTAACATATCGAAAGGATAGTATCGATACCAAATTGGTTGGTATTGAAAGAAAAGTATCGATACCAGAATCATATCAGTAGTATCGGAACGTCCCTATTCACTTCATTTTCTTCAGTTAGCTGCTTGCTCTATTACCGGTCACTTCGTACTTTTTGCCTGTGTTCGAATATTACGCATTTCTGAAACTCGATTAAATCGGCTTTGGCGTATATTTCACCCTAATTAGTGATTTTTCGAACCATCTGCTTGTCCGAAGATCATCTAATACGTATTTTTACGGCTATTTAACACATAAGAGAAGTGTACGTGAGTTCTTCTTCTTAAGACGCTGGGATTTAATTAATTATTTACCAGGTTCGTACTGATTTTTCTTGCTTAATGTAGTTACCTAATTTCGCTTTCCCCTTTTTTCTAGCGGTTTTACACCCGCAAAAGCTACCTATAATCTTCTACCATTTTCCTGCTTTCTGTGAAATTCCAACTTCGACGACGCTTCGTGGGAAGCCAACCATTTCTTCAACCCCCGATCGCCGCTTCGAAGATTCAGTGAACTCCATCTTTACTATATCTACCGTCGCTAAGTGGAAAACCAATTTTAGTTTTTCCCCTGTGTTACTTATTTTACTCATAATTCGAGTAATAATCTTCAATTTATAAAACGTGAACCTTTTTGTACTTGAATTTTACTTACGCTATTTTTCTACCATTTTATTTAAAAGATTCTGTTTAAACATTAACCATTTTGCTATTTACAATTTGCTACATTTGCTATTGCTGTAACGTAACTTTACCGTATTACTTCCTTTGAATTTTCTAAAGTAATATAGTTTATTTGCTAATTTAATTTGCTATTTGCTAAATATTAATTTGTTATCGAATTACCTTTAACTTCTTTTGACTTAACGTAACTATTTAAATTCGAACTTAATCTATATTTGGTATCCGATTTTTTGAATCACAGTACTCGTGTAATTACTCATTTCGGCTCGCTGTAATGCCCAGCGACCCTTGTTTTTATTTTGTTTAAGGACTTGGGAAAACTGTGCACAGGAGTTCCATCATCCGACTCAACTTTAAAAAGAAAGGTAGGATTTTCAATTTAACCATCGATTACTGTATATTGCATTTTAAAAGTCGCATCCCTATATCTCAATTTTCTTGTCAATTTAACGTCATTTTACTCACAAATTTTGCTTAACTTAAAGGTAGTTTAGACCCACGTATTTTGTACTACAAAATTGATTATTTACTTAACTAAATTGAACTCATATAATTATCATTCTTGTACTTATAAAACCTGATTTTATTTTGTAATATTTTATTTTATTCATTATAATAACCGTAAATTTATTTACTTCTCTATTTATTGCTGAAACCACCCCGTTCTCTTTCAGATTTGACATCGTTACTGTTATAACTGTTAATACCTTCGTAATTCGGATTAGCAGCTTATTTTCCTACAAGAATTACGTGGCGCCCTGTTCTTTACTTATTTTACCCTATTTCGCTACCACAATTTCTTACTTTTTCGCTCATTTTCGCTAACCTACGACCACCTGTCTACTAGCACTGAATTACCGCGGCCATTGCTCCATTTAATTTCGTTGCGACCCAATTCTTGTCGTAACAGGTTGATAATATTTACCGAATATTTAAATATATCTAGTGGGGAGTTCCACAGTAATCCAAGGGTTTTTGTTGTGTTTTGTTTATCTAACTGAATTGTTTCGGTAAGGACAGAATTAAGCAACCTTTGATCATTACAGGTAAATTTACGAAGTTCGAACCCTCCTTTATCTAACGCCGTAATTAATTGATTTTTAATTTGAATAAGACTTTCTATGCTGTCAGCACCCGTTAACACATCATTCACGCAGAAATCCTGCATTATTACGCGATGAGCTAGGGGGAAATTCTCCTTTTCATCTTGTGCTAGCTGCTGAAGGGCCCTGACGAGTGACGGCTAAAAAGGGAGCTGATGTTGTACCGTAAGTTACAGTTGTTAGTCTATAAGTATTAATTTGGCGATTTGTGCTCGGTCTCCATAAAACTCTTTGATAATTACGATTTTTGGGATGCATTTTAACTTGTCTATACATTTTAGCTATATTCGCGGTCAATACATAGAGATGAATGCAGAATCTGACTAAAATTGTGAAGAGGTCGCCTTGTATTGCTGGTCCAACCAGTAATTTGTCGTTTAAAGATACTCCTGTGCTTGATTTTGCGGAAGCATCAAAAACTGCCCTAACTCTGGTTAATGTACTCACATTTGTTACAACAGCGTGATGAGGTAGATAAAACACATTGTTATTTTGGTTATTACATTCATTTGACGGTACTAACTCCATGTGACCTAGTTTAATGTATTCATCCATAAAACTAACATAATCGTTGCGCAATTGTTAATGGGGTTTTATATGGACATTCCATTACCTCCCAAAACTTGGTTATTTGATTTTCAAAGGTGGTTATCGATAGATTACATTGAACTTTAGTATTTGTTTGGCTTGTCTGCGTTATCGTACCGCCTACAATCCACCCTAGACATGTTTTTTGTAATAGGTATAGGACAATTATTTCCTATTATACGTTCATGATCAATTACTCTCCAGAAAAGTTCTGCGCCAATTAGCAAATCAACAGTCGCCGATACACTGAAATTTGGATCTGCTAGTTAAATGTGTTTAGGTACATATTGAAAGTTGACTTGCTTTGAATGAAAATGCAGGTAAATTTGACGTGATCTTGGATAGAACTAAACCTGAAATGCTTGCAGTATAATTATTTCAACGTGACCTTATATGTTGATGTTAACGCTTTGTTGCTATATTTGACGACTCAGCTATTCCCGTAATTAAAGTATTAAGTAGTGTGATTGGGTTTTAAATTTAGTTTCTCACACAGTTGCTCGGAAATAAAATTTGACTGAGTTCCCATTTCTAATAACGCTTTACAGGTATGAGGATTACCTATGTTATCATTTATCAAAAACTTGAATTAAGGCTGTTAAGAGCAATACTTGGGAATTAGATAAAAATTGAGAATAGGTAATTGATCGAGGATGTCGTTGGTTGTTCCTTATCTGTTTCTACAGGAATGTGGAGTAAAGAATGATGTCTTTTATTACATATTTTACATTTATATAGTGAGCGACACCTTGATGTTTGATGATTTGACTTCAGACAATTTACGCGTGACTCTCCCTGTTTTGTAGGTACCAATATGTGAATTTGATTGTCGCTGTCAGTATTCGGTTAATTCGAAGGACCAATGTTGCGGATGATATAGTTGTCGCACACTGCACAATAAAGTCTATTATAAGTAAAACACGTGAAATGGTTAATTGTATTTATATAATATTGTATAATATCGATTTGATAATTGATTAACTACTGAATTTACATTAAAGTAAGAGAGTAAGCAGTAAGAATCTAGTAATGATTGGAATAAGAATCCCGTTTCCCGTAAATGTTGGAGTAAGAATCCCGTAAAAATTATAGTTAAGAATCTTCTTGAAATGCATATTACACCGTATTTAATACATCGTTACCGATTAGTTGTCAGATTGCATGAATCTAAGTTCCCACCAATCAGAATATTGTTGTTGTTGGTTGGAATCTTTAAATAAACAAAAACCACAAGCATCGCCCGTTCTCATAAATAATAAAAATCAAACACACAAAATCTCATCATGCATTATAAATTCTGTAACATCCAGTGATATAAATGTAATTTGCACATACTGTAAATCGTCTCATACAATTAAAGGATTTTCCAATTATCTACCTATACGGGATAGATTTGCAGAAACAAAAAATCTAAATAAAGAATTAAAGACTAATGCTAATTATATGATACAGATAATTGGAAAAAACGGCATCATCCGCAACAACCTATTCCTAAAGATTTGTGAATTATTTAGCGACAACATTGAAAACGGTTTGGTTCTTTTTTTTGTATTTGACATTTGCCGTGTTTTCACACAACTGATTTGCGTACACTTGGAGTGCTCCTTAGGTTCTCATAAATATGTGTGCCAAGGTTTGTACATCTTTTCTTGAAATTTACTTATCCACGTTGAGACATAGAAACATCAAAATTATTTAATTTCTGTAGTCGAAAAGCTATATCAAATAAGATTACAGTTGCTTTGTCGCATTTAAGATCAAACAGATTTCGTGGGACTAACTTGAACAAATGAGATCATAGTTTATTTTTTTTATTGCTATATTTCTTTCTTCAGAGCACGAAGAGTAATAACAATAACGTATGGGACATGAGAATAAATATGAGGCTTAATCAACGAAATAACGAAATTTTATTAAAACCTTTTGGCAGCATGAGAACTGATGCGGACCATGGTCCACAATGGCACGGAATTTTTGTTGACTTGTCTCATTTTTCTTTGGAGAATATTCAAGCCCAGTTGACGAATTTTTTTAAAATGTGCACACGCAAATTGTTGTTTATTATGGTCTTCCCATCGGTTACTATAAACCTTTTGACCGAGTAACGATCAAAATTCTTCCATTGGTCGGGGGTTTTTTATCTCTCTATACCCAATTAACATTATTTTGTTCAAACCATTCCCAAGCTCTTCCGACATCATGACACGAAGGTCAGGTCAAAATATTATATCGTTCTGATGATGGGTGCTATTATTGTAATTATTTGTTCTAGGGATGGTCCCGGTTGGTTCTTGCACTGCGACCTTTTGGTCTATTGTGCTTCTCACTATTGTTTACCCTTCGAGAATACCTGTATCTCTAACAAAGTCCAGCATTTTAGTAGGACGAACCTTCCTTACTTCTTCTTGTGTAATCTTTTAATTTCCAAGTAGGTGTTCCCTTGCCTGCCTTAATATTGGCAAATGACGTGGTATGGCGTTTCTTCTTCCTCACCACAACTCCTTCATAGAGGGCTGTTGATCAGTCCCATGTTGTGTAGGTGTTTGTTCAGAGGACAATGACATGTGACCACCTCTGTCGCAAAATCTTCGTCCTGCTTAACTTTAAGATGAACGCTGATAAATAAGAACCGGAGGAATGGTTCTGTTCTAGAATTATAGACCAATGTATGCGGTGCTGTTCTGTGAGTATTGCCTAAATCTCCTTTTTGACTGTGTTATATGTAATCCCACAGGGCAGTTCGGGTCCTCACTTGCATCTCTCGCAATCTATCGGTCTTTAGTTTAAATGGGACAGTGCATATTTTTCATCATACATTATAATAATGCGGTTTCCAATAAAATAGCTTTTTTTGTGTGTTTGCGTTTGGGTGTATGTGAACGAGTTAGAGGTGTGACATGAGTGATTGTTGAAGTGTTGTGTGTTATATATCTATTATGTGTATGATTTTTTGTGTTTTATCTATAAGTGTTATATCTGGCCTATTGTTATATACAGTTTTATCTGTGAGTAGTGTCCTATCCCAATATAGTTTGTGTGTGGTGTTTTCAAGTACAACTTGCGGTGTATATTATTGTAATAGGGTGTGTTATCAGTAGAAAGGTTAATGTTTTGTGGCGAGTTTTTGGTGTATTATCTTAGCTACCTGATCGTGTCTGTGTTTGTATTCTGTTTGTGCTAGACGTGTACATGCTGATATAATGTGTTGTATGGTTTCTGGTCTTTGCGAACATTGCCTACAAAGATCATGTGTAATTGTCCTATCTTTAATTATGTGTTTTCTGTAATTTCGTGTGTAAATGACCTGATCTTGTATGGCAAACATGAAACCCTCTGACTCTATTATTATTATTATTATTATTATTGTACTTCGGTTCCTATCGATACTCAGGCCAAGCCTGGATAACTAACCGTAAGGATCGAAATCAAGTAACGATTAGTTATAGTAATACATATACCTATATATAAAATAAATTTAAAGTAGCTGTAAAAAAAACATAATATATTATGTGTTTTGAAATAGTATTATGTTTATTGTGTAAATGTTTGTTGCTTAACTCGGCGCATAGGTTGCACTCGAGTGGGTAATGTGTTGTTCGTGTTTTGTGCTAATTGTGAGTTCTGATATTGTGAGTGTATTGTGTGTTTGCATTTGAGTGTATGTGCACGAGTTAAAGGTCTCACATGAGTGGTTATTGACGTATTATGTGTTTGTAATGGACTTTCTGTAATGCTATGTTGTGTATGGGACATAGTTTGAGTGTGTGAAGGTAGAGGTGTCACATGAGTGGTTGTTGAAGTGTTGTCTGTTGGTAATGGACTTTCTATAATGTTATGTTGTGTATGCAACAAAGTTTCAATTGGTGAAGGGAGGATTGAGTGTTGTGTTTCATTTTGTGTTTGAATGATATTAGTTGAAGGTGTATGATGTGGTTCTGAGTGATGTGCGATATCTTCCGTTATGTTTAGAAATTTTCTAACTATGTGGCAAGTGTTGATAATGACTGCCTTTTGTAATTGTATGTATATGTTCTTATCTAACCCTAAAATGTGCAAACTGTGATGTATTGTTTTTGGTATAACTCCGGTTGCACTAAGAACAATGGGTACTGTATTATTATTATTATTATTATTAAAACGCGGTACTTCAAATACTAGATAATATTTGAAATACCTTATTTGTGCAATTGTTCAAGTATTTGGTACTCCAAATCCTTTCCTTTCCTAGTATTTGGTATTTGAAGCTGCAAATAGTTTAGTTAGATGGTATTTGATAAACTGAAATATGTACTTTTTTCGGTATTTTGAACAGCTCTGGATATGAACATGGGCACAAGGCATCAGTGATACCGAGGATATCAACAAGAATTGGTTGTCAGAAAGAATGGTGTGTGGGAGGGTGTATTATTACTCTATTCTCAACCACATTCTTCCAAGTGTTTTCCACAAATTCAGTATCTATAAATTCAACTATAAGCGTAGGGTGCTAAAACGATGTGGCACACATAAAGAGAAAATTAACGTTTTTCGTATAAAAGAACGAGTTTAGTTATTTTACATTAAAGCAGTTATTTTAAAATTGGATGTTTATTCTGCACCAACCCAATTTTGTATCTGAAAGTAACACCTTGTTTAACAATAAACGAAATACTTACATTCGCAAATGAGGTAGCTGCACAATAATAATAACAAAATATATCCGTTTACATTTTTTTTGTATCTATAATTTACGTTTCAAATAGACTTCTCCTTCCCTAACATTCCCTTTTTTAGAGTACCTAATTTACAAATCTGGATTATAAAAGTCGATGCTAATGTGTATTGAACAAATAGAATTTCTGCCTAGCTGTCATTAGTTATCATAGCAAATATAAAAGAAATTTTTACTGTCGGTTTAGCAGTCGTCAACTTTTACCCAGTTTTTTAATTTGATTGAACTGGGTTATTATTACTGGACGTACTTTACGTGTTTCTTTTGCACTACAATAACATAGGTTCCATGTTCCGATGTCGATGTCGTTGGGAAATAAATTTGAAGCTTTGAGTCCGTTCGTTCATCATCATGAATATTTCAATATGTTTTACGGAGAGTTTCAACTCTTAAAATGATGGCAGCATATTTGAGTGCTCTTGTGTAGAAATGTTGAATAAAGTAAAACGTGCAAAAATTATTCGCTAAAAGGTCGCGTGTTGAAAACCAAATAATTGTTGCATGCACATAGTACGACATGAAAGGAATTTAACTGAAATATGTTTGCAGACATTTACATCAAAGTAGGCTAACTATTCACGATGTTTTTCAGAGTTGGTGTCGAAATGGTTACTTTTACTGCTGTATGACATAAATTGTTATTTTAGTAAAAATCTCCCGCGTGAGTAATACCCGCTGTTCCAAATGAACTGATTAGGGTACGCAAATTCTACCCGAATTACACTTCCCTACTTATAAATACATATACAGGGTGTCTCACGGTGACCGTCGGTTAGAAGTATATCAAGAACTGTAAAAGCTAGCAATTTGAAATTTTGCACATGCAACATGGAGTGTTTAATCTATTAAATAAAAATATTTTCCAAATGGCAGCACTTCCGGAAATACCGGAAGTGGGCATCAACTTCTTTATTTTAAATACAAACCAGGCAATTTTTTTTACATTCTGATGTGTCATAAAATGTTTAGTAAGTATGCTTAAAATAATCGGCGTATCAATTTTGATTGTTGAGAAAAAAAATTTTTTCCACTAAAAAATGTCAAAATCTTGTTTAAGAAATAAAATTGAAAGTCGAAAGTGGTAAAAGTTAGGGAAATGGCGTTTTACGTTCTCAATGTTAAAAGATTGAGACACAATTGTCTGTAATGGATAATAAAAAATTGCCCGCGGTTAAGTATCTATTTGACGTTATTTCCAGACTTAAGAAAAACTCTAAAAAGTCTCTTTTTTTAAATGGAATGCCTATTGAATTATCAGCCCATTCGATGCAGAAATAAATTTCCTTTAAATTGATATACCATGTTCCTATATCTAAAATCAATGATTACAGAGTTATTTACATTTTTCTAATTAAATTTTAATTACATACTTTACAAAACATGGTTGGCTTGAAAATTTTCAAAAAAATTTTTATTATTGATAGGCCGATTATTTTAAGCATACTTACTGAACATTTTATGACACATCAGAATGTGAAAAAAAATTCCCTGGTTTGTATTTAAAATAAAGAAGTTGATGCTCACTTCCGGTATTTCCGGAAGTGCTGCTATTTGGAAAATATTTTTATTTAATAGATTAAACACGGCATGTCGCATGTGGAAAATTTCAAATTTCTAGCTTTTACCGTTCTTGATATACTTCTAACCGACGGTCACCGTGAGACACCCTGTATATGATAGTACTGAAGGCAGCACAAAATCACTTTTTAATGGACGAGGAAAAAAAATATGACTTTTATTTAATTGATTACAAAAATTGAACTATTTATTTTTTATTTCCATCACAACCATAACCCTACTTGATTACTATTTTTATGACCTAGTTCCAACATCCTACCAGCTGATTAACTAATTACAATTAAATTACAAATCACAATTAAATCCGGCTTGGAACATCTCCGGCTTCTTGACTTGTCGACCGTAACGGGTGCGGAGCAGGTTTCCACTGTTAACTTCGTCTTTGGCCAGCTGCTCTATGTTGTTGATTTGCTGGTCACCTGACGTGACCTCTAAAGGGTATAAACGTTGAATGGGACGTAGCAATTCTCCATTTCCCGTCTTCACAAGTGCTACACGAACTTTCCCATCCTTTCCTGGATACAACTTTACAATCTTTCCTAATGGCCAATCTAACGTTTTCAAATTGTCACTTCCAATTAGCACAATGTTCCCAATGGCCAAACTTCTTCATTCTTCTTTCTTGAATCGACGGTCAGCCAACTGACTTAAATATTCATTACTAAACCTACGGTGCAAATCTTCTTTTACCCTTTGACGAAAATTTACCTTGACTACTGTTTCTAACTCCAACTTAGTTTTATCTTCACCAGCATCGCGAATTGCAATTGTCTCCAAAGACCAAGGATTTGCGATGGATGATTTCTGGGTGAGAAGAGACATAACTAACAAAGATGAACACCTCTTACTTTGAACGGAAGGTACTTGACTCATGAGTGTCCATACCAACTTTGTTTCGACTGCTACCTGTCCACTCCTCAACTTTTCAACGCGCCCTGTCCATAATTGAGCTGCGACATCAGCCCCTATCAAAATTTCTATCTCTGGACAGTCCAATCCAACATCCGAAATCCAAATCTTCTTCCTCTTCAATTCACTGAACCAAGGACCCTTGCATATACGTGGAATGTTTCCACAGACTACTGGTTGGTCCAAAGCTTGGAATTTAACACTAAAATGTCCATTGTCACTTGCAACGGCCACTTGGTACTTCTTATGACTTTGCACCTCGGACTGAATTCCTCCAAATAATAAATGTACCATTGACTGACTCGACAACACCGAGAATCCCAACTCCTCCGCTGACTTCTTCAAAATGTAGGACTTTTGAGATCCCGTGTCCATTATTGCTCTCGCTTTTCTTTGACATCCATCTCCTTTCATTGTTAACACTAAAGTCTGAAGAAGGACATCACTGGTGCATGACTGATTAGCGAAAGTAGCACTTGAATGGTCGCCTTTTCCTTCATCTTTGACTTTGTCATCTTTCGTTTCAATTTTGTGAGCTGGAAGGTCCGGGCATACAATGGCGTAATGTTTACGCCCACATACAAGACAATTTATACGACGCTTACACTTCACCGCTGGATGACCAATTTTCAAACAAGAAAAACAGCACCTCTTACTTAGTAAAATTTTTCTTTTATCCGGTAATGACATTTTTCGGGCTAACCAAATTGTCTAGGTCCGATCTTTAACATTGAAGACACGACCACATACTATACAACACTCCCTTACATCCCTACACTCTCCGACAAGTTGGAAAAAAACCTCCGTAAACACCAAATCAACATAGTATGTAAAAATGATAACACCATTAAAAAACATTGTTTCTCACACATCAAAGATAAAACTAACACACTCTCAAACACTAACTTAGTATATCAAGTTGATTGCGCAAACTGTGATGCCTGTTATATAGGTCAAACCAAACAAATATTAAAAAACCGCCTTAATCAACACAAAAACTCGATTCATACCGCCCTTACAAGCGTACAAAAGCCAAAAACTGCACTCACTAACCACGCAGTTACTCATTTTCACAAATTTAACTTCAACCAACCGAAAATATTACAAATGGAAAACTCCTTACATAAACGCCTCATCTTGGAGATGCTTGAGATTCAAAATAATAAAAACTCAATCAACTATCGAAGCGATACAGAAAACTTAAGCACCATTCTTCACAGTGTGATTAATAAACTATAACCATGAAAAAAACTTCCTTTATTAACAACTTTATACACACCTTGTATATCGTTTCTCACTTCACATTCATTGTAACTTCCCAACACGCATGACCCTTTCCATATATCTCTACTACATCTAAGTTCATGTTGATGCTTATTAAATTATCAATAAAATTGATTAAAATTAAAACGTTCATTTTACTTTTTATAGTAATTAAACACACTTAACGGACACATCAACAACAACATTGTAAGTTTAGTCATTTTTACATATATTATAAAAAAAAAAAGGAAATTAAAATTATTCTTGTACTTCAACCTTCTTCTTAATTAAGTTCATTAGTCTTTATTACTTGTACTTACATACTTATTATTGTCTATTACATTTTAGAATACCATCAAATTCATTTTATGTCTGAAGAAGCCGACTACGATTCGGTGAAACGTTACATCAAAATAACTGCGTATTTAACAATAAATAATACATATATTGCTGGGTTTACCTTCTTCTCAACCCCTACATTTCAATCACTAGTTTCAGTAATTCACGAACGTATACCTCAATTAGCAAATCTTCACGTTCAAATCGAGACTTGAGAGCTTCAATTACTTTTGGATAATTTTCTGCAGTCTGTGGGTAACTCTCAACCAGTTCTTTTGCTCTTGGACCAGCAACCACTGATTGACACAAATACTGAAATTTGTCGCTGGAATGGAGATCTTCATCTTCATGAATTTTTTGGAATTGAGCCCACCAACCCAACCAGTTTTTCAACTCACCTCCAAATTTCCTCAATTCAATCTTTGGAAGTTTGTACCCATGATGAGCTGACTTTGAAGATCTATGACTCATAAATTCACTGGCACTACCGTTAGGAGACACAGGACGAAACGAAACTTGCCCTTGCGATTTCAATATTTTCAAAAGCTTACTTCTTGTCTTACTCAGTCTCTTCAAATATTTATCTGCTGCTGTCCGTTCATCTTCAAAATCCTCATTAGCAGCATCCGTCTTCATCATCAAATCATAAACTTTGGAATTTAAATCACTTAATTTTTCCAGATGGCCATCTAAACTTGTCATCAAATATTCCAATTCCTCCTCGTCGATATCTTCCTTGGCCTTGACCAATTCCAACTCCACCGCATTGACGGTCTTCGTGGCCGCAGCCTGTTCATGGCCCCTGGCCTTCCTCACCTTTTCTAAATTTGCCATCATCAGCACAAAATCACGTCGGGGTCACCAAATGTTCCAAATGAACTGATTAGTGTACGCAAGTTCTACCCGAATTACACTTCCCTACTTATAAATATATATGATAGTACTGAAGACAGCACAAAATGACTTTTTAATGGACGAGGAAAAAAAAATATAAATCCAAGCTATATGCGTTTTAACAAAACCGAGTTACAGAAAACGCTCTTTTAAAGACCTTTAGTTGGTCAGTTTGAATTATTTCAAAATTAGTCTCCCGGAGTGGGGTAATTAAAATTGTTTCCAAGGCTAACCCGAGCAAACATATGTTTCACTTAAGGAAACCTTATATTCACTTGCTATCCCACGTCAATCTCGTCTTCACAGATTTTCGGTTATTATCATCATTGTCCTAGGGTCGCAGGTGTCAAGAGGTTAGTTTAAGAGTAATGAGTAATGAGAGTTACAAACTAAATCAATTAATGACCATTATAAGGGATAATGTATAATTTAATTTTGAATCAAAACTGCCAAAAGATTACAGCTACACTACATTACCTTTCAACGGTTTGTAATAAACGCATCAACAAACTCCACCCTTCCCAGTGTAATCATTTATTAAAGACAGAAATAATACGATTAACGTGAGCTTACGATTATATTACCAAATTTGCAGCTCGAGAAACATATCTATCCGAAATGTAAAGGCGAGTGTTGGTCCTGCTTGAATATGAATAGCGTAATTTAACAAAATTGGCATCCACCTATGCATACATAATAGGAGTAAAGTAGAAAATTTTATGCGTGCGGTACAATTACAGATTCTCCCTCAATTAGGAAGATTAATTTTTTTAGCTGACACATTTTTATCTACTGTAAGCATTTTTCAATTAACCTAATACAAGGCAGACACCTACTTTGTATAAATAATGGGAAGGTCCTCTATATAAAGATGAAAATTTTTGGATGTTAATAGTCATAATTCACATCATAATGTAGCCAAATGAAGGTATTAAACGGGTTATTGTATTTTCTAGGAGATAACAGTAGTTATTCATGGGTTTAATCTTAGTAGGGTAATAGGGCCGATCCTGGACCAGTTCAGGGTCGTTCTCCCTCTGGTGGCGACTTTGAGAAGTATTTGAAGGTGAAATAAAAGGAGGTCAGATGGGTTTGCGTCTCACAAGTTCAAGGTCGTACTTTTTCCTCATCGGGAGGGCGCGACATGTCTTATTGCGGTGAAGGGGGGTGTGCCATGTCCTATTGCGGGCTCTGTGTGCGTTCTGTCGGAGCGCCGGCAATGTAATGAGCTGGATGGGCGTAGTCCCCGTTCACATTAATTCACTAGAGTGGAGGGGATGAGGGTCAGCTGCGCGGCATATACAGTCGATCCTGGACCAGTTGAAGGTCGCTCTCTCGCTCTTTTGGCGACTTTGTGAAGTATTTGAAGGTGAAATCGAAGGAGGCCAAGGTGAGGGCTTGCATCTCGGCTTAGTTCAAGGTCATTCATCCTCTTATCATGCCATGTAAAGTATTTGAAAATGTTGCTGTGTAGGTGACCTTGCAAAGCATATGAAGGTCATAGTAGAGTAGTATAGCTTGATTTAGCACGTTAAAATGAGATGGAGAATGTTGATTTGCTATAAAAGTGGATTCATAGATGTCTGTTACTTCAGTTTCATCAAAATAATCGGTCAACATGAATCTCGAAGCATTAAACGAATGCACTTTTTGTAAACCGTTCGAAAATGTGAAAGACTTAATTGTTGGTGAACGTTATAAAGTGCTAAGTGTTAATACAATTAACACAAAATATGGTGATCGAATAGTGATTGAAACAAACAACTTTAAAGCTGTGCTACCCGAACGTTTTTATCATTATTTTATTGAAGAGGAAAATCGCATAGCAGAGTTTAATGAATCTTTGAAGAAAAAGGATGTGTATCTGTGCAGTTTGGGCGGAGTTGGGAAAACTATCAATTTAACTTTTTCATAGGTTTACATATGACATAATACTATATATTATGTATTATACGTATTATACTTGTGTAAATAAAAAATGTTATAGTTATCTTATGCGTTTTTATTGGCTAATTACCATTTTATCATAAAGTAAATAAAGAGAAAAAGGAGTGGTGGGGAGAGAGAGAGAGAAATGATTCATATTATGATGAATTATTATTGTCAAGATTGTTAGTTTATGTTTCGAATCGAACGAGCAAAGTTGTGGTACCATTAAAACTTACGAAGCAATTTTATTCAACGATCACGATTTAGAAACTCATTCCTTATATGTTTGTAAGGTAAATAAGCAATTAAAGATATATAAAATAAAGTGTTACCCATTATGGACGCTTTTGTTGACTTACAAGGATTTAGAGGTAGCCTAAAGGAGTTCATTCCAAAAGAGATATCTATTGTTTCGTCATATGGGCCCAGCTGCACAACGTTATTACTAAAAGCGCCGGTTGAATATCCAATAACTACTGCTATGAGAAAAGAAATTAAATATTTGGAAAAGTATCATCATGGCCTAAAGTGGGACGATGGTCACATTAGATTTGAAGACTTTGAAGAAAAAATGCGCGCTTTGCTACAACCATTCAAAAGGATTTATGTAAAAGGATCCGAGAAACAATACGTGTTAAATTTCCTTAGCAAAGTAGTCATTAACTTAGAAGAAATTAACTGCCCATCGCTGAAGAAATTGAAAAAGGAAATTTTTGCATACAAGTGTTTGTATCACGCTAGTGACACGTTGATGTGTGCTCAAGAAAACGCCTTAATATTGTACGAGTGGGGTAAGAGCCAATTCAAAACATGATGATGATGAAATTAATTGTAATTGTAAATAAAAGGAATATTAGTTTTGTTAAGAACGTGAGCGATGAAGAAGGTAACATTCGATGAATCGCAGAATAAAGTGTATATAATGGTAGTGTGGCCTTTTGCTTATGAGAAAGCAAGAAAAGGCTCATGGGAAACTGTAGCGCTCGATAGATATCGCTTTAGATGTAAAATAGCGGAATTTAATAGAATTCTGTCTCCCGTATTACAAGAAAATCATCGTACAAAAATTTATAAAAGTATCTCATTCCAAGGTCACGAGGCGTAGTATACAGAGGATACGTATTTTTGGTAAAAATGGAGTGGGGAGAGATGATTCATATTATGATGAATAATTGTCAAGATTGTTAGTTTAAGTTTCGAATCGAGCGAGTAAAGTAGTGTTTCCGTTAAATTTAAGAAGCAATTTTATTCAACGATAGCTACTTAGAAACCTACTACTATTCATAAATATGGAGAATGATAATTTCTTCTGCTCATGCTGGTCATGTGACAAGAACGATTATAATCCAGCGCTTGAAAGTGTAAGTGAAAATAATAATACATCAACCAACAACACAGCGGGGTCGTCAACATGTGATGTGCTTGAAGATGAAGTTGCAGAAGTTTACAATCAAGCAGCTCGAGAAACTCTTATAGACTCCGTTCAATACAACCTGCATAACTATGGTACTGATCATCCCAAGCACATTGAAATTGGATACAGTACATATCTATGTCTTACGCCAATTTTACGAATTGGCTGCCACGTTATAAATTGTAATCATGGTTGCAATGTGGTACTGACCGTTGAGGATTGGAATGAGTTTTCAAAATGGCAAACATATTTAGACATACAATTCTTTCGATCTCAGGAAATAGAGAGGAGTATTGACTGGTCGGTTATTAAAGAAGAGAACATAAATTATGAAGATGATTATCAATTTCTCACCAATAACCTAAACATTATTTACAACTGGGAAGTTATAGAGGGTTCAGATAAAATTTTAAGAAGCGTTGATATACGCCAATATGGTCGATCATGCAATATGGAGAGGAATGATATCGAAGATTTGTTTACTTTTAAATCTATCATAAATTATCGATTAGAATTACTTCAGTCATATAATTTGGTAACGCATTATCAAAATTTCATTGATCAAGTGATTGAATATCGTAGTTATCGAAGACGAGAATTTCAAGAAGACGGTGATGAAAATGTATACCAAGATATTGAAGAAGTATTAAATGTTAAATATAATATAAAATCTCATAATACTGCCTGTATAATGGAAATTTTACGTTATCATCCATCTTATATTGTAAATAAAGTCTGTTGAATAAATTTGTTAATAAAGAAAGCGAATAATAATGATTGCATATTTTTTCTTTAAGTATAAATACTCCAACTAATGGATGAGTATGAACAATGTTAGCGGGAAAGCGAAAGAGTGCAGACGGGTTGCTAAACACAGTAATTAATAAGCTCCCCATTGAGTTACACTTACCCGGTTATCAGTATTGTGGTCCTGGTACCAAATTAGATAAACGCCTTGCACGTGGAGATCCCGGTGCAAATCCTTTAGACGTTCAGTGTAAGTTACACGACATCAGCTACAGAAACAACGCAGATTTGGAGAATCGCCATAAGGCCGATCATCGGTTAGAACAAAGCGCCTGGAGTCGACTGAAATCACCAGACGCTACTATAGGGGAACGAATTTCTGCATTAGCTGTGGGGAGCATCATGAAAGCAAAAAGAAAATTGGGAATGGGAGCGAAAATCTCGTGCACTAAAACTTCAAAGAGGAAAAACATGAAGAAGAAGAAGAAGAAGAAGACAAAGATGACACGAAAAGGTGGAAGTTTGTCACCTTTAAGAAAACTAATAGCTAGAGGAATGAAGAAACAAAATGGAAATGTAGCTCAAACGATAAAATCGGCACTTGCAACTGCAAAACGAGTAGTAAAGGCCTTAGGTGGGAAGAAAAATGTTATCATTCCCAGAATAATTCCACTACCTAAACGAGGAGGTTTTTTACCCTTCCTTATTCCTCTATTTGCCGGATTATCGGCGGTCGGTGCTTTGGCGGGGGGAGCGTCGGGAATAGCTAAAGCGGTAAATGATACAAAAAATGCACAAAAATTGCAAGAGGAAACATCTCATCATAATCGTACCATGGAAGCTATAGCCATAGGAAAGAATAAAAAAGATGGAGGGAGGTTGTATCTAAAACCTTATAAATCAAGTGGTGGAGGTGCTCTATACTTAAAACCTTATTCAAAAAACTGATAAGGTTACCCGAAAGACCGTTAACGGACGTGGATATAAGAAAGTTTGCCAAAGACGTACCCTATTTTCGAAATGTGTTTATGCGCGATAACATGCCTAAAGCACCGTGGAAAAACGAGTGTGGAGTTGTAAATTTAGACACTCAATCTGGTCCCGGAACACATTGGGTTTGTTATAAAAAGCACGATAAAGAGGTGCGGTACTATGACAGTTTCGGCAGTATTCGACCACCCATCGAACTGATTGACTACTTTCGGGGATCTAAAATCTATTACAATTATAATCAAGAACAAGAGTTTAATACGACGATTTGCGGACATTTATGCTTGAAATTTTTATATAAATAAAACTAATCTAAATAGGTTGACATCAGTAGTAGTAGTAGTAGTAGTCATGTCAACGACGTTCAGTTTAGAAGGTACCGGTAACATCGCAAGCTACGATTTTTACCCGCCAATAGAACTTGACGCACATAAGAAATACGTCATCGGATTGGTTGGATTTTATGGATGCAATAGCATTAGAAACATTCATAAGGGGAACGATAAATTTTACTATAAAACAAGTCCAAATTCTATTCATCACAGTGTAATCGTCATTCCGCGCGGTGCGTATGAATTGGATGAACTAAGCGCTTATCTAAGATCTCGAATACCTACCGGAATCGATTTCTCCTTAAAAGCAAATAATAACACGTTAAAGTGCGAAATCAGCTGCACGCTTGCCATTGATTTCACCAAAGAGGATAGCATCGGACGTATGCTAGGATTTCAACCTGTACTGCTACAACCCAATACACTGCATGTATCTACGTTAGACATACAAATAATCAAGCATACTAATATACACGTGGAGTGTAATATTGTAACGGGTTCTTATCGGAACGGAAAGCACGCGAAAGTGTTGTACGAGATTGACGTGTCAGTTCCTCCCGGATTTCGACTGGATAAAACCCCAAGTAACACTCAATATTTGGAAGTAAATACCAACTCAATTAGCAACTTAACTATAAAATTAACAAATCAGAAAGGCGAACTAATAGACTTCGGTCGAACGGAATCTTTCACTGTGCGATTAGAACTCAAAGAGTATGGGTCTAAGAATTAATCAAGGTCCACTGCCACTATCTTTTGATCTCAATTCATATAAAAGAGTAAACGCCGCTAGTAGTGCGTTTATTCGAAATCGACCATCGTTGCAGACGAAGCAAGGGGGGAAATTATCGTCCGGCGAAAAACGATTTTTACAATCAATAGGATTAAAAGTGCGCCGCAGTAGAAGAAGAAGAGTAAATAAAGGAAACAAAAATGGGCGAGTCTTTAAACGTTTTCCAAAACGTACATTTTGATGAAATGGTAAACAAATCGGACATTCACACCTATCTTCCTTACGGCTCATCTAATTATGGACTATCCGACGAAATACGTATACTAATACAAAGTCAAGATTTAATAACCGCCACGTATGACAGTTTTCTATACATAGAAGGAAAAATAGAACGTAAAGCAGACGATCGCCTCAAAACCTGTCATCTAACGAACAATTTCGCAAGTTTCCTTTTTGAAGAAATCCGTTACGAATTAGGCGGTCAAAGAGTAGACGTTTGCCGAAATCCGGGTATTACCTCCGCATTGAAAGGATACGTTTCGTATACCTCATCGGAAAGTAGGGTTTTGAGTCATTTGGGATGGTCACCGAAAAATGTAGAACCTCTACAGGTGGAATACACGAAAACTGGTGATAATGCACGATACTTTACCGTATGTATACCCCTTAAACACATATTTGGAATGATGGAAGATTATCGTCAAGTTATTGTAAATATGAAGCAAGAATTGATATTAATACGTTCAAGAAGCGACACAGATTGTTACTCTGGGGAAGCAGATGCAACGATACAGTTAAATAAAATTCAGTGGAAAGTTCCTCATCTGACTCTTAGCGACAACGCAAAACTTAATCTATTCGAACGCATAAACAAGAATTCGGCGATTAGCATACCGTTTCGACAATGGGAACTATACGAACTTCCCGCCCTTAAGCAAGCGCCAATGGATATATGGCCTATAAAAACTTCTACGCAATTAGAGAAACCTCGATGGGTAATTGTTGCATTCCAGAAAAATAAGAAATTCTCAAAGTCGGAAAAAGCGGCCAATTTTGATAACGTAGACATTAGAGATATAAAGCTCCATTTGAATTCTGAGAGTTATCCATACGAATCAATGCATTTGAACTTTAATGAAAATACGTACATTGCCGCCTATCACCAGTATCTAAGCTTCCGAAGAAATTACTACGGTAAAGACGATCAAGACGCCTTGTTCGATTATGAGTATTTCAAAAGCTGCCCAATATTCATAGTCGACTGTTCGAAGCAAAACGAAACACTTAAAAATTCAACAGTGGACATCAAATTGGAAATGGAATCACGAAATTCGTTCGAAGCAGGAATTGTAGCGTATTGCCTAATTCTTCACGATGCACTACTGCAATACAGTCCACTTACCGGAGAAGTGAAGAAGTTATAAGTTATTGAATTAATTATATTGTCATTATACAGATTATGTATTGTAATATACACCTGTAGTTTGTTTAAATAAAGTACTGTATATGGAAAGAGTTCAGTTTTATTTCGTGGGTCTAAGGTGAGAGACATTTAGGCAGTTAACGATGAAGGTAATTGCTCAAGATCGTAAACTTCCTATACAAAATCACGATAATTTCATAAAAAAAGGGGGCGGTGTAGGTAAACATGGAGAGCTACTACCCGATACGGTACGAGGCATCATATGCGGCCCATCGAATTGCGGCAAAACTAATGTTATGATTAGTTTATTAACCGAAAATAACGGTCTAAGATTCAAGCATGTTTACATCTACTCGAAATCGCTGAATCAAAATAAGTACAAGCTGTTGCAAGAAATTCTACAACCGATGAAGGACATCGGATATTTTACTTTCAAGGACAATGAGAGCATTATGGAACCTAATGATGCCCGCCCCGATTTAATCTTTATATTTGATGACATCGCATGCGAAAAACAAGACAATATTAGAGCATATTTTTCGATGGGTAGACATAATGCCGTTGATTGCTTTTATTTAGGTCAAACGTATAGTAAAATTCCTAAACAATTGGTGAGAGACAATGCAAACTTGATTGTGATATTTGAACAAGACGAAATGAATCTAAAACATATATATGATGATCACGTGAGTCCTACAATAAGCATTCAACTTTTCCGCGAAATATGTTCCGAATGTTGGAAACATCAGTTTGGATTTCTAGTTATAAACAAGGATGTAGATCTCAGCAGCGGTCGATTTAGAAAGGGCTTCGATCAGTATATAATACCCTAACGGCGCTATCCTAAGTTATTATCAACAGTGAAGTAATATCAGCAACAACAACAACAACAACAACAACAACAATAACAGCTACAGTCCTGTCACAATAACAACAATAACAGATCTGTTTTATCTGTTTAGCTGTTTAGCTGTTTAACCGTTTACCTGTTCTTCTTCTTCTTCTTCGTAGTCATTATCACCTATATTAACGTTCAACTATGGATAATAAGGAGATAAACCTGAAAAGGAAAATTATTCTAGCACGCAAAGCCATTCGAGAGAAATATAATGTACTCAAAACTAACAAATTTAATAGTGAAAAAGATTTTGCGCTCACGTATAAGCCTCTTATTGAACCGTTATCGAAGATAGTGAAAAATATAGATGTAGATAAAAAGCAGCAGCAGCATGAAATAAAATCAGAGCCGACAAGGAAGCAGGAGGAAAAGTATGACAATAACCAATCGAAATTGTTTATCAGAAGAAGAACACCTCAGCTTATCAATTCAAGAAGAACTCCAGTAAGCCCTCTCGCTCAACTTTCATATTTTAGGAGAAACCCTCTTCTTTCATCCGCTGCTGCTACTCCCTCTCTCATGCAGCGTTCTCTAATTTCGCCATCGTTTCTACAAACAACCTTTATTGGAGAGGTGAATCCTGAAGAAGAAGAAGAGGAACCGCCTTTGGCCGATTCTTCTCACCTGAATTCAACCTTACTCGATACCATAGGGTCACAAGCATTTCTCGAACAGTACGATGAATTACCCCGGATATACGTAGAACGAATTATGAGAGACACTGAAAATGCGATTGATTCTACTTACGGTGTTCATTATAACGTCGATACCGATAAATGGACAATTGGTAATACACAAGTTGATATAGAAGGAAAGGATTTGGTAATAAATGGTCACAAATATGAAGGGACTCCAGGTCTTTACGATTTGATAATTATGAACGAACCCGATGAAAGTTTAGTAACTAAACAGGATGAAAGTAATTATACGAAAATATTAAAGGTTACTAATGTCGCTAGACGATTGTATGATGCCAATGAACAATTGCGTGGAAGCCGTAGCAAAAAATATACGAAAATAATTAAACCTTTTTTGCTCGCATCCAGTCCGCAACCAATATCAGGTAGTGGAGCTACCATATTCAAGGAACTTAATAACAAAGCTATCGAGTACAAGTATTGGAACAATGTGCACGAGTTAATACAAGACTTACAAGTGTTGTGGGCCGAGAGGAGTGCGGGAAACACAGGTCTTGTAAACGAGATAATATCAATTGTGGAGGAGCTTTATGAAGACGGTTACATAGAGAAACCTTCTAAAGAATTTACCACTCAAATCCAATATAAATAATGAGGATTTGAACTTGTTTTTGTCATTACCAAAATGAACGTTGACAAATTTGGACGTGCTCATCAAAAGATGAAAATTGATTGTATCACTGTTAACCCTTGCGTGACCAAGCGGGGTATTTGAGTTACCCCAAAAAAAATCTTTTTAGCGCTGTTTTGTAAAAAAAAATTTTGGCGTTACCATGTTTTAGCTAATCCTCAAAAACACTTCAATAAACATTTTTTTGGTAGTATATTAAATTTGTGTAAGTTACTTTTCCCACAGTTAAGAATTTTGTGAGTGGAGTTACCTAGTCAGAATGATAACTAGAGATTTAAGAATAACTTAATTTTTTTTTAACAGGACAGAGAGCAATATTATATTTGACTTTTGAAACCGTATTTCCACCTTGCAAAATAAATTATACAAACTTGTACTTGTAATTTTATTTTATAAAAAATATATTAACAAAAATTTCTAGTTCACATAACTATAATAACTCGAAATCTACTGGGGTTACTTGGTTACCCCTCTTGGACAATCCCGTAAAATTTCAAACCTTGGTCACGCAAGGGTTAACGGAGGAGCAGGAGGAGGAGGAGGAGGAGGACTTCAATTAACTAGTGACAAACACTTCAATGTGGAAAATAAGAGATTAACAAATGTCGCTGATCCAGTTGATGGTCATAACGCAATCACTTTACAATATTATCTCAAGACACGCCATGATCTGGATGGTAATCGTCTCAAAAGGGTTGCGGATCCAGAAGAAGATCACGATGTAGTGACCAAAGGATTCCTTGAAAAGAATATGAAGATGAGAGAAGGAGGAGGAGGAGGAGTAGGAGGAGGAGGACTTCAATTAACTAGCGACAATCACTTTGATGTGGAAAGCAAGAGATTGACAAATGTCGCTGATCCAGTTGATGGTCACAACGCAATCACTTTACAATATTATCTCAAGACACGGCATGACATGGATGGCAATCGACTCAAAAGGGTTGCGGATCCGGAAGAAAATGGTGATGTAGTGACCAAAGGGTTCCTTCAAAAGTATTATACGGAAGTGATTAAATTAGTCTTAGACAATCATAGCAACCGTATGGAAGTGTTAGAGAAAGAGAGAGACAACAATAAAATAAAAAAAGCTCGATACCTACTTACTAATGTCCAAAAAACAACTAGTCGATGAGTTACACAAACCGGCAAGAAAGAATTTTGCAAGAAGAAGAACCGTAATTAAGGGTTTCGATGATCTCTGGCAAGCGGATTTGGGCGAATTTACACAATATGCTAAGCAGAATAATGGTTATAGATACATACTGGTAGTTATCGACTGCTTCTCAAAATATCTGTGGACCAAAAGTTTAAAAAGGAAAACGGGTGAAGAGGTGACTAAAGCTATGCGAATGATCTTTAAATCTGATTATCGCACCCCTCACAACATGCAGACGGATGCGGGAAAGGAATTTTATAATAAACATTTTGAAAAGTTAATGCAAGAAAACAACATCAACCATTACTCAACATATACTACCAAAAAAGCTGCAATCGCCGAGCGTGTGATTAGAACAATAAAGAATTCATTGTACAAAATGTTTAGTATGCGGGGAAAATACAAATGGATTGATATATTGGCTAGTGCGACAAACGACTACAATAATCGTAAACACAGAACAATCGGCATGAGGCCTAGCGAGGTTACTGCAGATACAACCCTTAAAGCGTACACACATGTAAAGCTGTTCAATAAGACACATCGTTTTAAAGTTGGTGATGTAGTACGCATCAGCAAGTACAAGAGCGTTTTCGAAAAAGGGTATACTCCCAATTGGTCTTGCGAGTTGTTTAAAATTGTGAAAATTAGCATCACCAACCCTGTTACTTACCTAATTGAAGATATGAAGGGAGATCCCGTATTGGGCGGATTTTATGAATCAGAATTACAGAAAGCGAAGCACCCTGATGTATATTTGGTTGAGAAGATCCTTCGACGTAAGAATAGCAAAGTGTATGTAAAATGGTTAGGGTTAGACGAAAAATCCTGGATTCATCAAGATAATGTTGTCTCATGAGCAATTTATTGTATTTAATAAAGTCAAATAATAAGATACTTAAGTAGCGTTAGTCATTGCTTAAGGTGGATGTATTTTAGACAAGTCATGAAATAAAACACGTAACAAATATTATTGTTTTTATTTATTTTATTACTAAAACTACAGTTGGTTAAAATTTTGAAATGTTGTACAGTACCCCTAAAGTATTCCTATAATCATTTAAATTACTGGAAGGCCATGCTCCTGAATCTGGCCCGCATGTCCATCCTAAGCAAGATTTTGAATTTTGCTCCCCTTTAGAAATATTTTGCATTATCCAATTATATATGTTGTAGTGTTCTTCGTTTTCCCATGGTTCAAACTTGTATGTGATGTTTTGTTCTAACATCACCTTAATAAAAATATCAAGGCATTTGTAGTTGGCGTAATATGTTGATTTTTCGATGCAGTCAGTTACAATAATTGAAGTATCCTTATACAAATTTTTAAAATGTTCTAAATGTTTAACAATATTTGAATTATGATATGAGCCATGACTCAATAAATCATGAAAGTACATTTTAAGCGGTATATTACATAGTAAATCCATATCATCTAAAATAATATCTACTTGTTTAAAACTTAATGTGTGATAATCTTTATGAGTACAACGTTGTACAAAACTTTTAAAAATATTGTCTAATTTAAGTTTTTTATCAAATAATGTCTTAATGATTAGTTCATTTGCAGAATTAAAATTTACGGCGCACCACTCAAAACACTCATCAGGAATAATAATATGCTGTAATATAGTAATTATAAGTGGATAACTTTCAGAGGATAACTTTCCCATTAAAGAATGCTTCAGTTTTTTTTTATAAATTTGGGCACTACTTCGCCATAGTACTTCCTCTTCTTGCTGTAACATGCCTCCGGTATTGCTCATAATGACAAGATTCTTTCTGGAACGGTAAAATTTTTTTAAGTGAAATTATATCCCCATGGTCTAGTATTTGTAGAATTAAAAAGTATTATTCGTTTATCATCGTAAGGACTAAGTATTACTTTATTTTGTTTGATTGTAAACACTTCATGTTTCTTTGACCGTATAAGATGTTGATATCGCTTGATTACCTCACTATCGAATAAAACATTTTTGTAATCTTTTATGGTGATTTGTTTGACACTGGCTGCAGTAGAACCTTTTGATTTTTTTACAACCTTTTCATCAACAGTATAAGCATACATTTTTGCACGAAGTCCTACAAACTCTAACATTATTTTACCATGATTCTCATCTTTCATTAAACCCGGAACTTTCTTATTTACTAATGGAATTCCGAAAATGTTGTCTGGCTGATAATCGGAAGTATCGAATTTATCAATATCCTCTTTAATACTTTCATAAATGTCAGGCACGGAAAAGGAGTATATGAGACTGTCTGTATCTGTGTACAATAACGTGACGTTATGATGAAACTTGGATAAGATATAACCATAATGAAAATCATATAAAAATGTCTTTGAAATGTCTAAAACAGTGAAACCTGCATATATAGGTTTGTTTAAAAATACTTCCAACTTATTCAATTCAACGATAACCATATCATTATCAAATATGGTGCAGCTATGAAAATTTGGTTTTGCTATGTAGGCGCGAGCACCATAGCGGCCCTCCCATTTTGTAACCAAACGTACGTCTTTATATTTACGTACATTCTCCATCAATTTCCCGTAAACACTATTAATCATCAATTTATAGAAATTTTTGTCAAATTCGTTTTGAGATTTCTGACGCATGACCGTATTTAGATCAATATATTTTTTCAACCATTGTGACTGCTTAAAACGTAAAATACGATTTACTCTAACCAATTTCAATCCATATGTTAAATAGATTTTTAAAATTCTGTAGTGAAGGACATAATTACGTTTTGGATACAGGGTAAGTAGTAATTTCTTTAATTTTGATGTTGAAGAAGGTGCAGGTGGAACCATATGTTCGGGTGCTAGCGGTAGATCACTATGGTTTTCATGTAATTCTACGGGGTAATCTAAATCGCAATCTAATATATAACCAATTTCTGAATCGTTAGGATGGTTAATGATATCCAAAGATGCAAAATTTGATTCATCTACAAAGGAAAATTCACCAAACGGTAAAAACTCAGACATGGCAGCACCATATAAGTTGTTTACATCATAATACATTAAGTACACGGTTCCAGAAGCGGGGTCATATTGGTCACCCATGTATTTATTGTTGGCTTTAGCATACCGATTGGAACATTGAGCGACGCCACCCCTAATACCTCTTTCAAGAAACATAATCATATCAACGTCGATTAATAATTCTAACTGTACCTGAGTAATTCTAAGCATTGCATCAAACGCTAAACCGGGAGCTGTGTAATAGTGAAGGGGGTCAAGCTTATATGTATTCAAACATGTTTGGCGAAAATTTTCAAAAATGTCGGCTAAAAGTAGAACGTCAGTTTTTAGATACAAATCAGAGTATTCGCCCAACGATTTAATATTAAATTTGTTCCAAACATTGAGAGCATGGTTGTAACTCTCATCGCTAATGTGATCATGACAAAGGTGACTATAAAATGAATGTTTTGGCGGTAGAGAAGTATCATTTAGTTTATTCCAACTGTCAATATATTCATAAGGAAATACACCTTTGCGAATCAATAAAGAAAATTCATCATCATTCCTACAATTAGCTCTAGTAATAATTTTCTTATCATTTTCCAAGTAATTACATAATTTTTCAATACTAGTGCTCATAAACCTAAAAGAGTCAATAAATCTTAATCTAATTTTAGTACCCTCTACTACTTTCGTGAATGAAATATATCTTTCTTTATTCACAGGCAACAGTGATACATGGCCCGCAAAATTAGTGGCCAATTCCCTAATAATAAAATGTGAGTCGTAACCTGACAAATTGTGAAAGACAACCGGTAGCACGTGAGAGTCCGTATAGTTTAAGTTACATTCCTGATGTGAAGCTCCGCGATATTTACCGGTAAAATGATTATGGTCTCTAACTTTAATATCGCAGTCGGTAAATGGTTTCATGCAAATGTGACAAACTGATGCATTTTGAAATTGCTCGACCTGACTAGGAGTTAAAGTTTCCATTGGAATTACGTTATTGATGATTACATTAGCCCACTGTGCAATAGCATAAAGTTCTTTAATGAACCATGAAATACAATCCTTGCCTCTATACAACCTAAATCGCGATAAAGAGTCGTTGTATGAACACCTTAAGTAATATGCAATGCTGAAAGGTATATGTTTAGAATCAAATGTAGTGCAATTATTTTCGAGACAATTTAAATTTTGTTCTAAAATACTTTCTAAATCAGCGTAAATTACAAACGCTACCTTTTCTTGGAAACGGAAATTTTTAAACTCTAAATATCTTTCTGATTCATTTGGCATCCTAACAGAGCACTGATTTAATTGATGACAATGAATAGTATGCTTTTGAAGAATAAGATCCGCTGAAAAGTAGTTCAAACATCTGTTACAAATAAATTTCCTATGACCCTTATTTGATAATTGTTTAGAAAAAAGAGCCGACATATTCTTGATCCATACAAAGTGGTAAACCATATTATTTTTAACAGCAATAGAATCGGTAATAGAATCATCGGTCTGATAATTAGTTTGAAGTGCCAGAAGATTTATTGGCTGTTTATCACTCTTTTGATTATTGCTCAAGACAAATGGTAACACAGCTTTCCCACGAATGCAAAACAAATTTATGGCCAGATTATTTAGTTTTTCAAATTTCTTTATGTCATCTAATTTAATCGGAAAATTAATTGAATCATACTTCAGAACTTCACTGAAATGAGGATAATTCCAAACTCTGTCTGAATGATCATGTATAGGATGTAACGCTGAAACAACAGCCCATAAAAAGCAATATTCATCATCATTTTGAACATTTACTACAGCATGCTTTACCGCTATGAAGTAGGGAACTTTAACGAAAGTCGAAAGGCCTCCAACAAATGGAACGTAACTATTGATATTTGTTTTTAAATGTAAAACTTCATATAATGCCCAACCTGAATCTTTTTCAGCAAACTCTTCTAATTTTTGTTGCAATTTAAAATAAACGTTTTCTTTATACCACTCATGTATATTCGTAGTGACATCAATAACATAATTTTTCGTACCAAATGATTTGAAATCAACTACATGATTTTGAGGTTGAATGAAATTGCAAGCTAAAACAACATTTACTTTTAACATGGATTGTCTTAACATTAATTTAATCTTTCGTGCAAAACTGTTGAATGCATTTTGTAAAAAAATCAAAGGATCCTTAATATTTGCTATATTTACTATAATCCCCGTAAGTAATCTTCCATTGAAACATGAATCTAGAGTATACCAACGTAATTTACGTGTACTTTTTGTAGATGCACCAGCAATTCCACTACCTTTTTTTTCTGAAGCATTCTTTAATTGTTTAAGTTTGACAAGATAGCATTTCAACAAAGATAAATTGCTTTCTAATGCAAGCAAATTTTCATTTACTTCCAAATAAATTTTATGCTCAATCATGCGTTGCACCAATTTTATATTAGTCTTAATAATACCAATGTGCTTTACAAATTCATCCCTCGTTTTTAGCAATTTAAATACATTTCTTGTTACTTTAATTAAGTCACTACTAGAGGGCATGGTCGAAATAGTAACTTGACTCATAGTTACCTTTTACACTGTATCCAAAAAAATATAAAATGCAACACGCACACACACACACACACACACACACCTATTTCGAAGATATGCAGCACTCCCACACATTTATTAATGTAACTCTCGTTAACTTATGTAAAAGGTCCAAAATATAATAACTGTAACTAGTAATGGTTTAAATGATTATAGCAATACTTTAGGTTTACGATAAATTACGACTGAATGCTAAAAGATAGATAGCAACTGAATTCAAGCTGTTCAGCATCTGTTTATATACTTTCACTCAGGGTCAAATTGTAATACAAATTTGCAAGGTAATCATTTCATTTACTTTAGATAAATAGATCAAGGTTATAGAAGGTTATGCAATCATAAATGTATCAAGGTTGCACAAGAACAAAGTGTAATAAGAGGTGAAAAGTAATATAAATTTCGCAGGTCACTTACGCTAGTGGTGCCCTTCATTAAATTTTTTTAAAAAAAATGTGTATCGTACAAAGGTCGCTATTTCAGTGACATAAGAGAGAGTGGCAACATAAGCACTTAAGCGTACCTTTTTTTGACATTTTTTGGGCATTTCTCGTGGGGTGAATGACCCCCGAAAATTGCCAAAAAAATGAAATTTGACACCACCCCCGAAAATAGCCCCAAAAAAATGTAATTTGAAACCCCCGAAAATTGCCAAAAAATGAAATTTGACACCCCCGAAAATAGCCAAAAAATGTAATTTGACACCCCCGAAAATTGCCAAAAAATGTAATTTGACACCCCCGAAAATTGCCCAAATATAAGGCATTATAGCAATTAATTGAAATTTGATAACCCCTCCCCAAAATTGTAAGAAATATTTGAAATTTGGCATCCAAAATAGCCAACAATTTCAATTTGACCATTCACCATCACAGTAGGTCAATACATATTATTCATCTTCAGTTTTACCGTTAACCTTGCTTACGATAGAGAAATAGTTCCAGACGTGTTCGTTCATTACCCTTACAATTTCCACTTGTCTTATCAACGTTAACAAAATCTTCTGTTACTATTCCCACATATGTTAGTTCATTACCCTTATCATTTCCGCTTGTTTTGCTACATTAACGAAATTTGTATGTATATAAGATTTTAAAACGCACTCCTTATTCATTTCTTATACGTACGTACAATAGTAAACGATTGAAAAAACTCAAAACAATGGCATCTACATCAAAAAAAACCAAACTTTCATTAAAAAAAAAACCTTCGCTGCCGGCGCAACAAGAAACGAAGCCGCAGATCCTGCAGCATCTGTTGCTGCAGATTCCTGCGACGCAGCAACAGCAGCAGCAGCAGCAGCAGCAGCATCAAGTGGCCCAACCGCCCCAGCCTCAAGTGCCCCAACGTCAACCACCCCGTGATGATGATATACCAATCATTAGTATACGGGATAGCGACATTGAGGAGGATTTCGGGCGATATTTTGAGAAGTAAGTACCCTACATTACTTATTTAATAATTTATGTTTTGTGATTGCATTGCTAATGTGACTTATTCTCTATTTACAGCATTACTCCAGCGACCACAGTGCCTGCAACCTCGCCCGGATGGAGGTATGGAGGGAAAAACCTCACCCTGTTGGACCCTCCATCACAGGGTCAGCAGGTCCCCGGGCAGCTCTCTGAAACATTGCACCAGTTCAGGGAGCGGAATGAGCCGTGGATGCAGACAATTGTGAACACCTCGCTGAATGATGTTCTCGAGTTGGAGAATCAGGTGGCGCAGGTAACAGAGCAGTTAGCTGCGCTCACCGCAAGGTTGAATGTTGCCCGAAATACGCACCTCAATGCCGAAAAGTTTTTGGATGCCATACGTGCTATAAATGTATAAGTGTAGGTAGTGAACAATTAGTGTAGTGTGTAGTAGTATTAAGATTGTTTTTTTATTGTAATTAGTTAAAATGGTTAGGTTAATTCTTTTTTAATTTTAGCAAGCAAGTAAAGTTGGTGTATTTTTTGTTTTAAATAAATGCTTAATTCTTTTTTACTATTTTACTTTATTCCTTGAGGTGTAAAAAACTACGTTCGCCAGTGTAAATATTGGTAGTTTTTAGTTTAATCAATGTCGATTTTTAAGGGGCATACTGGCCTCTAAAAGGAGTCCCCTAAATATCGGTCTAGTACAACTGGCCGGGACAAGTAGCCGCGACCAACCGGCCCCGGCTGGATTTTTTCCCACGGGATTTTTTTTCCGGGGGGCTTTTTTTTCCAGGATTTTTTTTCCGGGGCTTTTTTTTCCAGGATTTTTTTTCCGGGGCTTTTTTTTCCAGGATTTTTTTTCCGGGGATTTTTTTTCCTAGGATTTTTTTTCCGCCTACTCGGGGAGTCTAGGAAAAAAAATCCTAGGAAAAAAAATCCTCGGAAAAAAAATCTTGGAAAGTCTTTACGCAAAAAGTAACATAAATTTTTTCACTTTTTACCTTATCTTCAGGGTCTCTTTACATCCACTAATGGCTTAAATGAGACATATTTTTAATATGCATCTTTGCTTAATGAATTACATCATTCCTTTACATTGTACAAATAAGACTTTATTGGTTAAATAAATAACATAATGAATGATTATTGATTGTGGGGTTATGAAGAATTTAGTCAATTTGAAAACTTAACATATCATTTTCATTGTAATCTATTCTTGCAAGTGTAAAACCAATTTAAATGTTAACTAGATACATTTAAAAAACCATAAAACCTTAAGATTCTTTATTATAATATAATGTAGTAAATGTAGTAAAATCAAAATTACATAACACATGATTATTTATTTATGGTATACAAAAGTTTCATGATCAAACTCGAAATCCATTAAACACATTCTTGATTTTACAAAATGTTTAACACCACACACCACATAATATTTTTCTACTTTCTATTTCTAACACACGCACACACCTACTACTTATTCCATAAATGTTTGTCTTCTATTCTACTTAACTTTCCTTCCGCCACTTCATATCTTCAATTTCCTTGTTTTTAAGTTTAACTCGTACATCTCTATGATATCCTTCACTTCGCGAATCTTCTGTAATAATTTTCGAAGTTGCTCTTTCCTCCTATACATTTCCAGTAATACTTGTTGCACCTGTTCGATTTCCTTATTCTTTGATTCAATTCTCACCAGTTTCCTAGGCACAGCTTTTACTTTAACCATTTTTCTTTATTTATGTACTTCACTTAAGCGACTACGTACTGTATGTCTCCCTCAAAGAGGCAGTCTTATATACATATACATATATTTTCCTAAGATTCAAACCCACTAGGGAGAGGAGGGAGAGGGAGAGAGTGACCTTGAACTAAGCCGAGATGCAAGCCCTCACCTTGGCCTCCTTCGATTTCACCTTCAAATACTTCACAAAGTCGCCAAAAGAGCGAGAGAGCGGCCTTGAACTGGTCCAGGATCGACTCTATATGCCGCGCAGCTGACCCTCATCCCCTCCACTCTAGTGAATTAATGTGAACGGGGACTACGCCCATCCAGCTCATTACATTGCCGGCGCTCCGACAGAACGCACACAGAGCCCGCAATAGGACATGGCACACCCCCCTTCACCGCAATAAGACATGTCGCGCCCTCCCGATGAGGAAAAAGTACGACCTTGAACTTGTGAGACGCAAACCCATCTGACCTCCTTTTATTTCACCTTCAAATACTTCTCAAAGTCGCCACCAGAGGGAGAACGACCCTGAACTGGTCCAGGATCGGCCCTATTACCCTACTAATCTTGTCCTATTTTGCATATTTTGGTAATTGAAATATTGAAATATGCAGTTTTGCACGTTTGTTATGTCCCAAGTAAAAACCTTGTCTTCTAATTTATAAAAATCACATAGAACTTTGTTACATAGGATAGCCGAAATCATAGAAGATTTTCTCCTTTCCTTATTCGCATGAATGCTTTTGTACTTTGGGGGTGATTATTTCCACACTGTAGGTAAGTCAAGTGTAATCATGCACATGACCCGAAATAAAATAAAACCTTTTAGGCCTACGTGCTACGTCCATCAAATCCTTCCTTAAGGTTCTTAACATTTTCCGTATCGGATATTCTAGTCGTTTTTAGGTAAAGAAAACTACTTTAGAAGTAACCCTAATTGGTGTTAACTCAACTTCATGGCAAATATGAGCCATTCGTGCTTAAAACTTCAAGTAAAATGTAATTTTTGTTTGACTGAAATGATGCCAACAACTGACAATTTTGCAGGACAATATTACTGCAGTTTGAGAAGCTTCGCACATTCGTTAATTGAAGTTAGACGAGAAAGGCGTATTAACGTACCTACCGTAAAAACCGTGTGTGCCCTTTCACATCATTATTTAAAAAGCACCCTAAATCCATAAGCGTGGCAAAAATTCCTATTACGGTAGTAATTGAAATTTTATCCCTTAGTGTTATTTCAGATACACTTTAATTTGTTGAATAATAAAGAGAAATGTCATCAAGTGAATATTTTTATCTTTTTTCATCCGATCTAGAAAATGGAATATTGGAAATCCCAATTTAATTTATAAGGGTACAAAAATTTAATCAAGTCATTTGAAGAAATATTTATGTATTGCAGAGTGAGAAACTGAGTTATCGCTTGTTTGATTTTAAATACATATTCGCGCAAACGGAAACCTGACGGTAAGGATCTCTGCCTATTTATGATAACTACATTTAGAAACACATGGGAATTTAAGTTCTCCGACTTAAATTACCAACTAAACTAATTTTCCTCGCACAATTTGGCACATTCCTTTGAGATTTGTTTTACATTGCTGCATTTCGTCGTATGCAAATTTAATATAGGATGACCCGATGTTGATAGAGCTGGTGAGTTCCGGCCTTTATGATAGGTAAGTGATGCACTCCTCTATTGCATCTGAACCGTTCACTTTAATAGTACATAAAATAAAACATCAAATACATCCTCTGTATACACAACTTTGAAAGCTTATATGAAACGAGCTTCCAAAGTATTCATCTGGGTACAAACGTCAAAACTACATAATAGTTTAATGGCAGACGGAAGTTTATTATAATGTAGATACCTCCATGAGATATGTGACAAACAAATCAAAAAGACATTGCTCTAAACTATTACGTTTACTTGTTAATGCGATGGAATACAATGGAGATTGGTAAGGAGAATTGTCGTTCATTTCAGTTATATTCCTCGAGTTGAGAAAAATAAAATTTGCGGAAATCTAATAATAATACATGATTTTGTTGGTTTATAGTATTTCAATGAATTTCTTGATTTACATCCAAGTAAACTGACTTGTAGTTATTTTTATGTAGACTTACGTGCCCGGATTTTACAGGCCTCCTTAATCTTCTTTTCGATTCCCATCGGTTTCGCTACACGTGGTCAGTCATGGGCGCCGGAAAGGTGGGAGGGCAAAGAAGGGCACTTGGCCGCCTTTGGATACAAATTGGTAACATAAATTAAAGTAAATGAAATTAGTTCAATTTATTTTGATTTTTTACAAGAATTGTGTCACTTTTCGTTCGAGTTTAAGAAGAGGAGCTTTTGTGTTTTTCATAATAATGCCTTCAAGGACATTCACGAGAACGCGAAAAAGCATAATTATGGCTTCAGAATCGAACCGTGAAGCTGAATCCTATGAATTTTCGACAAATTATTGAGGCCATAAGTACTCGTACAATTGAACAACTGAACAATTTTAAAAATGAAAAAAATAGATCAAATAGAAAAAACTTATTCCCATAATTTCAACAATAATCTACTGTGGGACCCAGATTTAGCGCTTCATCGTAAAGAATTAGAAAATTTTGATGACCTTTTGAATTTCAGAATAGAAAGTGTTTGAGTGAACATTTGAAAAATTGTGCCGGAAATGCGAAATATACATCTCACAAAACCCAGAACAATTTAATTAAGATTTGTGGGGATATTGTTCGCGAAGAAATTGTTGCAGAGGTAAATGCCAGTGAAGAATTTTCATTGCAATTACTCTTCTGTCTACTAAACATCGTGTACAAATTCAGTGCTAATAACCAAAGCAGTTGATGCGTCCAAAGGTGCTTGGAAATTCGCTGTTCCTAGATCAGGGCCTATAATATAAATAAAATAAAAACAAATTCTTTTATCCGCCCTTAAAGATCACAGAAGTGAAGCTGAAAAGATTTTCAAAGATATTTTCCAAAAATGCAAGACGTTTGGAGACAAATTCGATACCATGCGTGGTCTGCAAGTAATTATGTATATTTTTTTTTTATTTATTTATTTAGTTTATTATCCAAACAGTATACAGGATAATAATATTAAAATAACCAACAAAATAATATTCGTTTAGCTTCCAATAAGTAAATAACAACATTTATGCAATATTGCAATAATAGCAAGTTTTTCCAAGGAGCCTAAGATAACCGCCTTTATACAAGCACATAGAGGAAAGCAACAGCCAAGCTGGTATTGTTCCGGAACCAAGTAGGCAGAAAGGAAAAGAAACATCAAGAAGCGGTCCTTAAAAAGCCAAAAAATACTTGAAGTGAACGAGACTAGAAAGTATAGAAAACAAAAGAGAAGAATTAATAGTAGACAATTTTGTTGCAGCCCTTCGGTTACGACTCTAATGGGTGAAACGTGATCACCAGAGTACCAGTGTATGTACCTAGTGTATATAGGTCAGAATATCACTTTTGTTCCATATACGGTTAGTGCCACAGTAAAAACCTAATAATTGGGGTTTTAGTAAGACATTTGCTAGATAACCTTCAAAGTAAGCTGTCATCGAGAATAGTGCGAAGTATACTATGGCAATCGCGGCCACCGTTCCATTTTACTTAAATATTGAACGCAGGCAATAATGTGGAAAGTGGGGAAAAGAGTAGGTTATGCACAAGCACTACAGACATCCTGTCGTGCACTGAAAGAGTAAAGAGGCCTGATCATTAGAGTGCAACCCTGACGAATAAAAAGACGCAATGTGACAAATGTATGGAATGCTGATGCAACTGGTTAAAATTGATGGTATACCACCAAGTACTTGGCACAAGCGAGATTGTGGTAGCTGGTAAAAATCAGGGCGAGGAAAGAAGGACGCTCTTAAACAAATTCCACTAACGAGCACTCTTGCTTCTTTATGTGCTTGCTATGTTCTCCAACCCCTTTTTGGGGGCGGAAAGGGGAAAAATTGAGTATGCATATGTCCGCAGAAAAACGACCTTTCTTTACTTTTTTTTCCACTTTTTTGTGATTTACAAATTGTCCATCACCATTTCTGCTCCCATCTCCCTTAAGGGTGGAAATAAAAGCATGACTCATTTGTGCAGAATCCGGGGTGCTTGTGTCGGGGGGGGGGGGGGGGGGGTTGTTAGTTATATGCCATAATTAGTTGCACATTTGAAGTTGGATGAAATTAGAATTCTATAAGAATTCACACCATTTGATACTTGGTTAATATGCGCTTAATCCGTAGCCAATTGCGGTATTGAGCCTTTATTAACACTTACTGATACTGAGTATATCTCCTTTCGCCCAAAAGCCATGCTTGGGAGAAGTTCTCTTACTTGTACCTATGTCAAGCGGAGTTTCTTGAGCAACTTGAGGGTGTCTACCAATCGTGAATTTTGATATTGCTAAACTTCAAGATATTTCAGAAGTTAAGTTTGAAATGTCATCATGGGCGCCCATACAGTAATTTCCTGGAGGGGGGGGGCAATTTGGGGAAGATCACTAGCTATTTCAACAATATGAAGCAAATTAAAAAAGCGTTTCGTTATTTAAGAACTTATTACTGCTTAGAGTCCGAGTCCAGGGGGGAGGGCAACTGTTCCATCTTTCCCCTCCTTACGGGTGCCCATGAAAGTCATATATCATTTATAGAGCAATAAAGAAAAAACTAGAAGTGTGGCAGAAAGCGCTCCAGGCAGAATTGGAGTTTCCAGTGGAAAGCCAAGAAGGGAGTGTCTGAAATAGACCCCTACATAACTCGAAACAATACCTGGATCTTGCAAAGCTTTGATGCGTATTGATTTTGTAAGAAACCCCATGATTATAATGGATCACTTCAGCACACTATGTTGGTCGAGTTCAAGGAGAAACTGTCGATGGCCAGCTTTATATATTGGACATACTTCGCTTCGTGCCATATTATGCCAGGAGAACAGAATAACGTTAATTATGCCCCACAAACTCTGCGAGTGAACGAATTTTGGTCGATACTTAGTCGAAATGTTCGTGGTAACGGGCGAGAAGTCCAAAACGAACAACAATTGTGGGCACACATTTTGGAGAAATTCGGAGAGTGAACCTGAACATCGTTCAACGAAAGTCAACACCAAATTGGTTGCTCATGCTGTCAAAAGATGTAAAATCTTTCTGGAAGACTCAAAAGGGGATTTAGTATCGCCCATCTTAAAGTTAAGTAGGGGCCACTTTCATCTGAACCAACACGAGACTGGCCAACAATCCGTTATGAAGTGGTTGTATGAGGATGAAGAAACGCTATACCACGTCATTTGCTAATGTCATACACAAGGTGAAGGAACACCTATTTGGAAGTGAAAAGGTCACGGAGGTCACGGAGATTCGCCCTACTAAAATCTTGGATTGTGTTAAAAAATACAGGTATTCTCGAACCTCGAAAGGTAGACAATAGCGAGGAGCACAATAGACCAAAAACTCGAAGTGCAGGAAAATTGCGCTATTCGGTTGTTTAAGCCTGTTACATTTTTTCTTCGAAACTTACTACAAGGGTTTTTTTTTAAATTGGAAAATCATATTCCATTCACTGCTTTGATTGATTTTGTTTCGGAGATCCACCTTTCAGTAGTTAACCAAGCCTTGCAAACATTGAATTTGCTTTATCACGTTCCTAAGTTATTTACCCCCCCCCCCCCAAACTTGATTCTCAGTTTCTTAGTATGGTCCAAGTTGTAATTTCCAAACACGTTTTATTGGAAAAACGGTAGATTAGATATGTCACTAATTACAATTTCATGAACAGTCGTCAATTTTTATTCTGTTCTCGTAACACAGTAAAATAATAATAAAAAGGTATAGTACTATTCCTTACAGAACTATTACGACTTTCGTAACGTGAGTAGCACTTTAGTAGCATAAGAAATCGGTGTTACCTTCAGAAAAAGAAAGTAATTTGAATGCTTATAAACTCAACGTCTCGACACGCCAAAAGAATTAAAATTTAAGTTATAACTAGGAGTTTAGTGAAAACGTTCTTCCAAATTCGAATAAGTATTGCTTCAATATCGTATTCTCGTGTCATTTATTTTATATACGAGCACACATGATCGGTGTGTCTAGTTTAAACTACAGAGTGGTGTGATTTTCGATTACCCAATAAGAGATAGGGAGAATTCCTAATTTTGCAGTATTACAGTTCCGCTTCTAATTACTCAAAGAGAATTGACGATTCGTTATTTATAAAACCTCTTTATTCAAGTTCTTGAAATTGGTAAACATTGTTTCCGATCCTCCTCTTTTATAGGAAAAGGCACAGAGACAACGAGTGGATTATGAGATTGACGGAAACCTTGTAAGATATCGACGGAAACTGAGATACAAAGGGATGGCTCATTTTCCAGTTTATTACGATCTAACAATCTCTTTTATACACAAACAAATCCTTAATCTCTTACGTTCTTCAGTTAAAATAGAATTGCAAATTATTGCGTTTTCCAGAGAGTACAAACGTAAATATAAAACCAATTTCACAATAGAAGGCGTGGAGGAAACACAGCCAATATTTTGATATGTGCTATATAACTTCGAGTAAAGTAGGCAAACATAAAGTACTTTCGATGCGGCAATTTTTATGCCATTATATAACGTGGGTATGCCTTGTTGCGAATTTTTCTAATACAATTAAAATTAGATACCATTACTTCGCTCTGTAAAATGCCTTTTCTACAAAATGGAAATTGTGATACAAACACGCTGAATCGACACACGTTCACGTGGAGTCTGATGTAAGCAAACTGAAATGTATGTTCTTGAAGTAATAATTTAGATTGCGGAAAAAGATAAAACGGAAACAGAGAGTTAGTGAGAGAAAATTGGGGTAAGTCCACTCATTTTCAGCAGAGGGTTGGGCAATTTTAGTTTAATCGATTATATGAAATGAACATATTCGAGTGTTGCAATCAACAAGTTCATTTCGGTCTCTTCATCTGAACGTGAACAGTGGTACCAAACCTCAAATCTAGAACGGAATCTTATCTTGTAGACAGGGTAATTCAAATAATAATCGGACAAAAAATAGAAACTCCTTTTAGCACATACTTTTTTCCAGTTTATTTCGAAAACCTTTCTAAAGCTCCCACTTTTTATAGTTGTATACATTTCGTTTTATGAGAAAGGATGTAAAAAAAGAAACAAACAATAGAAAACAGAAAACATAGATTTGTAGATCTTTATTGTATCTTAAAATGTAAATTTGTTCAAAGTATGGAGAGTAACGGGAAATTTTCGACGCTAACATAAAAATGAAAGTCGAATTCTTTGGGAATAAAACCCGAATTTTAGGATAAAACGGTTAAAGGATATTTTAAAACTAGTATTGGTAATGAAACGTGAGTATAGAACCCGGAGGACTGCTTGTTTAATTCGTTTCCGCAAGGAAATGAAAATTTATGGTTCAGAAATTTCGAAAAATGAGATAAATAAAGCATGAACGCCTTTCCCAATGTACAATATTGAACTCGATTTATTCTTCAAATAAACAGCACACCTCGACCAGAAAAAGAACATTTCGTAATTCTGTTCTTTGTTAAAAATACACATTTTCACAATACCAAACATAACTCGAGGGATTTATAAGTAAATTGTACAATAACAAAGTCTTTGAGAAAGACATGTCTCGGTCTACTACCATCGATAGTGTGTCAAATAATTTTTTCAAGTATGTAGTGCCCCCATTTAAATTTCTCTGCTTTCGAACATGTCGCGCTCACTGGCGAGTTGAAGTTAGTTAGAAGCAATTCTACGGAAATTACTTTATGATGTTATTAACGAATGGAGAAAGAAGAAGGCGGCCCAAAAATGGATTGACCGGTTTGATGAGATTTTCGCGAATATAACACAAATGGTGTTCATTTTTCTCGATTCATACTTTCATTGGCAAAGGTGTATTTGTGTACAATTTGTTATTCCAGAGTTTATACAGAGTGTTTCGCGACGCGACCGTCACACTATGGCTTATAGGTGTCATTTTGTACATTAAGTTGTATACAGGGCGTTGCTATGGGAGTTGAAGATTACTATATACTGTTGATTTAAAAAAATTGTGGTAACATATTATTGTAGTCAAAAGGAAGCAGCATCTTGTAAAAATATTTTTGTATATACACATATACAGGGTGGGGCAACAGTGCGGGGTTGGAAGATTGTGGGTTTATTAACGAACATTTCTAAAGCTTGTTGTTGGAATATGGTCGGGTACCCTTAACTCTACAAATCTAAAATATTTTCACCTGAATCGCAATACGTGTACACTGTACAGGGTGATGTATATCAAAGTTGCATTTTTGTAAATGGAACCCCCTATATATTATTGCATATTTGGTTTCCTTAGTATCACACATAATACCTAAAACGAATCGTTTAGGCGCAATTCGTCATTTTTACAAAAGTAGATGCCTAAAAAATTGAATATCGCAGAGATTTCAAAACTTAGAAGGCCGTGACTATGCGATGTCAGATGTCACTAAAGCATGAAATGTACTAGCGTAGACCGGACGGTGATATCCGAATTCTTCTTGTTTTCGGAGAAATTACTATGTCAATTTACAAAATTTCTATCAAAGCTAACTTGATTTTTTTCAAATGGCACGGGCAATTTTTCTTTATGGCATCAAATGTAAAATTTTATTACCTTTCCAATGATAAGAGTTTGTCGGCATCTATCACCGGTAGATTTCTTGTAATTTCACATTTTCTAATTAATTTATTGTATTTTTCAATTTTCAGGTTCTGTTAGTATCTAGTAGGCCATGAAAGATAAAACAATTCTTACACTTTAACTTCACTTTGACATTAGGTATTATAATAACAACCAGAAGGGTTCGCGCGGGAATGCGCCCCGGCGGTTCTTCGGCGTTTCGCGCCTTGGTATTTGAAAAATGACATATCAGTAAACATATGCTACTGTGGTGACTGACGTAACAAATTCGCATTAAAGTAGATATACTTTAATCTCATGCATTGAAGTAGGCATGGGATTAAAGTAGATATACATGTACTATATGTATATCTACTTTAATGCATGCGCTTCGAGAAATCTCATGTCTACTTTAATGCACGAGATTAGAGTATATCTACTTTAATGCGAATTTGTTATGGACGGACAGGACACCCGTTCATTCGCAATTATTATATATGATAATACGTATTGACATTTCATTATAAAACATTATTTATTAAGTAGGAAAACACATAAATACAAGAACCAAAGTTATGTGATAAAATAAAAATAAAAAAATCTATAAAATTATTACTCTAATTAATATTCAAAATGTCTACCACCTTTTTCTATGCAAACTTGGATTTTTCGACGAAAAGTATTTTTAACCCTATGTCTTCTTGACGTATTCCCACAAAAAGAAATCAAGCGGAGTAATATCGAGAGATCTTGCTGGCCATCGTATTGATCCATCCCTTTCTATCCACTTTGCACCAAATGTATTACTAGACCATACACTTACAACACGTGTGCGGTGTGGAGGTGCTCCATCTTGCTGAAAATACATGTCGCTAATTTGAGCGAGCGGAACATCTTCAAGGAGTCCAATTAATTTATTTTCGAGAAATTTAGAATACCTTCGAAGAAAAAGGGACCAACAACAGAAGTGCCGAATATACTTGCCCAATCAATAATTGACCATTCCTCTTGACTATGAACTCGGAAATTGTGAGGGAAAATTTGACCAATGAAACAAAAAACTCTTTAGTAGCATAGTGGAAAACATGTACTATATGGAACCAAAATGTGGCCATTTTCAAAGGATTTCAGGGATAAGATCAGAAGGAAATTACATGCCATCCGATGATGGTGATAATCGATCACAGAGCACTTTAATGATATTGGCGCTATAAATAGACACAATATATTGATAGCCTAATTTTCGTCGTAATGGATGAATTAACAAAAACTCAGATCGTAATGAAAACCCACTGAACACAGTACATCCATGAAACGTTTCTAAATGTTGCATAAGGGTTACAAATGAAACATTCCTAAGAAACATCTAAGACACATTACTGGTACATTCCTGTCGAAAGCGAATAAATGGTAATGTCTAATAAACGTTTCAATTGATATCTTACATAAAATACAAAACATACACATTACAACATGAACGTTTTAGATATGTATCCAAAAATACATCTTAGTGATGTATTTTTTGGAATGTGATAACGTATAACATTTTAGAAACGTTACAAATGTGATGTTTCGTTTGAAACAAAATAGTCATATCTCAAAGTTAACGTTACGGAGTTGTGTTTAGTAGTGTTGTACCAGAAACCTTATCAGTTGAAACATATCGTAAGAAACACATCATACACGTTTCGGTGTGAACGTTTTAGATATGTATCCAAAAATATATCTCTGTGATATATTTTTTGGAATGTGATAACTAAAGCTAGGATGCCTTTTTTTATAAATGGACAAACATAAGGCAGAACCTATTTAAAATCCGTTTGAGATGCAAACTTTATTCTGCCTTTTTTGGTTTCTGTTAGTTTTGTTACGTTTTTTGAAATGTAAGTAAGTATTTTTTAATTTTTAGATTTTATATAGGTATATTTTTCTGGGTAATTTCTAAGAAAGCAAATTGTTTGAAAGGGAAAGGAATTTGGTATACAAACTGAATACAAACTTTGTCTATAATATTTAAGCCTCTTACAATAATAACTCGGATGAGTCATTTTCCTTACTTTGAAATATTTCCCATTGTATTATTTCTACCTGCAAGCTGCACCTACATACAGTCTTTGTTGAAATTGCATCATTTAGTCATTATGCCGAGTTAAGCGTATTTTAATTAGCCCGAAAACTTTATTGAAAAAGAATACCAGCAGATAGCATTTATCAACTGTAATTACTTTTTCAAATAAATATTTGTTTGTCTATACTTAAATTGAATATGTATGTGTTGATTTTATCTCGACAGTTTTCGCTTTTCCGTGCCATTTTTCTCCTTTTTTGTCTTAGATGCTTTTTTTTAAATTATTTTTTATGCCTTTTTCCTGCCTTTTTGAAACTTTCGTTTTGTCTAACTATCCCAACTTTAGTGATAACGTATAACATTTTAGAAACTTCATTAAAAATGTGATGTTTCGTTTGAAGTCATCTTTGAAAGTTAATGTTACTTGTATTTAGTAGCGTTGTACTAGAAACCTAATCACTTGAAACATATCGTAAGAAACTAAAAATACACGTTTCAATGTGAGTGTTTTACATATTTATCCAAAATTACAATTTAGTGTTTAATTGGAACGAAAAATTTCCGTTTCCAAAAATAGATTTATTCATCATAAGTAGATGGGTAATATTGCACATCTAAATGGCTTATTTGCCAGCGAGTCTGTAGCTCAGGTAGTTTGCGGAGCTGTTTTCTGAATTCCTAAACAAGCGACCGATGTTCGAATCCCACTTGAAGCAAAACGATTTTTCAGCATCACCGATCTCCTTTAAGTCTACACTAAGAGAATTTTGGGGGCCCTGGAGAACAAGCCACCGGAGTACATTGGGCCCTGCAGGGCGTGCGCACTGGGAAAAGAGCCCCTCAGAGTAGTTGGGGCTCTCGGTACCATAGTTTCTACCACATCTCAATTTTTTTATACTCAGGTATGTTTCAAATGAAACATATATGAGACATTTCAAATATTCACGTATGAAACATTTATAAGGACACATTTCTCCTACATTTCAATAAATTACTCTTCGATATGTTTCTTGAAACATATATAAAATGTTTCGATGTAACGTTTCTGTGTTGTTTCAAATCTAGGTTTCTGAAGGCGGACATTAAACATCTATGTTATGTGTATGATACGTTTCTGTCGCTGTTTCGGAGATGTTTCATGTTTCAGAGATACGTTTCTAAAACATTTCAGAAACGTTCTTTTGCACTGTGGGAACCTTGGAACTTCAGTCATACTTCCGTGATGAGAGACTCGCTAAAATTGACAAAGGCGACCACAAACACTGGAACTTCTTTTAAGGGGAAACGAGGGGATTTTCTAGCCCGTCAAATAGAACCTAACTTAAATTATCAGGGCAATAAAAAAATTTCAGATGCACGATGGGATACAACATACGTAAAGTCGTTCAGACCCAACATTTTACCTGTCGTTTCTCCTGAAATTATTGAAAAAACTTATTGATCGCCACATTAGCAGCGACCAAGCCCATCATCAACCTGGCAAATCCTGTGAATTTATCATCCATAGAAGACTGAATGAGATATCTCTTTCTAGGAGCGGTCTTAGGACCTTTTAGATACAGACAAAACCTGTCTGAAATCCACTAAAACTGTTATGGCAAGCAAAGGCCATATGTAGATGGATACCATCTTGAAACACATCATTAGCTCATTCAATAGCGACTTTGTAGCAGTCCCGACTGGGCAAGGAGGGCTATCGCAGTGTTTGGATGTGATTACTATAATTTATCTTCAAATTATTAACATTTGCTGTAACTCACCTTTATATGGTTTGATGTCCTAGTTTCGTCACAGTGATTCAAATAACACAGACATTTACTAAATCTTTGCGGCAATAATGGAAACGAGGCAGACCTTTGAATTGTTATGTGCAAATTGAAGGGTCATGCCTGATCTATATTTTCGACATAACAAAAACTGGTGAGTTATAATGATCGAAGTTTAGTATAATGTTTGTATCTCCAATTTAGGGAGTAAGACTTGCCTTTTCCGAATGCCATCACACGATAGAGTAAATAGTAAACAGCAACATTCTCGGCCCCATATGTGATTTAAAGAGCTTGCTAGAGAAACTCGACGAGTTGTTGTCCGAAACAGGCTTTTCCACTTACGGTACTAACTGTAACCATCATCACGCTAGGAGGAACATGATATTAGATTGTCGCCATGTGAGAGAAGTTTGCACAGTTTTGCGCGTTTTGCACAGGGCTGTCAAGGAAGAACCTGCGCTTGTGCGTGGGCTTACATTAATGAACACTGTAAACTAAACTGTATGGGGTTGATGGATCCCCATCTTGTAGGAGATGCTACACAGACACCTACCGTAATCAAATTATAATTTATAATTGTTATATTAGTTCATATTCCTTATACTTGTCCACGTAGGGCTTCTCCTTTAATTTCTGTTCCTTTATGATTTTGAGAAAGTGTAAACGTATAGATGAATAATGATAGTCCTGAAGACTGTGCGAGAAGATTGCAATTACCTTTTTTAAACCTTGAATTTAGAAAAGTTTTGGCGTATATCACTACTAAACACGATTGACTGACTATTCCTGAATAATGCGCAACTATGTCAAATTTTGAAATATATTTCAGAAGCAAGAATTTATTACTTTTTTTGTAAGAAATAAAAACATGGAACAAAATTAAATACTACTGTGATCAAAAAATAAGGTGAAACTTTTAATTTAAAATACGCGGGCTCTTCGATTCTGACAAATCTTTTTTTTAAGTTGGTAGTACTGCCACTGACATCGGTGTGTCAAATTTCTTGCCGATATCTGCATTTGTCAATAGCTGCGCATGTGTTTTGTGAACACCAAAAAGTTAATTTAGCGATTTTTACAATGTCTGATTTTGTTGAGCGAAGAAGTTGCATTAAATTTTGTTTGCGGAATGAAAGTCTGCTGCAGAAACGTTGAAAATGTTGCAGAAGGCCTTCGGTGACCATACTATGTCACAAAAAAATGTTTACAAGTGGTACAAACAATTCAAAGAACGCAGAGAAAGTGTTGAAGACAAAAATCGCCCTGGACGACAATCAACCTCAACCGATGAACAACACGTCAAAAAAATCAAAGATTTGGTGCTCAAGAATCGTCGATCGACAATTAGAGACCTCGCTGATAGTGTTAACATTTCATTTGGATCAGTCCAGACCATTTTGAAAGATGTTTTGTTCCTGAGAAAAGTGAAATCTCGTTTTGTGCCAAAAATACTCAATTTTTTGGAAAAACAGCGTCGCGTTGAAATATGTGAAACAATGCTTTCTGACTATCAGGATAAAATGTAATGCATCATTACTGGAGCTGAGACTTGGATCTATGCATACGACCCGGAAACAACCGACCAATCAAGCGAATACTGTGCAAAAGGTGAGTCAAGACCGAAAAGATCGCGCCAAAGTCGTTCAAAAATCAAGGTCATGTTAACAGTTTTCATAGATTATATCGTGGTGTGGTGCATTATGAATTCCTTCCGCTGCTGCGCCAAACTGTTAACAAGAAATATTATTTGAGCGTTATGCAACGTTTACGTGAAGCTATTTTTTCTTTAAATTATTCTCTTAGTTGTTTCATTATTTGAGTGAAGATGATGGTCGAATTTAATTTTATTCTTAAGGAAATCATTCTATTATTATTGCTCTACCTGAGCGGCTCTTCACTTAATTTAATATGATCTGTATGTATATTTTACGATGCATTTTTTATACATAAGCTTTAGATTAATTACATTTCGTGTTTACAAATGATTAGTGACATATGTTTATCTTACCCTATAAATTATTATTGCTAGATAATAAAGATTAGTGTTATTATTACACTATTTGCCAATAAATTCATAGTCGGAAATGTCTTTTCACGGCTAGAAACGTTAAAAAAGGCTTTTATTGTATTTGTTTATGAAAGGGTGAAGTTCAGATGCCAAATGCCCTAAACCATTCTCTTCCAACCCTCGTTCATGAGGAAGTTAAACGTAAGGGTAGAGCTGCACAGAGAACGTTTTCCTAGAAAATCTATTCGAGCTCATACAATGTTTGTGCGAATAATCCAGCGACTAAGGAATATAATAATATAATGTAATCCGCCACGATAATGGGGCTTAAAGAAACCAGAAACCTGTCACATTCACACTTTGAGGAGGATGTACTTCAATATGGGATTAAATTATGTAGTCGTACTTAAGGGCCAACTTCTATATACCGGGCACCTTCGAAAAGTACAAGCCTTTGGGTCGGCCGACTTCGCTCCCGTATCGAATATTGCCGTTGATTATTTCACATCTGTGTTGAACAACATGGTTTTTCAATCTTGCCTTTTTTCTGGAAATTTTGGGAGATTAGGAGGGATTAAATATATTATATTTTATTAAAAATAAAACAGATTTTCATGTTCATGTTTACTACCTTTTGAAGGTACAATCATTTGGATATATCTGCCGTTATCTTACGCATGCTTGAGAATAATCACGATGCAGATAATATTTTCTTAGTTAAGCAAGTAAATAATAAGAACTCGGCTCATATTATGAAAGTTTAAAAATTCGCAAAAAATAGACCCTTTCTAATGCATAATGATGATTTTGATGATTGTAAGCATTCGCTTAACTAGTTATATAACTCATTTTAAGTAGTACAGGGTGGGGCAGCGAAGTGTCACTTTCAAGGTAAATTAAAAAATAACAAAAAATGTGAAAACAAAACTTTATTGTGGCATCAAAAGGCTACTACTGGAAGTTAATTTTACTTTGTTTTTAAACAACATATCATTCAAGTGATGTCCCTCATTGTCAATACACTGCTGTAGTCGGTTTCTAAAGTTCTGCATCAAAGCATCAGATGCGGAATGCGGCCAACTTGAAGGCGTATTGCATGCTTCAAGGGATGATGATGAAGCACCTTCCTCTTGAAGTAGCCCCATAAAAAGAAGTCGCACGGAGTTAAATCGGGGCATGGAAGATCACCATACTCGGAGATCAATCGCCTGGGGAACATTTCCCTCAAAACAGCCATCGAATTTGTAGCAGTGTGAGTCGTGGCATCCTCTTGATGAAACCGAGTGTAGAAAAAAAACCCTGGAAAAAAATCCCCGGAAAAAAAACCCCGGAAAAAGAACGCCGGAAAAAACCCCCAGGAAAAAAACCCCCAAAAATTGAAAAAAAATATACTAAACCTCTAAATAAACAAGGCGCTTTAGTGGCAATCTACGTTTAAGTTTAGCATTTTTTTTACTTCCAAGCTTTGTTTAGTGTCATGTTGCCATTTTGTATCAATTGAAAAGAAATATACTAAACCTGCAAATAACCTAGGCGCTTTAGTGGCAATCTACGTTTAAGTTTAGCATTACTTTTATTTCCAAACTTTGTATATTTATATATTTATTCACAGCCATCTATAATTATTTTTCGGGGGTTTTTCTTCCGGGTTTTTTCCTAGGTTTTTACCCGGGTTTTTTTCCGGTTTTTTTTCCGGGGGTTTTTCTTCCAGGGGTTTTTTTCCGAACCCCGATGAAACCACACTAGTTCCAAATTAAACTGTTGAAGTTATGGTTCATGAAATTGTTGGATCATGTTTACATTCCGCTTAGAATTGCTGGTAACAGCGTGATTATTCTCCTCATAGAAATAAAGCCCAATAATGAATGCTGATTGCACGCCGAAGTGTCACTTTGACACTGTGTAGAGATCTCTCATGAATTAATGTAGGGTTTACACTACAATTCCAATAACGCATATTCTGTTTGTTCATACTTCCAGAAATATGGAAATCCGTCTCGTCACTAAACAAAACACGTCCATCTTGAGGCAAGTTTTGAATCAAAGTTACACATGCCTATAGTCGATTTTGCCAATCCTGTTGTGAGAGTTCTTGAGTAATGACCATCTTATATGGATGGAAGTGAAAGTCTTCATGGAGAATTCGACACACAGTACGGTTAGAAATCGCAAGAGCGGACGCATGCTTTGCGAGTAGAACGCTTAGCAGACTGCAAAATGGATCTTGTACACGGTCAATGTTTTCTGTAGTTCGAACAGTCCTCTGAGCCCCAACTCTCCTTTGCACAATACTACCACATGCACGGGAAGTTCTTCACCCATAACAATATGGATGTTCGGTATTGCAACGAGGAATTTCATGACGAGTACGCAGCGCCCGCTGCATTGCAGTAATAGACTTGGTGGACAGCAAAAGCGCGTTGCTTATGTGACCAAGCCATGACTACAACTAATGGCTGAAACAACGGAAACTTCCAAGGCAACAGCGTCATTAGACCTTACCCCTACTGCTCCAACTTGTCCCCGCCATTCAAAACGCCGCGCCGTGATTATTTGTGATTAAAAACAGCTTTATAATTTTTATGTGTTTTTGATCATTGACTAGACTTAAATCTTAAGGCAGTGGCGGATTAACCACTAGGCTCGTGAGGCTCGCCTAGGTCGGCAACTTGTAGGGCGAGGCCATTTTTCCCAATTAAAAGCTCGAAAAGAACTGCATTAAATCATTGGTAGTCTTTATGTAATTTATAGATTGTAACTTGTAAGATTGCATGTAATACAATATTTGAAAGTGTAAATTATTCAACCATAATACATTTGAACCATTTCTCAATCCCGGGGCGGCTATACCCGATTACCCGTCACTCTTCGATGTTAGCCCATTCAAATTACGAACCTTGGATAGTATTAAAGGGGGGGGGGGGGCAGTAAACACTAAGCGTACCTCAGGGCGCCGTGAAGGTTAATCCGCCAATGTCTTAAAGGCCGAAGTGTTCATTTATTTGACATTTTCTGGTTCATAGTATACAAGTAGATTAACAGTATCTATACTCTATTCCACGACCAAATAGAGTAAGAAAACCTCCCCCTTTTACCCGGGATATTTCAATAGCTACTCTCAATTGGTTGTTTCAAAATAAGCGCGTATTTGAGCAAATCCGACACACATTGACTAAAACTAGTCGCTGCTTACATTGGCCAAAATTTATTGTTGGAGGAACAGAGTATAGTATGGCATGAATAATTTGACGTCTATGAACGCGAATGATGTATCAACACAAACAATATACAGGGTGTCCCACTGCTCCGTAATCGGTCGATAACTCAATATGGGTTGAAGATACAGAAAAAAGTTTCAAATAAAAGTTGCTTTGATTTGAATTGCGCATTTTTTAAAAATATTCTTATATCTACGGTATGTTGCATTTTCACGTGGCAGGAAAATGTCACTTTTTTTTAAATGGCACACCCTGTATTTTTTTCTCTTAATGTATCGACCAAGCATATATTTATATCACGCCTGAAAATTTTTTTGATATTGGATATGCGGTTGCCAAGTTATTAATTATTTTGTCAAAATTTGGTACAATTCAAGGTCGGACTATAATATTCATAACTAAGTTATTCTTCAAAAAAGGAAAAATTTATTTGACGAATAATATTACCCTAATGTCGTGTTACTCTACAAAAAAAAACTAAGTGATTAATTTTATACCGAGTGTTTAAAATGAGAATTCAAACTTTGTGAACTTTAAATAGAATTTATACGAATATTTTAAATGGAACACCCTGTATTTTTATTTACCATCAAATTCTCGACAAAAAACCCTATTCAACGGTGTATTATTTCCTGGTATTATTTTTTGTACTTTTGTTAATATTTACGATTTTTAAAATTTCACCTAAAAAAAAATTGTTAAAAGTAATTTTTATTTAATTATTATTACAAAATACCGTTTAAATAGTTGGTATCAACGGAAAAGAACAAAACTCAAGTCCTGTGACTATCTTAAGTTCTAAATAATTAAAGCAAAACAACAGTCAGAGGTGCGCGCGAGAATTGGATTTATTAGTAATAAAGTAGAGGAGGTCCTGTTCCTTGGCCGCCAAGGTCACCGGACCTTACCTTTATGGATTACTATCTTTGGGAAACTGTTAAAACTCAAATATATCAACAGCTGCCACAACACGAGATGACATGAAAATTTGAATTTGAGAGGCGTTTCAACCGATTACTTCTATGACTTTAAACAATGTGAGATTATTAGGGGTTAGGCTTCAAAAGTGCTTTGATCAACGTGGAAGACATTTTGAAGATTTACTAATGAGAGATATTGTATTTATTTTCTATTTTAATTTTCGAGAAACACCGTTTATTAAAAATTTGAGAAATACCGTTTACTAAAAATTTTATTTTAATTATTTAGAAATTAAGATAGTCACAGGACTTGAGTTTTGTTTTTTTGCGTTGATAACAACTATTTAAACGGTATTTTGTAATAATAATTAAATAAAAATTACTTTTAACAAATTTTTTTTTGCGTGAAATTTTAAAAATCGTAAATATTAACAAAAGTACAAAAAATAATACCAGGAAATAATACACCGTTGAATAGGGTTTTTTGTCGAGAATTTGATGGTAAATAAAAATATAGGGTGTTCCATTTAAAATATTCGTATAAATTCTATATATAGTTCACAAAGTTTGAATTCTCATTTTAAACACTCGGTATAAAATTAATCACTTAGTTTTTTTTTGTAGAGTAACACGACATTAGGGTAATATTATTCGTTAAATAAATTTTTCCTTTTTTGAAGAATAACTTAGTTATGAATATTATAGTCCGACCTTGAATTGTACCAAATTTTGACAAAATAATTAATAACTTGGCAACCGCATACCCAATATCAAAAAAATTTTCAGGCGTGATATAAATATGCTTGGTCGATACATTAAGAGAAAAAAATACAGGGCGTGCCATTTAAAAAAAGTGACATTTTCCTGCCACGTGAAAATGCAACATACTGTAGATATAAGAATATTTTTAAAAGATGCGCAATTCAAATCAAAGCAACTTTTTTCTGTATCTTCAACCCACATTGAGTTATCGACCGATTACGGAGCAGTGGGACACCCTGTATATCTATATTATAATCGGATATGTGCCATATTAGTCAATGAAGTTATTATTATTGTTACTTTGCGTGTCGTACATCGCATGGTTCGTCATCCCTGTGAGTGCATATATTTATTTCTAAGTTTCTGCTTCACTGTTGAATTTACGTCGCTATGCTGTAATATAGTGGAAGGTGGAAGTAGGTAATCTTTTTCCATTTTTAAATATTACTTCATGAGGCCAAAGTTGCGTATCCATCAATTCAGTAGTCACAGGGTTTATAAATATTTTGTTATCTACCTTGTTTATGTAATTTTGTAGAGGTAACCCTTCTCTTTTAAAGTTTTTCAATTTCGTTTTATTCGCTAGGTTGAACTTTTGATATACTATTATTGAAATGCTTGAAAATACCTCGATCCCAAAAAAGGACTCGTATGGTATGTAAATTTTTCTGATTTAGATGCCAAATCGATAAAGCCTAGGGTAAACTGACATATACTTTACAATTATTTTCATATGATACGCAATTAAATTTAAGGTTTGCTTTTCACGTGACTAAAAGTTATAGTTAGACAATGTGAATGTATGGAAAAGCCAAGAAACTTTAGTAGCAATAAATTTCAACCTGTAAATAACACAGTTACTACATTTTCGCTTCGTAAATGTATCAAACAAGTAAGGAGCCCGATTCTAACGATTAAAAAATTACCGAATCAAAAAAAAAGTTTTACTTTGGTAGGATAAAACCCCTGCTTTATGAGGAGATGAATTTGTTGTAATATTGCACTTACTAAGTGTTATGGTTAACAATAATGCTACTTGGTAGAAATTTCCTTGTGGATTTTTCTTTAAATTTTGCTGCCTCGTTAGGTATCGGAAACGGTTTCAATGTAAATTTTAATAATGCCAATTGAAGAAAGTCCGGCAAATAAGAGAGACGGTCCCATACACTTATTTCGACAAAAAACTCCTTCACGGCAATCGTGTTGCTTTGTGCATTTAACCTTAGGATTCATGTACCAGCCCTATCATTTCCACTGTTGCCCGAGAATTGCCGTGCATGTCCAGAAGAATCAAAGTGATTTTTTTCTTCAATTTGAACGAAGGTTCGCCCTCTTCAGAATCCGTGGTGCAGATCGCAGACATTGTGAGGAACTCTGGAACCATTGGTTGTACTCTCCTGTGCTAAAGTATTTGATTAATCTTGGACATTAATCTATACCTTCATCACACTTACTATTCTGGCGCGCTTGTAGATCTCAAGAAAGTAAAGGTAAAAAGGAAATATACGTTGACGAAGCTTCCTTCTTTTCTGAAGGTCATTTTTACCTACCTATAGTAATTTATCTTTGGTAATAGCAAAGAGTATATAAATATTATATACTCTTTGGTAATAGTAATAGTAGCTTTATTTGTCCAATATATCCTTTATGTGGATGTAGGACACGTCAATGGCATTTTTATATATTGAAACTGAGCTTTTGCAACTACGATAGTGATTTAAAAATGGGCAACGAATATACATTAATTACAATTTATTATCATTTAATAAATAATACAATGTTATTACATTTGATCACTGAAGTTTGGGAGTTATGGCAGTTACGTATATAACGTCTTCCATTGGTATTTAAGTTATCTCTTGGCATTCTTCTCTTTTTGTGCAGACCCCGCCCTACTAAAATCTGTTGAAATTATGATTAAGGATTCTCTTATCCTTGGATGTAAGTATTTAATTAATGGAAAATGAAAGTCTCTTCAAAGACTACCGTGATTAAAGTAGGCCTTCAATAAAAATGTGCAAGAACTGAAATAATTAAATCAATCATGTTAAAGCGAGGACCCTTATAAGACAAAGTTTAATAATATGTTCTTATGTAAAACAATTTTAGTAAGATAATTCCCTGTTTAATTTAAATTAATATCAAAGGGTTATAAAGCAAACATAATTTACGATATGAAATTATTAAACAATGACTCCTTCGTTTACAATGACAAAAGTCCCAGACGTTTAGTTTCATAATTACTTTTGTAACATTGTTGTCTTATTTTCCGCTTCGATACGATAGCAATGATAGCATATTGCGTAGATGTACCGTACCGTACCATTAATCTTTGAACGGCTGGCAGCTCATCAATAGTGTGACATAATTTAAATATTCCATTCTTTAAGTTATTTTTTTATAATAGCGAGCTCTATCGTGGTATATTCCATCATCATATTATGTGTCAAGCTTTCGGAAAATTCTGAAAACAAGGCTCCGGCACTAATAAGTGTGGACGTACCTGTGATGAACTTTACAGGGTTTTTCTTCCTTCGCAACGATTTTTAACGGACACAAATGAAAATTTACGTTCACTTTGCAAAGTGCCCCGAAACTTTTTTCGCGCTGAATTTCGTAGAGTTCACATTTAACCCAAATTCATACAAATCTCCTTCAATAAAAGACATTATGATGACACAACGCATAAATTCAAGGATGAATATACAAAAACTGGCATAACTGATTTGATTCCTCGACCATTATAGTTAGGGAACAGCCAAAAGTAGTCATTCCAGGTGTATACCGCCCACAACAAATTTTGAATGTCTTTAGTCCATTGGATACGGTGACGTAGGCAATTAACATATCACTCCGTAGAGGCGTAGATGATAGACGATGTTGAATGAAGATTTATAGATAAAGAATGGAATTCGCTTTCTTATTTATAAAAATATTCACTATGTGATATGTTGGTTGCCTAAATCACAGTACATTACTAAAGAAAATGACTGTACATTAGGTACGAAATGGAAATCATAATACACGAAATGTTCCATTTAATACAATTTCGAAAATGACGTTTTTGCCTCTGAAATAATAAGTAAACTGTAGCCAAATTATAGTAACTTCTCCATATTACTTCAATACTTAAACAATTAATTCGAAAAGATGTGTTAACGTAATGCAATTAAATTCACAATTTGGCAATACCTTTTTTTACTTCTGGTTCAGAGTTCGCATTTAACCTTGTTAGGGCAAAAACGTGTACTTAGAGCACCGCTAGAAGTATAAACAAGTTAGTACCTACATTTCAATAAACTCACTATATTAATCGGCAGCTCGCAGCTAAACCAGTAAGTGCCTTTTATGTTGCTAAAATAAAAACTACCACAACTGTCAATGACCAATCACCAAAATGATATTTCGTGTATACATATAGATTCAACATTTAATTCTCTACAACTTTCATTATATGCACTAAGTACGTAGAATCAATAGTTTTCGACTTATTATTGATTTTATTATGCTAAACGAGCAGCGATTGTGTCTTAGAAAAGGTTTAAATGATTATATCTCTGTCAATATTAATCGTACGGAAATGTTTAAAAAATAAAGTTATTCGTAATTAAATTCTCTACAACTTTTATTTGAAGAATTTTGCGATACGCATGGCCATTCTCGAGATATAAGCGAAATACGCGCGATGCGCGCCCGTGTTAACGTTTCGCCGCAAAACAGTCGACATTAAAAAAAATCTATCTAGGCTCCTATTGGTCGTAGAGACAAAAATAAAAGATGAAAATGTGCGGAATTTTGTCAGCTACAACTTTCTTAACGTTTTTGTTTTTGATAAAATTGATACTTTTTCAGTTATTTACGAAATCCTATTTTTTTGACACTTTTTCGCCCCCCATTTCTCTCGGAGGGGGGGTACGGATGGGGACTTTTGAACACTTCAAAGGGATCACAAAACAAGCCTGTTCCCAAATTTTCAAAGCTGTAACCATTAATTTCATCCAAATTTTCCCATTTTACTGGGCTAAGCGTATACGTCGGACCACTGAAGCGGAGTGCAAGCGTTCTCTATGACAACGTCCCAAGCGCAAGCGATAAACTTAAACAAGCAATGAACCACATCATCTTGAAGCTAAAGATACACACTAAAAGTTTTATTTGAACCATTTTTGTGTATTTTAATTAACAACCAAAATATAGGTAATAAAGTAAATTCACGTGCTTCGAGAAACCGTTTTTTTTGTGTTTGTTGTTTTATAGGTCCCTTAATATCAACTTTAACGAAAAGTTTATAAGAATAAGATACTTTTTATGGGTATTAAGGAACAAAATAAAAAAAAATTAATTCTCTACGACGAATATTAAAGAACTTGTAAGCAATCTAGTGAAACTATGCATTTGTAAGCTGTTAGGGGTGATTGGGGGTGAAGCACAAGGGGGAGAGGCGGGGACTTTTGAGAAAGTACATGTCTCATAACGGTGTATCACATATAAAAAATTCAGCTTTCCCCTAATTTGTTGCGACAAATGGCACTTTTCGGCCTTTATTGACTGGGCTATAAAGAACTGGCCTCTGAAATCGAAAAGATAGCAAAGGGATGGGACTAGTGGCCGCGGCCGACTGGCCCCAGCCGACTGGCCGCCGAGACAACTGGCCGCGAGACAAGTAGCTGCCGGGACAAGTGGTCGTCGCGTCGCTGCCAGTACAACTTGACTTCAAATAAATAAATGGCTAGTTTCATTTATTGAAAACAAACAAACTGATAGTGAAGTCGGTTAGGGACTATTCGCCGCCGCGGTGCCGGTTCGTCTTCGCCGATTCGCCATCACCGTTTCGCCGATGGGAGAGTTAACCGTTGGTCAAATTCGCCGTAGGTTTAGTATATTTTTTTCAATTGATAATTAACTTCATAGTATTGTAGACCAATGAGACATTAAGAACAGTGTCACATGCACCAATCACAAATTTCTTTAACTGAAATGAATGTATGCTACTTTTCTTGCCGCTACCTCATTGTTTTAGTAGGTATTGATTAATATTTTAAAAAATCAAATGTCATTTTGACAAAAGTAAATTAACGCTTCATTCAGTTAATTCTCCAACCGAAGATCATTCGTTCTCAACTCTTGTCAGGCAAGATTTTTATTTTGTATTTGCATTGATTGCTAAAAGATAATTAAACTCGATCAAATTCTTGGGAAAAGAACCCTCGCGCTCTGCGCTCGGGTCTTTTCGTCAATTTGATCTCGTTTAATTGCCAAGCAACCAGTGCTCATACAAAATAAAAATCTTGCCGACAAGAGTTGAGCACTTATGATCTTACTGTTGATTAAAAAATGGGAATATTATGATACTAAACGGTATTTGAAACTTAAAAAAAATGCCAACCTAAACGTATATTGCCACTCAGGCGCTTAGGTTAGAGGTAGGTTTAGTATAGTTTTTTTCAATTGATAACAGTTCCTCAAGATTATAAGTTATTTTCGATTTGTATGGCGAATCATTCCTACGGCGAATTTGACCAACGGCCAGGCCAATTGTCCCGACGGCGAATAGGCCTAGACCCTTTATAGAAGCAGTTGGCCGCGGCCACTTGTCTCGCGGCCACTTGTCGGCCGCGGCCAGTTGTACTAGACCCGATAGCAACAGGTTCGCCACACTCTGCAATACAAATACGATAATAATAAATTTAATCAAATCTGAAGACTGCAGAAAAATACTAGTTAAAAGCGGATCAAACACAACCCCATACCTGACCCAACTACGCCAAATATGGAAACTGTTAGAATCAGAATAACTCTAAATAACCAGAGCTATACTATACTATACTATACTATACTATAATTTATTAGTATGTGGTACAAACAACCAAAAAAAAGCTGAGTCCGCCAGACTTACTTGCAATAGTTAACTCGACTGAACCTATCCTAGCAATCAGCGATCCAAACTGAAAGAACCAGCTATGGGGCTGCAGAGCGACCAACCCGGAAGGTTTAAAGTAGAACAACTTTCCTCCGAGCTTGGATTTTGATTCCTAATACAAACCCCACCCAGCTATACTTATTACCCTAAGCGTATCGACCAAATAAACTTTTCAAGGGAAATTCACCGAACGGTCATTAACGGGCTCGATTCAGCTCAGCTCACCGTAGCCGTATAGCATTTGCCAATCACTTGGAAAGCGTATTTACACTAAACATTACCTGCAGCCCGACAGGAGTAGCAACAACCAATGACTACATTGAAAGAAATGCACCTACCAACATCGCCTCACGAACTACTATCCCTAATCGCCAAGCTCCCCAAACGGAAGACCCCAGACTACGATCTTATACCTAACATGGTGCTGACACATTTAACCACGAAATCCCTTCCATACCTAGCATCAATATTCAACGGTTGCCTGAGGTTGCGCCACGTTCCAAAACAGTGGAAACACGGTATAATATTGTTAATCCCGAAGCCAGGAAAAAATAAAAAACCTATAAGCCCTTTGACATCCTTTTGCAAGCTGTTAGAAAAAATAATCTACACTCGTCTCAACAATGAAGTGACTTCACTTAACATACTCTCACCACATCAGTTTGATTTCCGGAAAACCCACTCAACCAAACATCAACTGCAGAGAATAGTAGAAGCACTAGAGACCGGATACGAAAACAAACAGTTTGCAACATCCATTTTCCTTGACGTAGGCTCAAGCCTTCGACAAGGTCTGACTAGAGGAGCTGAAAAGAAAGTTATTAAAACTAAGAATACCTGACTATCTTAAAGCAATATTATTCTCTTTCCTTGAGAACAGAAACTTTGCAATTAAAATAAACACTGAAGTCTCTGAAACCATACGAGCCGGAGTCCCTCAGGGCAATATATTGGGACCCGTATTATTAAATATATATACCTACATCCGATGTACCAATACTTGAAGCTAAGTTAGCAACCTTTGCTGACGACACGGCGATAACTACTCTAAGTAACGACCTAGCACAAGCAATTCAATCACTACAGACGGCAATAAACAAAGTGTGCAGATTGTTTAACAACTGGAATATTCAAATCAACACGAACAAATGCCAAGCTGAGATATTCGTGCTAAGGAGAATATGCACTCCACCAAGCATTCAAGTCAACAATGACATCGTTCAATGGAATACCCCTGACGAACCAGTAAAATACCTAGGAGTACTTCTAGATACTAAATTAACATGAACCCATCATATCAATTGCAAACTCAACCAGTGCCATGCAAGACTAGCACAACTACATCCGTTATTAAATCGGAAGTCAAAGCTAAAAACCAAATGTGCAATGATGATGTATACTCGCTCATAAGACCACTAGCACTCTACGCGGTACCTATCTAGAGCACAACATCAAAAGCAAATATAACTAAGCTACAAAAACTACAGAACAAAGTCCTAAGAATCTCAGTGTACGCGCCATGGTTTATTAGAAACTGCCAACTGCACGACGAGCTAGAAATTCCAACAATCGAAGACTACATAAAAACAACCACTAAAAAATGTCTTAAAAACATCACGGCATGTGACGGAGCAGCTCACTATAACCTTGGAAAGCCACTCCCGACTAAAGCGAAGAGTTATTCGAGGAGTCAAGTTACCTCACAAGTTTGAATAGTCATTTTAAATATATTAGCAATGCCATGTATAATACAATAGTAGTGTTGAACTGGCAAATATATTAATTAAAAAAAAAAACTTCTGGTTCACTTTGGATATCACTAATTACAAATTGTTCCTGATCCCAACAGAATTCGTTATAGAATCAGATAATTATTAATTACTTGACAGGGCTTTCTTCCAAAGTGTAAGGCAGTAATTTGTAAATTTAAACTTCTGTCTAATTAGACTACATTCAGGCGCGTAGGTATAGAAAATTTTCGAGGGGGGGGGGGGTCTGCATGAGGGTTCGTCAACTATCCCCAATTCAGTAATGAGAAAATTTACGGCTGACCATGTGATTTAGAATTTAGTGCAGAATGTTAACTTATTTCGGGGAGGGTTCAAATCCCCCGCTTCCCATATACGCCACTGACTACATTCAAGCAGCCTCATTTTAATCAATATAAATTATATTGGTATAAAAATTATTTTAATTAAAACAATTGCTATCAGTTACACTGTTTAGATTTATAAAATTATACTGTAATTAGTAACCTAAGTATAATTCTAGATTTCAGTAGCCAAAAGGTGAATACTAATTAGTAAAATTAGTCTCACGAGTAATTAGTAATTTGTGAAGATAGTTTTGTCATAACCTTCGAACATATAACAACAGGAAGGAATATCCCTATAGTTTAGTAGATGGTACAAATGTAACGGAAGTTACGCAGGCTTGACGTCACAGTGACGTAACAGTAAACCACTTGTGATTGGTCAAACGGGTGTAGCGTGCAGTTTGTCGATTTAAAATTAAAGCGGTTCCATGTTTCGAAGAGTTTTTACGAGTTCTGATTTATAAATTGTAATACAGAAGATCTTAGTGTAAAAATATATTAATTAATTGACCTTACTAAAGTCTAAAATATAGAATTATTTATATAAACTTTATGTGTTTGGTTATGTTCGTTTTGTTGTTACCAGTAGCGTAGAATTCATTATACGGTTAAGAACATAGAGAATGTGCAAAAAATTAGAAATATGCATACCAAATTAATTTTGTTTAAAGAGCAATAAAATTTAAAAACAATTTTATGCATTTTATTTTGTTTACAGCGGACGCGTAAACATAAAAGTGTTGGATTTACGCCCTTGCTTAACAGTACACCAATGACTCGACGGAACACGTCACAGTAGGTAGCCATATTGGTAAACCATTAATGTTACTCATTTTGCCATATGCATGTTCCTTCCTTTTGTTATATGTTCGAAGGTCATAACCACCGTTGAACGGTATTTTGGTTAGCGAGCAATTTAGTGACACTAACAATTTAAAAAAATTAGTGTAATATCTAATTTGGTAGTGATCGGGATTAGACTTAAGAGTGCAAGTTTGAAAATTTCCCTGCAGGTATCAAATGTATCTTATTTGAATCATATAATCACTATGATTTAATCATCTAATTTTAATAATTTAATCATAATCATTATAATCAGAGAATAATCAATTAGGACGGTTTAGCATTTTTTAAAACAGACAACAATGGGAGACGTTTTGTGATTTTACTATCATTTTCTTTGTCTTATCGCTCATTAGAGTTTTTGACATTTTACCAAAAATCAATAGGTTCCAGGTTCCACTAGTGTAAGTAATTTGTACTGTTGTCCGTCCGTCCGTGTGCGCGATAATTTTTTTTTATTGGTGTCCTATTTTAGCCTTTTAAACCACGCCCCAGCGTGTTTAAATCGCGCATTCAAAAACGCACGTATTTTAATGTTGCCATGGCATCATCATCAATTTGAAAAACATGAACTGTTATTGGTTATTGATCTGACAGGAGTACTTCGTTACATCAAAAAAATGACAGATCGCAAATTAATTTCCGTTTTTCTCATTTCCATGACAACGAAAGGTATACTGAATTCACATTAGGAATTCAACCATTTCACATTATTAGTTCTTATTTCCATTTTAATACCAGATTTCAAAGTGAACCAATAAAAAAAAATAGCGTAACGTATTCGTGGATAACTGTTCTTTAAAACACTTGCTCTATTTCAAGCACTCCGGCTGCGCCGTCGTGCTTGAAAACTCGCGCGTGTTTTAAAGACCTGTTCATCCACTTATACTTTAATATACTATTAGAAGCGTCCACTCGTTAGTATAAAGATTCTATATTCAATAGCAACCAAAGTTATGAGTCCGTGTGGATCGGAAACGGTAAAAAATAGGCTGAAAACTTTGAAATAAGGTATAACTAATTTCCTACATCGCGTTTAGACTTCGAATTTTGCAGAATTATACTTTATGAGTAAAAATATGACTAATTACCATCCGTCGCCCATTTTCCCCACAATTTCGTCGGGAAAATGTCCCAAATACAATGCATCGTTTCCCAATAAGTGAATTTTACACATTTCAGGCTACCGCACGTGGTTTTCGACAAATGCATGTCAAAATTGTTATTTGTGGACCAATTTTATTAATAAAATGTTAAGATAAGTTATGATAATATTCCGTATGTGCCAAACAGTAGAAGCACTAATCATTGAACACTTAATTATCACATTGGAAATAGGCTTCAATTTGATTGGTGATGGCGTGGAGCGGTGTGAGACAGCTTAATGAACACAAATGAGACTAGTGAACTAATTCAACTGAAATCCATAGAATGTAAATATAATTAGTGTGTGCTTTGGGGAGTGTTCAATCAAATAACGTTTATAAAGTAACAAATGTTTAATTTTGCTAAGCACAAAAGCGATGATTTGAATAAAAAAACATTTTTTTAACGAAACCCAAAGGAAAACTGTGGAAAATTACAGCAATAGACACACAAAACATTTTATTAACAACCTTTCACTTCGCGAGTTCAATGAGGTGTTGTCAACTCTGAATATTTCAATTTTGCAAATTTGTAGATGTAGGTACTAATTGTATCGATGTGTACCCACCAAATGTATGCAACATTTGTCTCACACGCATATTTAAATCCTACCAATATATCACCCGAGAAATGCGACCTTTCACCTTTTGAATAAGGGTGAATAAATCCGCTGTATATATTAATGGCATTATTAAAACTAGAATAATATTGTGCTTACTGTAAATTACCATTTGTGCAAACTGCGGTGATTACTTGAGTGGAGTCAAGAAATTAAAAATACAATTGACAACAAATTAAATCTCTCCTGTAAGAGGAACACACGATAGTGCAATGATGCGCAAAGTTATTACATTAGTAAATATTTGCTATCCGTACTATATAGTCGTGCATGGTATCTATTATTGCTCTATTATAGATAATTAGATCCGTAATGATAGGTTGACATGTTTACAGAGCTATAAAGGTCGTTAGTGCGCAACATAAAGAGCTTTTCATCAGTTTTAGATATAATAAAGGCGTTTTAAGTCCACCAACACTCATTTTCACATTATTTCATTTTAATAAATATCTTCCTAGAATTAAACCACGTGTTTCTTTAGAAAATTGTAATTGTATTCAGTTCAGCAATTTTTACATAAATAATTTAATGATAAAGTGAAAGGCGATTTAATAAAGGTTAATCTAGAAAAATATTCACCCTGTTAACAATATTTTAATTTAAGTAATCAATTAATATGTAGTTATTTATAGTTAACGAATGTAAAATTATTAGATACCTAATCTTAATCACTATGTAAAATAATTAATGAAATGTAGGATTTTTAAATTAATTTTCAACTTTACATACATAAAAAAATACCTTTTTTGCCACGTCTGTCTAACTCTGACTCTATTAACAAAATGTCACCAGGCCACAGCTTATTTTCTTTTACGGGTTTGTAACAGCAAATCGAACCAAAGACAATATTTAAAATAAGAAATATAATAAAAATAAATAACGTTTACTTCGAGCGAGAGTGTCGCAAGTGTAACAACCATTTTTTCTTAATATCAGAGAACATATAAATACGTTTTGTTTTCAATTCACCCTTCCTTAAGTACGAAAATATTTACCGAATTTTTTTTCTAAAAGTCTAAATGGTTTAACAAAGACAACAGTTATACCCATTTATTTAATAAGTGCTGTTATACAGATATACGACGATGCCCAGTTAGATGACCAACATAATATGACGTTGTGGCTTCCAAATATTTGTGTGTACATGCAAAATACGCGCATGCGTTAAGTAATTATACCAAAAATAAAGAAAAGCTCTAAAAGGTCAAAAAGGCGAATAACGTGTTAACCAATGGAACCATGTTGTACCTTTACACTTTTTGGAAATTGTGTTACGTTGATAAATCGCCGAGTTGACGATGAATGAATAATGAAAAAGATTACACTCTGTTCCCCCAACAGATATAGTAAAGCTCCTCCCGAAAAATTACCGCCACATTTAAATACAACTTTTTTATTGGTCCAATTTTCGAAACCCGTAACATAAGCAATCACTTGATTTCAAATTTTCAAATTGTTGTGGTTGGCGTAAATGAATTTAACATCTGTAACGTATTTATAATTTTGCTGGTGTAAAACTAGTCGCTGCTTAAATTGGTCAAAATTTATTGGGAGGCGCTTTACTATATCTGTTGGGGGAACAGAGTATAGTCAAAATCTAGTCGATAAAATGGGGCTCATCGTAGAGTGTTTTATCATATGACACGTATGACAATGTTAGGTACAATTCATGAAAATTCACTAGAAGCATGGTCCATGTATTTTAGAAAAATTTTTAGGGAAACAAAGGGAATGAAAGTGGAATTAATACCAATACCAACATCTTGAATAACGCCTACCAATGTATGGTTTACACCGATGATATTGTCCTGATTGCCAAAACTAAGGAAGAACTGAAATGTTTAATAAAAAAACTTGAGATACAAGGAAGTAAAGTTGGTTTGGTTATTAACGAAACAAATTCAGTATATACCTACAATATTAGGATAAAAACGAGGCAAGAAAAGGAACCCTTAAAAATAAAAAATGTGAGGCTAGACAAAACATATGAGTTTGTGGCGCCGGATAGTGCAGTATACCTGGGTGCGGAGATTGCCTGCGACGGAAACGTCAGTAGCGAAATTGAAAGAAGGATAGCGGTTGGTTCGAAAAGTGTAGGAGCGTTACAAAAAGTGCTATGTGATATAAAGGTCTCAACATCCCTCAAAGTGAAAGTGTATAGAATGGTAGTGAAACCTGCAGTGACTTTCGGGAGTGTTAACGAAAAAAAGCATCAATAAGTTGTTAGTCTGGGAACGAAAAATTTTGAGGAAGATCTACGGAGGAATTAAGGAGGCAGATGGCACATAGAGGAGACGTACGAACAATGAACTAATGAACATCTACCAAACCCAAAATATATTAGCACCGGTTAAACAAAGACTGGGAAGGTTGGGACACGTAGTGAGAGCAGAAGAGGAGGTATTAATGCAGAACCAGATGGAAGCAGAAGGGGAGGGAGACCCAAGCGTAGTTAGAACCAGGAAATAAAACAGGACCTGCTAGAAATGGGCTTAACCGATTGGGAAGCCACTGTCAAAGATAGAAAAGAGTGGAGAAAGCGGATTCAAGCCATGGGCCTACAGGCCTGACGTGCTGACTCATACATACGTATGACAATGTTACTTTAGTAATTCATGAAAATGAATCAGTGCCATGTACACTGTATGTGCAGTGACTAGATTTACTGTGGTGCCATGTAGAGCCCCAAATATATAGGGACTCTAGTCAAGGCCTCCAGGTGGCCTTGCTCTAGTGCCATGGATTCATATCTGCTCTAGCGGCAAGGACAAGAAACTACTTCTGACGTTAGTGCACATAAAATATTTGATAATTTTGTTTTACAATGATTAAAAAAAAACCTTTGATTATATTCAAGCAAAAAAAACAAAAAAAGGATAAATTTAGAGATATGAAGGTTTTGTTCCAAATGAACAATATGTAAGTAGTGTTTATAGTATAGTTCATGAATTAAATTCGTTCATTTCGCGTTAATACAGAGACAACTTTGATCTTGATTTTAAAGTTTACCCATTTTTGACATCTTCACAGTTACTTAAATGGAAATATTAATTGATCGAACTCGATTGATCTGAATGACAATTACCTGGAAGAATACTGCCAAACACCAAACATGAATTTGTAAAGGTTATTTTAGAACGTTCTTATTCCTTTACATCTCTAATGGGTGGCGTTTTTTCATTTTCAAAGGTTTAAACTACATAATATACAACTGGTATGTTTGTTCTTAAGACATTACAAGAAACAACTAAATTATTATTGTAATAGCAATTTCCAAATGTGAAAATAAAAAATATTAAACCTACGCAAAGCTCCCCTAAAAGCAATACTCAACCATCAACGTTTGTGAAATAAAGTGTACATGTTACCTCAGGCAACAAAGGTGCGAAGGGGATGTGATTTTTTGATTTGGGAAACAAACCCGTTTGGGTTCAAAAATGTAGAGCGATGAATGTTTTTGTACCACAATATTTTTATTTTAAAACTCTCTTGTGGCGTTTATAAATTGCCTTTTAATTAATTAATGTCCCTGACATGACAGTACATGGTTAAACAAACGGTGTATTCAATTTGTTAAATCCGACAGACCACGCCATAGTTTTACTCAGTTTGCATTGTAGTGGTAGGAGTGGAAGAAAATGTATTAGATATACTCATACTTGGGGAATATTTCAAAAATTTTAAATCTACGTAACAAGATTATGTGGAAAGTTCTTAATCGTATACCACACCTCCATACGCTACGTGTTGCCGCAATTACTCTTGTTGATTTTCTCCAATCTGCTGGTTTTTGTCAATGGTTTTTGTAAATATTGGCTCAAGTTCCTGACCGAATACCTCTAATTCACTTTTCCGATCAAGCGAATTATGAAACGCAAAAATGAATTTTCATTCGTATTTCGAAATTCGACAATCGCTACTTATCAGTTATGGACAGTCAATAAAACATTGACATTTCTTGTAGATATAGAAGCATTAAATGTCATATTTACGTAATAATATAATTATTGCCATAAAACCTTTGTCGCGCTGTATTTTTGTAGCAAGTTTCATTAAATGGCTTTTCCATTATGTAGGAAACTTATTTAGCGTTGTTAGAAAATGTTTCATTTGTGAGAGAAATAAAAATACTTAGGTATTACATTTTTGACAGAGAATTTCGTTATAAAGAAGTACAAACGCATATTTGTTTAAATGAATGTTAATAGTGGCATTTCATAACGTATAGAGATGTACATTGCGCTCCTTTTGAAAAAATATGACAAATAACATGATTATGAAACACTAGGATTATATTTCGTATGAGTTAGAACTACCTTTCCGTGGGAAATTGAAAAAATGCAGTAATGTATTGTACATTAGGGAACAAATAAAAAATAAACATATGCGTAGGTACACACTGTGGAAAAGCAAAATAATTTTATCTCATTTCGTTACCATTATTAAAAATGGCACTAACGTCTGAATCCCACTGTACAGGGTGCTTTTTTGGGAGCATTAGTTAGGCGTTTCTGGGAAAGTTTTATAGGTAGGTTTCTGAAAATGTGCACTTGGGGGTTACTCTGAAAGCCGAATCGATCTAAAATATTTTCAAAATGGCAGCACTTCCGGAAATGCCGGAAGTAGCTATCAACTTCGTTATTTTAAATAGCAACCCCTATTTTTTTATTTCATTTTTGGATTCTACGTGAAATTTCATAACTTTTAATACCAACGTGTCAATATCTACAAGTTATGGTTTTTAAGTTATTTTCATTTATTTAAAAAAAAATGGCGGATGCAGACGGTACTTTAAGAATTCATTACTTGCAAACCGTGGTAGCTATGAAAACTCAGATTTTTTAAATGAAATGACCATTTTCTTACTATTGCATTTGATAGAGAATAAAAATGGGCATATTTTGGTATTACATGTTCCTATCCCTATCTTTAATAGTTTCTGACTTATTCTCATTTCATCGCATTGATACCATTTTTTTTTCGAATTTTTTGTAGGTAGTAGTCGATGTAGTCGACCATGACGTGGATCGTGGCAATCCAATTTTCAACAAATCAAGTGATACTAAACCGTGACCTGTAATAGGTTAACATAGGTTTTTCAATAATCGAATAAATGGCTCGCAATAGTTTTACATATTATGATTTTTGGAGTCTAATTTATTGTTATTTATGGTGAAATGAACAGAATCGCGTCACATGCCTCATGCCTGTCATACGTTCATGAGAGATATCCAGAAAGACCGCGTCCTAGTGAACGTACCATCCGAACATGAATGAAATTGTTTGAATTTTGGAGTAACCTTACCTACAGTAAGAGTTTTACAAATAGCTAATGTTAAGGAACCAGGAATATTTTTTGGAGAACATTTCTTGGTCAGACGAGGCCAAATTTAGTACAAATTTAATCGCCATAATTCGCATTGCTGGTGCCATTAAAAGTCTTGTTTGAATGGAGATGTACCTACACTTTCAAGAGTGCTGGAGTTGTATTGTATTGCGTCTAAAAATAACAATATTTTGTGTTCCCACATTTATCCAGAAACTTTGAACAGGTACAGAACGTTATTTCGAAATTTTACGCAATATTGTTGTTCCTGCAACAGAAGAGCTGCCTCTGCAAGAATATGTTCAATACTGAATCACAAGTCATACAATACTCCACACGAGAACATTTACGAAAAAGAGTTTGTGTTTGGAACATGAAGGCGCTCATTTTGAGCATGTGTTGAAGAAGACAAGGTTTTAAATTGATTTGAAACTAACAGGTGACGGATTGATTGGTTTAAAATTCGTTTGCCATAAGGTCATGGCCAATTTCTAAAAAATCCGAAAAAAATGGTATCATTGCAATGAAATGAGAATAAGTCAGAAACTATTAAAGATAGGAATAGGAACTTGTAATACCAAAATATGCCCTTTTTGATTCTCTATCAAATGCAATAGTAAGAAAATGGTCATTTCATTAAAAAAAACTGAGTTTTCAGTCTTTGAATTTTCTTAAATTTGGAGCCTCATAGGTGACGTTGTACGCGACATAACTTTTTTTAAGTACACCAAAAGAAAGCCCTATTCTTCCTCTATGCGCTGGTGAAAACTCGGTTGCCATAGCTACAACCGTTTTCACGTAATGAATTCTTAAAATACCGTCTGCACCCGCCATTTTTTTTTAACTAAGTGAAAAACCATAACTTGTAGATATTGAGATGTTGGTATCAAAGGTTATGAGATTTCACGTGGAATCCAAAAATGCATTAAAAAATAGAGGTTGCTATTTAAAATAACGAAGTTAGTAGCTACTTCCGGATTTTCCGGAAGTGCTACCATTTTGAAAATATTTTACATCGATTCGGCTTTTTGAGTAACCCCTAAGCACAAATGTTCAAAAATCTACCTATAAAAATTTCCTGGAAACGTCTAACTACAGCTCCCAAAAAAACAACCTGTATATGTACAGAATTCCTCATAACAAAATCAGTCGTGATAAATTTAGATCCAACTGCTATCGCGTTTTTTAAGTCGTATAAGAAGCAGCTCGTTCCAATAAAAAGCAAAACGTCATTAGTTTATCGATTAATTCCTGAGTTCACAATTTCAGAAAATTGATCCATAAGTAAGTTTAAACAAAGCTAGTGTTAGGTGTTTGTTGCAGCTCGACGGGAATGCTTTGGGATTTAAGCTCTATTGAGAAAAAAATGTATTTGCGCACGGTATCCATTGTTATTTGACGATAACATCAAAAGCACAACAGAAAAAAATTATTAATAAATATTTGGTGAGTGGTAAGAAATATTACCCCCATTTATCTTAGGACACTTTAAATTAACGGTGATAAATGTTGCGCAGACTTTTACATTATTCATGTGAATTAAATCGAAGTAGTGTACATAGAGCAGTACTTTTTTCGTTCATTATAATTAATACGGATTTGCTAAAGGGCGGAAATTGTCCAATGCTTTTATTAATAATTTTCGTACAGTAGCGTCAGTTTAGATTTATGGGGGAAATATAAATTTCTGTAACGGAAATAAACATATTTTTTCTACAAAGGGGTCGTATAAAGAGTAAAATGTAAAACTTTTTCAGAAATGTAAACGTAGCGCTGAAATATCTGTTTCATGTTTTCAGGCAAGTTCACTTTTCGAAAAAGTTAATGACCACAATATCAGTGTCAATTCAATAAAATGCGGCCATACTGGTACATTACGACGCTGAATACGTTGTTTCACCAAAACCATTCCAAGATCTTTCAGTAAAACCCTTCCTATTATGGCATTAGTTCCATAATTTTCTTGTGTGTTCATGCACATACATCGTTACAGCTCTTGATACATTGCGTTTTATTACTGTACGTGGTCGTGCATTGTATTTAGATAGTAGTCTTATTAATGACGTAAATCGTCATTCAAGCACCCGCTGATATTGCCAATCACAGAATGCTTGTCTCAATAACGACAAATACGTGGAAGCTGAGTTTGCACTTTACTCATTTTTTTCGTATCAATGGCAATAAGTTGAATTTGTGTATGAAGTCTTGTCATAGTGGAAAATTAAAGCAAACGAAGTAATTAGCGGGAAGGAAGAAAGATGTAGTGGACTGTAATAAGTTATTAAATGACGCGACGGTGCGGACAAGTATCATTATATTTTGTGCCAATAATAGCATTCATCGCTCACTTACGTAAGACATAAATTTTTAACTACGAATAAAAGTGAGGGGAAGCTTTTATGTTTGTACGTAGAAAATTTCCATAAGCTGTTAGGGTTGCGAGTTTCTAAATGGAATCAAGATAAAATCTAAAAGAAAGTTGAATTGATTGAAAATTGTGTGTTTTAAAATTGACTGCGTCGCTCAAATTTGAAACGTGGTTACCTGTGCAAAGGGGATAAATTATTGCTGTTGTCGGCTGTGAATAGGATATGCCGTTTCAAACATGCCGCGCCGTCCCGCGAGTGAACCTTTTTTGATTTGAAATTGCGAAGTATAACAAACCCGTTTATAGTTTTCTTCAAGCGAGTTTGTGAATAATTAAACGTTTTCCCAATGAAACCGTTGAATAAATTTCAAATGAAATTACTCCTTCCATTTTTTTTCTTTTTCAAGAGGAATTGAATGTTATAAATTAAACCAAAGGTTGATTTTGTGGAAAACTAAACTTAGTTTTAGATCCGCAACATAATTGGTAGTTTTTCTTCGTTGCGAACCAAGTCACAGTTATTGAAGTCAATAAAATTCTACCTGTATCTGGTTGGAATACAAGAATGATAGATATTACTTCCTTAAGGGACAGTATGGCTTCTATTGTCATTGAAAGCGATATATGTTCAGCTCTATCTAATTCGAATTTTAAACATTATGGTTAGATACTCTTATTTCTAAATATTACCTATTCCATCCATTAATCGTTAAATTTTAATGATTTTTGATGAAATATTTTGTTATGCGTTTTTAAATTTTTATTTTAGATTTCCTAATGAAATTATTTCCATTGCGACACGAATTATTAAACTCGATGCGAACTGATAAATATATCATGGGTCACCCATCCATCAATTCAACATCTCAGTGGTTGTGCAAAAGTTATTCCTGCGCTATGTGGGAGACCTACAAAGAAATAGTCACCTACGAATTATTGTTTTGTTTCTATACCTATGATTAATTATTATTTATTGAAGACTCGTAACCTTTCCCAAAGGAATCTCGTTGCTCCGAAACGAAAAGCTTTGGGAAACTTACACACCAAATCGTTTTCTTTTAGGTTTCTCTATCATCTCTTACGTCCATCGATTAATACTGTGTAATTATGTTAATCATGATGGTATTTAAGCACCAATAAGTGGAGGTTAACACACGGCCGTAGATTCACATTATATTACGCATAGTGTGAAGGAGATGTCAATAATTTGTGGTGGTGATCATAATCTTGATTCTGAAATAGAATCACGTTGTCACCAAAAACTAAATGCTTTCCTCTAACACTCTTAACTAGATCACAGAACATCGTTTCATAATGGTAGAGGCTGTTTTTAGTAGTCTGGCGCGCAGTGTTGTTACATTTTTTTGAGTAGGTATCTAGATACTGATATAGATAATGTGGAATAAATGCATCTTGATACGGATACAGGTACATTTTTAAAAATATATCTAGATGTAGATACAGATACATGTTTTTACAGTGTATCTAGATAAAGGATGCATATTTATTTATTTTCATTTAAATAATAATTAAATAATTTCTCATTAGGTTAATGTAGCTTATATGAATACTTTTTTCCATTAAATGTGCAAAAGATTATAAGTTATTACTGGTCATTTATAATTTAAAAGATTTATTGCAAATTGTACATTTCTTGTCTCTTTCTAGGTAAATAATATCTTTGTAGGTATTTGGTTATGCCGACACAAAGGGTCAAGGGATTTGTGAATCATGCTAGTGCAATGTAATATAATACACGTTTTTATAAAGTGCAATAAGAGAGATATTTTGCGGTACAAAAGGCATTGTTTTCTTCTTTTTGTCTTATATTTTTTACAATGCTCGTACAGCATCTACAAGGTGACGTGATTTCATGTGCTGGGGGATTCATAACGGTTGTTTCTGCATTATACCGACACGAGATTGTGGACGGCGAGGAAAGGAAAGAGGTACTCAAGGTACCAAATTTAATTACTTAAACTTACTATATGGTTTTGACTTAAAAATAACGTTTCTGAATATACAACGTGCCCAAGATAAGGATGAACAGCATGGGGATCTTGAAAACGGTAAGAGATACGAAGGCGGTTAAATTAGAGAAAAGTTGTATAATTTAGGGCATGTTCACATGTAGTTTGCAAAAGTTCATTATTGTTTATCGTTTCCGAGATTTAAAACAAAATGCGATTTTTGGGTTTTTCTTTTTTCGTAATTCCTACCTTTATTTTAAAAGATTTTTAAAAACCAAAGATACTTCTTCATTGTCACTTTTTGAATTCTATCAGATGGCGTTGTCAAATTTTTTATTCGACGTTTCGTCTCCGAGGAACCATCATCAACTTTATTTTTTTATATCGCCGCAACCAACGAAACGCCCTGTATTCGATAGTATTTTTTATTACGAATTTAATGATGTATTGCACATTACGGTTTTGAAGCTTATTTTTAAGAAAAATTTCAATAAACACAGTACACTTGTGTCCAGAAAATAACGACAACCTATTTGAACAGTTATTGTAATTATTTAACTTTAATTAAATAGGTTTAAAAGATTGGAGTTGTTAAATTTGTACATAAAAAATTTTTATCAAATACTAAAATTAATCCGAATATTTCTTAAAAAAAATTTGCTTCAAAACCATAATGTGTAATACATCGTTAAATTCGTAATAAAACATACTATCGAATACAGGGTGTTTTGTTGGTTGAGGGGATATAAAAAAATAAAGTTGATGATGGTTCCTCGGAGACGAAACGTCGAATAAAAAATTTGAAAACGCCATCTAATAGAATTCCCAAAGTGACAATGAAGAAGTATCTTTGGTTTTTAAAAATCTTTTAAAATAAAGGTAGGAATTACGAAAAAAGAAAAACCCAAAAATCGCATTTTGTTTTAAATCTCGGAAAGGATAAACAATAATAAACTTTTGCAAACTATATGTGAACATGCCCCAAATTATACAACTTTTCTCTAATTTAACCGCCTTCGTATCTCTTACCGTTTTCAAGATCCCCATGCTGTTCATCCTTATCTTGGACACGTTGTATATGTATAACCAAGGGTGTTGGTGTGAAAATTGCACTTGCCCACACGTCACTTAACATATTTTCGATATACCCACTGAACTCAATAATATAAGTATGGAAGAGCAAAGCCGTTGAAATCAAATGAGATGCGCGTGAAAAAGTGTGTAAATTTGAAGAAAATAATAAGGTCGAAAATCGTTTAACTACGGGGATTACGCGTTTGCGCAGTGGAAAATATCATGAAAATGCATCATGTGTTGAAGTCAATGAACTCTACCTAATAAATTGAAGTTGGGTTAGAAAATTTTACGTGGTTTGTCTTCGTGAACAAGTGGATTGATTTGATTTATAAACGTTACAAAGGAGAAGGGTTTACAGTGGGCGTTATGGAGTTCATGATTAAAATATAGTTTTAGATAATATATAACAGCTGTTTTATTTGTTTGAACTCTAATTTATTACGGCGCATGATCGGGAACCCCGTGCGCATTTTCAATTTGTATCACTTAAATTTAAAACTTTGCTCTTCCATATATAATAGAGTTCAGTGGATATACCACGTTTTTTAATTCAAGTTGCGATTTTCACCGAAACCGTACTAACCAAATTGTCGGTTCTCGGGTGCAGTTCGATTATGCGCCATAAATGCCCCCAAAGAGGTGTGGTAGAAACTACTAAATCGTTGATTTTGATTGTAATTGGTTTAAATACCCCTTTACTCATCTCTTCAAAAACATTTGTCGTAATCCCTCGACGTATTGCCAAAAACGTGTCCTCATCCTCCCTATACTCCCCTCTTAAGTACTTTGGGATTCCACCGGTCACTAATTTCCTTTATTTTTCATCGTACCTCCGTCCCTAATCGTCATCCTCATCTCTCCTTATTATTTCCTCCGCTATCTCCCATTCCTCTTTTGCTCAACCTCCTCTCTCGCGTATCCGTCTCTTTCGTAGTATAACCTTCTTCCTCCCGCCCATATCTTAACCAATTATTCTTCAGCTAGTTCCGGCACGTTTTCAAAATCCCCCCTTCCTTCCTTCTTTCCATATTTTCCTCAAACGGCATCGCTCTCCTCGCGCCACATTTCTAATTTTTCTAACTTAAATTCCTCCTCCCACCACATACCACGGAGTTTCCTTTTCCAACCCTAGCACCTACCCCTAGTACTTCAATTACTGTATCATCCTTTCCAACTGCTCACTTTCCTTCCACCCACACACTTCTGCCCCATACACTTTTTACTAACCTGTTGAACAGCTCCCTCCTTTTCTGTATATCACCCCCCTCTTCGTGATCTCAGGCTCCACAAATGAGGTGAATGAGTCACCGATAAGGAAGGAGCCGGGTGTTAAAGGGTTAAGGTCGTTTGGATATTGAAGTTAAAATGTCTGGGGTTTAAACAAGCTTCGATTCTAACTAACAATGTGTATATTTGGTCATATGTTTTAAATGACATTACAGCAGCCTCTCACAGCTCTTCGAAGTTGGGTGACGTGGAGTTCCAATTTAATAGTTCGGTAGATATTTTGTTTTCTGACTTGAATAATTTATTTGATTTGATTATTTCATTATTTGCCCCTATGAAATTGGTAGCGCTGTCAGAATATACGTTTTTGTATAACCACGGCGCGATATGAAACGTTAAGTCTAAAGGCGGCTATTCACGTAACTGCATACTTGAACGGTATACATGCACAAATTTATTGTACAAGTATACTTGAATGGAAGTTTCGCCGCTACACGGCACAAGTGCAACTGATCGGCGACAGTGTATAGTTCAATTTTGTGACGTACGTCGTACATACTGTATAAATATGTCATCAACCTTTTTTTTTTCTTTTCTGTGATTCGTTCTTAAGCTATTGATTTTTTTGACTACCTTATCCTTATTACAGTTACCATCTATTTCTTTTAGCTTCTCAATTAATCTGCGATACGCGTTCTCTTTTTTTATTTTGTTATGATAATCCTTGGCTTTTATGTTCCATAAGCATGGTTCACTTCGATAAATTTCAATAAAATCTTCAAGTATCTCACGATTCCCTTTTTTTACTTCGGTCGTCATCTCGACCTCACACTCACATCTGCAGGTTTGTACAAGTATACGCTACACACGTTCAATTACACTTGCGCAACCTTGACTGGCGCAAGTATACAGAATAGAATTTCTTCAAGTCTCAAGTCACTTGTACAATCACAATACATGTGCAAGTTTCCTCCAACACACGCTCCAGTATACTTGTACAATAAATTTGTGCATGTATACCGTTCAAGTATGCAGTTACGTGAATAGCCGCCTAGGCTAATTCGAGATGAATTGCTCGAGTTGCAACAGACAAATACGTTTGCCACACCTTCGCGATTAAAATTGGACCAGCGTAATCTATTCCGCTATTTAAAACGGACGTGCTGGCTCTACGCATATATTTGCTAAATCACCCATTAGCTCAGCGCACGATTTTGGCAATGACCTAAAGCAAATCATTTCCTTACAAGATTTCCACCACCAATAAACAAGTATTTTTCCTGGAAGAATGAATGTGTCAGTAATGGCCTTGAATGCAGGAATCGTTTATCTCCCTCGGGAATGAAAATGTCTGCTATATGATCTTTTGATGGTAAAATTATCAGATGATTTTGTTGGTAAGAGACCATAGACGAATGCCTTATTCTTCCAACTCTAAGTAGTTCCTCCTTATCAATAAACGGATTTCGGGGCCTTCCCACCATAATTTAGTGTGTATAAAACTATTTACAGTGGTATTGAAGTTAGAATATAGGTAATTGAATTTTTGCTGCTTTATTTGCAACGAAAATGTTAACAACATTCTTTAAATACATTTGTTTACTGTGAATTAGGGACAAAAAAGTATATATTTAGAGAATAGCAAAGAAAGAAAAACTTTGATTTTTAGTATAAAAACACAGAGGTCTGTTCTGTATATTCTGCCATCACGTCTTGGGAAAATTGAAGTCCGATACTTTAGTTCCAAGCAACTAGAACAAATTGTTAAATGGAATTAGCCAATTTGCAAAACTTTTGTTTAGGTAACATCCTCTAGATTGAACAATCAGTTTAACTGAAAAATACACCTCAACTAACAAACATGCGAATTATGCCATCAAACATAGTTCTCGAAGTAAGAATTTTTTTTCAAAGTAAATTGCAATTTATATAGTCGATACATATCCAGCTGTACTAACAAAATTAAATAAATACTTCCAATTTATCTTCATCTGACGATATAATCGATTAAATAAACTTCGTGGATGGAATATTTCACGTTTTGTATTTTAGTGGTAACGTTAAATTTCAGCCCCCCCACTTGTGTAACAAATACTGTAATTTCCTCCAGTCAGACTATAGTGCTAGCATGTGGAGTGGATTACTTTAAATGGAGAACTCGAAATGTTTACAGGAAGCTTCGAAGCAATATACCACATATAAGACTAAAAATAGGTTCGTTTACTTACATTTTTTTACGAATTAAATGTTTTTTCGATGACGTATACGTAGCCTCAACCATTAGTATAACCGTGAAACCATAAATTATTAATGAAAACGTATTGTAGGAGGTATTGCGCCCCGCTACTAACCCTGCGTGGTTAGTTTTTAAGTTCAATTTTAGCCTGTAAGTTTTCGTTACCTGACAGTCACATCCTCTGCCTCACCCAGCGAACCGTGAATATTGTAATGGCAAGGGTTGTGAATCCATTATACAGTTCAAAATTATAATTAACCATTTGTATAAGTGTATTCAATACGCATACGGCGAGGGTTAACGTTTCCTCGAACTTCGCGAGAAAATCACAACAAGCCAATCGTGTAACAACTTTTTTTCCTATTATGTAATTAAGATAACGTGTTATTCGGTTAACATTCAATTTTCAATATAGGCGTAAATCATTATCTCACCCGTTAAATGAAAATTCGTTACAGTCGAGTAAATTGTGACAAATATGCAGTATTGATAGTTAAAAGTGGTGATGGGTGTATTCGAATGAAGAGTATATCGAACTATTCATTAGTTTCAACCAATCGAATTATTCGACAGTGCGAATGTATTCATTCGAACAAATTCACTCAGACGAATTAATTCGCCGTTCGAAGTTTCGAACGGATCTCTATTCTCATGTCGGGATGAATGTAAATAATATATACCTAAGTAACTAAATTTTGCAACAAAGACGAAGATTAAACAAAAGGCAAAAGGCAATACAACACACAACCTATTTCGCCGATCGCTTATTACTTGGCCAGTTTGCGAATAGATACTTTCCGAATGTAGCGGGAATGCACAAATATTTCTTCTGTTCCTGTATTTCGGGAAATGATGCTCGATAGCGCATCCAAAATTTCAAAGGGCTTTTGTTCTTACCCACAACCATAGCACTTTTTAATCACGTGCAAAGATTAGCGTGCCTTACGTGCACGGGCGGAATACGAACAACCCCCACAGCCCTCCTGGGTCTACATCCACTGGGTCTCCACGTGAGAGAGCAGACCATGGTGGCAGCCTTGTCCCTGAAAACTAAAGAGTGGTTGAATAGCAAATTCTGGGCGAGGTAATTAAGCGACTGCCTATTCTAGAAGGGCGATCTGATTCACTTATCCCTCAATTTATACTAGGGAAAAACTACTACATCTTTTTTGATGCGGAAGTGGCATCCCAACCGGACATATCCATCTTCATGAATGGATCTAAAAGAATTCAAGAAACGGGTACTGGTATTTACTCCAAAGAGCTGAACTTCCATATCAGTCAACTACTAGGCAAAATTCCGACTGCCTTTCAGGGAGAACTAGTAGGAATAACGGTTAGTGCCAAAATAATTATGAACGGCATACAGAATAAAACTATCGGAATTTCCAGTGACAGCAAATCCGTTCTGCAGGCACTAGGTCAATGTAAAATCACGTGTAGGCTGGTTTCCGAATGTCACTAGTTACAGTATCAACTGCAAACAACTTAACAACTCAAGACACCCAAGCCCAGCACAGGGCTAGGTGGGGCTTGATGTTAGACTGACGTCAGCGCGGCAGCCTGGCGCGTTTCTGCACAGGTCTATCAAGGAAGAATCTGCGACTACTTGTGGGTATACTTTCTGGGCACTGTAAATTAAACAAGCAGATACACCGCATGGGTTTGGCCGAATCACCATCCTGTAGTGTAGAGGATGCTACACAGACGACGATACGGCGCACTACATACTTGGTGAGTGTCCTGTACTTGTCGAATTGAGACCATGGGAATCCTGGCCGGACATGGCTACGATTAAAGCCGCTTCCCCTTCCAGGATCCTCAGATTTTTCTCATGTGTGGGATGGCTTGAGTGACGTTACAGGGTCGGACGACTCTAATGAGGGAGGTAGCACAAAAAGGGCCCGAATAGGTGTACGTGAACTTTTGACTGCCTCGGCCCACCATCGCAATCCAGAATCCAGAATGTTCCTATCCATGTCTAAATATTGTAGGACCAATAAAGAGGCGGTCGTTACTGCGGAAATGTTCGTTTTTGCTTAGACCATCTCTTGGTAAAAGTGCGATTACAATGAATTGTAAGAAGGGTTATACTTATCTGCTACACTTTCTATCACTTGTTGCTGTGGTTTATCGGCTATTTTTAGTCCACGGTTCAGGAAAGCATGGAGTTTTTCTATTTTTGGACACTATCGGCACATGTGCATTTCCAAATGCAGATTTTTTCAAAGCACGATATAGCAGTGGAGGTTCTGCGGTAGTTCAGTGATCAACGGAAATGAAAAAATACGAAAACAAAAACGTATAAACAAAAAGTCTATTACCTAATACCAGAAGTTGAACATGTTCTTGCAACTGTAGGGGAAGTAAATATTCTTGATCTTTAGATATTCATGAAGCATGTCTTCATATGGAGGTTGATGAAGAAACCGCTACGTTGCAAGTAATCTCAATACACAATAATGGATGCTCCATGTCCTAAAAATGTACAAGAAGTACGGAAGTTGGTAGGTTTGATAAATTACTATCATCGTTTCTTACCAAACATTTCCTTAAGGCTATCTTTGGTGTATTTATTCTCATCACAAATCAAAAAAATAACGTTCTGTCAACTCTCTAAGATATTGCACATGATAAACCAAGGTCTTGGAAAAGCATAGCTACAAACCTAGGCATATCACGCCAAAGTACCTTAGCGGTTAATAATTTTTCTTCAAAAATGTAAAGAAATGACCAATTAATAAGGTCAACGCAAGTGGTATCAATAGATTTAATGGGACCCCTTCCGCACTCCTCTAAAGCTTACGCTCACATCTTAGTGTTCGCAGATTGTTTTAGTAAATTCCCAATCGTAATCCCTTTAAGAACTGCTACAGCAAAAGCTGTGTTGGAACACGTAGAAGAACATTTATTTCTGTTATTTGGAATACTCGAACGACTTATTTGCGATAACGGTATTCAGTTTCGAAGCAATGAATTTAAAAACTTGGCTAAAACATACGGTACAGCCATTGTATATACGGCTTTATATCATCCGCAGGCAAATCCTGATACATGTACATACAATACGTACATCAGTTCACGAAGTTACCGGTCGAACCCCCTATTTGATAAATTTTGGGAGGGAGATAGAATTACCTTTATATAATGAGACTCAAGGGGATGAGTCGCAAGGTAATCCGGAATTACGCTTCAATAGGGTAGAACACTTCACTAAAAGATCTCGTGCTTTACACAGATATATTCAAAAACGTCTTACCATGACGTATGAAAAATCCAAATCCAAAATAGGTCAATTAGTCTTACGAAAAAACTACGTCCTGTCAGATGCAAGTCGCCATTTTTCAGCAAAACTTGCACTTCAATATATAGGACCATTTAAAATACACAAAAAGTTAGCAAGGTGGATATCTCAACTTAAGGATCCCGATAAGAGCATACTAGCCGGTACTTGGCACTCAAAAGATATGAAAGCTTACATTGTTCCCGAAATTGGTTCGAGATATTAATTTTTTTGTTTAGGGTGGTCGGTTGGGCACATGGGATGGACACTAGGTGTCCTTACATCCCCTCGAGAGATTTTTTCTCTAAAATCCCATTCTCTCTTGTTTTCTTTTGTCTTTTATTCCTGTTTAGATTTTTATGTTTTGGGTTTTTGGGTATAGTTCAGGGTTGGTATGGGTTTTCCTTTGAGGTTGTTAGTGCTGCATCACTTAAAACTGTAGAGTTCCTTTGTTTTCGGGTGGGCACTGGTTCAAATTGTGTTGGGGGTTATTCTGTGACTGATTGGTGGATGTAGGAGGGAGTACTGTTGGCATGGTACCTGACGGCGCGCTTTGTCGATTTGACGCGAGGACATGTTTAATTCCCAAGTACATCTATTTTTTGGTTGCTCAACGAACCTGGCATAACTTGTTGAACGTGAGTCCTGTGGGGGGAGGGGGTATCATCTTTTATCCTTATTATCCATTATTTATCCTTGTTACCTTTTGTTCCTGGGTTTTTATTTCATGTTATCATTAAAGGTACTCCGTACACATGACTATCTTTATAAATTCCACAGCTGTCTAAAACACCTAATTTGGATTTTATATTGCAAAAATTTAAAAATATGATGTAATTATGTGAAGCTATGGAAAGTTTGTGTTACAGTTAATAAATTTAAATTTTTATTTAATTTTTGTCTATCACAATCTGTTACGATTGATAATGACACATAAGCGTCGGGTTACATTTAAAACATGAAATTAGTGGAATTACCGGCATTTATTATTATAATTAATTTTAGAGTTCCACAAAGTAAGTTTGGCGAAAATTAAGTCTAATTAAATTTTCGTAGTTATGTATTTAAAAAATTGAATTTTAATAACTATTATGAATTTATACACCTATTATATACTCCACAATATGGATAACTAACTAACTTTCTGTTTCTATAACAACTCTGTATGAAACGCTACGCTACACAAAGTTACTCAGTTTAAAAAGCAGAAAAAATAATTTGTTTGAGTAATGATCCGTAAAGTCCGCTATCTGTCATTCGAGCGTCGCGTCGCTACTATGAAACTTATGAGACACTTTGAATTTACATAAAAAATGTGATCAAAACATCTATAGCATGCGACTTATATGAAACTTTCCCAAATTGATACGCTTTGGGGCTTCGTAAAATTTTTCCCTTTACAGAAATTTGTTTCCTTTGTAAAAAAAATATCTTCTATTACCATAAATCCAGTAAGTAGAGCCAAGATAGATGCGATATTTATTTACTCATGCGAGACCATTGAAACGACTAACAGAACAAGTTCCAAGAAATTGTCAAAAATGTCACACTCCATTAGAAATGAAAATGTTTTCACCATTTCTCTATTTAGAATTTTACAATTTTTCCGCTATCTTGAACATATGATTGAAAGAAAATTTTATAATGGCTACAAGTATTTCCACTTTAAATACACGAGTCTATTTATTATGAAGGTATTGTAAAGCTTAAAAATAAGATTGGATGTAAGTTTTTATGATAAAATATAGAAGTGTCAAAAATAAAAAAGTACGCCGAACCCGAAATGTTAGACCATTAATCATTTGGCGAAAATACGCTTCCAAGAAAACGTGGGGTATGCTAACTATTTATTAACGCTTGTCAACAACGGTAATTGTACTAAATATGACCTACTTATACTAATCGATACAATTCAGCACAGTTTCTCAATGTAAAATAATAAATACAGCTGTGGGACTTATAAAACAGTAAACAGGAAACGAAAGACAACTTCTCAAACTTTCCAATTTTGCTTGATCTCTTTCACATTCCACTTCACGAATAAATCTTTTTATTAAATTTATAATTTTAGTACGTCAACATCAACGGAGTTTCAAAAACCTTCAAAATTTCATGCGTGCTCTATTCGTCGTTATAATGAAGTATGTTATTTGAGGAATTTTCGCAAGCTCCTCTTATCATGTAAAGCGCTTCACCTATTTAATATTGTCTGTGTTCATCCGTATATATTAAGTTGGGGGGGAAATAGGGCAAAAGCAATAATGAGATGATTAAGGAAGGCAGTGCACTATATAAATAGCGCCACACTTGTTCTTGTGCATATTCATTAGATTTCTGGACTTTTATTGAAGTTTTCGTTGTCAACGCACGGGATCGGAATTCTCGGTAGAAATATATACTCAACATGGTAGTTACCAAAGTTAGAGTGTATATAGAATAAATTTTAACATTTTGATAACAGTTACGTAATAAAAGAATTCGTCCATCTCATTTTCAGTGGTTACAGTTACCCGAGCCAAAGGACTATGGTGAATTAATCATTTAGTGGTAATGGTAAAAGGTCATAGACATAGTTATATCTTTAAAAAAAATCTTAATTAATATACATATAATTTCCTAACGATTTCTTAGAAGAGTTGTGAATTCATTGATCGATATAGCTTCTGGCTGTGTTAACCAAAGAATAAAATTGTTTGTGGGCTTATGACAACTGCACGCCACAGCCTTGGTGATAATGATAAGTGCTTCCTTAAGAGATATAAATCGTTCAAAATAATGTCCTTTCTTACACAAAAAATGCTGTTTATGCCGTGCCGTGCCTTCCACGAGCCCGTACTTGAATTACATTAAAAGCCAAATTAAATGTTACAATACACCTTTATACAAAGGAGACAGAACAGGTTTACGTAGCTTGCACCCAGGAATTAGAGAAAGTGGGAAGATGCACAACGCACGTGTCATCACTTCATAGTGTTTATTTTTCCACCTTACAGTTAAGCTCTAACGGGAAAGTGCGTCACTTTGGTTTCATTGTCATGTCCAATACTTTTCTTTTGATTTAGGCACATTAACATGCCATGAATACAGCGATGGGAGCTTATTCGAGTTACTGGTTTTGGGTAAATTCCAAATATCTTGGTGAAAACGAGGTAGATTACTATATTGTTTTGCACCAGCATTCCCTATTATATTATTCTTTTTCGACCAACTTCAAAAAGTTGGTGCGTTGGTCGATGTTACAGGGTTCTGAAAGCTGGAAGTAGTGTCATCTTATAGGAAATTCTTTACTGATTCCAAATCTCTGGTAAATTTTTGGATCGGATCACCCGTTCGCCGTCGGGACGCCATTAAAGTCAAAATATACACCCTTTAATATATCGAGAACGACACATCCAATTACAAAAAGAAAAAAACACGTTCCTTTTATTTTTTGAAACCGATTGAGTCATGATACGTAAACATCACCCGCACCCTCGTGTCGGGTGGAGCGGGGTGAGTTTTGAAGACGACTTAAATGAGAACACCTATTTTTTATTGCACTTTTGGATTCTCCATAAAAAACTATTCTCAAATTGCAAATTTCACCCCCAACTGCAACCCCTTTTTTGGGGGTGGAAAGGGGGAAAATTGCACATGTCCGCATGCCCACAACTGTCGCGCTGGTTGCCGTTGAAGCGTTTAATAAAATGATACATGCCACATGACGAGTGCATTGTATTTAATCGTCTTTTTGGTATTGCACCATTTCAGTATCCGTGGCATAGTTAAACAGTACCTTCTCCGTGTATAGAGTCGCCGCTAGGATTGATTCTTGATTTACATTTGTTCTTTTAAAGATATCTGCACCTTTAGTACGCTTTGTTATTCACTGCTCTGTTTTTATAAAATCAATTATCGTCGACAAGTGCTGTTCCAATATTGTTCCAATAAATCCAATAAATTACCAGTTAGTAATAAGAGTACTTCTGGATTCTGGATAACGATAGTCCCCGGGTACTTAGGCAACAAATTGGACCCCTTGTACTACTTCCCTGACTAGAGTCATCCGACTCCACCACGTCAGTCAAGCCACCCCACACATGAGATGAACCTGAGGATGCTGGAAGGAGAGCGGCTCTAATCTGACCAGGATATCCCCAACATGGATCGTCACAGTTGGACACTCACAAAGTATATGGTCGTTGTCATTGTAACATCCTCTACAAGATAGTGATTCTAGCAAGCCCATGCGGTGCATGTGCTTGTTTAGTTTACAGTGCCCATAAAGTACGCCCACAAGTAGCCGCAGGTTCTTTCTAGATAGTTATGTGCCAAAACGTTACGAGATGGTCCTCTAAAGGCCTCTCTCGCGTCACGGCAGTCTGAGATCAAGTTCCACCTAGCCTTGTGCTGGGCTTGGGTGTCTTGAGTTATTAAGTTGTTTACAGTCGATACTGTAAATGGAGAAGCCGGCTATGGAGCATAAAACACCTGTTTTGAGGCCAGTCGGGCTAACACGTCGGCTTTCCCGTTGCCTTTCGTTCCAGCATGGCCCTTAACCCATATGAGCTCAAGGGTGTTGCTGGTGCTACTTGCTACTTGGTGACATTCAGAGACCAACTTAGAGGTAATTTTACAGTGACCAAGTGATTGCAGGGCAGCCCTGCTGTCACAGGAAATTTTAATCATTTTGTTATTTATGTTTTTTTTAAACGTAGGGCAGTCCTGCTGTTATTTATGTTACGCATAAGACATTTTCTTGCACTAACCCACAGTGCAAAAAAACGTTTCTGAAATGTTTTAGAAACGTATCACTGAAACATGAAACATCTCCGAAACAGCGACAGAAACGTATCATACACATAACATAGATGTTTAATGTCCGCCTTCAGAAACCTAGATTTGAAACAACACAGAAACGTTACATCGAAACATTTTATATATGTTTCAAGAAACAATATCGGAGAGTAATTTATTGATATGTAGGAGAAATGTGTCCTTATAAATGTTTCATACGTGAATATTTGAAATGTCTCATATATGTTTCATTTGAAACATACCTGAGTATAAAAAAATTGAGATGTGGTAGAAACTATGGTATGGAGAGCCCCAACTGCTCTGAGGGGCTCTTTTCCCAGTGCGCAGGCCCTGCAGGGCTCCATGTACTCCGGTGGCTTGTTCTCCAGGGCCCCCAAAATTCTCTTAGTGTAGACTCGAAGGAGATCGGTGATGCTGAAAAATCGTTTTGCTTCAAGTGGGATTCGAACATCGGTCGCTTGTTTAGGAATTCAGAAAACAGCCACGCAAACTACCTGAGCTACCGACTCGCTGGCAAATAAGCCATTTAGATGTGCAATATTACCCATCTACTTATGATGAATAAATCTATTTTTGGAAACGGAAATTTTTCGTTCCAATTAAACACTAAATTGTAATTTTGGATAAATATGTAAAACACTCACATTGAAACGTGTATTTTTAGTTTCTTACGTTATGTTTCAAGTGATTAGGTTTCTAGTACAACGCTACTAAATACAAGTAACATTAACTTTCAAAGATGACTTCAAACGAAACATCACATTTTTAATGAAGTTTCTAAAATGTTATACGTTATCAGTATCACTAAAGCTGGGATAGTTAGACAAAATGAAAGTTTAAAAAAGGCAGGCAAAAGGAATAAAAAATAATTTAAAAAAAGCATTTAAAAGACAAAAAAGGAGAAAAATGGGACGGAAAAGCGAAAACTGTCGAGATAAAATCAGCACATACATATTCAATTTAAGTATAGGCAAACAAATATTTATTTGAAAAAGTAATTAAAGATGATAGATGTTATCTGCTGGTATTCTTTTTCAATAAAGTTTTGTGGCTAATTAAAATACGCTTAACTCGGCATAATGACTAAGGGATGCAATTTCAACAAAGACTGTATGTAGGTGCAGCTTGCAGGTAGAAATAATACAATGGGAAATATTTCAAAGTAAGGAAAATGACCCATCCGAGTTATTATTGTAAGAGTCTTAAATATTATAGACAAAGTTTGTATTCAGTTTGTATACCAAATTCCTTTCCCTTTCAAACAATTTGCTTTCTTAGAAATTACCCAGAAAAATATACCCATATAAAATCTAAAAATTAAAAAATACTTACTTACATTTAAAAAAACTAAAAAAAATACAGAAAAGGTACTAAATACTTACGCGAAAATATCAAAAAAAAAATTTAAAAAACGCAATAAAACTAACAGAAACCAAAAAAAGGCAGAATAAAGTTTGCATTTTTGGAAAGTGCGTACTCTAAAACGGATTTTAAATATGTTTGTCCATTTATAAAAAAAGACATCCTAGCTTTAGTTATCACATTCCAAAAAATATATCACAGATATATATTTTTGGATACATATCTAAAACGTTCACACCGAAACGCGTATGATGTGTTTCTTACGATATGTTTCAACTGATAAGGTTTCTGGTACAACACTACTAAACACAACTCCGTAACGTTAACTTTGAGATATGACTATTTTGTTTCAAACGAAACATTACATTTGTAACGTTTCTAAAATGTTATACGTTATCACATTCCAAAAAATACATCACAGAGATGTATTTTTGGATACATATCTAAAACGTTCACACCGAAACGTGTATGATGTGTTTCTTACGATATGTTTCAACTGATAAGGTTTCTGGTACAACACTACTAAACACAACTCCGTAACGTTAACTTTGAGATATGACTATTTTGTTTCAAACGAAACATTACATTTGTAACGTTTCTAAAATGTTATACGTTATCACATTCCAAAAAATACATCACAGAGATGTATTTTTGGATACATATCTAAAACGTTCACACCGAAACGTGTATGATGTGTTTCTTACGATATGTTTCAACTGATAAGGTTTCTGGTACAACACTACTAAACACAACTCCGTAACGTTAACTTTGAGATATGACTGTTTTGTTTCAAACGAAACATCACATTTGTAACGTTTCTAAAATGTTATACGTTATCACATTCCAAAAAATACATCACAGAGATGTATTTTTGGATACATATCTAAAACGTTCACACCGAAACGTGTATGATGTGTTTCTTACGATATGTTTCAACTGATAAGGTTTCTGGTACAACACCACTAAACACAACTCCGTAACGTTAACTTTGAGATATGACTATTTTGTTTCAAACGAAACATCACATTTGTAACGTTTCTAAAATGTTATACGTTATCACATTCCAAAAAATACATCACAAAGATGTATTTTTGGATACATATCTAAAACGTTCGTGTTGTAATGTGTATGTTTTGTATTTTATGTAACATATCAATTGAAACGTTTATTAGACATTACCATTTATTCGCTTTCGACAGGAATGTACCAGTAATGTGTCTTAGATGTTTCTTAGGAATGTTTCATTTGTAACCCTTATGCAACATTTAGAAACGTTTCATGGATGTACTGTGTTCAGTGGGAAGCGTTAATCCTACCAACGAATGTTCTAGAATTTTCCACCAATTAAACCCTCTTTTTGCTAGACGTATACACAGAAGTAAAACAAGAGAGGAACTTAAAATTCTAAATTATGTGAAAAAACTTATACGAACTTTGATACAATCTAGGTCCCGTCGAAGAGAACTACATACAATGGATTCCAATTCCCCTATCCGGCAACAATGGGTATCAAAAGAACTGAAATTCAACTGAATCCAAAAATAGTGGTTTCCTTTAACATTACTAAGTTACAAGCTACTTCCGGTATTTCCGGAAATTCGGACATTTTGAAAATAGTTCACATCGATTGGGCTTTCAGAGTAACCCCAAGTGCAAATTTTCAAAAACTTCCCAATGAAACATTCTCAGAAACGTTTAATTAAATCTCTCAAAAAACACCCTGTATATCATGTAAAGAATGGAAATTTTAAACATAATTTTACGTATTTATTTAGTGCTTTTGTCCTAGTTCACATCTGCCTTTAGTATTATTTTGCATGTGATACAATTCTATAGTGCTTAGCAAAAGGGTAGAGCTATTAGAGAATACCCATTTGCTTATTTTTCTAAACGTCCACAATCCATGGTAATAGAATGCTAATTTGATGGTTGTGTAGACATAAAATCGCAAATAACGATGGTAGTAAAAAGATCGTGTCTGAAATTCACACACAAAAAAAAAGATAAAGTGAGTTAGTAGAAACTCTTGGTACCTACCAAACTATTAAATCAAAAGGTCTAACGTCGAGAAAACCTATCTCTTCAACAATTTATTGTAATTTTAGGGTTATTTCCAGTAGGATCGTAAAAAGGACAGAAATAACTTTTATAATCATCGTTATTAGAAACCACAAAAAAATTTTTACTTACGGTTTGATACTTTTTGGAGGCATAAAACATTTTAATAATAAAACAGCACTAAAGCTGTAATAAATAATATACATATAATGATTTAAGGTAAGGCTTCTCTTCGAACTATAAGGAGAAACGTTTCGGCCATGTACAATGAGTGTTTCAAGTTGAAAACGATTTCATATTTCATTCATACACGTATTTAAGAAGGGTAGCTTTTCTTTTACAATCAACGAGATAATAAATTATCAAAGTACACTTAAACTTAAGGCTTTAACTGCAAAAAGAAAAGGAAACCTTTAAAATACGACGTACCTTAATTACAACAAAGCGAAGTGGTTATAAATTTGCGTTAGCTTTTACAGTACACAATACAAACCAATTAAATTACAGTTTTGGTGCAAAAGGATCTTTTAGTTCGAAGTTTAGTTTATACTTCCAAGTTAATTAAAGATGTTAGCAAGTAAGTGCAGGGGTTTTTATTACATTAAGAAACTTCGTTTTTGAGTTTTGTGTCGCACGAATGTATTTAAGAAAACTTTTAAAATTTTGTGTTTTGTTACTTAAGTTTACTACTTCGATGTATCAAAAATTCATTTGCGAAGATATTAAAGTTTTTTTTCATTTATTTCTTTGCTAAATTTGTGGACAAAAACGAGTTTATAAATAAAAAATTTGGTTGGTGAAGGTAAGTTGAAATGGTCAAAGACAAACAGAAATTACACCGAGTGAGTGACTGGGTGAGTCACTGCCGTACGTCGGAAAACGACAATTGTTAATGTGAACTCTCTACTCCTGAAGAAAAAAAGAAGTTACTTGTACAAAAATGTGATATATGTTTCTTTTTTCTGGCAGAAAGTAATGTTGAGGGCCATGGATACCGATATAAGTCGGGCCGCAGGTGAAAAACCACCATTAACACTCACTATGCATTGTTTTAGGGGCTTTTGCAATTGGTGTACCAACTCAACCTTCCTGACCTATTTCAAGGGATGACATTATCACGGAAAGTTATGCCCATCTGATGAATGTGTCTGGAGTGGTAGCTAACCAAAAATGACCATCAGCTGAAGAGGCTGCTCCAAAAATGTCCCTCCGAAGCTTACATTTGCTTGAGGAAAATAAAAACGGTCTGATGAGACGAGGCAGTGAACAACAACCCAGCTTCAACGGTTAGTTTTAGTCGAGAAACTGAAAGTTGTTTGTCTTCAACGACAATATTTCTTCACCAAGTTACAGAAATTGACATCCAACAAAGAACTTTCGAAAGGGTATGTTGTCGTGGCAATGAAACTTACTGTAACCTGTAATATAATATGTACTCGTATGTATTTATTTCAGGGAATGTAAAATACACGTTAAACAATATTTACATAGTATCAAATCAAAGTTTTTGAACATAATTATAGACTTAGGCCTTGTAGAGGCGGGCTGGGTTGAAAAATCGTAGAATTTTGCATTGTCAAGCTCTTTATCATCTAATCTTATTAAACAAAACTCCATCATATTTGTATAATAAAATAACCTTTAGAACAGACGTCCATAACATTTTCACCAGATTCCGGGATTTGATATCATCACCTCATCATTCATCAACTTTATACGAAAGATTATATTTTCGTTTCAGATATATTCTGTTTATAATACCTTGTCAGACGAATATAAAACCCTAGAATTAAGGAAGTTTCGAATCAAATTGCGATTCCTCATGTTTCAGCAACAGTGTGGTGAGCGAATAACCATATGTAGTAGATAATTGTATGTTATCTAATATAAATCTAATAATAAACTTGTCCTGCATACTTATCACTCTAGTATTTACTTTAAACTTTGGTAGCAACATGATGAAGTCCGGAATCACAAAGGGATTAATAGTTTAAGAAATAAAACTTCCAACCTTCCCTTGAAACTTTAATAAATCGGGAACCAATTGATGAAAGATTCGAATAGCTTTTGCACGATGGTGATGTACAATTAATATAAGTTGTGCGACATGTTTCGAGAACTGACTGTTCTCATTATCAAGCGAAATTATATAAATGTCATTAATAAATTAAAAGGTTGATAACTACAATAAACACATTAAAAACATCTTCCTTAAACAGTTCAACTTACCTAGAAACTAATCTAGCATAAAATAGGTTAGGTTAACATAATATACTTAAAAATCTTAAAGTCTTCAAAAATCGTCAATAAAATTATAAAATTAAAGGGCCCTCGCAACGAGGAACCCAGGATGGCCTGAAGGGCAAAGGAAAATGAGGGATGAATAAAATTATGGAGAAAAAGAGGGTGAACGCAAGTGAAAGGAATGAATGACGATGGACGACGACAAAGCAGGGTAACCAACTAACTAAAATGAACTAGGGGAAAAAACCAACCCAGCAAACAATGTTACGTTTTCATAATGTAACAGTAACGAAACTGTGTTTCATGTAACGTTACAAGTAATGTATGTTTTACGTAACAAATACGCTGTAGTAACGTCATATGTCCGCCATATCCACTTACAAAAATAACGTAGCTGGTATGTATCTTTGTTACATTTCAGTTACGTACCATTGACACGTAATTTGAAAGAAATATAAATTTGTAAATTTTACTTACATCGTTACGTATTTTTTACACAACTTAGGTACACTTCATTTACATTACTATGTTTCGTTATTTTAATGAAACAATGGTTTGTAAATAAGACATACATTGTTACGTATTGTTTGCGTACTTATTACTTATTTTTTATGCAACTGATACGTATTTGCTATACTTTTCACACACGCAAAAATTTAAAACATAAAATGTTGGAATACATTTATTATAATAAATCTATACAAATGTATACAAACAATTGAATGTAACAATAAAAGCTAAAGATAAAAAACATAATTAATAGATAAATCCTAACAAATTATTTTGCGCCATCGGGATTTCGTTGCATTCTGCTATATCTTTGTTGTGCAAAACGGAACCAATCCATGCTCGCCTGCTCCATAGTCTGATCTTTAATATTCGGAAATGAGTCCCGAGCTGCATCTATAATAACAATTCAGTTAGAAGAATACAAGTAAATAAGAAGATATATTCAAGATTATGTGCTTGAGATTATGTTACATTACATACATACTTAATTAAATCCATAAATGTATTAAAAATTCAATTGTGAATGCAGGGTAAATTTTAGCAAGGCAATTATTATTTTCATAGATACAATTCTGATGACATAACTAACACATGATTTTATAATCAATTAATCACAGAGTAACATGTTCAATCAGAAGTCACAATGTCACAATATTATGGTAAAAACATAAATAAAATATAATACTTACAGACATTTTCAAAGAAGTAGGGTGTAGGTACAACAATAATGGAGCTAGTGTCCCATAAACAAAAACACGAAATAAAAATTAGTAAATAACACACAACAATAAAATATAGGTAGATTTACTTATAATTAAGATCAAAGCAGCAATACATATAACGGCTGTATAAGAATCGGAAGACAAAATCAAAAATGAATCGTTATTTTATTTGTTAGGTTAGCTTACGTTAACCACAAAACTACTGTGTCAGGTGATACCATGCGCAAAGCAGGTGGAAGGGTGAATTCTATACTTAACTTGTTTGGAGTAGTTTGCTCCACTTGATTTCTACCAATCACTTCACTTGGCGCGTAATTGTTAAAGTCAAGAATGTTGGCCGTTAATATTCAATAGGTAATTAGAATTGGGATTTACGCTTTCACCAAATTGAATAGAAAGCTTTGTCAAGAAACCATCTAGAAATATGTAATCCAGCTATACAAATTCATTGATGGTCATTATTGTCATATACCTAAATCATAAAGATTATTTTTGCATTCAAAATTGTATTTTATTTATCTATTATAAGTATACACAATTTTAAAAATAACGTTTTGAAAAAGTTTTAAACTTTCCATCGTGTTAAAATTTCCAAATTATTACTCGAGAGAATAATTTTCAAATAGCACGACGCATCCTTTTTTCTTACAATTATTATTTTGGTTATAATTTTCGTTTCTCTTATACGTAACATCGTCTCGCCAAACAAAGAAATAAATACGTAACTTTCTTTCGTAAGCGCAATGTTTTAAATATTGAGTAACAGTAGGTATCAACTACGTAACTATAAGTAGCTGATGTTACATAAAGCAACTATAGCAACTAACACATAACTGTTACGTAGCTGTTACATCTCTAATAAATGTTACCAGAGTTGCATATCGGTGACAAATTGAAACGTAACGGATATGTTGCATGTTTGCTGGGAAGTAACTAGGTGGGGAATATACAGTGTGTACTAATAAAAGTATTGTTAAAATCGACGACTTCATTGAGTAGACCAGGGTTCTGTTTATTGCGGCAAATCTCTAAAATCTCTAAAGTGTTAAGCAGAGGGCCCTTCTTGCATTTGTGAAGAATACGATAATCTCGACTAGGGTCAAAGTTATGGCCCGAGTCCAGAATATGTTCTGCGAAAGAAGATTTATTATCAAAATTATTGTTCTTAATAGATTTAAAATGTTCGTTGATTCTGGTAGAAAAAGATCTCCCGGTCTGACCAATGTAGATGGAGCGACACGAAGCACAAAGCAATTGGTAAACCCCAGAAGAATCTAAATCCAAAACATTTTCAGATCCCACAACATCCATATATCTCTTTCCAACTTCGATACCTTAAGATCCTCCATCGTCCGTAATAAAGACAAACTTGATACCTTAGATTCTTCTGGGGTTTACCAATTGCTTTGTGCTTCGTGTCCCTCCATCTACATTGGTCAGACCGGGAGATCTTTTTCTACCAGAATCAACGAACATTTTAAATCTATTAAGAACAATAATTTTGATAATAAATCTTCTTTCGCAGAACATATTCTGGACTCGGGCCATAACTTTGACCCTAGTCGAGATTATCGTATTCTTCACAAATGCAAGAAGGGCCCTCTGCTTAACACTTTAGAGATTTTAGAGATTTGCCGCAATAAACAGAACCCTGGTCTACTCAATGAAGTCGTCGATTTTAACAATACTTTTATTAGTACACACTGTATATTCCCCACCTAGTTACTTGGTTTTTTCCCCTAGTTCATTTTAGTTAGTTGGTTACCCTGCTTTGTCGTCGTCCATCGTCATTCATTCCTTTCACTTGCGTTCACCCTCTTTTTCTCCATAATTTTATTCATCCCTCATTTTCCTTTGCCCTTCAGGCCATCCTGGGTTCCTCGTTGCGAGGGCCCTTTAATTTTATAATTTTATTGACGATTTTTGAAGACTTTAAGATTTTTAAGTATATTATGTTAACCTAACCTATTTTATGCTAGATTAGTTTCTAGGTAAGTTGAACTGTTTAAGGAAGATGTTTTTAATGTGTTTATTGTAGTTATCAACCTTTTAATTTATTAATGACATTTATATAATTTCGCTTGATAATGAGAACAGTCAGTTCTCGAAACATGTCGCACAACTTATATTAATTGTACATCACCATCGTGCAAAAGCTATTCGAATCTTTCATCAATTGGTTCCCGATTTATTAAAGTTTCAAGGGAAGGTTGGAAGTTTTATTTCTTTGGTAGCAATATGGTATTTATATTTTATGCGTTATTAGTACATTAGTACATAACTCATGCCGTTACTCATGAATTTCAGAATTAGATTAAGTTAATTTTTAGGTAGGTATATAGTATATTATTTTCTAAAGGTGTAGGTGGAAGATCAGAGGGTAATTGTATTACCCAACTGAACCTCGCCTTTTGATTTTTCCAGTGTAATTTTTGGTTTTTATATTCTATGTTATCTCATTATTACTATTATTATTTTTTCTCAATCAACAATCCTGTTTGGCTAGGAGGATAGTCGATTATTATTATATTGTTATTGGTAATAAGATGAACCAATTCTTTTCGCCGTACTTGTCCTTGTACGCGAATAGCATTTACATTTTCCTCCTCCTTACCTTCTCTACCCATTCCCCCTTGTCTTCATGTTGTTGAAAATATGCATCTTCTAGTTGCTAACTATGTTCTGTAACGCAGTACATGCCATTATGTCTTGGATTATAGAAAGGTCATATAAATTATGACAATATTAAATACATTATTGTGCACCATAAACATTGTACAACTACTGTATAATATGAATACGGGACATGCAAGGTAGATATGTGTATCTTCAGATACACACTTCTCTCCTTAAAATAGAAAATAATCTAAGCTTCTCCTTTAAATTATAAGTAAATAATCACTTCTCCCATTAAAATTTGTTTCTACGTCTATGAACATTACTACCTATGTAAGGTTATATTTTCTATTTGCCCTTGAACGTCCGTAAAAGGCTTCTTTTGCACACAAACTACCATCGCAGCATTATTGGCTTTTCCGTTTTAATAAATTAAATGTAGAACAAAATAATCCTTCCTGTATTTAAAAAAACCAATTTATAATAATTGACAGCACGCACAATTACCGCTGTGTTGTCAAACCAGATTCAGTTTGTACCTACCTATGGAAGATTTTGTTTAAGAACGTAAATTAATAAAGGTTGTACACATTTAAAAGTCGCTTAATGTTTTTGGTTTATCATTTTATTTATTTATTTATTCAAAGTAGCCTAAGGCTAATTTACAACTCTCACATAATAATATAATAACACATTATAGATATTTATAGATTTTAATTACTATTTTAGTTGATAATTGGACAACATTGCATTACAAAGTACCATAAATAAGACTGAATTAGGCTATCCTTGTCCTGGCTTTACAAACCAATGTAAACAAACGTTTCTGTAGTTCATTTATATTCTAAGCATTATTTATTTATTTTTCTTATTTAGTTTAGTATTATCCAAACAGTTACAAACCATATACAGAATAATCTTATAAGAATAAACTAATAAGATTCGTTAACCTTAATTAATACTTATTCGTTTTCGTCTGGTTTTTAGATTTATCAGTTGAAATCTAATGAGCATTATTTCTTGAGACAAACCTCCGATTTGTAACACACAAATTTTAAAGCCTTCGTTGAACATACTGTTCTTCATATTTTTTGTAAATAGGGTACCATACCAATGCTCCATATTCAAGTTTCGATCTAACAAGCGAAGTATACATATAGTGATGTTAGGACAGGTATATTTTTGAAGTCTTTGCTTATCCGAGAACTTTAAACGATTGTTTAGCTATCTCGTTTATATGAAATGACAAGTACAGCTTATCGGCAAAATATGCATCAAGATCTTTGATTAGTGTTATTCATGCTAATTTATTGTTATTAATAGTATAATCATAATGCAACGCGTTGTTTGTTTTTCTCGAGTAAGACATGATTTTGCATTTAGAGAGATTTAAATAAAGTTTATTGTTTGCACACCACTTGGATAGATTTAAGGGATTTTCTTGGAGTACTTGCGGTCCTTTGTAGAGTACATACAATTGAATATTTTTAAATCATCTGCAAAACATTAATTTTGGGCCCGTGATTACATTGGGAACATCATTTATAAAGATTGAAAAAAGCAAAGGACCTAAGTTGAATCCTTGCGGTAAGCCTGAGGTTGGAGTCAATGGTTTTGATCGAAAACCATTGTAATATATATGTACAATATAGTGTGAGCGTTCTCTTAGATATGATTCGAAAAAACTTATCAGTGCCTGACTGAACCCAAATTTATGTAATATGTTTAGTATGATATAGTGGTTTATTTGATCGAATGCTTTCTGGAAATCAGTATACACTACATCAATTTCACCTTGGCTGGAATAATGATAAATTTCACTCTGTACCCATAACAATAGGGTTGCTCAAATGTATGCTCAATCACAACTCGTTATGATGTAAGTAGCCTGTTGAAGGCTCTCCGATATTCCTTGTGGGGGATGGGGTAGGGAGTAATGAGACATGTTTCATGTAGTGTTTCTTTTTGTGACTTCAACTGAATCCTTCCACATACGAGAATCATGAACTGAACCACGCCAACTTGCATCTCAATTATTTATAACACAATTAGCATGTGGCCTGCACATTAATAATGGTAAAATTTACATATTCGTCTCAAAATTGAGCGAGATTTTCAATACGACTGTGCATGCAGTCAAAAACCCCAATAGCTCTAGGGAAATGGAACCTGGTCAACCACCTCTCTTTGGCCTACATAATTTCGGAACCGGCTCCATTCGCCGGCCGGTTGTACAAACCGCTCAAGCACCTCTATCTACGATTCGCACAATAACGCAGAAATACTTTCATTTTCTGCACAGGTAACAGGGCTCCTCTACGAGTTTTGGGATTCACGCCAAGAAAGTGGTGTTCAACCACACCACGTTCTCCTCCTCAAATCTAAATAACGTTTTGAAATCTGATTCACGTGGCGTAAGTCTTGGTTTATAGTATTTTATTGTACGTAAATGCACCATAAGAGCCATAACAAGGTAGATTGTAACACACGAAAACACTCTTCAATATAGAAACATTTTACGTTACAAGCTATGTGATGGCTGAGTGAACTACTGGAAAAAGTGTGAAAAGTTGTTGTGACCCTTTTTTAGAAGCAAATCCTTTAGTTACTTTTTATAATTGCAAAAAATGTTAAACCTTTAACTTTAAAGCCAGCCCCTCGAACTAAAACCTTTTCCTTCACACATTTTTTATGCATATACCCACCTTGAAGGGATTGTTGCATTTTTTTAAAGCCAAAGATAAGGCTTTTTTCTATAAATATGTGCTCATATCAGTATCAAATCTCTTTATGATGATACTGATAACATTTATGAAGGTAATAATCATTCCAAAAACCTTTAGTTAGCAATCTACTCTAATTTCCCTTCAGCAGTATAAAGTAATAATGGGATAATAACTTGAACATGAAGCAATACAGCTGATGCTGTAAGCTTCAAATTAAATTTCTCTCGAACGTTTCTTATACGATCATTTTAGCGAAATCAGCGGTGTTTATTCTCAAAGTTAATTTTAGCGATGCGATAAGTTGTGCTAAACAGAGGCAATAAGAAAAATTGTTGGACAAAAACACGTAAACATAAAGAACGTTCTTAAAGAGAAAAATGTGGGAATTTTCCACTTCTTGAAGGGTTTAGTTTCTTCTTATATAATTAATGGATATCTCTTTAACCTACTTCGTGACTTTAGCCATCCACTGATATATCTTCATTAATGGGTAATTTCAGACCTTAGATAAATATCATATATACCCCTAAACCTACAGCATGAACTAGGAGTAAAGATAAACCGAAGTTTAGTAAAATATTTATACAACTTTTATTTCCAAAGGTGTAAATAGTATTTATTCCATTTAGCCTTAGGTAATTACTAAAACTTACGGTTTAAATAAATATAGGCCAAAATATTTTAGAAAACATTACAACTGTGATAGCAACACTAAATAAATTCGATCTTCTGCTTGAGTTTTAAAGAGCGCTACGAATAACTAAATCAACCTAATTTGAATTGTAAGATATTCCATATTTGGTTCCCTTTATTACATTTTCAAAATAAAAAAAAAAATGAGGGAGGTTGGCCTGTATCGTTTCATTTTATGTTGTAGGTTGTACTGCAGTAGGGAATAGGAAGGAATCTCTCGGGATATTTCACGATTTGCATATTAAGGTCGACTTGAGTATGTAAAACATACCGTTTATGACAAGACAATACCGCATTAGTGCACGGATAAGTTTTTGAAATTAATACTCCTTAGTGTGTCTAACGAAAGGTACCCAAAGACGTTAATTATACCTTCCAAATGATGCCGCAGAGAAATAGCGCACCATTTTTATGCAATGATAATTTGCTCTTATGCATTGTGGATTTTCCCCTGCAGTTAAACTTATTTACTGTTCAATTACGTTGAGATGAAACTCTAGAGTAACTACGAATATTAATATTCAAATGCGAATATCTTCATATTCCCATTCAACAAGGAATTATTGAGTTTATATTTCGCAAAGTACTAAAACACTGTGTGGTAACGTAGAATAGATAAAACATAATAAAGGAAACGTAAAATTTTGGCAAACAAATATGAACTTAAAAAAAATCAACTAAATGCTGTAGTCTGTTCATTTATTGCTGCATCACTACCAAGACTTAACTCATCTTGTACATAAACTTAAAATTTGGTCTCTGCGGCTTTACATGACTTTTTATATGTACCCGTATGGAACCACTCATTAGTGGTTAGAATTTCGAATATAATTTTTAATCAATAAGTGAATGTGGACTCAGTGGAGTACATACATAAATATATAGAACGCCGCTGCAAACATCAAAACGAGTAAATGGAGCCTAAAGCTTCTGCTCGTGCCGTCCTATATATCCTTGAACTTAGTTAGCTTAGATAAAATGATCTCAAAAGTCTTTTAGAATAAAAAAAATTTTTTTGCTTTCATAAATTTGGCAAAAAAATCACATACGCTTTTTTTGTTTAGTGTTTTCACTTTTCACGCGTATTCCAGGGAAAGAGTGGTATATTATGTAAAATAGTGCAGATACGTCATTTATTCTAAGTACAAGCAAAGGATAATATACCTACCTACTCTTTGGTAGAAGTATTACTTATATATCAAAATGCTGTAAATAAATTTCATAATAATTAGGTCAATTGTTGTTGTTTAAGATTCGGTATTAGAAATATATACCCTCATTATAAGTTAGATAATATATAGGTACCTCGATAAATTGCAAATGGGTTGCCTAGCTAAATCGCGTACCGATGCTGTTATAGTTATTTATGTATCAAGGGAATTATAAGAGTCTTAATTACCGAGGGTAAAGTTTGCGTCTGGCCCGAGGGAAAGCAATTGCCCGACGTAATTGAGACCTATTAATTCCTGTGGTACATAGATAATTTTATTTCTGACCGATTTTATTATACCTAGCTACTTATTTATGATATGAGTGTTAAAAGTTACTTTTAACACAAATATTATACAAAGTTTTTTGTATAACTGTTCTATTTTGATAATAAAATAGAAAAATTAATACATATTTCCATAAACTGTCATTTTGACGTCTCTTGTCAGTTAATTATTTTTTGACGTTTCAACAATTATTACCGCATTTTGAGATTAAGTCATGTTTTAACACTCTTGACAGCCGTTAAAACTGTAACTTTTAATGACAGTTGTACAAAAAAATTTTTTAGGCCTCCTGCACGGATTTGAAATGTCACGAACAGCGCCACCAGCGGTCACGGCGCGCAATATTGGGTAAGGCGCGAATGCAAATTCTCCGGAAAACCACTTGTGGAGAATACTATTTTACGATAAAATGTTTGTCTGTTTCTCATGGAATATGAAAACTATGAATTCTATTTTTAAAAAATGTCATATAATTTGTGGGAATGTAAATTTACATCTGTTTGCAATTGAAAATTCCCCTATAACCAAATTTCAATCATAGAATAAATACGTACACGTATTTATTCTTTGGTTTCAATGTGGAGCCCGTAATTACTCGAATACGCACGAATTCAAACTCGTCGATCAGCTGTCTTACCCAAAGTTGCTTGCGCGGGACCGCTAGGGCGACGCCACTGGAGCCGTGCAGGAGGCCTCAGGTATCGTCGATTAGAGTTTTAGTTGCTGCTAGGTTATGACTCTCTTTATTGATATCGTAACCATGACGATATAAGCTTATAATATCCCTGTCAGAAATAATAGTAATTTATGTATCAAGGGAATTATAAGGGTCTTAATTACCGAGGGTAAAGTTTGCGTCCCGAGGGCCTTGCGCCCGAGGGACAGCGATTACCCGAGGTAATTGAGATCTATTAATTCCCCTGATACATAGATAATTTTATTTCTGACCGAGTTTAATAAAATTTATTCATTTCTGGTATATTTGATTCAGGTATCGTCGATTGCAGTTTTGGTTGTTGCTAGGTTACTGGTTCATAAAAGAGCCGTAGAGGGAATTATAGCGTCTTTATATCCCAAGGGAGTTATGACACTCTTTATTGGTATCGTAACTATGACAATATAAGCTTATAATGTCACTGTCAGAAATAATAGTAATTAAGCTAACTAGGGCGTTATGTTCATAACGCCCGTGGTGCCTTCATAACTTTATATCATACTTGCAAGTAGTTGATTAAGATGATTAAAACAGATGATAACAATAAAATTAGTATAGACTCACATTTAACATCCTTGACCGTATCCATAGTGATGAGGCATAATTTTACATTTTCGAGCGTTATAATAATAATAATAATAATAATACCGTATATTGCCCAACAGTAAACAAACCATTTACAGAGCAAAACAATGATCTATAACTATAAGTATAACTATAAAATATATATATACATAATAATAATTATCGGAAAAATCAATAGAGTACAAAACAAACACAAAGAATAATTAAATTAACATAGGCTGAATTACGTTTAGTAGTATAAGCAGGCGTTATAAAAAATAACGCCCGTTGCTATCTAAAATCCGGTTGTCATGTAAAGAGGCGTTATTTAGTCATTAATGTTTCTTGTTTCAGCAGTTGTTATGGTGAAATAATAAGGTAGTATGACATAAAATAATATAAATTCTTAGTAACCTTTTTTTGATCAACTTGCCCGATTTGTTATTCATAAAAATCGAGCATTAGGTGAGAGAATGTGACACAGCGAATTTGAAAAACATAGGTTGTCTACTTTCTCCTCAGCACAACTGTGAAGTTGCCAGGCATAAACAAGTGAGCAAGCGTTATTAATATGTCCAGTCAATGAACGTCTAAAAGGGGGGTGTAGAGGACATGGAAGAGGACAGAATTTTTGACCTCAGGGATATGTATGGAGTAGTTAGGAGGTACACATGCCAAAATTCCCCGGACCTACGAGGTGAGCCGGGTGCAGGGAGGCGAAGAAGGTCCGTATTTTTGGTTTTTCGCTGAAATCTCGAAAACGGTGGTTTTGGCTCGATAGGCGCATATTCGTCTCCTCCTCCTCCTTTCCCTCCCTGTTCTTGTTCTCGTTTCTTTAGTCATAAAGTATAGAGGCCTAATAAAATTCACACGGCAGTCATCGTGGTAAACAGCTTCCTCGGCGACTAAATCATTTATGGAGGACAGGCGACCAAGAACTTCTTCACCCCACTTTTCTTTCCTCACTAGACCAGCATTCTTATATGTTTTGTTGTATAGAAAATGTTCGTACGTGGTACACCACTCTCCATTTTTGAAGAGGCTTCTTTTTTTCGCTCTCTACAGGGTCTACATATAGAAAGAAATGATTTTTGAAATCAAATTCTGGTAGCGACGACCTCAACCTCACTGTTTCAGTTGATTCAGATGACGTTGACGCAACCTGACTCTTCAAATCAGCTTTAATGCTTTGTGCTCTCGTATAGTTATTACGACATGATTTGTGAACTAGAAGGGATGTCAAGCCACGTAGATGGGAGTCATTGTCGTCTCTCCTTCCCTTACGTGCAGCTACAAGCGCCAATATTCCTTTTTCTGTTTTGGGTTCGGATGTTTTGATTTAAAATTTTCGTACACAGAAAATAGAAATATCACTGAGAAGGTATCGTCTGTTCGGAGCGTGTTCACGTCTGTAATGGGAAATGGTCGGATAGAAAGATTTAATATGTTCATCTATGTCCATTGTATCAATCCTGTGTTTCTAGCCTGCTTTTCCGCATCTATCTGGCAATGGATTTCATAGTCCCTTTGGCGTTTTTTATAAAGCATCGTGTAAAACTCGGTTCATCAGTTTTCTTGTATCCCAAAGTAGTCAATCCTTTGTTCAGAACCTTTTGGTTTCTTCTCTGTCTGGGATTCCTCAATTTTGTATGTAGAACCTATATCCTCGCTTCCACTATTTTCATATGTATATGTTGCCATGTTGCAGGCTTTCGCCACCTTTATTTCTCGCCTCAACTAAGACTTCAGTTTTTTCCTCGTGGCGTTGTGGAATTGTTTCAAATTTGTTTGACACATTTTCACTATTAGTGTGTGACAAAACTTACGTACTGATAATAATTAGAACATCTTGGGTTGGTTCAGCTCACAAAGGGGGTTTAGTGACAAACAGCAAAAGAAACTCGCACCCTCCCCTTAAGAGGCCGTATCACCTAAGTGTGAGGGGTAATCGTTTATGGGGGGTAAGTTGCAGGTAAATTGTTTAAGGTTTATTTATGCTACAATTGCACACCTATTTTCTAGCCAATAATTAGCATAATTACAATGAATTTGAAACTGGTCTACTTCATTGAATTTTCATTGGCTACAGTCTTAATCTGCAATGATTCATTTATTGCTTATACATTAATTCTATGGTAATTATAATGAATGTAAATCTGGTCTACTTTAAATAATTATCTGGAATTTTAATTATACTTACCTATATTATAAATAAAACTTGTAGTTCATATTTTTCGTTATGCAGATTGCCTCAACTATATTTTACATTTATTAGAAATTGCTAAGTAACTGGACTATTTTTGTTGTTCAGATACAATATTTACAATTACAGGGTGGGCCATTGAAAAGGAAACACGCCTGTTTTGGGACACTTAGACCAGTTTCTTAAAAAAACACTCGGACACGTCGATTTTTTATTTTTGGGGGACAACTTTTGATGTCAAACTTAACATTAACACATCAACCCCCTCGCCCCAGCAACCCCTAACTCAAGAATTTAAATAGGGAAAGGGAGTCGAGCGACCCCTCATTTGAAGCGTCTTTTAATTCTCTATTCGACAGTATCAATGAGAATTAGTTTTATTTAATTTTTTTTCGCCCCCATGAAAATCGCCCTCTAGAGTAACTAAGGTTGGGGTGTTGTTTAGGGAAAATCTTAAAACACGCCACCTTTGACCTATTGAACGGCACATTTCAGGATTTTTCCTAAACAATACCCCCACCTTAGTTAATCTAGAGGGTGCTTTTCATGGGGGGGAGGGGGAATTGAATAAAATTAATTTTCATTGATACTGTCGAATAGAGAATTAAAAGACGCTTCAAATGAGGGGTCGCTCGACACCCTTTCCGTATTTAAATTCTTAAGTTAGGGGTTGCTGGGACTAGGGGGTTGACCTAACAAGGTCAAAATTATTCGTATTCATAATGTATACAATATAATTAATTAATATTTACACGAAATGGTTTATACAAAATTAAAAATTATTGTAACATCGTTGTTTTTTTTTTTAGTTATAATTGAATCCGGAGATTCTCTAATAGGCATATTTCTAATATGTCGGGGATCTATTAATTCGGGTAAGACGCACTGATAAAGATAATAAAACCCTTAAAATTTGATTATAATTAAATGAATAAATGAATAAATGAAAGTTGTCCAGTAAGTGAAATGAACGATAAATATTGATAATTGTCATAAAAATAATAGTTAAATGGAAAGTTAATTATTTTATAAAAGCACTAGATCTAATGACAAATATTGAATACAAATAAAATCTGAACAATTAGGTGACCGATTGTAACAAGGCGTGCTTTTCAATAACTTGTACCGTCCGCTGCCAGGTGGCAGTATTTTCTTGTACCCTATACAAGGAAATCCTGGAGCCCTTCTACAGTGGCTACTTTTTAGTATAAAAAGCTAAATTTTAAAATGAAGGTTCATGTGTATATGTTCTACAAATCCTTTGGAATAGATTTTTGAAAAGCATCGTAAATACTCTTGAAACCATCGTAAAGTAACAACGTGATTTTTGGTATAGTTTAGGGCAGTTTTTTAAAGAAATATAAAGTTTTTGTCAAATTTTGTTCCGAAGAATTTCAAGTGAACTTCTTGTAGATTAATGTACTTTTTGAATTGCTAAGATATCTTATCAAATAAACTCTCCAGAAGGGCTCGCGTTAACATTATATTTCATATACAGTGAATCGATGGCCAGGCCCCTTAATATTAAATTTATTAAATGTTGATGAAGACTTAATTGAAATGATGAAGTTAAAGACATTAAAAGAGAAGAGCTAAAATGCGAAAATAAATAAATATTTAAATGTTCGAGAAAGCACTCACCTTATACAGGGTGTCCCATTTTAATCTTACCAGCGGAATTTCTCGAAATGAGGACCCCTGACAAAAAAAGTTGCTAAATAAAAGTTTGGTGGTTTGGAGGGGGACGTCCGATTCTGTAACAAATTTTACCCCCCCCCCCCTACACTCCCGGAGGTGGGAAACGAGGGTGACTTTAGAATCTTAAATGGAAACCCCTTTTTTTATTGCAGATTCAGAAAGAGCATAAAAAAATAGGAAGATTTTATTTGAGAACTTTTTATTTATTTGCAACAGGTGGCGCTGCAAACGGGGTGTCCAGGTGTCCCTTTTTAATCTTACCAGGGGAATTTCTCTAAATGAGTACATCTGACAAAAAAAGTTGCCGAATAAAAGCTTGATGGTTTGGAGGAAAACGTCCGATTCTGTAACAAACTTCACCCCCCGACACTCAGGGGTGGATGGGGGGGGGTGACTTAAATGAAAACCCCTATTTTTATTGCATATTCAGAAAGCTCATACAAACCTATGACGGTTCTATTTGGAAACTTTTTTTGTCAGATGTACTCATTCAGAGAAATTCCCCTGGTAAGATTAAAATGGGACACCTGGAGACCCCGTTTGCAGCGCTACCTGTTGCAAATAAATAAGAAGTTCTCAAATAAAATCTTCATATTTTTTTATGCTCTTTCTGAATCTGCAATAAAAAATAGGGGTTTCCATTTAAGATTCTAAAGTCACCCCCGTTTCCCACACCCGTGAGTGTCGGGGGGGGTGAAATTTGTTACAGAATCGGACGTCCCCCTCCAAACCATCAAACTTTTATTTAGGAACTTTTTTTGTCAGGGGTCCTCATTTCGAGAAATTCCGCTGGTAAGATTAAAGGGGTTACATTATAAAATGTGAAAGTAATATAGATATAAATTGATTCACATTTTTAAATTTTAAAACACACCAAAAGGCCCCCAAATGGGGTGCCCAAAAACGACGGAGAAGCCATCAGATTAAAGTATAAATTAGACTTAAACGCACTATCTTCATCATCTAACTTCATTATCCGCGGTAACTATAGGCATATTAATATCTTCATATCCATAGTAATTATATTCTCTTTGGTAATATTATATCTCGTGCTCAAATTTGATTTATTTGTGTTTACTTCAATGCTGCAATAATTGTGATGTTCTGCTACAAGAAGATGTACTGTTTTCGTACGGACTGCAACAGTTGGCAACGTAGACAAAAAGGAAGAGCATTAATGTGATGGAACATATAAAAGGGTCATTCTGGGAACGTATCCAAGCCTATTCAGCGATCTCTGTAATTTACAGCAGCGACTTGTGAGCCATAATATTTGAGGGTTCCTGTTGGGTTCTAAGTACAGCTTAGTCTAAGTTATATATTTAATCTTCTCAATATTTTCCATCGTTACGGTATCATAATTCATCAAAATATTTCTTAGCCGTCTTTTCTGTTCAATTACTGCGAGCCATGTATGTCGATTCTGAAGTTCTTAAATGTTGGTTTTGGTATGTTATATGCACGATACATTTCATTGAATTTGAAACCACAGTCTGTAGGGGCTGAATTAAGTAACCAAGAAGTGTATAGTCCTTTTGTCCTTTAGCCAGATTAACCTAACACCAAAGAGTAAGATACTCTTTGCTAACACAACAAAAGCTATATATTTAAATACATATATTAACTACAGGTTCAGGTTCCTGTTATAAAAATAAGACGATTTAATCTTACTTATGTATATTCAAAGTGAATTTTTTGCATGACATTAATTTTTACCAGAGGAACCTTTGATCGATTTATGTAAAAATAAGCCAAGAAATGTATCCCGACGAAAATATAATCACTCAAACAAGCAGCTAAAGCAACGTGACTTATGAGTCCATAAATTAACTTAAAGCTTATGCTAAAAAGCGTATCGCCTGATGGCGTAGGGATTTTCATCTGCATGTACACATACTAACGTGAATGTCTTATAATGTATTCTCGTAGAGCACGCTATGTTCACGAAAACTTCCCTCAATTCTTGCAAATGCTTTATGATTTGTTGCCGCACGATTTGGAAATCTCTCTCGATATACTACCGCACGCTTTAGCAACAGTTTCTGCCACGAAATCTGAGGAAGATATGACTGAATTTCCAACGAAAAATAAAAACTTAATGAATAACAACAAACGCTAAAAGTAGTTTCCCCATCTAAATAAATTAATTTTTGGTTCGATTAAAGTAATTCGTGGATTATTTCCGGTAATTGGTCGTCAATTAAATTAATTCGCTGATAATTTACGAGAATTGAATTTCAATTAAGTTAATCGTGCCGCAATTAAATTAATTCGTGGTTCGATTAAGTTAATACTTCGGAATAAAATTCTAGAAAGATAACTTGGATATTTGAGTGTAAAGAACGGGAGTTTGTTGATATTTTTAAAAAGTCATAAGTGCGAAGTTTTTATTATAAAGTAGGTAAAATAATTTTCAGTGTATTTAACGTTGCTTTACCGTATAAAATTCATTGAACTATCCCTACAGACACCCTTAGCTAAATTAGAAACTATAAAACACGCTCGCTTCATTTTCTTTTATACACTCAATTTCAGTTATACGAGTACGTACGGGTTGGTCTCTAAAGCAATAAATGTGCCGGAGAGATCAAATAGCAATCCCCTTGATGTAAAATACGAAAAGTTTTCACTTACCACTTATTCAAATCAGTAATATTCGTATATAGGTACATGATAGAATAAATTACATTATCTGAAAGTGGATTACTTAAATTACGAATGATGAGGTCGGATATGTATAATGCAATACGGATATCAAAGTTTTATGTGTAGTATCATTCAACGGTAGAATGTTCAGGAATGGTTAAATCTCACCACATTTTATCGTGGTTTACGAATGTAATAAAAAAATACTCCAACGTTTCTTAAAAATCTAGAAAATTTTAGGCCAAAGGCAAATTTATTGTTACTTACTCCTTTCTCCCTTATTATAACTGAGAATTGTGAAATTGATCTATGCGAAAATGGAAACGGTTTCATAATAATTATAGCACGTTATGCACACGACTCAAAATAATTTATAAATATTTTCCTCTTTTATTATCATATTCCTTAATAATATGATGGCAAAGTGAATTTTTTGGGAGGACAGTATACGATTACAATCAGCCTCCTACTGAGATCAAAGCAAACCATCTAGAAAACGCTTAAGGAGACCTTGTTTGAAGTACTTCAATTTATAATCTTTGTGTACACAGTGACAACAAATTACTCGATCGAATACTATCGGGTGGTTTTAATGATATTGAATCAAAAGGGAAATCTTTAAATCTTTTAAACTCGCGGGATTTGCTTAATTAACAGAAAGGGTTACGTAATTTGAAAACAAAGGCATTTTGTAAATAAATAGATATTTTATTCCCTATAAATAAAATATTGAGATATTTGGTAAGCAAATTATATTTAGGGTTACACTCCACTTACCTTTAAATTGAAACCTTCACATAGGTACGTTTAAATAAATCAGTACAACGTAAATTCTTACATGAACTTAAAATATTTTTGACAAATAATATCGATTACATAAAAGTAAAATCCACTAAATATGCGCCATTAAAAGTAGACAAATCAAATTTTAGTAAAGCACTTATCTTTATATTTCACTACTTCACGGGAAGATCGCTACTCATCTTTCCACCCTCACGATAGTTAGTGAAGTGATAAGCTTTCTCTTTCATTACAGGGCGATATTAAAATATTTAGTTATACTCAGGATTTTTACTGCTAATCTCTGTTATAACTACATAGTTTGTCATTACATTGTAACAGTGTTCGCCACCCTCATCCTTGCCATTCACATGTATCGTTAGGTGTCATTACACATTTTATCTACCTAAACGAAGTTCTTGGCGTATTAAGCCATTTATAATCCTATTAATTTAGTTATTTATATATTATTAAGAGAACAGAACGTGAGGCGTTCACAACAATACCAAAATTTTATAATAATAATAATAATAATAATAATAGTAATAGTAATAATAATAAATTTATTCGTGCTTTGCTGCAATAAGTGCATTCACTTGTCCTAAATTTATAACGGAAATATAATTATCATAAAATAACATAAGAATAACATAGCGTCTTAAATTAATTAAACGTTACCATTGGCTCTAGATCGGAGTTTAGGAATTCCTCGTACGAGTAATACACCTTGCTAATAAGATATTTTTTAACTTTATCTTTGAAATTCTTATAAGAAAGAGCCCTCACTGGTGTGGTAGAGCATTATAAAATTTTTTTATCCATTACTCAGATCCGTTTTGGGTTTTGGATAAACGACAGTGTGGAACACAGATATTATTTTTATTTCGGGTATTGTACAGATGTATAATACTCGCTGATATGACATTTGGCATAACAGAGACATGTAAATATAAATATAGCGGGTACAGTTAGAATTTGTAGGTAAGAGTAAGCATGTTTACAATCGGCCCTGTAATTAAGATTTGCTACAATTCTAATGGCCTTTCTTTGGTTCCTAAATATTGTTTTCCAGATAGCCGAGTGGCCCCATACAATTACTGAGTATGACACATGACAGTGAATTAGAGCAAAATAGGCTGATCTTAAAACAGTAGGTGATACATTATTTGACAGTCTCCTTAGAACGTATAAATTACTGCTAATTTTGGCGCTTACAAAGTCTGCATGAGCCGAAAAATTTAGTTTAGTGTCTATGCAGACACCTAAAAACTTTACAAAAGGAGTATTTTTTGGATTTTGATATCTGAGCGATAAGATCATTTTTTCTGTTTTATTTAAATTAATGTTCAGTTGGTTACTGAGACTCCAGGTATTAGCTTTTCTAAACAATTTTTCTGATTCTTATATAGCTTCATCAATGGTCTTAGCGCCAACCAGTAATCTAGCGTCGTCTGCGTACAAGGTACAGTTATTCCCTTGAGATACATACCCCGGCATGTCATTAATGTATATCAGAAATAAAAGTGGGCCCAGGATGCTACCTTGGGGTATACCTTTAGTTAACGGCAGTTTACTTGAGTATTGATTGTTTATTCTTACACTTTGGTACTGATTTGAGAAATAAGATTTCACTAATGCTACACTACACTACACTATCAAACGCCCTTGACATATCTATGAAGATAGCACTTGTATGTTTACCTCTTTCGAAGTTATCAAGAGTCAGGTTGACAAAAGTTGCGATAGCATCAGACGTGCACCTCCCTGTTCTAAACCCAAATTGATTTTCAGTGAAGAGCTTATTATGCTCGAAATATGTGCTGATTTGCTTAACCATAATCCTTTCGTATACTTTTGAGAATGTTGGCAAAACTGATATTGGGCGGTAATTTGCCACATCCTGAGCATTACCCTTTTTGTAAATTGGCACTAAAGCCGCAAGTTTTAAACAATCAGGGGAAGAGCCCTTTAGAAGGGTTTCATTGATTAATCTTACCAGAGGCGGGACGTACATACTAACATTTGATTTTATCAGGTTAACACTGATGCCGTATACATCCTTCGCGTTACTGCTCTTTAGTGACAACAAGGTATATCTGACTTCAATTGCTGAGACTAGTTCAAAACTAAATTTTAAGTGTTGTGTGACCTTGATGTTGCATATGGTTGTCGGCGATGGGCTCAGTGGCGGACTGTTGAGGCCGCTGTTGGTCCTGACGAAATATGTGTTGAACTCTTCGATTGGAATATTTGGGGGAGTGTGTTTTTTTGTATTTCGGTGTGTATTTACAATCTTCCACATCGTCCCAATGGGATTAGCAGATGTTGTTATTGCCGTGCTGTTTGCATTAATTTTTGCATCTTTAATTGCATTTTTATAGGACCGGTAAGTGTTTTGTTTAAGCTTTAAAAGATTGGAGATTTACTCAGTTGGTACATTTCACAGGTCAGGTGATGTTATAAAGAACCTTAATATTTCACAGAATGAACAAATCACTAAGCAGCGTTTTTAATCATTAAGTTTATCTACACTAAGTTAATGTACTCGATTAATAGTTATGTATATCTTAACCGAAAGAAACATTTTCATGTCACAGGTGTGTCAAAATAATGAAAATGGTTCGTATAGAAATTTATTAACATTCACTAATTGTTAAGGACGGTATGCAATCATCTTTAGGAAATTTCTCTTCATGAATGAAACTTTTTATTTCCACGCGAAATTGAGTATGTGTTTCGATAAAATCCGCCTAGCCTGCGTATGGCAGATAAAAAGTCTCATTCCTGTAAAAAAATCCGTGTTATCACCTATTTGGAACATTCTTGGAAGATTATATGGTAATACTTAAGACCGAACCGGTTGGTGACAATTATTGCTGGCGAATCCATCTATCCGTCTCTGTGCTCAACTTTGGGGAATTTTTTTACATGGATGAAACTTCTTATTTCTACGTCAAATTGAATATGCGTTTCTGCCACTTTTTGTTGTTCATTTATTAGCCTTATATAAATAGAATTTCACACTTATTAATCTTTAACAAGTTTTTTTGATGCTAGCATCTTAAACGGCTCTTTTGATAGCTATATATAATTTAGAAATCGTTCATAATTTCCAGTCGTGCAATAAAACTACCATAGAAACAACGACGTCATCTTTACCTCATCCGACATAATGCGGTATTTACGAACGATACATAGCAACAATCGTTTCCAACGAAACGATATCGTCATCACATCCAACATTCATGCAAGTAGTCTGTTTAAAAATAAGTTTTTCAAATGGTAGCATAAAAAAAATAGCGTATGCAACTCGTTATAATCTTGGTGTTAATTTATTGCACTCGGGAAATTTAGCGTGACTCGCTCGCTGCGCTCCCTCGTACGTTAAACATTCAGGAGGAGAAACTACCCAGTATGTATTTCGGAAAAATGTAGTTACGCTGTACATACCCTGTGTACAATTTCTAATAATATCCCATCATGTTCATGTAGTTATTATCGTGTTTGAAATTTAAAGTTGGGGCAAACCAAAAAGCGTGCACGTCACGAGTATTATATACATGTCAACAGTGTTGTCATATGGATTGAAACGAAATAGAATAAAATACGAAATGGAAGACAATAAATGACAGATGTCCTTGGTTGCAACTAGGGGTGAATCGGACAGCCATTTTTCGCGTCCGAATGCGTCCACCGTCCGAAAAATGTTGGACTTAAACTGTCCGAATCCGTCCGAAGTTTGTCCGGATCGAAACTTTTGTGTCCGTGTTCGAACGTGCCCGAACAAATTTTCAAAAAGTACGTCCGAAACTGTCCGAATTATTTTTTGTTGTCCGAGTCCGTCCGAAAAATGTTAAATGAAATTCCAATGCGGTAACGTAGGATAAATTAAATATACACAATTGCACATGCAACAAACGGCGTAATTTATTTTTGTCATTTACAAGACAACGAGTTTAATTAGCAATTAATAATAAAAAGTGTAAATTATAAATTGCATGAAACCGGACAAACATAAAAATATCCTTACCATTCCTCGCAACCGATCCATTTCCTTCTTCTCATCGTTGGACCAGGTGGACCTGAGATGAGAAGGTTCTTTTCTTCTTCCATTAATTTTACGTCATTGCATTCCAATGTTTCTCTGTATTATCATATAGCACGTATAATAAAAATAACTTGAGCACATCACAATTTTTTGGACAGTTTCGGACAATGGAATTGTCTGAAAAATTGTTCGGACATGTCCGTGTCCGAATGTACCGGACAAAATATTGCCTCGGACAGTCCACGTCCGTCGGAAAATATGATTTGCCTGTCCGTCCGGCCGATAATCTCGGACACTTTCGGACGGACAAGTGCCCGTCCGGAAATCTCGGACAGACCGCTCACCTCTAGTTGCAACATTGTAATTTTATTTATGATGCTGCCAACTTGTGGAATTATTTTACCCTAGAATATTACCTTTAATGACAATCCGAAAAATTAGTATTACGTCATATTATGTCACGTGCAACGCTTTTAGGATTGCCGTGACTTTAGATATATAATTGAGCGAAATAGCCGCCTACTAATAGTTTATTGGCACCTAGACTTGACGTTATTCGACAATTTGGTGCAGATGTTGTTTAAATCAATATGGCAAGAATACAAAATTGAAGGGCGCTTTAGTCAATGAGTGAGTTAATGTGGAAACAGCTCCCAGCAGGTAAAAGCGATTAATACAGCGTTAAATCAAATTACTATTCATATGTATTTTATAAAAAATCGTAATTAACTTAAGGAAAACACAATCATTATTTTATTTATTAGTTCCAATTAAATCTCTACCAATTGATTAAACCTTCCATTATTAACAACTATAGGTACATATTGTTAAGATTCAAATATGAACGAAAAGCATTTATTTCCATTCAGAAAACTATAATTTTCGCTCTACTGACGTAATCTATGTTTTTATTAAACGAGAAAATCTAACAAATTTATTTATTTATTTTAAATTTTTGATCTCTGATGTACAGTGTTACTACTACAAACAAATCTTGAACGTAATGAAAATATAGAAGGGATGGGTAATCCATTTATGTATTACAAGGTTAGTTATGTACAAAAGATTAGTCCTAAAGGTGTGAAAATATATTACGTCCTGACTTAACAATTTAGTAAATCGCCACGAGAGTAGGTTATGTATAACACTAAATTTTCATCCATCCTTACCCCCATTATCTCGTACTACATTGTAACAAAAATCTCTTACTGGTGAAGCTTGTAAAATATGGTTTTACTGCCGAATTTTAGTGCTTTGTTTACCATACCATTTAGTTCACGTAATTATTATAGGTAAATAAAACAAAGAACATTGTCTTCTGTAATACAAGGCGAAGTAAAATGGGGTGAATGATACGCAAGGTTAACTTTGTTCATGATAAGTACCAATGTTAAACTAATTTTAAACGTAGGTACTAATGAGTGTAATAGAATTAATTCAATTAGTATACAGTGTGTCCTCGGATTGAGTTCACAATAGGTGAGATTGTTGAACAACAACTACATCTGAAAACGAAGAAGAGGTATTGATTTGATGGGCGTGGTTAATGTCTCAGGAGCGACATTAACCACGCCCATCAAATCAATACCTCTTCTTCGTTTTCAGATGTAGTTGTTGTTCTGTTGTGATCTTAGATCTCTACACCTTCAGGAGATTTTTCGTACTCACGGCGCAGAGATGGTTTCAGCTCCTCCAAACTCCTGTTGCACCTTAGCACAATCCTAATCCTAATTTATAGGATTGAAATCTGGCTAGTGGCCGGTGGGTATTCTGAAGATTTTGACTCCATTTGCCCTGCAGAATCTTGTTGGCAAAACTATTTGGCGTCACTGAAATGCTGTCGAGCTATTTCAAGAATATCGCGGCAATACGCGCCAAGGCGAAGAGTGATGTTGACTCCTTGAGTGATGAATGTCTTTCCACTGGGGCAAATTCAGCCCTATACGATGACGGACTTAAGCTTTGAGCGGTGTTCGATGGTTCCTGTGATACCAGAAGCTCTAGCGGAGTTGGTGCCATTATTTTCACGATTGTACGCTTGTTCTATGTTGAACAATTTCTTGTCCGTAAAAAGAAGATTTTGAAGTCTGAAGTTGGAGGCATCTTCGAACTTATCGTTCGTGAGTAGCTGTACTTTCTGGTTTTTGCAAGGTTTGAGCGCCATTTTAGCAATTTGTCGCGCTGATCAATCTCGCGAGACATTTTCTCATGGAGATCTTCGGATATCACTGCACCAGCTTCCGAATAATTTGCCTATTTTTGACCATATTGACAGTGCTCTTTCTGCCACACTATTTATATATTTTATCCTTTTTATAACAACAACTAGTTGGGATGTTAAGCTGTACTGAGCGATTCTTTCCTATAACCGAATTATAGACATCCCGCTGTCATTGGAACTAGTTCGCTGTGGAACTGCTACTCAGCTTGTGCATGTGACACAAGTTGATTTATCTTTAATTTACTAGGCATAAACTCACTCAAACCGAATCTGATGGTGATAATCTCGGAAATCTTGGAAAATGCCATATTTTTGATCACCGAGGACTGCTTCTATGCGGGTTTTAGTTATTAGAGAGAATTTAACCATTCATATTACTCATACAGCACTAACGACGCAATCATTATTCATGAAATAAGCTTTCATTTCATACCAATCCAAGCATCTAACAGCAAAAAATGATGAATATATCCTTATGGGCGTTTGAGTGGAAGCGAGCGCAAGTGTGTTCTGGTTTATTTTGAATTTTTTGCTTATTGACTCGTTTTGAATTAACTTGTTCGTTTAATAATGCACATATGTCTAAGTATTTATATTCTCCACGAGCAGGTTGATAGAACAATATTCTCAGCCTCTACAGCTTCCACATATTAAGCTCGCAACAAACTTCACAATCCTGTATACGTGCACAGGATATTAGCTTCGGTAGGAGCAAGTTGCAGATTAGCAACTATCTAAGGTGATCCATTTGAAGAGTATTTTCAGTCCCATTCCTCTTCTGTCTGATGGTAACATCGAGCCATTATTGAAACTGCGAAAACAAAGAAAATTGATAGACATTCTTTACTTTAGCTCTAAAACCATTCAATAGTGTTAACCTGCAAATAAGTTTGAAGGCAGTATTGTTTGCAAGCATCAGAAGTTGGTCTAGAGCTGCTAAGTCTAATATCTTATTCAATGGTAACTTGGCTACGACCTGCTTATAACGAATGACCTTTAGTTCAATCAAATTGTCAGATTATTTTCCACTGTATAAGCCGACAATGAATTTTTTACCTGCAGCTACAAATTTTGCTTCAAGTAAAGATCTGCACAGCGTTGAAGGCCATTTCGTTTTTGAATTAGCTTCAAAGCTTTTCTTGTCTGTGCAGTGCAGAAGTAGTATCTAATTCTATAATACCATATGGCAGTTAAAGGAGGTTCCTTCCTGGAAAATCTGGACCCCCTTGGATTCCTTTGATAGAGTAGGTACACCTTCCAAAATGTGCACCCGGAAAAAAAACCGCGGAAAAAAACCCCGAAAAAAAACCGCAGGAAAAAAAAAACCTCGGAAGAAAAATCCCCGAAAAATAATAATTATAGATGGCTGTGAATAAATTTTGTTGTTGATGAAGATTGTCATTTGCGCCGAATGAAACATAAACGTTGAATAAATGATATAATAACATATACTTTAGATTTATACTGCAGTATATTTTACATCAATATTACAAAATCATACATAATATACAAGGTATCAAAGAATGAAAAAGTATCAATTGAAAAAAATATAAATACTAAACCTGCAAATAACCTAGGCGCTTTAGTGGCAATCTACGTTTAAGTTTAGCATTTTTTTTACTGCTAAACTTTGTTTAGTGTCATGTTGCCATTTTGTATCAATTGAAAAAAAGATACTACACCTGCAAATAACATAGGCGCTTTAGTGGCAATCTACGTTTAAGTTTGGCATTACTTTTATTTCCAAACTTTGTATATTTATATATTTATTCACAGCCATCTATAATTATTTTTCGGGGGTTTTGTCCGGGTTTTTTTTCTGGTTTTTTTTCCAGGAGTTCTTTTTTCCGACTACCAGCCAGGATATCACATTTGGATTGAATTTTCGTCGCTTGCTCAGACAAGAATCATTCTTAGGATATTAGTATTCGTAGCTACGACCAAAGAGTTACTCTTCGCTACGTCATAGTCAACAGCTGTTATTTCGTCATTGTTTCTTATTCTTATACACAACCCAAATTTTCTCTATTTTAACAGCAAAACTGATTTTTAAAACAACAAACACACGAAAACACCCTCATAAGCACTATTAGAAGTATCAAGGGATGTTTGGTAACAGTTTTCTTTGACTTTAATAACGAAACCAATTGGAAAACGTCAAAAACTCACAAATCCTAGCATACTTAAATAGCGAAAAATGAAAAATCAACGAAAATGTGTTTGTGCTCGTTTCCACTCGTTCGTTATTTTTTATCAAGATCGGATTGGTGTAATTACTCTTTGTGACTAAGGTAAATAGTGAAAAAAAGTAAAAGTACGACACGGAAAAACGTTGTTCAGGAAATCAAATAAAATAATTTTCAGTTTAACATAACCTTTCTTTCAACACACAAAAGACAATAATAGCTAAGTAGTTGTGATGCTTCAAGAGATAGGAACGTGTTGTATGAAATATTTCTTATAATACATCAAACCTTGTACGAAAAGGTTTATTATAACGCAACAAACGTATAAGCAGATACTTATTCGATTTTGAAAAATGATCTTATATCTTGATAACGGTTAGACAGGGAGTTTAATACATTTTCCTGAACGTATCACAATATGTGTTTACCCACGGAAATAACTTTTAGAGAACGGTGTCGGTGGAAAAGATGGAACGTGAACGTTATCATTTCAATCAGTTACTTGCTCGATGTAACTTTGAGGTAGCATGATTAAACCGAATTTTCTAAAAACAATCACATGGTGTAGTCGAGGAAATAAAGCACTAAAATAAGCGAAACCTACCAAATTTTTGTAGTAAGACGGATTGAGATGGGGTTTTTTGCATTCGCTTCCTAAATTTAATAGGAAACTTTGTACCTACTTTTCATTATGTTTTTTTTCGAAATTGCATTTGTGCAGTCGAAAATGCATCCTGAAAAATGCATTTTCATAAAAAAAATTCATAACTTCGTTATAAGATTCTAGAATTGACTCAATTCGGGTACAAGGGGGTTTTCGAGGTCGCTGATTCCGAATATGACCTCCAAATTGCTTCACCGCCCACCTGGAGCTCAGGATGGCTGAGCAACGTCATCTCCGGAGATTTTTCTGAAATTCACTCTCAAATGATTCTAGACATCTCATCCGAGGGTTTTTAGGGTTGCTGATTCCAAATCAGACATGGGAAACCGTCCCCCGCGTACCTGCTGCCCCACACACGGGCATCAACGCCCGTGTGTGGGTTTCAAGTGAAGTTTCAAGACTATAGGGACCCGAAAATTGTTTCCGGGGTTTTTTGGGTAGCTTAGGTCGAATGTGGCACCGGATACTTGCTAACGGACACCAGGTGCATCACACCGCGGCGACATCAACGTGATCCTCTGGAGTTTCACTAAAAGTTCTAGCCTAGTGAACCGAAAATAATTTGAAATTGCTAGGACGGGGTTCTTCCAGAACCTCTATCCGGACCTGACCAGCCGTGCATGGTACATAGCCCGCCTGCAAAGGCGGATTCCGAAGTTCTCCACGAGATTTTGAAACTACTCTAACTACCAACCTTATATTAAGAGTTTTACATACAAATTTAATCTGTAATAAAAGGAACAAATTAAATTAAATTAAATTTAAACTAAATATTTTATAATATTAACTTCATACATTTAGATGATAATGTTATTAAACAAAACTTACATTTTTTTATATATATCTCTCAATTTTATTTCACAAAATGAAAATGTCCACATCTATTCAAATGTTCCATTTAAGTTTTACCTTTCAAGCGAATCTCCAAAGGATGGCGTTGATGCCGCCGCGGTGTGGTGCACCAGGTATCTGTTAAAAAGTATCCGGGACCAGATTCGATCTGAGCGACCCAAAAAAACCCGGAAACAATTTTCGGTTCCTTATAGGCTTGAAACTTCAGTGAAACTCAAGAGGATGACGTTGATGCTCGGATGCTCGGGGCAGCAGGTACGCGGGGGACGGTTTCCCACGTCTGATTTGGAATCAGCAACCCTAAAAACCCTCGGATGAGATGTCTAGAATCATTTGAGAGTGAATTTCAGAAAAATCTCCGGAGATGACGTTGCTCAGCCATCCTGAGCTCCAGGTGGGCGGTGAGGCAATTTGGAGGTCATATTCGGAATCAGCGACCTCGAAAACACCCTTGTACCCGAATTGAGTCGATTCTAGAATCTTATAACGAAGTTATGAATTTTTTCTATGAAAATGCATTTTTCAGGATGCATTTTCGACTGCACAAATGCAATTTCGAAAAAAAACATGATGAAAAGTAGGTACAAAGTTTCCTATTAAATTTAGGAAGCGAATGCAAAAAAGCCCATCTCAATCCGTCTTACTACAAAAATTTGGTAGGTTCAGTGCTTTATTTCCTCGACTACATTGAATGCCTCACTTTTAAATGCGAGTAGGTTAGGTCATACCATTCAATCAATGTCCATTTGTCCATTGCATCCTGCAGTAAACTCCTATTGCATTCATTAGGTGTTTTCTTTTTGCACCGCCACAGGGTTAGGTAAAGTTACAATCATCACGTGATTAAAGTGCCTTGTGTCATTTAGACATTTCTGCCTCAGGTTAATACAAAACTTAAATAAAGCTTTTAAAACGAATAGGGTTATTGAGAACTGAGTCAAATTATTTTTATAAAACGAATGGTGTGTATTGACAGAGGTGATTTAAGTGTACCACAAAATGCAAAAAGAAAACACCTATTGTTATAAACAATTCTATTGTTTTACTAACTACGTCTGTCGTCTCTTTATTCATAAAGTGTGTGCAGGATGAAATCTAAACTTACACAAATTACAGGAAAACTAGAAAAGGATTGAATACTGTATAAAATTTCAAAAGATCATTTTTCCCCGTAAATATATTCGCGTTATTAAACCAAACGGAGTTTGGAAATATTTCACTAGAATTTAATCAATGTGTGTGAAAACAAAATCCGCGAAAATTGAATTAAAAAAAATAAATGAAGCTTTTCTTTTCAGGGATTCGTGGAATTGGAATAATTTTTGTGAGCCTCCTCTATCGTGAGCCGGTTTACTGAAAATCTGATAAACGGACTCGTTAGGAGTAAACAAAGTAAGTAAATCTTATTATTGTAAAGCGTTCAAGTGAATTGAAGATTCGGAAATTCTCCACTACAGAATTCTAAATAAGATGTGATTAATCGTTTTAGAAAGATTGAATGCAAATTTGAGACGTGTACTTACCTAATTTTATTGTAAGTATGTATACAAACAAGAATATGTTTAATGTGTGAAATTACTGCAGCAGGAAGTTTATTGTATAATAGTACTTTATTAGGAGATTTAATAGCAATAGATTTAGTAAAAATAAAAAAGAGTGAATCTTTTCGAAATCGAAATCCTGAGTGACAGATTATTATTGGAACTCGTCAATGGTTCTTACGTTTTTGTAGACATAAAGCTTTATATACTCCGTCCAAGCGAGTAAATAAGTCCTTTATAGCGCGCAATTAAATGAGTACAAAACTTTAAAGTATTGTTTCATGGGTAAAGCACATTGAGTGCGCCCCTTCCTCAATACGGCAAGGAATTGCAGATGGGAAATGAGGTAATTGTCAATTAACACAGAAAACATACATTTTCAACCAACTTCAAAAAGTTGGTTACTAAATTCGTCCGGATGTCTGTGTGTCTGTGTGTCTGTGTGTCTGTGTGTCTGTGTGTCTGTGCGTTGGTCGATGTTACAGGGTTTAGAAAGCTGGAAGTGGTGTCATCTTATAGGAAATTCTTCACTGATTCCAAATCGCTGGTAAATTTTTTGATCGGATCACCCGTTCGCCGTCGGGACGCCATTAAAGTCAAAATATACATCCTTTAATATCTCGAGAACGACACGTCCAAATACAAAAAGAAAAAAATATGTTTCCTTTATTTGTTGAAACCTATTGAGCCATGATACGTAAACATCACCCTCACCCCTCCTGTAGGGTGGAGCGGGGGTGAGTTTTCAAAACTTAAATGGGAACACCTATTTTTTATTACTTTTGGATTCTCCATAAAAAACGATACTCAAATTGCAAATTTAACCCCCAACTGCAACCCCTTTTTTGGGGGTGGAAAGAGGGAGAAAAACGATCTTTTTTTACTTTTTTTCCTCTAACATTTTTTCGTGATTTACAAATTGTCCGTCACCCTCTCCACTCTCATCTCCCTTAAGGGTGGAAAGAAAAACAATGATTCATTTGTGCAGAATCCGGCGTGGTTTGTCTGAGGTGGGGAGGGGGGGGGGGGTAGTTATATACATACATATTGTATATAGTATATGCCATAATTAGTTACAGACTTGAAGTTGGTTGAAATTAAAATTCTATAAGAATTTGCGCCTTTTGATACTTGTTTAATATAAAATTATGAATTTTCATGCACAACAGTTTCGTTTTGTTAATATTGTTTTTCGACAATTTAAAGTGGTAATTAAATCGAAATGTATACTTTTAGAAAGGCTTCATGTTTTGAAGTAGAAGTTAATTAATTAATTATTAATTAATAGCGAACGTAAGAAATTACCAAGTTACGATTATTATCATGGGTGCCCATACAGTAATTTCCGGGGTTGGGGGGGGGGGGGGATTTGTAGCTATTTCTACAGCATGAACCAAATTATTAAAACCGTTTCGCTATTTAAGAAATTATTATGTACTGCTTAGAGTCCGAGTCTAGGGGGGGGGGGGGCTCTTGCCTCTCCTTATAGGCGCCCATGATGATTATTAAGCTATAACTACTACTTTAGTACCACTATAGCAACGGACCCGATATAAACCGCTAAAATTCTATGGCATTTAAATCATTTAGTCAATTTTAGATTTAATCCATTCCTGTGTAGGAACGGGATACAAATAATCGTACAGCGGGAGGCACAGCATATAGTTTCTTCTTTTCCCTTCAATATTAGATTTCACCATTTTCTTCTATTTCTTTGGTTTGTTTTGTCTATCAACCTTCTCATCACGTTTCTGTATCAGCTGAATTAGATCCCTCTGATTTTTTCCTCCACCTCTCTTATTTCCTCATTTTTATCACTGTCCTGTTTGGTTTCCTTTACTATTGTCCTATATTATTAATGTTTGTTATCTATTTGTTGGTTAATGAACAGTGTTAACTGACATAACTAAATGAGGTAGATGTGGACTTTTCATTTTCATTCCGCCCCTATAACCAATTTAATGTTTTGTATCTCTATTCAGTATCTTTCCTCGTTGTCTTGCTCTCTTGATTATTTTATTCATGGTAATTCTGATGCCGTCCCTGCTATTTGCGCCCGTACTCTCACGTTCATATAATATGTGTATTTTATGTCCGAAAACCTCCTTAAGGTCTATGAATGCTAGAAAGAGCTTTTCTCTTTCGTGTATCGTTCGTTTCGTTAGTGATCCTATCATGTGTATGTTTCGTTGATTCGGTTCTCTGGTCTCTTAATTTTTTCTCTAACACCATTGTGTACAGCTCGAAGTGAACCATATTTCTCTACACTTCTGCAATTGTTACCCCCTCCTCTCATCATTTCAAAATCTTTTGTATCTGTCTGAAAACGAACCCAACTCCATCTGTACCTACGTTGTGTAACTGAAAGGGAGTGTCTGCCAAGATGACGGTTCCCTAGACGACGCTTATCAAGACATGTGAAGTTGTAGAATGGAGGAAAATAAACAAGCAGTTAAAATGAACGTTAATTATATATTTAGTGATAAAAATAAAAGCCCTAAAATTTTGATAAACCATATTTACTGCCAAAGAGAAAGAGAGAGTACCATGTTAACCTGGAACTGGCTGAAGGAAGAACATGGTAAAGAAACCTTCGGTTATGTTCCCATGTAACTAAATACACAAAATTAAACAAAATATAAAGAATTCAACATTTTTTTTAACACAAAAGAAACTTCTCGCCCTTAATTCAATAGGTAACGGAAGTGTATTATCCCTATTACAAACAAACAAGACAAAGAAAAAAAAACACATTATGACAACTTTTTGAAAATATAAATGTTTGATTTAAACAATTAACATTAATAAAGCAGATGAAATTCATGCATTACCTTAAAAACACCTGTCGCTTCTTCAAACGTGAGATCCGATAAACCACCACCTCAACAACCCCAATCTACCCTTTCTCTTTTTCAACCCTTTTTCTCTCCACTCATGCCAAAGTCTTCTTTCGCTTTATTTTCAAAACCAGACATCTCACGAGGAAAATCAAAGCAATGAAATGGAAAAAAATAAATAATCTGTTCCATTGCAATACGACTAATACTTGTTTTTTTATTATACATACCTACTACTAAGACTATCTCTTTCCATACTTACAGGTGGAATTTTATTAATATCATAGCTTATATCCATAACACTTTATAACATTCCTTTAGCTTTGCTTTTGTAGGTACTTGTTTGATAATACATACACTTATTTTCTAAAATTTGAATTTGTAATATTAATTTATCGCATGTACTCGCTTAGAATGTAGTCCGACGTTATTTACACAAAATATTCCATTATTCATGTAAATTAGTGATTGTGCGACATTTACATTTCGAAACGTGCTGTTCTACAAGGAAACGACTTTTGTAAGTCAATTCTGTAACAACCAGAAAGATATAGTAAAGAAGCCATTTGATACACGATTTTTTGTTTTCTTGAAAGATGGTCTGTACGGGGTCCTTTATTAAAAGCAGTTTGCTACCAACAAAGTAGAGCAGCTGTTACGTTTTACAAAAATTCCTCTCTACCCTAATATTATAAGAGGGTTTGTTTCACACATAAGCAGCATCTACTAATTACAATTTTTGTCACGGGACTCGTAAATTATGTTGCAAGGCTTCGGTATAGAAGCTAAAAATAATTATAACGACACTATTCAGTGATGAGAAAATTAATATTAATCCCATAATTAATGAGTTTTTGTATATTAAACAAGAAATGTTCCTTCCTCTAAAGTCTAAACCATCATGTAGCATGGCAATTTAACTTTATGGGCGCAATAAATAAAGTAATCAATAATTTATTAAGGTTGTTGAAATGAAAGCTATTTGACGATCTCGAAATGCTACTTCGTATTAGTGCAAAGATTAATTAGCAATAACGTTGTAATTAAAATATTACCGTTCACTTGAGGTGCGTAATGAAATTGTAATTAAGATTTAGGGATGTTTTCATTATTGGATACAAAGAGTTCACATTACAATCTCTTCATTAAAATATCTTTTTCAGATAATTTAATTTTAATTTAAAAGAACTGAAAAATACAGGAAACTGAATTAGCCTAAAGTGTGAATTCCACTTTTATTAGGTTCATGTAATTTTATATGCTTTTATTCAATTTATATAACAGGATAATTTCAAATTGAAATGCGAAACCTGCTACAAGTGCAATTTTAACGATTGTAATACAATAAGATGTAATAGAATTAAACCTTTACTACATTACATTTGAAAAAATGTATTATCTATATGTAAAATGTAAATCGAAAATCCCCAGATGGCAACCTTATACACAGCATTTCTTTCAACGACTGCTAAAAAACTCATGCACCAAAGGTTAAAAGATATGGACGTAAACAGAAATTAAAAAAGGGTACTTAGTACCTTAATTTACTAAAATGTAGAAAGATTCATTTAGGATATTACTTGTAAGTATACAGGGTGTTTTTTTGGGAGCTTTAGTTAGACGTTTCTGGGACAGTTTTATAGGTAGGTTTCTGAAAATTTGTACTTAGGGGTTACTAAGAAAGCCGAATCGATCTAAAATATTTTCAAAATGGCAGCACTTCCGGAAATGCCGGAAATAGCTACTAACTTCGTTATTTTAAACAGCAACCCCAATTTTTTATTGCATTTTTGGATTCTACGTGAAATTTCATAACCTTTGATATAAACATGTCAATATCTACAAGTTATGGTTTTTAAGTTATTTTCATTTATTTAAAAAAAATGGCGGATGCAGACGGTCCTTTAAGAATTCATTACTTGAAAACCGTTGTAGCTATGGCAACCGAGTTTTCACCAGCGCGTAGAGGAAGAATAGGGCTTTCTTTTGGTGTACTTAAAAAAAAGTTATGTTGCGTACGACGTCACCTATGGGGTTCCAAATTTAGGAAAATTCCAAGACTGAAAACTCAGATTTTTTAAATGAAATGACCATTTTCTTACTATTGCATTTGATAGAGAATCAAAATGGGCATATTTTGGTATTACATGTTCCTATCCCTATCTTTAATAGATTCTGACTTATTCTCATTTCATCGCATTGATACCATTTTTTTTCGAATTTTTTATATTAGTGGACCGTGACATGGACCATGGCAATCAAATTTTGAACAAATCAAGTGATACTAATCCGTCAGCGTCACCAGTTATAGGTTGACATAAGTTTTCCAATAATCGGAAAAAATGGCTCGCAATGGTTTTACATAATATTAAGATGTTTGGAATCTAATTCTTATTTATGGTGAAATGAACAGGATCGCGTCACATGCTTGTCATACGTTCATTGAGAGATATCCAGAAATCCCGCGTCCTAGTGAACGTACCATCCGAATGAAATTGTTTGAATTTTGAAAGCTTTCTACCACCAAAACAATTACCTAGACCTAGAGTAAGAGTTTTACGAATAGCTAATGTTAAGGAACCAAGAAGATTTTTTGGGGAACATTACTTGCAGAATGCAGAACATTATTTGGAAATTTTATGCAATATTGTTCCTGCAACAGAAGATCTGCCTCTGCAGGAATATGGTGAATACTGAATCACAAGTCATACGATACTCCACACGAGAATATTTACGAAAAAGAGTTTGTGTTTGGAACATGAAGGCGCTCATTTTGAGCATTTGTTGAAGATGACAAGGTTTTAAATTGATTTGAAACCTATAACAGGTGACGGACTGATATCACCTGATTGGTTTAAAATTCGTTTGCCATACGGTCATGGCCAACTACTTACTAAAAAATCCGAAAAACATGGTATCATTGCAATGAAATGAGGATAAGTCAGAAACTATTAAAGATAGGAATAGGAACATGTAATACCAAAATATGCCGTTTTTGCTTCTTTATCTAATGCAATAGTAAGAAAATGGTCATGTCATTTAAAAAAACTAAGTTTTTAGTCTTTGAATTTTCTTAAACTTGGAACCCCATAGGTGACGTCGTAGGCAACATAACTTTTTTTTAAGTACATCAAAAGAAAGCCCTATTCTTCCTCTGTGCGCTGGTGAAAACTCGGTTGCCATAGCTACAACGGTTTTCAAGTAATGAATTGTTAAAGGGCTATCTGCATCCGCCATTTTTTTTAAATAAATGAAAATAACTTAAAAACCATAACTTGTAGATATTGACATGTTTATATCAAAGGTTATGAAATTTCACGTAGAATTAAAAAATGCAATAAAAAATAGGGGTACTCATTTAAAATAACGAAGTTAGTAGCCATTTCCGGTGTTTCCGGAAGTGCTGCCATTTTGAAAATATTTTAGATCGATTCGGCTTTTTGAGTAACCCTAAGTACAAATTTTCAAAAATCTACCTATAAAACTTTCCCGGAAACGTCTAACTAAAGCTCCCAAAAAACACCCTGTATACATACATTTCTCGCTGTTGTAGTGGGTCGAGGTCAATAATTTCTCATTTGGATTGACCGAATCCAAGAATAAATATTATTTGACGTGCCTCAGAATAAATGGTGTTAGCATAGAGAATTACATGCTCTATAGTGTTAGTGAATTTTCACTAAATATTGGCGCTTAATGTGCAACAAATTTGTTGCAAAAGCTTTGTGGTAAGTAAAACAAACAAAAACATTATCTCACAGTTATTTGAATTCATTGGTCTTTAGCAATAAGCCAGACTCTCTTGAAGCTTTAGAAGTCAATATTGAACGTGCTATTCATGACATACGACTTGATTTAGTGGAAAAAGTGCTCGAAAATTGGGTTCATCGAATTCGTTCCTGCAAAAGAAGTCGTGGAGGCCATTTGAATGATGTTATATTCAGAACTTAATTGTATCGATTGTACTTCCCATTAAATAAGAAAACATTTGAATTTCCTTAACAATTAGTGTTTTTTTTTAAAGAAATCATATCACTCTTATTGGAAAACCCCATATATCAACTACATTAGAGTCCCTATTTAGGGAGTGACATAGAGGTAATCTTGCCGAATGTTACACCACTGGTTTTCCATTTTGCGATGTGTTTGCATTGTAACGGCACGATAGGAAGTCAAAGCCTGTACCGTCTAATCGTGTAATACAATATTAATGAAGATATGTGTCGGTGAGTAGTGCAGAATGCGCGTGTTCTTCATTTTGAAGAATTGGCCAGACAAATGGTTATTGGTTTCATGATAGGTGTAACATTTTTCTTCTATGCTGAATTTTTGGTTTATATGTTTAATGTCACACTTATAATACATGTAGGTAATTTGAATTTCCATAGCATCAACGAGCAGCGCTTGTTTCCTTTTTGTGATCGTTTTCTCACATGCTTCATTTTAAATTAAATGTGAAGTAAGAAAATAAAACGTGAAAAGGTGGCAAATTTCTGTGTATATCTTCGGAAATTATAAACAGCAACAAATGCAACATGAGTGACCGTTTACCAATATTTCGTAGGTCGAATTAACATTCTGAGAGATTCTCATCTACTGTTGTTACTGAACGCTCTTAAGTAGATGATAGGGGAAACATGATTTCATCTCGCTACACCACAAGCATCTGTGATGATATAAGTGAATCCATTTTCAAAATTACATTCGTACCACTCAGAGTTGTGTAAAGCTCGTGTGTCCACAAACATACATCTAATCTAATTACACTGGAGGCTACTCTGATATTCTAACCCTCATTCCATGGAGTCGGCTTGTTTAAAGGTAGTCTTGATATACACAACAGAACGTAATAAGTCGCACCTATGAAAAGCACTTATGGTTTCTGAACAATTTATATCTATTACATACTAGCGCCTTGTTTAGTCAATTGTGTACAAACAAGTGAAATGGCCACGCATCTTATTATCTCACCCACACAACTTACTGTATCACCAGTTAACAGTAAATATATTTTTGACTTGAGAAATGTGAACAGTTCCCTTTTATTCGGTATGACAAAGTTTGTACGTCCGTTGAAAAGGTGTTTGGTCAGTGGGGGGATAAAGAGCGTTAAATTAGGTGACGGACGCGTGAATGACGATAGAGATAACGACCTTGTTAAATTGTATTAGCTAGCACACGTGCGTTCTTTTATAGAAGCTTTCGAAGCTTATATATATATCAAAGGCTGGTAATAGGTGAGAAATAGGAGTACAATTTTTGTTATTTGGAGTTTCTAGAAGTTTGCAAGTACAGTTTGTTTCTGAAATTTTTTTACGAGCGTGAAAAAAGCAGTTTTGATAGTGTTAGTCGAGGTATAAGAATAATAAAATTAGGTGACAGGTACGTGAATGGTGATAGAGATAATGAGCTTGGGAAGGGTTATTACACGTGCGAAAACTCTACCGAGCGTTTGCTTCAAGGGCTATAGTAATAGGGTATTTTATAAGTTGCGCTTAGCTGGAAGGGACCGAATGAGTAAAAGAAAGGGTAGGACGTGTAGTTGATGATCCCTAAACGTGTGTGTGAAGAGGAAGAGAGAAAGTTAAGTGATAGAGAAGCCAAAGGAGAAGGAAGGCGACAAAGAGATCACCAAATGGAGAAGAGGATGTGAATAGGAAGGGACTAGGGCTAAGAGAAGAAGAAATGGAGAAGGTGCTGAGTAAATTAGAGAGTATGGAGGGCCTCAGAAGGGAAATTAGCGAGAATCGTGAGGAAAGTAAACAACTGGTGGAGGAGATTAGGGAGATCGAGGAGGAGCAAGCAAGAAAGGAGGTGGAGTGGAGCAAAGAAAAGAAGCAACTAAAGGAGGAGTTGAAGAAAATAAAAGGGTTGATGAAACATGAGAGAAGTGGATGAAGGAATAAAATAGTGGTAAGGGGAAGTAACATAGAAGAACCTGAGAAGAATTTGAAAGGGTTTATAAAGGACAAAGTGGGACTGAGTGTGGCGGTTCAAGGAGCATGGGTGTTGAATAAAGGGGCGGGAAAAGAATTAATAGTAGCGAAGCTGAGAAGTTGGGGCGAAAAAAGGGAGGTAATGAGGTATAACGAGAGAATAAGGGGTACGAGTTTGTATACAGAGGATGATTTAACACAGGAGGAAAGAAGGTTTCAAGAGGAAAGAAGAATGATAGCAAGAGAAGAAGGGGGGAAGGGAAGAAGACAAAAGTGGGTTACAGGAAGATATCGGTAGGGAAAATTAGATATGATTGGTACTAGGGAATAGGGGGCCGAATGAAAGGAGGCAAAGCGGAAAACAAATAACCATAGGGAAAAAACTAATGGAAGAGGTGGGGGAGAAAGGGAAAAGAAAGGCGACGAAACGAAAGAGATAAAAGACCTAAAGGTACTGTTCTGGAATGTGGCGGGAATAAGGAATAAAGACCAAGAATTGTGGGAGTTTATTAGGGAGCAGGATGTGGTTGAATTACTAGAGACGTGGGTGGAAGAAAAAGGATGGGAGAGATGGAAACTGGAGATGCCAAGGTAATTTTATTGGGTAGCGCAACATGCAGGAAAAAACAGAAATAAAACTAATGACGGTATACATATGTATAGTAGAGGGATGAAAGAGACAAGACAATGATAATAATAGGAGGGGATTTTAACGCGAGAATAGGGGAGGAGGGAGAACGCAAGGAAGAGCAGACAAGGGACTAAGTGCTAAACAAAGAGGGAAAAGCATTACTGGAATTGTGCAATGAAAGAGGGTGGGAAATAATGAATGGAAATGGAGAAGGAGAATAGAGGAGTACACGTATATGAGTGGGAGGGGAGAATCAATAATAAGCTACATAATAACAAATGTAAAGCGGGAGGGGGGTGCCGATATTTAAGGTAAGGGAGAGGGTGAGGTAAAAAGTAAGTCTATGTTTCCCAGGCTTGACTGATGAATGTGAAACCAAAAGTTCTGACAAGAAATTGCAGCTTGTATCTGTGATTCCAGGCATTGCCTGGCAAACCTAGACTTAACTGCTCACTACCATCGGGAGCTAACAGGATGGATAATCATCTTAAAAATCCTTGGTTTGGCTCATAAGGTAAAAGGCAACGCAAGACTTTCAACGCAGGCTGTGGAACAAATATAACGACGCTGTTATAAGTCGAAAACTAGCTTAGCTAGTTCTCTTGACAAATGTAATGTAATTAAATAAAAAACACAAATAATGTAAATAGGAATAAGAGCTTTACAAATAACGAGCAAATCAAGAGAAACTTGAGACTTTCTAAAAATGTATCTACCAAAAAATCTTATTGTGGCAATAGAACTTTCGCACGTTTTCTATTATTTTTCTCGAAATGTAGAAGAGTTCACCGAACTTGTTGATCTAAGGTGTAATTTAGATGCAGGGATTAACATAGAAATTTCAAAACTGCACTAAAAATTTACACAAATAAGTTAATAGTTTTCTTTATTTTGATTTCTAAATGCGTTTATTTAAATAGGTTTTAATTCTCCCAAATACCAAACATAAATTTACGTTGATCTGTTTTAACTGTTCAGACATTCCTACTTTGTCATAATTAATCAATAGAAAGTGTTATACGGATTATCATAATGTATATTCGTAAACAAGGATGTGTTAAAAAATTTAGATAGAGTCGTACCTAATCGTAATTCACGCGAAAATTTACTGGGACCGAGGCTGCATACGAAGTTCGAAAGTCCCTGTTGTAGATTTCCGTTAAAGTATGTGTGGATTTACATTTTGCCCTTTTTCGTTCACTTATTTATAGACTCTTGAAAATTCTGAATTCGTTTAGACCTTCTACGTTAATTAATCAATTCACACATTGTTCTACTTTTCCTTGACAGGTTTATAATTAATATCGTCAACGTGCGAAAAATCAATAGAAAAACTTAGGTCCGTGAAGTTGGAGGTACACCATCATCAAAATCAAAATGCAGTATTGCCATAATTTTGTGCTCATTTTGTGCTAATTTGTGCCGTATAAAACAAATTTTGTGCTCAAGCCCTAACGGAGTTATTCAACATTTTGTATCTGTACCTCCAACTTCACGCTGGAGGTACACCATCACCAAAATGAAAATGCAGCATAGCCATAATTTTGTGCTCATTTTGTGCTAATTTGTGCCGTATAATACAAATTTTGTGCTCAAGTCCTAAGGGAGTTATTCAACATTTTATATGTGTACCTCCAACTTCACGCTGGAGGTACACCATCACCAAAATGAAAATACAGCATAGCCATAATTTTGTGCTCATTTTGTGCTAATTTGTGCCGTATAATACAAATTTTGTGCTCAAGTCCTAAGGGAGTTATTCAACATTTTATATGTGTACCTCCAACTTCACGCTGGAGGTACACCATCATCAAAATGAAAATACAGCATAGCCATAATTTTGTGCTCATTTTGTGCTAATTTGTGCCGTATAATACAAATTTTGTGCTCAAGTCCTAAGGGAGTTATTCAAGATTTCATATCTGTACCTCCAACTTCACGCTGGAGGTACACCATCACCAAAATGAAAATACAGCATAGCCATAATTTTGTGCTCATTTTGTGCTAATTTGTGCCGTATAATACAAATTTTGTGCTCAAGTCCTAAGGGAGTTATTCAACATTATATATGTGCACCTCCAACTTCACGCTGGAGGTACACCATCACCAAAATGAAAATACAGCATAGCCATAATTTTGTGCTCATTTTGTGCTAATTTGTGCCGTATAATACAAATTTTGTGCTCAAGTCCTAAGGGAGTTATTCAAGATTTCATATCTGTACCTCCAACTTCACGCTGGAGGTACACCATCACGAAAATGAAAATGCAGCATATCCATAATTTTGTGCTCATTTTGTGCTAATTTGTGCCGTATAATACAAATTTTGTGCTCAAGTCCTAACGGAGTTATCCAAGGCCACCTAAGGCCTTGAGTTATCCAAAATTTTATATCTGTACCTCCAACTTCAGGCTGGAGGAAGGTAGCTACACCATCACCATAACATAGCATTGATTTAAACATTATTTGGCGATAAATCCTAAGAAAAGTGTTTCTGACTGAGACCGAAAGAAAATAGGATATACTTTTTTTCTTGGGATTGTTCCATATGCATTATAAGAGCAAATTTTATCAACAGCTTTGTTGGCCATTTCTAGATGTTGTAAACTTTAACTAACTAAGTATATTGGAAAAAAACTGAATTTAAATATAAAAAAATACAACATAAGTAAGTATAATTATTCTGTTTTAATTTAGTTAGTAGTAATACTTATTTGGTCTTAATTATTAATCAATTGTTAAATGTTATTGGGTATTAGACCAGGTATAAGTCAGTAGTTAATTATTTATTTCTCAATATTTCGCAAGCTAATTGCTTGCTTCTTCAGGAAAATAAATGTTTAACAAGTCATATAAACACAGATTAAGGTCATATCAAACACAGATGAAATTTCATCTATTAGCCATTTTTCTGACATTATTTAAAATTTTATCTTTACAATATTTTAATAATTGTTGTGTTTGATATGACCTTAATCTGTGTTTATATGACTTGTTAAACATTTATTTTCCTGAAGAAGCAAGCAATTAGCTTGCGAAATATTGAGAAATAAATAATTAACTACTGACTTATACCTGGTCTAATACCCAATAACATTTAACAATTCTGTTTTAACATCAAGCGAGAAAGTCAAATGTATGCATTGAAGTAAGAAACTCATATTAAGTAAATACGTGGATGAAATGGATGGTGTAGGTCGTAACATGCAAGATCCTGCAATATGTTTTCAAATAAATAACAATTAAACCTGTTTCGACTGAAAGTTTGTATGAAAATCACTACTTCCACTTTTCATAATTCAAGTAAGGATTCTCTTCAAAAATTAGGATCTCTGATGGTTTGCCATTCCTTCCTGGCTTTTCTTTTCTTTGCTATTAATTTCCTTGGGTTAGTTGGTACCTTTAAGTCTCTTTGATAGTAGGTTCGGTATAGCTATCCATGCTTTGATTTTTTTCTGTGCTAGTAATGGTTTCAGTGAGTGTCAAGATTACAGGGGAGTGATCTGAGCTCATGACATATTCATCACTCAGGTCAATGTAGTTTGACGATATATTCTTGCTAATCAAGAAGTCTAGTGAATCTGGCCTCTTGTTAACATCAGTGGGCCAGTATGTTGGTTTTCCTGTGGTGTGTGCTGAACATCCGAAGTCATATATTGCTCGTCGTAGTTCTCTGCATTTAGTTGTGGTTATGGTGATACCCCATTCGGCGTTCTTTGCATTAAATAAGTCTCCTCCAACAATAAATTTTTCCTGGAAATTTTGATGGAGATTTCAGTAATCTGTTCTTAAATGGTGTCTTGGGGGTATGTAGGATGCTGCCACGGATATCCTTTTTTTGTATTAATTTTTAATGAGATATTCGGCTTCTCGAATTTCAAATTCCTAATACTGTTGGATGTGTTGCTTAATGATAACAGCACTTCCGCCTCTCACTGTGCCGAGGGCGGTCTAGGACAAGTCAGCGCCGGCGACTCATCGCGGCCATCTCATCGCCGAGCCATCTCATCGCCGGCGCCGGCCAACTCATCGCCGAGCCATCTCGTTAAAATTAAAAATTGTTAGTAGTGGAACAACATAGCATACAAAAAGCCATCAGTATATATATATTTATTCACAGCCATCATTAAGTCATTAACGGTTAACGATTGATTAAAATATAAATGAATGTTAAATATCAGGTAAGTATTATTGATTGTTTATTAACGCTATCATTATCGATTTAAAGCTCTGTAAAGCTGATTATCAATTGATTAAGATTTAAGGGAATGTTAATGTCATATGTTAATGTAATATCTTGATGTTCGGTATCGGTATTTATACAAGCAAGTAAAAGGGGATAGGTAAGAATGTGCTGAACTTATCGAAAACAAAATCGGCGATGAGTTGGCCGGCGTTGAGATGGCTCGGCGATAAGATGGCCGCGATGAATCGGCCGCGATGAGTCGGCGACGCTGACTTGTCCCATTCCGGCCGAGAGAATGTGTAGTATGATAGCAGGAGGAGTCTTTTAGTTTTAGAAAATCTTCTTTTGTGCAATGCGTCTCTGATCTTTGTGTGAATAGAGTTGCTTGGAGTTCGTCCAAATGATGTTTCAACCCATTGGCATTCCACGTCATTATGCGCAAGTTAGCCATTTTGAATTTTTGAGTTAGCCCCTTGCCTAATTGGTTTCTCTAAGTTTTCCAGCCTTTGGTTGATAGCTTTGTTTTCTTTTTCTTGGCGATTTAGTTTTTCCAATACTATCTCAGAATTTTGACTCAATGGTGGTGGGATTATCGGTTTTGGTATATTATAATCATCGCGGCGATCTCAGATAGCGGCCCGCCGCTTACCGATTATATGACCCCTCGGTCCCTGCTATAAAAATGTTAAATGTACGTACGTGATAATAATTACACTTATCGCACTTATCACACTCTGCGCTTGCACCGGTGATACACAACTTTACTCAATGAAAGTCAAACCACTTATAATAATATAATATATATACTAATAAGTTTACGATAACCTCTAATAGTTTCATACACTTTTGTGCAATTAAAACAATTAAGAACAAAATTGGCACCTTCATAAAAGACATGGTTTGGTAAAAAAAAGCATTAATAAAGGCAGCAATAAAACACAATGAACAGATTATTTTATCCTTAAAAAGACCATATTTCGTATGTTCAATGACAATAAAAACAAAACTGTGAGTGACGATAATATCTCAATCAAACATGAAGGAAAATTAGTCACCGATGCAAATTGTCGGTTAAATTTATTTAGCAATCATTTCCGATTAGACATAGTTAACAATCAGAGTAAGGAAGAGTATACAAAAACTACAAGGTAAATCACTTTTTCATTATCCCCCCCCATGAAAGTGTCCATTTCAATTCTGATCGCAGATAGCGAAACCGAAAGTGAAACTGTCGTGGTGATCCGGTTGCTAGGTCTGAAAAACTTTCGGTACCTGGACGACGAAAAAGTCAAAATGACATTTGAATTAATAACACAGAAGTTTATTTTTTATTTGGTTAAATTACATCTTCACGTATCGTTTCCATTTCTTTTACTTTGCACCAATTTGCAAAATTTCTCGTAGGTCTAGGTACATTTGCTAGTATAGGTCCTTTGACTTTTTTGGTAACCTCGGCTCCACTACGCTACGCCTCGCCCATTTACAAACACCTCGCAATGAAAAGTACGCTTTCGTAGCTTGTAATGCAAATAACTGTTTCTCAAACCAACAGATTCCTTGGAAATCGTCGATATAATCAGAAACCTAAACAACAAAAACTCGGTGAGCATTGATGAGGTACAATTGAAATTGTTAAGAAGGTTGCTTACCTCATAGCAAATCCTCTTTCGCATATAGTAAATACAATTATTACAAGTGGTGTTTTTCCAGGTAAATCAAAAATAGCAATATAACTATTCCCGTGTTTAAAAAGGGTAATAGAGAACACATCGGAAACTACCGTCAAGTGTCTATATTACCTGCTTTTTCAAAAATTGTAGAGAGGGTTATCTTTAATCAAATCACTGGTCATCTACTAAAAAATACTATTTTAAACGTTAGCCAATATGGCTTCTTAAAAAGCAAGTCGACTGAAATGGTAATCTTCAACTCCTTCTCACCTGTTCTGGATCAACTAGACCAAAGGAACTATGTTGGAGGTGTATACTTCGACTTAACGAAAGCGTTTGACAAAATAGACCATCAGATACTTTTAGAAAAGTTACAACAGTATGGTATACGTGGTATACCCCTCAATCTCATACAGTCTTACCTTACTAATCGGTACCAAGTAGTCTGTTTGAATTCAAAATATAACGGAGTAAATAGAACTATTCCATCTTCACCATCAAAAATCCTGACTGGAGTTCCACAGGGGTACATACTGGAACCTCTAATATTTATACTATACGTAAACGATCTGGCGAACATACAAAAAATGTAAATCAAGTGTGTCAATTTGCGGATGATACTTCTTGTATAGTCTCGCAAGACAGTAAATAAAACCTGTACACGAATATTGCGGATACGGTTTTAGTTATGGATGACTGGTGTAATAAAAACTTACTATCTTTAAATAAAAATAAAACCGCTTGCTTATTATTCAAGAACGTTGAAAATTTAAATGTAATTAACCTAAATATATCAGTTAGTAATAGCACAAAATTTGTAGGAGTAATTATACAGGAGGACCTGGGCTGGAAAGATCATATATCATCAATTATATCTAAATTAAGTCTAGCTTGCTTTGTGATCCGTAATCTAAGAAATCAACTGAACGTTGAATGTCTGAGATTGTTTTATTTCGCCTATGTTGAAAGTGTTTTGACATATGGCATATTGTTCTGGCATTCATCAACGGATAGCAAAAAGGTTGTTCTTATGCAAAAAAGAATTTTAAGAAATATGCTACAGCTACCCTGCCAAGAAACATGTCGACCTCATTTAAAAAAATTACATTTATTAACGGTTCCATCTTTATACAGGGTGAGTTTTTTTTCATTATTTGTATGGGGATTTCGGAAACCATAAGAGTTACACATTTGCTTAAATGGGGAAAGATTTGCTTCTTTGGAAGACTAATCCAGATATGCTTTTGTTGATTTAAGAAAATGCATGGCTTACTAGATATTTGTAAAAAAGTAAAATTCTCCAAAATCGTTTCAGCCCTTTAGTTCGTTTATTTCTAAAGATAGATCAAAATTGTTTAAATACAATTTGTAGATAATTTTGTGCCGAATAACGTCACCGTATTGGTTTTTTAATTTTGCTTAGCATTTTGAGGTTATGAAGCAAAGTTGAATTTTTTTAAATGGAAACAATAGTTGGCTATGAAGTATTTTAATAGCGCATTTTTTTCTGATTGTAATGATGTAAGAGTTGTATCACTTATTTTAATAAATAAAGGCACAATACACGTTTTCCTATTATTAGGTGTACCAAAAATCACATCCTGCCATGAAAAACAAAAGAAATTTACAGTAAGTGTTCGAAATGTACACAATTATTATCGACACACCCTTAGACTTTTTTGTATTTGGAGGAATAAAAGATGCAGGAGCTGCAGGAAGTTGTTATTAATGCGTTTAGCAGATTAGATGTAAATGGGGGTAAAATTGGGAAAGCTGTTAACTTCATGTTGAAAAGGTGTCACAATGTGTGTCGATAATAATTTCTTTTGTTTTTCATGGCAGGATATGATTTTTTGCAAACCTAAATAATAGGAAAACGTGTATTGTGCCATTGAATAACTAATACTTAGTTATTCAATGATTGTGCCTTTATTTATCAAAATAAGTGATACAACCCTTACATCATTACAATCAGAAAAAAATGCAGTATTAAAATGCGTCATAGCCAACCATGGTTTCCATTTAAAAAAATTCAACTTTGCTTCATAACCTCAAAATGCTAAGCAAAATTAAAAGACTAGTACGGTGACGTTATTCGGCACAAAATTATCTACAAATTGTATTTGAACAATTTTTATCTATCTTTAGAAATAAACGAATTAAATGGCTGAAACGATTTTGGAGAATTTTACTTTTTTACAAATATCTAGTAAACCATGCATTTTCTTTAATCAACAAAAGCGTATCTGGATTAGTCTTCCAAAGAAGCAAATCTTTCCCCATTTAAGCAAACGTGTAACTCTTATGGTTTCCGAGATTCCCCATATAAATAATGAAAAAAAACTCACCCTGTATATATACAAATTAGCAGTTTATGTCAAAACTAATAGTGCCACATTCCAAAGGAATTCGGACTGCAATAACCACAAGATGAATCTTCGCAGGAAAAATAATCTAAGTATACCTAAATACAATTTTTCATTGGTCCAGAGGGGCCCAAAATTCAAAGCGATAAAGGTATTTAATGCACTACCGCATAAAATAAAAGAAGTAAACAATATAAATAAATTTAAATATAATTTAAAAACATTTTTGTTGGAGAAGTGTTATTATTCCTACAGAGAATTTTGCGATGAATTTATAGTTTAGAAGGTATCGTAAATTTTCCGATATGTACACATTTATATAATTTTTTGTCTTTATGTAATGGCACACTAATTACTATTAGTATGTGTCTTGATTTGACACTGTCTTTGTCTTCTGTTGAAGAATTTACAGCAATAAATTATTATTATTATTAAATGACTTGCTAAATGAATGCTTCCCTTTGAAATGATAATATACATATATGTAGTTTCATTTCTATAAACTGCATATAATTATAAAGTAAAATAAATAATGTTATAGTTAAACAATAATAAATAACGAACAGGATAATACAAAAAACAATAAAATCGCGAACACTTGAGCTTGTTATACAGTAAGATACCGTACCTATACAACATTTACAAACTGCCCAGCCAACACAGTTGCTATTTTCTATCAATACAAAACCTAAAACAAACAAGATCACTATTAGGGTGTGACAAGAGTGGTATAAGTCCAGCTCAGGTTCACAAGTCAATATTGAAACAATAGTGAATTAATTGTTAGTCTCACTTATATTTCAAATCGCGCTGTCGATGATCTATTGAAAAGTAAATAATATCTTTTCAATTAGGATTTGTTTAATGATTATAATGTATCACTCCTGCATTGTTTATGACTTAATGCTTCAAATATGAATGTAACACTATAGTTCCATTTATGATTGAAATGATTTTGAAATTGAATTTATTGTAAGCACGTGTGGACTGTGGACCTCAATTAATGAAGGCCATATTGAGTTTATTTTCCACAAACTTAGACATTATATATTTAATTGTTTTTAATTGTCCACAATATTGTTTTATACTTATTAGTTTTTGTTTAAGTCGTTTACATAACCTTAACTTGTTCCCCATGTGATAATCTTCCGTAGCGCCCATTTCACTACACATTTTAATAATGTATTGACGTCTTTCATTACTTATAAAAAACATTTTGCTTGATAATGGTAATGGTCATTACCGAAACATGTCGCAACCATAACTAATGTTATAATTTATACCTTCGACGAATAATTTTAATTGCACTCACTCGGCAATTAATTTATTTAAATTTTCATATTTCACATTAAGAAAAGGTAAGGGGAGGCTTAGAGTTTCTATTACTATTCCATTTACCCCCTTTGGAGAACCCGAACTATTCCATAGATGTATTTGTAATTATATGTAGGTAGTTTATAGAAATGAAACTATATGTATATTATTATTTAAAAGGGAAGCATTCATTTAGCAAGTCATTTAATAAGACATCTTGAAGAATCCATGCCTTTTATGACGGTGCCAATTTTGTTCTTAATTGTTTTAATTGCACAAAAGTGTATGAAACTTTTAGAGGTTATCGTAAACTTATTAGTAAATTATAAGTGGTTTGACTTTCATTGAGTAAAGTTGTGTATCACCGGTGCAAGCGCAGAGTGTGATAAGTGCGATAAGTGTAATTATTATCACGTACGTACATTTAACATTTTTATAGCAGGGACTGAGGGGTCATATAATCGGTAAGCGGCGGGCCGCTATCTGAGATCGCCGCGATGATTATAATATACCAAAACCGATAATCCCACCACCATTGAGTCAAAATTCTGAGATAGTATTGGAGAAACTAAATCGCCAAGAAAAGGAAAACAAAGCTATCAACCAAAGGCTGGAAAACTTAGAGAAACCAATTAGGCAAGGGGCTAACTCAAAAATTCAAAATGGCTAACTTGCGCATAATGACGTGGAATGCCAATGGGTTGAAACATCATTTGGACGAACTCCAAGCAACTCTATTCACACAAAGATCAGAGACGCATTGCACAAAAGAAGATTTTCTAAAACTAAAAGACTTCTCCTGCTATCATACTACACATTCTCTCGGCCGGAATGGGACAAGTCAGCGTCGCCGACTCATCGCGGCCGATTCATCGCGGCCATCTTATCGCCGAGCCATCTCAACGCCGGCCAACTCATCGCCGATTTTGTTTTCGATAAGTTCAGCACATTCTTACCTATCCCCTTTTACTTGCTTGTATAAATACCGATACCGAACATCAAGATATTACATTAACATATGACATTAACATTCCCATAAATCTTAATCAATTGATAATCAGCTTTACAGAGCTTTAAATCGATAATGATAGCGTTAATAAACAATCAATCATACTTACCTGATATTAACATTCATTTATATTTTAATCAATCGTTAATGACTTATTGATGGCTGTGAATAAATATATAAAAAGTTTGGAAATAAAAATAATCCTAAACTTAAACGTAGATTGCCATTAAAGCGCCTAGGTTATTTGCAGGTGTAGTATATTTTTTTTAATTGATACAAAATGGCAACATGACCCTAAACAAAGTTTGGAAGTAAAAAAAATGCTAAACTTAAACGTAGATTGCCACTACGCGGTACTTTTGTATCGTATATGATTATTAGTTATGTTATAAGTAATTAACGGATACTGATGGCTTTTTGTATGCTATGTTGTTCCATTACTAACAATTTTTAATTTTAACGAGATGGCTCGGCGATGAGTTGGCCGGCGATGAGACCTTCCTCCAGCCTGAAGTTGGAGGTACACATATAAAATGTTGAATAACTCCCTTAGGACTTGAGCACAAAATTTGTATTATACGGCACAAATTAGCACAAAATGAGCACAAAATTATGGCTATGCTTTATTTTCATTTTGGTGATGGTGTACCTCCAGCGTGAAGTTGGAGGTACAGATATAAAATGTTGAATAACTCCCTTAGGACTTGAGCACAAAATTTGTATTATACGGCACAAATTAGCACAAAATGAGCACAAAATTATGGCTATGCTGTATTTTCATTTTGGTGATGGTGTACCTCCAGCGTGAAGTTGGAGGTACACATATAAAATGTTGAATAACTCCCTTAGGACTTGAGCACAAAATTTGTATTATGCGGCACAAATTAGCACAAAATGAGCACAAAATTATGGCTATGCTGCATTTTCATTTTCGTGATGGTGTACCTCCAGCGTGAAGTTGGAGGTACAGATATGAAATCTTGAATAACTCCCTTAGGACTTGAGCACAAAATTTGTATTATACGGCACAAATTAGCACAAAATGACCACAAAATTATGGCTATGCTGTATTTTCATTTTGGTGATGGTGTACCTCCAGCGTGAAGTTGGAGGTGCACATATAAAATGTTGAATAACTCCCTTAGGACTTGAGCACAAAATTTGTATTATACGGCACAAATTAGCACAAAATGAGCACAAAATTATGGCTATGCTGTATTTTCATTTTGGTGATGGTGTACCTCCAGCGTGAAGTTGGAGGTACACATATAAAATGTTGAATAACTCCGTTAGGGCTTGAGCACAAAATTTGTTTTATACGGCACAAATTAGCACAAAATGAGCACAAAATTATGGCTATGCTGTATTTTCATTTTGGTGATGGTGTACCTCCAGCGTGAAGTTGGAGGTACACATATAAAATGTTGAATAACTCCGTTAGGGCTTGAGCACAAAATTTGTTTTATACGGCACAAATTAGCACAAAATGAGCACAAAATTATGGCTATGCTGCATTTTGATTTTGGTGATGGTGTACCTCCAACTTCACGGACCTGAAAAACTTTGCGTTACAATGTAAAATGTAAAATACAGGGGTTTAGTATTGCGTTTTACAGAGAAAAGTATTCTTATTGTATAGCATTATGCAGTAAGTAAGTGTAAGATGGTAAATAATACTTATATTTATTTGTTTGTTTTGCTGTGTATCAAACAGATTTCGCTCACATGCCCTTAGCCTTAGATTTACTTTGTCAACAGGTCCAGTTGTGCTGTTAATCGTTTGGCCTTTAGATATCATTACCACCTTTTTGTTCTAAAATCCAAAAGTATATTGTGTAACTAACGAAACCAAAGGTTTGTTGTTCTGGGTCCTCGATTCATCAGATAATTAAGTTCTGAACACAGGTTCAGTATACCGCCCGTTTCATAAACCGAGAAAATCTATTGGCTGATAACGTATATTCTTCAGCTTCATCACACTTTAGTTTTTCCACACATTACTATTGCGATAAATCGTATCGAAGGTCATAAAAAATCATCACTGGAAAATCACGATTCGAAATATCCATTTTTTTACAAACTTACTACTTTTAAAATTCTGTACAAAAAATCGAAATCCTACGTAGTGCAAATAAAAGCCTTAAAGGTCAAGATAAATCGATATAAATTCGCGTTACTAAAAGTAAGTGGTTTCCGTGTTATTAGGGGTTGTTTAAATTGAATATTTTTCTTAAAATCACAATTTTTTCAAAATTGGTAAGCGATAGGTATAAGGAACGTTTAATAAAGTTACCTTAGTTTTTAACGTATAATCTAAAAATGTAATAAAATACAGGGGGTTGCATTTAAAAAACCAAACTTTGATATATTACAATTTTGTGAAGCATCCTGTATAATTGAAAATAATTTTAAAAAATAGTCGTTATCAATTTACATATGTCACCAAAAAATGAAGCTGATATCTTGTACCCTTTAGGCACAACAGACCGAGGGAATAGTCGTGAATCACCCTGTATATTTTGTCTGTGATAATAGTTATTTCTGTATTAAATTATAAGGGTCTTAATTACCAAGGATTAATGTTGTAAATAATGGGGACACAATTAAAATAAAAGTCATATTTTTCCTCGTCCGTTAAAAAGTGTAAAGTGCTGTCTTCAGTTACTATTGTATATATTTATAAGTAAGGAAGTGTAATTTGGGTAGAATTCGCATACCCTAATAAGTTCATTTGAAATATTTGGTGACCCCGACGTGATATTGCGCTGACGATGGTAAATTTAGAAAAGGCGAGTAAGGCCAGGAGCCATGAACGGGTTGCGGCCACGAAGACCGTCAATGCGGCGGAGCTGGAGTGGTCAAGGCCAAGGAAGATATCGACGAGGAGGAATTGGAATATTTGATGACAAGCTTAGATGGTCATCTGGAAAAATTAACTGATTTCAATTTCAAAGTTTATGATTTGATGATGGAGACGGATGCTGCTAATAAGGATTTTGAAGATGAACGGACAGCAGCAGATAAATATTTGAAGAGACTGAGTAAGACAAGAAGTAAAATTTTGGAAATATTGAAATCGCAAGGACAAGTTCCGTTTCGTCCTGTGTCTCCTAACGGTAGTGCCAGTGAATTTATGAGTCATAGATCTTCAAAGTCAGTTCATCATGGATACAAACTACCGAAGATTGAGTTGAGGAAATTTGGAGGTGAGTTGAAGGACTGGTTGAGTTGGTGGACTCAATTCCAGAAAATTCATGAAGATGAAGACCTCCATTCCAGCGACAAATTTCAGTATTTGTGTCAATCAGTGGTTGCTGATATAAGAGCAAAGGAACTGGTTGAGAGTTGCCCCCAGACTGCAGAAAATTACCTAAAAGTAATTGAAGCTGTCAAGTCTCGGTTTGGACGTGAAGATTTGCGGATTGAGGTATACGCCCGTGAATTACTGAAATTAGTGATTTAAAATTCATTATCCAAAGGTAACGTGAAGATTTCATGTATGTTCGATAAATTAGAAAGTTACCTAAGGGCATTGGAGTCCATTGGAGTCACGTCTAAGAATTACGCTGCCATACTTTACCCATTAGTTGAATCCTGCCTTCCAGAAGATTTGTTGAGAATTGGGCACCGGATGAGAAGTTGTAATGTGGGGGAAGTGGACTTGGACAGATAAGGAAATCAACTCACTCAGTTGTTGGGATTTTTGAAATCGGAAGTGGAGAGCGAGGAGAGAATTTTTCCAGCCCGTGAAGGATTTCGAGTTGAAAAGGAAAGAAACAAGCCACAGAGGAAGTGCGAATGCCAACTGCTGCTGGACTTTCTTCCGGTGAAAATGGTGGGAGTGAAAAAGTATTGTGCTGTTTTTATAAGAAGACCCACCCCAGCTACGATTGTTTTCAAGCCCGAAAAATGTCATTGCCGGATAAAAGAAAAATTTTACTAAGTAAGAGGTGCTGTTTTTCTTGTTTGAAAATTGGTCATCCAGCCGTGAAGTGTAAGCGTCGTATAAATTGTGTTGTATGTGGGCGTAAGCATTACGCCATTGTATGCCCGGACCTCCCAGCTCACAAAATTGAAGCGAGAGCGATAATAGAGACAGGTTCTCAAAAGTACTACGTTTTAAAGAAGTGAGCGGAGAAGTTGGGATTTCCGATGTTGTTGAGTCAGTCTATGGCCCATTTGTTATTTGGAGGAATTTAGTCCGAGATGCAGAGTCATGAGAGAGAGGAAGTGACCCTTGCAAGTGACAATGGACAATTTACTCTTAAATTCCAAGCTTTGGACCAAGCAGTAGTCTGTGGAAACATTCCTCGTGTACGCAAGGGTCCTTAGTTCAGGGAATTCAAGAGGAAGAAGATTTGGATTTCAGATGTTGGATCGGACTGTCCAGAGATAGAAATGTTGATAGGAGCTGATTTCGCAGCTTAATTATGGACAGGGCGCGTTGGGAAGTTGACGAGTGGACTGTTGGCGGTCGAAAAAAGTTGGATGGACACGCATTGGTCAAGTAGCTTCCGTTCTAAGTAAGAGTTGTTCATCTTCGCTGGTTACGTCTCTTATCACTCAGGAGTCATCCATCGCAAATCCTTGGTCTTTGGAGACAATTGGAACTCGGGATGCTGGTGAAGATAAAACTAAATTGGAGTTAGAAACAACAACCAAGGTACATTTTCGTCAAAGGACAAAAGAAGATTTGCGCCGTCGGTTTCGTAATGAATATTTGAATCAGTTGTTTGACCGGCGCGGCGGCTCAAGAATTTGCGATTAGGAAGTTGAATGCAGGAAAGGATGGGAAAGTTGGTGTAGCATTTTGTGAAGACTGGAAATGGAGAATTGCTACGTCCTATCCAACGTTTATACCCCTTAGAGGTCAGGTCAGGTGACCTACAAGTCAACGACATAGGTCAGCCGACCAAAGAAGAAGTCAGCAGTGGGAAGCTTCTCCGCGTCCGTTTCGGGCGACCAGTCCAAGAGCTGGAGATTTTCGAAGCCGGAGTTAATTGTGATTTGTAATTAATTACAAATCAGGTGGGAGGATGTGGGAACCAGGTCATCAAAATATTAATCAAGTAGCATCATGGTTGTGATGGTAATAAAATAAATAGTTTTCGTTTTGTAATCAATTAAAATAAAAGTCATAATAAGTTCATTTGGAACAACCTGTGTTAGAAGGTTAGTCAACCGGGACCGGTACAATTTATTTAACTTCTCATAATATTACACCTGTTATCTGCATTGTAACAGTTTAAGGATCTAAAAAGCATAACCCATCATTACATCTCATCATATTTTTCATTAAGTAAATTTGCTAAGGGGAGGTTGTGAGTGTTCAATTACTTTACCATGACGATATAAGCCTGGTCAGAAATAAAATAAATATGTAATTAGTATGCTATCTGAAATAATAGATAAAATACAACAAACCGCAATGGCAAGTAAGTTTATTTTATACAAATATACAGTCAATGGATTGTAGATTGTCCTTTGTCAAGATGCGCACTACCAAATATTTTTAGTGGGCGTTGCTTAAGGATACTCTGCTAAAAAGTGGTACTTTATTCGTTAATATTGGTTCACGATTCCGTCTATTTTTTTAAGTTTATCTCAAAAATGTGTATAAAGAGTGTATAATTCTACAATGTTTTGTTATGCTAATGAGTTATTCAACTTGGTTATCATATTACCATTAATATTAATTAATTAATTATTATTATCAGATAGGAGTCTTGCACTATTGCAAAGTATTAGTTAATGAGGTTGTCGCTACGAAGTAGTCCTTGCGACCAGTACACTTGTTATAAAGATAAACCCCCGCTGTGTCGTTCATTAAGAAATCGACACCCTCCAACTTGCCGCCTTATTATCTTAAAATAGTTTACAAAACGTTTCAGTTGTGAATCGATTAAATGTATTTAACCAGGTATTAGGTAATCTGCTAATAAATATATCTGCTTTCATAATTGTTTCAACTGTTAAAAATAAGTCATAAATCTGTTGCTTTAATCCTGTATAATTAGAGAGTTGTAGCTGCAGTGATGTCTAATTTGTCAAGATTAGGCTAGAGCAGTATTATAGAGGATTTGGCACACTATATCTGTAGACCGAAGATGTCTTACGATGTACTAATGGGCCTGGGATATGTGATTTATACCTTGTCGTTCATTATTTCAATTTCACTATCCCTTATCCATGTGTTGTGTCTAAATTAACAAACTATTTATTTAGTCCGTGCGAATATTAATACTTAAACTAAGGATATTATCAGCTTAATTATTAATATATTGAACTACTTACTGATAACGGTATGTAATTTTTATTTTCAGAGCAGGTGCAAATTTTTATAGAATTCTAATTTCAACCAACTTCAAAACTTAATAGTATCTTAATATCGAAATTTTGATTTTAATGGCTTCCCGACGGCGAACAGGTTATCAGATCGAAAAATCTACCAGTGATTTGGAATCGGCAAAGAATTTCCTATGAATTGACACCACTTCCAGTTTTCGAAACCCTGTAACATCGTACCACGCACAGACACATAGACATTCAGATGAATTAATTAACAAACTTTTTGAAGTTGCTTGAAAATACTTAATGTATCTGCAAAAAAATATATAAAAAACATACAATCAAATTATAAACTGTAGTAGAAAACTTTGATCAGTATAATACTATAATTAAATAAGATGTATGTTGGAAAAAGTTTTTGTTTTATATGTCGTTGTATCTCTACTATTTACACATTAATGGATCAGTAACAATATCTGTTCGATACTTAACACGATTCATTTTAATTTTTTTTGTCTACTAACTCAGACCTGTTAGTTTTAGTCATAAATATCGATCATTTATTTTAATTAGTTTTGTCTACGAAACCAAACCTTCATATTGAGTCAACTCTAATATTTCTTAAATTAATACCTTAACTAGGGGCGTGAAACGGTTCCGGTTGCGGATCCAAAACAAGAGCCGGTATGGATCCGGATCTCCAGCTACGATATATCTGGAACCGGATTTCTTCGGATCTCATTCACAATTCGGATCCTTAAGATCCGGATCCGTAGATCCGCATTTGTTTAACCGGATCCGAAATTCGATCACACGTGAATTCGGTTGTTGATGTTTGAAATGAACTTCGCGATTTTTTGTGATACCTATAAAATTTATCCATCGGAATCTCAAAATGGAGGTATCTGGATCAGTAAATGAAATTTACTGTAATCTAGTAACCTCCTCCACGAATTTATTAATTTATAAATACTGTTACAGACTTTAGATCCGGATCCTATGTAAATTAATAGTAATGCAGGCCCGGATTTAACTCACAAACCCGTAGATCCGTGGATTAGGATTTAATCCCCAATTCTGTAGATCCGGATTTAACCTTCGGGTTTTCGATCCGGATCTACAAAATCCGGTATTCGGATCTATTGGATCCGGATATTTTTGGATCCGATATCCGGATCCATAAAATTTGCGGATCTTTACAGCCCTAACCTTAACACCAATAAATTGTAGTCTACCCTATTAAAAACGTCAATCATACTTAAGTACATGTTACCGATTAGTTTTCAGATTGCATGAATCTAAGCTCCCACCAATCAGAATATTGTATATTTTGCACCCATTTTGTTTGTACCGATGTATTAAATACGGTGTAATATATCCATTTCAAGAAGATTCTTAACTCTAATTTTTACGGGATTCTTACTCCCATATTTACGAGATTCTTAACTATAATATTTACGAGATTCGTACTATAATTTTTACGAGATTATTACTCCAATATTTACGGGGTTCTTAACTCTAGTTTTTACGGGATTCTTACTCCCATAGAGATTCGTATTATAATATTTACGAGATTCGTACTACAATTTTTACGGGATTCGTACTCTAATTTATACGGGATTCTTACTCTCTTACTTTAATGTAAATTCACTTGTTAAGCAATTATTAAATCAAGCTTGTACAATATATAAATACAATTAAACCTTTCAAGTGTTTTACTTATAATAAACTTTATTGTACATTGTGGCACAACTATATCATCCGCAACAATATCTACTCCGTCATCAAGTTGCCTCATTTTGGCATTTTGACTCCTGAAACCAGTTTGCTTCCAAAATGTCATTATCATCCAAACAAAACACCTAATTCTAGCACGTGACAGTGATACTGATAAGTATCTATTGGACTGTACGCAAATTTTACCAATATGTAGTAGGTAGAAAATCTATAATGAAGTCAGACCATAAACCGTTGCTGACGTTATTCGGTGAGCATAAGAATTTACCACAAATGGCGATGGGCGGTTACAGCGTTGGTCCCTGTAATTATCCAATTTTGATTATGTTTTTAAACACATTAAGGGTTTAAATAAAATTGTTGTAAACTAAAAAAAAGGTATTAATAATGTAAAAGCAGACACGATTACCTTTGAATGCCAACGATTCGGTTGAGGATGAGTTTGATTATTTAAATTTTATTGTTGATCAAGTACCAGGAGATGTAAACTTAGTTAGATCAGAAACTATGCGCGATACTGTATTAAGACAGGTTAAGGCAGGCATGAGTTTCACAAGAAAATGGAAATTAGTTGTTAGAACCATTTGTTTGTTAGGCAGAATGAATTGTCATTGGATAACAATGTTGTCATGTGGGGATATTGAGTTATGGTGTCGTAGTAAATTATTAGGAGAGCTACACAGTATGCATGAAGGGGTAGTAAAAATGAAAGCAAATACGAAGGCTTATTTCTGACCAAGACATTTAAAATGTAATAATGCGTGCAACATTGCTTGGAAAAACAAACCAGAACAGAGTAAAGCACAAATGATTCCCTGTGTGCGTGGTGGTTACCGTTTTGAAAGTGGTGGCCATAGATAACGGAACGCAATTAGGAAGAATTTTCAAAATTCTTAGCAAGTAATGGTATTGTACATTGAACTTCTCCTACCTTTCTAACTAATGTGCTATAGTGTAGGGGCATATGTGATCCGTGGGATTTTGAATGAAGGAATATAGAGACTAGTGGGGATGCATAGGTTAAGGGTCACACAATCACGTACTACCGGGTGTTTTGCCTGAATATGCGGCAGAGGGCGTCTCTGACGTCATAAATTCAAGATCGCCGTGGCAATGGATGTTAATCTCATTTTTCCGCTGTAATTCGTTTCAGAATAATTTTATAACAATTTTAGTAAGAACATTTCTTGTTCTAAATGAAATTATGAATAAAAAAGGTTATTACATGTTTCATGATATCTGTTATCGTTTTAAATATATCGTTAATTTACAGTTGAAGTTGCATCTCATGTTGAGATTTTTGTGTACCTACCAAAGTGTTACTTATGGAAATGATAAATTAATAGTACCTATATTGTTTTATTAGAATTAAAAGTAACACTTTAGTAATAAAACAATATACTATTTGTAGTGCATTATTATAACTCAGCTTTTACACATCCTCCTCTGATTCTAAGAGCTCAATGTCCTCATCTGCGTAATCATTATTTTCACATTTATCACCATCACCTCCACACATACATAGTTTTGTGCATTTCATAGACTGCGCTCGTCATTTACAATTTACAATGTACCGTCCTTTAACACATCCGCAACGTACGAACTACATCAGCCAATCTGGTGCGCATGGAAATGGGCACATAGTTGGAGAATATTCATCTCCTGACTTCTCCCAGCTTATTTGTAAGGGGGTCTGGCAGATTTGGACGATCTAGTTGGTGGAAAATTTTCCCCTTGGACATCTTTTTTGGTAAACATCCACCAGCGCAATTCAGCGATGTCATAAATCCTTTTCCCTGGCAAATGCACTTCACAAATGAACTGTTCGATCAGTTGCTTATCTTCAGGTTTAAATTCTTCTACACACCCAAGTCTTCCCAAACTTTCAAGATTTTTTCTGCTTGGGTGAAAGCTTTCCAAAAGGATAATTTCCTTTTATTTTTGATGCAACCAGTAACGTCACACCCTGAAACAGCATGCAAGCCTAATAGCGCCTTAACTTTTGTAGACTCTACATTGGAGCACAATCAGTGAACGTCTATGAATCGTTTGCTACTTCAAGTTCCAGTGACGAACTTGGTATCTACTGGAAAAAACTCCGACTACCACAATGATAAGATAAACACTTCGGTGTCTGGTGAATAAATGTGTAGGGAGTGTAGAATTATTTTTGTGTCTGCTTCCTCATGTGTGCTTCTAAGGCCGTGAATATTATTTCCATTTGAAGATGCTGCCTCATTTCTCAAATTAACACCCAGACTCTGTTAATCTTCTGTACATGCAACAGTGCTTTCCTTGAAAGATACGCAGTTAATGCATCCTTGGTTTTGAAGTGAGATAGGCGCGATCTCATTGCCACTTTAGCAATTTCGGTAGAATCCATTATTTTATACTCAACAGGTGCTGCTTTTCCTGATCTTTTCCTTCTCATACAGTTCTTGAGTGAATTCTCTACATAGGTATCAAACATTAGATGAGTTTTACCGTACCTCAACAAGTAAGGTTCTATCTTCTTTTTGAATTCTGTTGCATGTTTTTATATATATATGGGGTTTTGTGTTGAGTATAAAATAATGGATTCTACCAATATTGCTAAAGTGATAATACAGCTCTGGGGCACATCTGCAAATTCCAACATTGAAATTCTTGAACACTTCTAATCAAAAGTGTAACGTACATTTGTGAAGGCGCCTTGGTTCGTATCCAACGCGACTATCCGAAATGATCTTCAAATACCAACAGTGAAAGAAGAAATCAATCGCTTTAGTTCCAAATACAATGACCGCCTTAGAGCACATCCTAACAATAATGTAGTCTCCGACCTTATGGTTCCTCCAAACCAAAATAGAAGACTCCGAAAATACGTGCCAAACGACTTGCCTACGAAATTCCATAATTAAATTAATATTAGTTTTGCACTAGTTTTATTTTAGTTTAAGTATTAGTTGTAAGTATTTGTACCCAGAGGCCATAAAAGACACTGTTCACAGGAGTAATCCTACTGAGTGTACTCCTACATGCCCAGTAATTGTTATTTAGGTCTAACAATTTACTAAATGTACACGTACGGATTGTAAATAAATTGCGATTATTAAAAAATATATACATAAACAGTTCACAAGTAACACTTCGGTATACACAAAAATCGGAACATGAGATACAACTTCAACTGTAAATTAACGATATCTTTGAAACGATAACAGATATCATGAAACATGTAATAACCTTTTTTATTCATAATTTCATTTAGAACAAGAAATGTTCTCACTAAAATTGTTATAAAATCATTGTGAAACGAGTTACAGCGGAAAAATGAGATTAACATCCATTGCCACGGCGATCTTGAATTTATGACGTCATAGATGCCCTCTGCCGTATATTCAGGCAAAACACCCGGTCGTACGTGATTGTGTGACCCATAAACTATTCATCCCCACTAGTCTCTATATTCCTTCATTCAAAATCCCACGGACTATGATAAATGGTACACAATATGCTCCTACACTACTAGCGAAAAACATCATTCTAGATCGGAGATCGGCTTTATTTAGGCACATATCAGTAAATGAACAGTATGAACACTCTTCTACTCCTTTATAACAGGAAAAAGTGGCTCTTTGTGTCGATATACATATATAGAACACATACTCATAGTTTACTGTTCTCCATTTAAATCATATGAAAATTAAGCGGAAGTATTTAAAAATGTTAGGTATATAAAAGGCGTACATAAACTTTTAATAGGTAGTTAAAACATCTTCAAGTCGAAGTACTTTAATCCCGACGCTTAACAAAACAAGAAAAATTTTGATGACGGTACCGAGCACCGTTTTCGTAAATTGAAACAGGACAGATAAACGAGAGGGACAAATATTATTTTAACGGCACGAAAAAAACCTTCTATTTTTTCTCTCTAACGAAACGAAACGAGGAAAGATTCAGAATACATTTTCTACACAAACGACTTACAGTTAAATAAAAATTCAAGAAAATGCCAAAAATTTAATTTAAAGGAGATATTCAATTTAAACAATGTTAACTTCAAACTTACCCGATGTTTACCACTTTTCACAGTCTGTAATTACATAAGAAGTGCAACGTAAATTATTCATGTGATTCTTTCATTAATATTTCCTTCGTCTTCTCGCGAAAAATTTAAATTCAAACGTCGAGTCGCTCTTGAAGTTTTAATTTTGATTATGAAAATTGTCTCTGCGGCGTAAATAAATAAATAAATTACGTAGTTTAGTATTCGTTTATCGTTAAAAATAAAACTTGGCAACGTTCATCCGTTAAGCAATATTGAAATATCAACATTTTGGAGCTTTACAAAGATATATTGAACCATATCTTGTTTTTAATTCACATGGATTAAACAAGTAATATATTATAAAAGAAAAAAAACAACGTTGGCAGCTTTAACAGCTAATTTTTCATTATATTGAGTGATAATGGATTATAAATATTGTCTTACTTAGTAAATAAAATTTATGGGGTTGTTATGGGTTTGTTAATCAATTGAAAGTGGTTTCGAGGTAGGAATTTTTCGAATTACTGATTGTGGGGGTGCTAACTTTTTGTGCATTGTCCGTTGCTATAAACACACGTTAAAATGTGCATTCATTTTACATAATATTTTGGTAAAATTACAAAAGATAAATAATAATAATTACTTCTTTCCTTTCTCGATAATTTGAAAGTTTTTGACATGGTACCAATGTCAGTGTAAAATGTTTGCTTAAAATATTTAAAGATGTAGCAAATTAAAATACTGAAATAAAAAGAAATATTCTGAAAAAAAATGATACTTATAAATCGAGATTAATCAGCACATATTATTTTTGAAGGATGAATAGCTGATTTTGTAATTTCGGCTTTTTGGGAAATTCCTCATATGAAAATGAAACAACTATTTCTAAAGAGACAAAGAGTGCCTCATATATCTTGTGAAGAAATTACGGTATATTTATAAATTAGGGGTAGATTTCTTGTATCAGAATCAGAATCCATCCAAATACCTGCAAATTTGGAACCTGAGGTGTTGCTTGAAGTGCTTGGCCCCAAACGTGTCCACAGCTTGGTACGCGACCCTTAGGACATGCTGTTTTAAGGCATCTGGAGTTGTCCACGTCACGGTACTTTCGCGCAAACAACACGAGTTGATCTCAGTTTCGTCGCTGCCTCTGTCATACAAAAGTACGACAAATGTTTCGATCACAGGCATCACAGTGTCGACGTTTTCAGACATTGGGGAACAGGAAAGAACACATATAGCTTCCGGATAGCTGTTTCACGTTGTCCAGCAGGTGGACTTGCCTCTTCCATCGAATTTCGACGTAGTGTCGCAAGCGGTTAGTCCGTGGAACGCTAGGATAGCTTTGGACTTTTCTGGACCAAGTGCAGCTGTAATTTTGGCGATGTTGATTATGCGGAATTTTTTTCCTGTACCGAAAGCGACCCAGAATTTAGGACAGCGGAGTAATAAATGGTCAGTGCTACGACATCCGTATCTACACTTCTTATGAGAATTGCCTTGTAGTCAAAACATCTCCACGAGATATTTGCAAGTTGTTGAGGAAGAACACAACTTTTTCATCGAATGTCATGACATATCACCTTGTAAGATTGTGATACGATCGGCGTGACCAGTATTTGGAAAACTGGAAAACTAGTCGGCGATATGGACCATAAAAAAATCGTGTCGGCGTGTGGGCATTCGGCGTAGTGAAAGTTGAGAACCTCTTCAAACTTACTGGAGTCCTCATAAATTAATCATTTTGGAGCTAAATATGCTAATATTTTTCGAAATTAATTGATGATTAAGTATTATGATTAATAATTCGATCTTGGTGAAAGAGGAAATTTATTAAAATCTTTGCTTAATTAACCCTTTCTAGACTGAGCTAGCCTGGGAAGTAAAAAGTACGAAAGGTTCAAGAGCGTCGTACCTTATGAAGGAAAAGAAAAGAAATTTGAAACAAAAAATTACCGAACGTGAAAGTTTGAAACAACAATATTGTAACTTCCGCTACAAGAGATCTAACCTTTCCTTAATTCATATAACATTTATAGAGTAATAACAAGAAAATAAAAAATAAGCCAAGATATGAATTTTTTGTTTCCCATTTAAACCTTTTCATTGTGTTTGTAGGTTAAAATTTAGCATAGAAATAGTTAAATCATATTATGCACGAACTAACTTATCATAACATACGTCTCAAATGTCACTATGGAACAATTTCTAGTCCTTTGTATGTAAAAGAAACGGTTTGTAAGTAGGTAATTCATTTTTTACAGTTTTGGACGATAAATAAAAAGTGTTTATCGTTGAACGTTACATTAATGCGAAAGTATGAAAAACGAGAATCGAGTAACACAGTTTATAAACAGATTTGCGCCAGTGTAAAGATAAGCATCTACCATTTCATACAGGAAAGAGTAACAAAACCTTATCATTTCTACCCTTTACGTGAAATATCTCTGTAACTGCTGAATGATATGTGCAACGATTTAGAGAATTGATAAAGTAGAATGTAAACCTTTACGTTGTGATAAGGCATTTGAGGCTAATTGAGAGATTTTTCAGGATCTCAGCAAAAAGATATTAGGAAGCAAGTAGGTTATGTGCATTGTCTAGTTTACAACAGTGCCCTTTTCTACTATGTAAGTAATTTCTTTTGAAGAATGATTATTTGGTACTCACTTTTACAGATGCAATTTGAGATAATTTCTGTGTTGAGCAATTGGAGAAAATCCAAATGTACTACATGTGCATATATTTCTGCTCCTGTGACAAGAAACACTCCTTCGATCACCACAGAAATCTTATAGCGTCAATCGCACCATGAAGCCTCTGCACAGGAAATGCTACATTTCAACACTAATCCATGCTCTCAACGAAGACGATCCTGAACGGAGAGTTCAATTCTGTGAAATGGCAGAAGATTCAGGTTTCCACACAAAATTGTGTGAAGCGATGGCTCCATTAATCGCCATAATTGCACGTACTGGAGTCCTGTAAATCCTCATGTAACGCTTGAACACCATGTAAACATACCAGGAGTAATAGTGTCGTGCGGGATATCCGCATTGGGAATCGTAGGACCATTTGTTTTACGGAACTGTCAGCGGTGGGAGTTTGTCGGTCCACAAATTTCAAAGATGTTTGATGATAACGACGCGATTTACTTACAGCAAGATGGAGCACCTCCACATTACCATCATAATGTACGAGGTCATCTCGATGCAATTTTTCCAGACACATGGATTGCACGTTCCCCAGACCTCACGCCCATGGACTTTATTTTGTGGGAATATCTCAAAGACAAAGATTACTTTCGTTACACGACGAAACTATTACGGTCCATATAGAGTGGCCGCTATGGGATTATTCCGCTAAAGTCTATTGTTAGGATCAGGCACTTTATTTGCAAGCACCGACCATCAGTAAATACAGAATATTGAATAACTTGTTTCAAAACCAATGCTTAAAAGGGTCACAAGAATCATGATGCCATATTCAAAATTGATGCGCCACAACGCAATCGACCAATACTACAGGCGCCTATATTAAGAACGTCCGTGAACCACAACATATGTTGCCACTTGAGTCACCTGATATGACAGTGCGATGCGTTAATGTTCATTTCGATCTGTTTATTTGATAGAGATGATACAGCTCCAGATGTTTACCACCTTGAATTCAAGGCGGTTAAAGGCATATCACGATGGAACTATATGCCTTTCGGTGAGCTTTTAACTACTCTGAATAGTACCTCTTTGATAATGGAAGTGATTCGCAAAACATTTAATTGGGAACTACGCCAGTGCATTAGAATCTTATGGGCGCCAAGTTACAATAGCGCAATAAGCAAGGACACAGACGGGATGTAGTGCGAAGTGAAGATGATACAATAAAAAATATAACCATCCAAAATTTCAATGAATTTAACATAATAACAATAATGCATTGACATTGAGGTAATTGATCAATACATTCGGACCATTATATCCAAATTGGTAGAACGAATTATTCCACCTAGAGACCAGAGAAAGAGAAACGTTTTCAGGATAAAATCAAGAAATACATTGTTGAGTCTTTTTTTTTGTTTAAAATTATGACCAAGACTGATCCAATGGGAAATTCAATAAAATATGCCAATATGTGAAACAGTTCCAGTTTTAACCTGGGAAACTGTTGTTAATGTACTGATCGATCAGTCGAATGGGAAAATTCTCCTGGAAAGGCAGTGTTATAAACACAACATTACTTGATTGAACTACTATCTGGCCCATGAGGAGATGTTTATTGTGATTATTGTAGGCCGTATGGTAGTAACTAAACTATAATAGAACACTTTACAATACTGAGTGTGTTAAGAACCGCCTGTACTGCGATTGAACCGTCCTAACGGATAGGACCATCTAAGCAAATAAACCCGATATCATGCTCACGAATAGGTTGAGGAATGGTAGTACTCGACTCACATATGGGTACCATCATTGTATCGAAAGTTGTCAAATATTCGGATGTTGCACATGAGGTCTCTGCAACCAATATTAGGTATTCAAAAATCAATTTTCACTCAGAATCATGCAACAATATTTCATAGTGAACCAGTGAATTATGATAAACAAACTGTTGTAAATTAACTGGTGTCAATTATTTCTCGATTTTGCAAATTGCGACATGATATTGTTAATTGTTGTAAGATTAGTCTCAATTTGAAACCCCAAAAGAGTCAATCGACTTTAATTTTCTAGTTAGGCCTTACTAACATTCTTTCCATCGACTTAATAATAATATAATAATAATCTTTCAGTTAAAGGATGTCTTTTGATTCAGTGATGCCTTGATACGTTGGAGCTCTGTAAACATAATCATAAAATCGGAGATAGATTCCGAAGCCCAATCAAAAGATCCATGAACAATAAATTGTTCACAGTTCTACGATTCACTGAAACCTTTTGACAAAGAGTATCCTCAGATTAATAAAAGTTATTCTTGGATTACATAGCTCCTGAAGATTGGATCTGTGTATACCAGTTTTGATATGTACTTGATAATCGATGCTAGATTAGCGCTTTTATGAGATCTAATAGTAATTTAGAGGAAAAGGATTATTCTAAATTAACCACCGAACAGAATAAATAAGAGCACAAACAAGTGTGGCTTTGTGGCTCTTGAAAAATGTTTTGTTATCACACTTTGAGGTCCATCCACTAAATCTGTACGTTGCCTTAGTTAGGCTTTACGCGGGATGTAGATATTGTTTCTCTGACAAGGAGTTATAGTATCTACAATAGTTGCCTTGGGTACCCACGTGCAGATGAAAGCTATACAAGTTTCCTCAAAGCACTCTCGTCAGACTGAAGAGATTGGCATGGTATGGTTTGTTTCACATTAGAAATTTTTTACTCTTAGGAGCTGCTTCAGCCGTGCAACTGTGTCCTTATATAAACAACATCAAATGCTACTATATAGAAACAGTTTTGCACTTCCAACGGGTTACTGAACCACGGTGTGTTCCAGACTCCTTGTTCCATACAAAAGAAATAAAACATGAGTACTAGCGTTCCTTATACTTAGGTATGTAAAATTCGACACAATATTTTAAATAAAAATGTACCTACGACTCTGGAGGAGACAGATTTTCACCTACCTCTTCTTTTCATAATTACATAGTGAGTGTATGCTGTATGAAGTGTTATTCTACTCATTTATCATTTCTTTAATTTTTAACTATTCTCGGAAAAATGTAAATTTCATACAATCTTCCGTTTGAAAATTAATACCTCTCTAAAGAATAATTGTGAACTCTTTAAATTGTTAGTCAACAGACATGGAACATTAAGTTGGTATAAATATTTAGCGTGTTCAACAAAACGTTTATTGAGCACGACTTTCAGAGTATTAAGAAGTTTATAGACAGTAATAAAAACTTCCTCAAACGAGATTTTACTACTTAAATTAATCTAAGGATTTATGATGATTTTGAATCCTTTTATAATATATAACCCAACTACATTGAGGGTGAAGTAATATTTTTACAACCATGTAAAATGCGGAACATATTCCATACTCCCATTTGTAGAAAAACACATTGTTATACATATTTAAAGCAACCCTGAAATTCTACACATGACCTGTTAACCATTAACATACAGCCACAAAAGGGTTACGATACTCTTCCTGTGAAAACCTCCGGCCTTCACTTTCCTCTTAATTTAAAGTTAATTGTTAACTTAAACGTATACAGGATTACCTTCTCGCTTTAAACGATGATAAACGTAATGAGAAAATCCCAAATTTAAAGGGGAGAGTAATTACAACTGCAATAAATAAAACCATTAAATGTAAAAAGGACATTAAAATAATGAAGCTCTCGAATTAAAGTTCTTCAATACTCCTTCTACACTTTTTCTCATATCTGAAGGAATTGTAGAAAGCTAAAAGTGTCTAATAATAGTAAAAGTGGCAATCCTAATGGCTGGCGTGCAACTCCCGTAGCTATACAAAGATTCATTTCTACAGCTTTTAAGTGCGTACAGGGAGCTTAAAACTTTAAACAAAGAAATATTTGTGATATACTTACCACTTTTTAAAATTTCAAGTGTTATTTTACCCTTAAGACATCTTGTGTAGTTGGTTAGTAGAGATTAAACGTCGAGCTTAGACCTTCTACTACAATTTGGTTGTCGATAAAAAATTATGCTGCTACAAATTCGGTTTGCATCTATTTCACAAGCTTATGAATTAAGTTTAATGTTTACCTACTATAACTTGCCATATTAATTAATGACTGCATGAATTTCAGTTCGTAAATCCATTAGACAATTTTTGATCACGATAACAATCTTTGATGAAATTTCAACGCATGTTCCATTAGGTTTACTTTGTTAAATCGATTTATGTAAATGGTTGAGATTCCGTCACGTTCCATTTCATGAAAATGGGGAATTTCAAAGAAATGGGCTTGTTAATGAATGGCCATTGTCTCTTGGCACGTTCTTCATTATGTTACACTTTCATAGGTCACATCAACGAGCCGCTCAAATCTTGAAGGTACTTAAATGCTATACGGTACCTGCATTTCAATCACAACCATTAGGGCACCAGGTATGTTTTATAAAGATCATATTCAACACGAACTGGAACCGCCATATTAGGACCGATTTTGTTGCTTAGTTGTAACAACGCCATTCCATTTTCATAAAAGTGGAATACAGAACACATCGACTCGCTTTCGAAGTACTTCGAAATATACGCGAAAACATATTGTTTTTCGAAAAACATAGAACGTTCTGTTCTAGATTTTGTTTTGTAATAATGGGGAGAGCGCGTCTTCATTTAAAACATTTCATCAAATAAAGGGGGAATAGGCCAGTATCCTTCCTTTTTACTCATATGACCATGACGTTAATTCTTGCCTTTTGTGAGGGAATGCTGTTAACTAAATATGGGAAGGGTAAAGAAGAATGTGGCATGATAATGTGAGAAATAAAACCAAAATATTTACGTTTAGATCACAGGTAGACGTAGATAGCTCAGTAACATACGGACGCTAAATTTGGACTTAACGTAAGTAGAAACGCGAAAATGGAAAATGGAAAATAATAATTTAAAAAAAGTTGCCGGGTGGCTTTCCTCGATCCCGTGAAAACAGAGATAAATCAGACAAAAATTAAAAGTAGAAATGACATTATCGTACAATAAGAGTGGGAAAGACGAAAGGAAAATCGCTTTCTACGAAACAAAGGTCAAAGTAACACCAGCATTGCCCAAATAATAGGTACTGTAATAGTGATGGCAGGCTTGAGTCAAAAAGATTACAACAAAGTATTTCTTTCGTGTTTGAAAAAATTGAATGTCGGAGAGTAAAACGGAACAGAAACTAGCAACGATTATTATTTAGTAAAAATGGAGGTTGTAGTGGAAAATTCGATTCTAAAAAGGAAAATAGTAAGTAAACCAGTTAAAATTAAAAGAGACACATCGGAAAAAGGTAACGCAAGGAACAACGACGAAAGACTAAACGAAACACAAATATAGAAACGCTTTGATACAATTAAAACAAAACGTAGGTATTGGCTAGTGAAAGTACGGAACAGAGCACCAAAGGGCAAAAAAAGAATTCGGTGAAAACTAAACACCCTTTTATGGCATTAAGAGCTAGCGACTGATTTGGTTAGGTCATTTCCAGATGAGGAATTGTTTTTTATTTCACATTCGATACAGTACTCGAAGGTACGAAGGTAAATCTGGCACTTTCGATACTATACGAAATAAATGTGTAGAAGCTAATTTGCGAGAAATTTAATTCTAGATCGACCATCTCGCTGTTGGGTAAAGTAGGCCATCTTCCATTTTACTTCAAACGCCCACCACCCCCAAATCCGGCCAGTCCAAGGTGCCAGACTTACCTTCGTATCTTCGAGTATCTGGAAATGACTTGACCAAGTCGGTCGGTAGCTCTTAGTCTATTATGGAACATAAAGCAAAGCAAAACTAGTAGCATTGAAGAATATAAGAGGTAAAAATCCATGAATATGATCCAGATAGGGGAATATTACAGAAAGATGAAGGGTTTTTTTGGAGATTTACGAAAACAGAACACAATGAATTTGGTCACGAATAAATTCACAATAGCAGACGGAAATAGAAGAAAACAAGTAGTAATGTAGGAATAACAAGTAATGTAGGAATACAATTGTGGTGATCCATAAGGTTGACAATTAAATCTCCAAATGGGGGTAAAGTGATGAGCAAATATGATCAGTAACACTAAACCTTCCCCATATATGCCAAATGCCATATGCCAAATCTCACCATAGTCCATCAGAAATACATTGGTGGCAAAAACGAGAATCACAAGATGAAAACGACTAGCACATGAAGACAACATACACAGAGAAACTACCAACATACCAAATAGTTTTGCAAAAGTGAGCCTAAGTGGAGCAGATAGGTCATCCCGACCGCAAGAAGAGACGGAGGAACAATCATAATCAAAAACTTGTCCGCCATACGGATAAGGTCAGCAGAATCTTCAAGAAGCATAACATTAAAACAATTTGCACAACTAACAATAATACATCAAACATGCTACAAAATCCAAAAACCAGGATCCGACATACAGAACAAGGGGTTTACGAGATACCATGTAAAGATTGTACATAAACGTACGTAGGGCAAACCAACAGATGAATCAGTGTAAGAAGATGAAAACAATAAAGAAAAGAATTAGAACGTTTTATGGGGAGAAAGGGGACATGCTTTTATTCTAGACGAAGTATTCAACCATTTACCTATTCGGGAAAGGGAATCTGAACCCCTCACTATCACACCTTTGTTGATGCTATAGTGGCATTTCAATCTCATATACCCATTTTCACGCATTTTTTTAAAGAAATGGAAGGAACAAACGTAGGCATTTATCCAAATTACTCGCCCTGTATATCACCATTGACTTTCTACACTATAGACAAACGGTGCAATGTTATAAATTCCCGACAAATATTGGAGCTGTGAAAGTGTTAGTTCGGAGCTGTGCCACCAAATCTTCACAGCGCCACTCTCGTTATATAAATATACGTCATAAATGTACGTCATGTTTACGTTAGCGCCCGTCCAATATTCTGATAACGTTACAAGAAATACAGTTACTTACTACGATCACAGAACGTATATTACGTTCTTTGCGTACTATGAAAAATCAATGGAAATTGCAGTGCTGTTACAAAACAACACCTGCAATTCAATCTCTTTATTTACGCTTCTTTCATGAATTTGCTTTGAAACATTTTCTGCTGTAGTTTTATTTGTTGGTGTCCTGTCCGATATTTTTGTACATATTTCCATTTCAAACCGCATAAATTTCACTACCGTATTTACTTAAGGATAACCTTAGATTTTTGGAGGACTTTTCAACATGTAAAAATACTCCTCCGTTGTTTTTGAATCGTGGGCGCAAATCTCAATAAAAATTCTTCCGAAATGTCTTGAAAAATCCGGGAGGAAATGCTCTAGCGGGGAAAGTCCATGAGAAAATTCCTCCGTTGCGTTTTGCACCTCTTGAATTAAGCCAAGTCCTCTAAGTCAGAGTGTTTTTAAAGTATTTTTATTATCGAGATTTTAATTTAAAAAAAAAGAAGTAGAAAATAAGATGTTCTAGCGGACTTTTCCCGCTAGAGTATTTCGTCCCGGATTTTTCCAGATATTTTCGGAGAATTTTTGTTGAGATTTGCGCCCAGGATTCATTAAAAACGGAGTGATGTTGGTTCTAAAAATTGTCTATCACACTCTCAATTTGAGAGTAAGGAAGGAAGGAGTGGGGGGGGGGGGGGATTTAGGCTAAAGAAGGGGGGGAAAGAAGATTTGGAAGAGTACAAAAAATGCTTTGAGAAGGTGATAAGATGTACAAGAGCAAAAAGAACAAATGGATGACGAAAAATGCAGGAGATAGAAACATGTAACAGGAAAAATGAATCAAAAATATACTGTATAGACTCATAAAAAAACAAAAACACAAGGTAATATAACTCATGAGAGAACAGGATAAGAAAGAAGAGGAGAAATGAGTAGGAAAGATGAAGTGACATGTGAAATGTATTATGTGGGGACTTAACCACCTCGGCAAACGGATTTGTAATTCCCGGAAAGGCATAGCTATGTATTCTTAACGAATGTTAAGCTGCAACAACATAAAATGAACATCTCATTTTTAACTTAAACAAAATTAAACATTTCCACGGATTCCAAAAAACAAATAATATTTTCGTGATTCGACGCCGATGAGGTAAGGTTTTTTCAAAAAACAAATTTTAAAAATTGATTTGTTGGTGTTAAAAAAATGAACGCATTGCGATGAATGTATAAACACATTTTTCGAATAAACTTTGTGGGCGGGAATAGGTATGTGACATCGTCGCAATTATAACAAGTGTGAATGAAACGTCATTTAAGCTGATGGTGCCTTTTATGTAATGACGTTCCATACTGAAAAAATCAATAAGATTTGCATTCCAGTGTGTAACGAGTTGCCTATTTAACGCAAAAATTCACTAAATAGTAGTTTTCACTTTTCCCTATCTCACCGTTTGTCTATAGTGTAGAAAGTCAATGATATCACTCAACGACTAGTCAAATTTCCAACCTTTTCCCGACAAAACTGGTGTTAATCACACTTTCCTACTGCAAAATTATGTCTAGGACGGTTTCTAAAGGCCATCACATACTAGAATAGACTAGATGGAAGCTCTCGTTGTGCGAAAGAGACCTTTAAAGGACCAAAAATGTTCACTTTCTTGAAAGTATACCTTCTAAGCACTGTAAGCATGCACTGTATGGCCTTACTAGAATGAGCCTCTTGTAGAGAATGCTACACAGACGATAAGACGCGCACTACATTCTTTTCGATTTTTCCATACTTATTCAATTGAGATGAACCTTGTTTGGAGGAATGATGGCTCAGATGGCTACGGATAGAATTACTTCCCTAGCGATCATCCTCAAGTGGATTAAGTGACATTGCTAAGTTGGGCAAGTTTATTCATGGGACGTATGCGTAGAACGTAAATTCTCTTACCTCAATCCAGAATCCCTTCTTTAATTTCGAAAGCTGGATTTTCAAATAACGAAAAGGTAGATTCGATTATACTGATGACGTACATACAGAAAATGGACCAAAATTAGAACAACAGTAAAGAAAACTTTCAGCGATACCGTATTGGTGTAGCCCTTAGGTGTTTGAAAATTTTCATTTCCCGGCTTCAAAATGACACCTGTGTTGAATTAACGCTTTTGTAATGTCGGTACTGACCGATAGAAAATTTAATTATAACAAAATTGAATTAGTTTAAACTTTGACAACGAACATATATCAACACGTTACTCTTTATTCTCACGTTCGTACGTATAATTGTGTTACTCATATAAATTTACCGAAAGTATTTTTTTTGTACTAATTGAGACATGCCTGTGAAAACGTCAGTAATGGAGAAACCACTTGGCATCTCTGTTTATACAATTTCATTGTTATGGTATTGCGGAAAGCTGTAGGAAAATTGTTCGAGAAAACTACGGCCTAATTTTCTTTGATAACTGGTAACGCTTGTTATTGATTAATATACTTATTGTTTTATTTATTCGTCACGGTATGCAATCTAATTAATTTCAGGCGAATGCAGTTTGTAAATTATATGAACTATGTAATAAAAACGATCGTGAGTTCTACCAACAGTGCCGACATTAATTAAGCTCGTACTTTTTTTGTTAGCAATTATTAACATCCCTTTCAATGCCATATTATTGAAACATTAAAATTAACTTCACGTTTCTTGTAATATTCATTAACTCAAGTTTGGAATATAAGCCGGCGATTAAAAACAGATTAAAACTTTTGTTCAGTTTGTTAATGGCCTCTTCGTAAATTTACTTGTGAGGAGAAATGTGATCTTTTTCTCTGATTGTGGCCTTACTTTTAAAAGGTAAACATTATTACAGTTTAATTACATTGATAAAAAGGCTTCTCGGTGGGGTTTATCCGCTCGTCTAAAATTTGAAATTTATTATTTATTCCCCTGTTTACTATCTGCTACCTTTATTGAACGAGCTGCCCCTCAAAATACCTTTGGGATATCCCAAAACCATAAGCCTGATTGAAAATTTCAACCAAATACGTGTAGATCAAGCAAGATTAGTTGATTTGCATTTTATAACCAATCGAGTTAGGTATCGCTTTGTCTGGTTGACTTTTTCTTTTCTTCACCTATTCTTGTTTAACGCATAAGATATCTTATAAATTTAGCACGCATGAATGGTTTATTTACAGAAGGATTGGTAGGGTAGTTAAGGATATGTTTACATAGTAAAATCGTTTCCACAACAAACATTACCGATATCTCTTTGAGGTCTTGATTTATAGCTTGAAAGGGGGATGAACAAGGTCTTATGGGATAAATTTTCCTTTCGAAAGTAATTCATGTATTCTCAATAACAAAAAGAAGATGCTTGTTCCACTATTTTACTAGACTGCATCAAGGATATTTTTATCTACTTACCTACAACTCATTTTTACGGATCTGCTTTACATCGTTAAACTTAATGTATCTGTGGCGTAAAAAACAATCTCATTAAATTCATCTATTCTTAAGATTCTAAGTTTTTATGTGGTTGTTTTTTATTGATCCCAATAGTTTAATATATTGGTTAAGAAATGTAATGTAAATGTCATTGTCACCTAGAATTACCGATTACAATCCTTATTTTCCATATATTTTCGAAAATTGTCTCTTTAATTTACTCTTTGAGCAATTTTGTAAATAAGTTGTTCAGTATTTGATGTTTTAGTAAATTTTAACTTTAACCCTACATGAAATATTGTCGGACAAAAGGCTCTTCCAAGTGTATTTCATATGTCAATAGGTGTTTTCTTTTTGCATCACCACAGGGTTGGGCACATGCACAATTATCACGTGATTAAAGTGCCTTGCGTCATAAGAGATTTCTGCCTCAGGTTAATATGAAACTTAAAATTAAGCTTTTAAAACGAATAGGGTTATTGAGAACTGAGTCAAATTATTTTTATAAAACGAATGGTGTGTATTGACAGAGCTGACTTAAAGCTACCACAAAATGCAAAAAGAAAACACCTAATATGTATTTTAATTATAACTCTTTATACACTGTGACGCAAATTATAATTTAAAACTATTTTGAATAATGATAGTACTCCAGTTGGGAAATATCAGCTTATGCGCAGGTTTTAGTGACCGTTGCGAATATTGTCCTTGCCTAAAGCGAGGAGTACATACATAAAGTTTTGTTCAAGCGAAAACATTAACAGCCATAAGGCAATGTCTATGAGATTTCTATTCGAAAATTGAAACAGACAATCTGCTGTTACGGTTTCTGTTATTAAAGCAAATAGAACCACTGAAAGTTTTTATTTCAACGTCTAATTCAGATCCCAAAAGAAAATTCACGGCGCCACGTACGTAACAACTTGTGGCCTTTATGCGCTCGCTAGCTTACTACTCAAAATAGGTAATTTTTTTTAGTGCAGCGCTTCGTAGTTGTCACATGGTTGCCGGAGGTGGAATCCTTTATGGATACCAAGCACTTCGGTTGGAGTGCCCACTAAACCACCTCTCTTTCAGCGTCCTACTTCCTAAGGGAAAACACCGTAACTAAGCGTATAGCTCTCCGTAGTTTCCTACACTTCGGCGTCATTCCCCACGGCGATTTCCTGTCGCTGACTTTCCCTCTGTTCCCTCTCCTTGCTCTCCATTGTGTTGCAGGCCCAGATTCCTCTGTCTGATGTGACTAGCCCCTCCCACATAATACTTCGCTGCCCCTCCCACCTCAAACACTCGAAGATTGTGTGTTCGGGGCTCATATTCCACTCCACACCTCTCGCACATGTCGCTTTCAGTTTTTCCTGTTCTGCGGGAGTAAAGTGCCGAAGGACCCGTGTCCTGTCAGAAATTGTGATAAAAGGTAGTTGGTGCGCTTGTGTGTGCATGCCATCCCTGCTTCGATGTCTGGGATTATTCGTCTAATCCAGACTGCCTCTTCCATACACTGGTTCCGCAGCTGACCCTGTCACTTCGTTCTACTGGCTTCCCGTGTTTGCCGTTTCCTATCGTCCAGGGCACGGTTTTCCTGCGGGTTGTTATGTCCTCTCTAATATAATTGGGGTGAATCTGTGCTGCAGTCGCCCACACGGTGCGGTAGGCATTGATGACTTGGAGCAGTGTCTTTCTATGAACGGCTTCTAGTATGTTCGCCAACCTTCCTCCATATCGGGGCTGCGTGTAAGGCTACGCTATGGACCACTGCACTTAATACCTTCCGCCTATAGTAGGAAGGATCCCTGATGTTCGGCATTATTTTTCTGAGGGCATCCAGTTTGTCGTTGACCTTTGTTCATATCCTGTCCACATGGAATCCAAAGGTCATTTCCCTGTCTGGCATTACCCCTAGGTGCCGGATGCTGATACATGACCTTCACCTCTTCACCGTTTAATTTCAGGATCACCTGTCTGTTTTTCTAGACCTTTTGAGGATCAGAGCTTCGGTCTTCTCCTTGCCTACATGTACGCCCTTGGCTGTCATCCAGCTTATAACCTGAGTAAAGGCGTGTTCGGCCAAGCTTTGCAAATCCTCTTCGTCCTCTGCCTCTGCCACTAGGGCGAGGTTATCGGCATAGACGACGGGGGTAACGCCCTCCGCATAATCCAATCGTAGTACCCCGTCGTACATAACATTCCACAGGGTGGCATTTCTTACCTCACTAGATTTATTTATTTATTTATCGCATTGTATTAATTATTGAGCTACATACATATATTCATGTATCAATAACTAAAAAGTATACTGTTCTACGACTTATCGAAAGCGTTCGATCTAGTAGATCATAAATCCCTTTAGAAAAACTGTATTGTTGCGTGGTAAGGGGATTAGTCTACGACTGGTATACGATTTACTTACATAATAGGATCCAATATTAGAAGAGATGGTACTGATTATAAGTCTGAAATGGAGGCTATGAAGGAGTACCACAAGGATCCATTCGGGGGCCATTTTTATTTAGTCTCTTTATAAACAATCTGCCTCAATATTTAAATGAATCCTGCAACGTAGTAGTAATGTGTTCTGATGACACGTGCCTTATCACAACGAGATGCCATGGCGAAATCAGCTTGTATTATTGAATCGCCATGGTCATCGGTCAGGCCAAAATGTGGGGCGAAGGAATTAAGATAACATGAAAATAAGTTGCTGAATAAATTTGGAGCATTGGTTGAATGTTTGTTATTATTTTCGTATCACATAATAAAAGGAATAGAGTAACCCGTACTTCTGAAAAATAAGCCTCTACAGTCCGTAGTAGCTATTCATACCCTATTCACGTTTCAAGACGTCGTACGAAGATATGGCGCGCCAGAACCATGTAGTAACGGTAAATAGGTAGACCACCATTGACACCTTTATTTATCGTTTTTTGTTCAAATTATTAGCTAGTAATTGTTTTAACCGTTTATAAAGTAAAAGTTTGTTTCATCCTTATAGACTAAGGACTAACGACAGATTTGGTCAAGTCATTTCCAGATGAGGAATTGTTTTTTTTCACATTCGATATGCTACTCGATACGAAAGTAACCGGCCGGATTTGGGGTGGTGGGCGTTTGAAGTAAAATGGAAGATGGCGTACTTTACTCAACAGCCAGACGGTCGATTTTGGTCTTATTTCATTAGTGGTCACGTACTGCGGTAGGAAATGACACTGCCAGACCTCAATAACCTACTCTCATCCCATGAAAGCGCTTCATATACAGTGTGGCCTATTGAAAAGGAAACACGCCTGCTTCGGGACACTTAGACCAGTTTCTTAAAAAAACGCTCGTACACATCGATTTTTTATGTTTGGGGGACAACTTTTGATGTCAAATTTGACTTTGTCAGGTCAACCCCCTAGCCCCAGCAATCCCTACCTCAAGAATTTAAATAGGGAAAGGGAGTCGAGCGACCCCTCATTTGAAGCGTCTTTTAATTCTATATTCGGTAGTATGAATGAAAATGAGTTTTATTCAATTTTTTTTCGCCCCCATGAAAAGCACTCTCTAGATTAACTATGGTGGGGGTGTTGTTTAGGAAAAATAATGAAACACGCCATCTTTGACCCTTTGAACGGCACATTTTGATGTCAAATTTGACGTTGTCAGGTCAACCCCCTAGCTCCAGCAATCCCCAACTCAAGAATTTAAATAGGGAAAGTGTCGAACGACCACTCATTTGCAGCGTTTTTTAATTCTCTATTCGACAGTATGACCGAAATTAGTTTTATTCAATTTTTTTTGCTCCCATGAAAAGCACCCTCTAGATTAACTAAGGTGGGGGTGTTGTTTAGGAAAAATCCTGAAATGTGCCGTTTAAAAGGTTAAAGGTGGCGTGTTTCAGGATGTTTCCTAAACAACATCCCCACCATAGTTAATCAAGAGGGTGCTGTTCATGGGGGTGAAAAAAATTGAATAAAACTAATTTTAATTCATACTGCCGAATACAGAATTAAAAGACGCTTCAAATGATGGATCGCTCGACTCCCATTCCCTATTTAAATTCTTGAGTTAGAGGTTGCCGGGGCTAGGGGGTTGACTTGACAAAGTCAAATTTGGCATCAAAAGTTGTCCCCCAAAAATAAAAAATCGACGTGTCCGAGCTTTTTTTTAAGAAACTGGTCTAAGTGTTCCAAAACAGAGTATGTTTCCTTTTCAATGGTCCACCCTGTATATGCGTAGCCTATTGTAACTATATCTCGAAAAATATCCAATATTGTAGTAAATATGAAGAGACCTTTTTTATAGTGAATCCAATTTTCTATAAAAAAGGATCAATAACTTTTTTTCGTATCGCGCTTTGTTTATGATTGGTAGACAGTGGTACAAGAGTTCATTGCATTACATTACACTACAATCTTCTGTACTTACCACAAATCCTTGGACTTGTAACAGTTGAGATTTCTTGTTACCTTTCAGAATCGTGTCATACCATCGAATGGATTTTTAATGTCAACATACATATATTCTCAACCCTAGAATATAATTCACTCCACAACGACGTGACGGTGCAGGACGGTGCAGAATTTAAGAGGGATCCACCGCTCATTTTTGCCATGCAATTTCGAGTGTTCGTAAATAAGGTGCCATTTCGTAAGTATTCAACTTAGGAGATAGAGATTTGAGTATATGATAGAGGACACTGTAATCTTAATCGGTAAAAGCTCATATTTTTATTTATTTTACTTAATTTCCCAAAACAACCCCTCAAAGTTTGCGTTTTTTTACGAAACTTTGAACAGAATTATTTGGAAATCCAAGAGAGTTAAAGGGAAAATGGCTCTTTACCGAGGTAAATTATACATTCGTGAACATATACAATTTTTTTGGTAATTTTTAGTTCATTAGTTTATTAATGGCATCTTATTTCCGAGACCCCTGTTTTCAACAAAATTGTTACTGATTAGTGGCGCAACAAACGGCAGACTTTAAAATTAGCACGAGAGCGAGACGTGACGATATAATACAAAAATATCGTCTTACACAGAACAAAAAATAGTAAATACAAGTATTGTATTATGTACCATAACATAATATTTATTTAGTGCATAGTAAGAGGCGAATATAAATATGTACTTGTCTCGTTTGTTCTAATTTACGTATATCGCTAGTTTTGAATTTTGATAAATTTCATTGGAGTTATGATTATTATGAACCCCTTTCAATTTTTATTTGACAGTTTCTGTGTACTTTTGATCAAAGATTAGTGTGAGGTACACAGCGGTACTTCATAATGATAGCGAGAGGCAATGCTTATAGTTTATAGGAAGTACCATACAGGGTGTTTTTTTGGGAGCTTTAGTTAGACATTTCGGGGAAAGTTTTGTAAGTAGGTTTTTCAACATTCGAATTTAGGGATTATTCTGAAAGCCAAAACGATATAAAATATTTTCAAAATGGCAGCACAACTTCGTTATTTTAAACGGCAAGCCCTATTTTTCTTTTAATTCCATCTGTATTATTCCTATCTCTGTAATGATATCTACCATTTTTTTTGGATTTTTTTAGTAGTCGTCCATTACCTTATGGCAATCGAATTTTAACCAAACCAAGTGACACACTATTCTATCACCTGTTATAGGATAACATGAGTTTTTCAATAATCGAAAAATGGTTCGCAATGGTTTTTCATATTAAGATTTTTGGAATGTAATTGTTAATTATGGTAAAATGGAGAGAATCGAGGAACGTTCTTGTTGTACGTTCGGTACGCTCATTGAAGTTAGTCAGTAAATATTGCGCTAATCTTTTAACGCGATAAGCCGAAGAATAAAACGTATGTAACTAGCCCATAGCAAATATAGGTACTTAGCGTATCAAAAAAATTACAACACGGTAACAACAATGACAAAAAACTGTGTATGTGTGTTTTCTGTTGGGCGAAATTTTCGAACTACAAAAAACATCATCAGAAAAAGCGAATGACGCCACGGGACTGGAACCCGTGACCCTCTGTGTGGAAGACCGCCATACTAACCACTGCAACAGTAGGTCATTAATGGGAAATTCGTTCAAGTTGCGTTTTTTTACGAAACTTTGAACAGAATTATTTGGAAATCCAAGAGAGTTAAAGGGAAAATGGCTCTTTACCGAGGTAAATTATACATTCGTGAACATATACAAATATACAGGGTGGGCCATTGAAAAGGTAACACGCCTGTTTTGGGACACTTAGACAAGTTTCTTAAAAAAGGCTCGGACACGTCGATTTTTTATTTTTGGGGGATAACTTTTGATGTCAAATTTGACTTTGTCAGGTCAACCCCTTAGCCCCAGCAACCCCTAACTCAAGAATTTAAATAGGGAAAAGGAGTCGAGCGACCCCTCATTTGAAATGTCTTTTAATTCTCTATTCGACAGTATGAATGAAAATTAGTTTTATTGAATTTTTGTTTCGCCCCCATGAAAAGCACCCTCCAGGTTAACTAAGGTGGGAGTGTTGTTTAGGAAAAATTCTGAAACACGTCACTTTTGACCTTTTGAACGGCACATTTTGATGTCAAATTTGACCTTGTCAGGTCAACCCCCTAGCCTCAGCAACCCCTAACTCAAGAATTTAAATAGGGAAGGGTGTCGTGTAGTGACTTTTAAAATATATTGTTAGAAATCGTGCAGAATATCAGGAATTCTTCAGTGACAATTCTTGGTGCAGAGTAAACGCACGAGACCGTTTATGTTAAACCGGTTAATAAAAAAAGGTAACAATATGATGCAGGTAATTGGAAAACACAAACTTAAGAAAATAACAGCATCAGACGGCACCTTCGGTAGCAGAGGCTCATCTTAATAAATCTTTCAATGACGAGAATCTAAACGATAATGTGTCAGTAAAATCAAATCAATTCAAAACCTTCAACACATGGTCAAAATGTGCGTCCTCATGTTCGCAACGCAATTCAACTCTTTTCTTAAATATTCCCTTGTGGAGTTTCGTATGACTTATGATTTAATGACTTGTAGAGCATTTGTTATTCTCGCGATCATGTTTTCCCTTGTTGTAGGAGGCCTGGCATAAACTACATATGTCTTTCACATATCCCCAAAAAAAGAAATCTAATGGGAACAGGTGCGGGAACGAGCAGGTTAAAGATATGACCCACGGTTTCCGATCCAATTCCCTGGAAAAGTGGCATCTAAGAAATAATGTCTGCATTGTGTGGGGGGACACCACTTTGTTGGTAATACATAGCCATATTCTCCTGCAGGGGCAGATATTCTGTTGCAGGAGCAACCATATTGCGTATTTTCAAATAACGTTCTGCATTCAAATTTTCTTGATAAATGTGGAAACACAAAATCTTGTTGTTTTTCAACGCACATATTACATTATAACTCCAGCACTCTTAAAAGTGCCCATCTCTATTCAATCCAGGATTTTGGTCCATCAGTAAATGTAATTTTTACTAATTTTGGTATCGTCTGATCAAATAATGTTCCCCAAAAATCTTCACCTTCGTGGTACCTTAACATTAGCCAATCGCAAAACTCAATTCGTCTTGGGTGGTCGTCTGGTTGCATTGAAATCACATTATGGTAAGAAAATGGGGGAGAATGGTACTTTTTAGGATTTTCTGGATGCAATTAATATTTAAAACCCAAAGTAATTTTCGCGTCTCTCAACAAATTAGTGGGGTACGCCGTGAAATATTGAAGTACCTACATTAACAATATTACCCTCATCTTCAACAATGGATCTTGCTGTAGAACTAAGACTAGGTAATTGTTTTGGTGGTACAAAGCTTCAAAAATTCAAACAATTTCGTTCAGTGTTTGGATGGTATAGGACGCGGACTTTATCATTTCTGGATATCGCTCAATCAACGGACAAGCGTGTGCCGCGATTCTGTCCAGTTCACCATAAATAAAAATTAGATTCTATGATGTGTGACACCATTGCGGGCCATTTTTAGATAATTGAAAAACCTATGTTAACGTATGACATGTGAGGGATTTGTGCCACTTGATTTGTTTAAAATTCAATTACCATAAAGTCATAGCCGACTAAGTACTAAAAAGAATGCGAAAAAAGTGGTGTTAATGCAATGAAATGGAATAAGTCAGAAATTGTTAAAGATGGGTACAGGGATATGTAATACCCTAATACCAAAATATGGCCATTTTGATCCTCTATCAAATGAAATAGGAAGGAAATGGTTATTTCATTTAAAACAACTGAGTTTTTAGTTTTTGAATTTTCATAAATTTAAAGCCCCATAGGTGAAGTCGTACGAACTTTAACATTTTCTAAGTAAATCCAAATAAAGCCCTATTTCTTCCTCTATGCGCTGGTGAAATTCTGTTGCCATAACTACAACAGTTTTCAAGCAATGAATTCTCCAAGTACCACTCGCATTCGTAATTTTTTTTAAATAAGTGACGCAATAACTTAAAAACCATAAATTTATTGTAGATACATATTGACACGTGGATATCAAAATAACTGAAATTTCACGCAGAATCCAAAAATGGAATGAAAAATTGGTACCTATTGCCGTTTAAAACTACTTCCGGTATTTCTTGAAGTGCTGTCATTTTGAAAATATTTGACATCGATTGGGCTTTCAGAGTAACCCACAAGTAAAAATGTTTAAAAACCTACCTATAAAGCTATCTCAGACGCGTTTCTAAAGCCACCAAAAAAACACCCTGTAGACAAATAATAAATTGACAAAATTTGGGAGTCGAGAAAAATTAGAATAAAACTAGATTTAGGTTAAATTGTGAAAGTAAAAGAGCTTCTTATAATGTTATTGAAGTATCGTAGGTATGTTATTTACTCCTATTTAGAAAGGTCAGACATCCCTATGTATATAAACAGTTGACAAATGAAATCACTATTGTAAAAATAAGATCAGGTTTCATCTTTTATCTCATAAACATTGATGGTTCTCGTAAATGTTGGGACACGTCATTTTAATTTGTTCTACACGTACGTATATCCCGTGTTTATAAGTTCGTCTCTCTTAGAATTTTGTGAGACTCACCAACACTTCGCAGTTTAATTATGGGAGATCCCTCTTAATCCTCTACACAACACTCTACAGCTTAGCATTTTAAACCCACCCGTATTATGAAAAGGAGTTAATCTGAATCAAATACTACTTCATTCGTCATTTACTAGTAATTGGCACAAAAGGTTTCAATTCCGTTTCATGTTGCGAGCAATACTAAACAACAGAAACATCAAAGTTTGTTTGTACAGCACGAGCGATTTAATTTAAATACGTCGAGTTACCTATTTATTGTATAATACGAAACACTTGAACTAGCTTACTTTCATTCTATTGACCCAATAAAACTAAACGATTTTATAGAATTAATTGACTTCAATTCCTTCTTCCTTCCCGTTTTTATTTCCAAAGTTAAAATTCGACAAATTTCTGATAAAGCCTTTGTTTACCAGTTTTAAAATCGGAAATGGTCGATCTGTTGGTAATTCAGTTTACGTCTGAAAAGAATTAGCTTCAATCACACGATTTTTACTTTTTTCTTTTGACCATAAAAACGTTTCATCTTCATCTGCTGTAATTAATGATGTGGGGGATACAACTTATAAGAGAATTTTGACAGAGTGAAGTTGGTTAAAATTTAATTTTTCTCGTCGAAGTTTTGGTTTTAGAAAGTTGCTTTCTGAATTTGACACGTAACTATTTCGTTTTATAACGCTTTACTGGATAATTTGGAAAATATTACTTTTTTCTATAGATAATATAAGAAGTTTGACTATTACAAATTAGTGGTTCGTGGTGTGCCCTAGCAAGATTCGCCTAAAGTTCGAGCTTTTTAATTGTATAAACCCCAAAGTCAACCTGCTGGCAAACACTGAGCGAAGAATCTTTGAACACAATAATTGAAGACGTACCTGCTTTACGTAAAACTCCTAGTAGTATTGATTGCTTTCATTATTGGACCATTAGTCGCTTTATGCAGAACTTAAAAATTGAGTACCGTGCGATTCCTAATCAGTCTTCTAGAGGACAAAAATTATAGCTCTTGCCCTTTTAAAAATAATCCCACATTAAACTAAGATATCGATGAACTAAAGTTAGGCATACAAAGAGAAGGGTTTTCTGTTACTACATTATAATTCGTACTTAGGTAAGTACCTATAGGTACCTTAATATTTACCCTGACCTGACAGCATCAAATAATAATAACAGTAGTAATGCTTTATTTCTAATCGTTTAGGGTTGAAGTTGAGAATCAATTATAAAAATTAATTTGGAAAGTGGTTCAACTAATTATTAATTTATTAAACTAATATTCACACGTGGACGACGAATAAAAAATGACGTTTAAACTTTAAGCACATAGTGACAGGAACAAGTTTTCGTCCCTGTTTCCTTCTTCCCTCTTAATCTTAACCGTTGTAACAGAAATAAGAGCTGTATCCCTGTTCCCATACAAATCCATCCTAACAATCGACTAGTCAATACCAGGTAGTTGTTCTATTGCGTAAAAGTTAATTGAACAATGAACATGATACTACCACAGATTAACTTATCTGTGATACTAAGTGCAAGACCTTTCGTCTTTAGAAGCTTGTATCTCAGTAATTAGCAATCATAATTTAATCACATAAAGTGTGTTTAAAAGATAATTTATTCCTACAAAAAAGTGTACAGTTTTAGATTTTTGCAATACATCGTTAATTTTTTCTATATCAATGTATGTGCAAAACAGCGCTAATTATGACTCAAATCGCACAAGAGCGCTCGACTTTAAAAATTAATTACGGCTATATTATTAAAACTAAGTGGTAGATACTTATAAATTTGAATATGTATAGATGTGAGATGCTTTTCAGGCCAATTGGTTTATTAGTCTTAAAGCTATAATAAAAAACGACATCTTGAAAGTTCGATATTAATAATATTGACAGTAACATAGAAAGTTAAAACAATTATGTTATGGTCTAACACGATTCAAAAAAAAATGTCATTATAGATCGTTTTTTTTAAAGCAGTTTGGAAAAAAGGATGAATGCTTCGGTCTGCGCGGTGAAGTGCAGTACGGGGGGAAGCTGTTGTCGTACACTATTGCTATGAAGCGCATGGTTTTATACAACGCAAAATAATAATCACGTTGTTGTGGTTTGCCGCTCGCTGTTTACGATGTGGTAGATTACCTCTCACGGGAATATGTGCATCTTTCTTTCGCGATAATGATAATATTTACTTTGAATTACAAGAAAACAAATTTTGTTTTCAATAAAGGAATAATGCAGCTTGATTTCAGTAATAAAAATTGAGCATTTAAAACAAAAATTTGTTCTTTAGTTTCCGTATATTGGAAAATAGTAAACTTTCGACTACAGCTCATAAAACCACTTAATTATATCAATAATCAACATTTATGGGCTTTCGACTTTTGAGAAGTATGTGTGCTACAATATTTTTAAATTTGGTAACAATTTATGGAACAATAACAATTTTATGATAAATTAAAACTGACCGTCAGCCAGGAAAATGCTGAATACAGTGTTTTTATTGCTGTTAATTAAAATAATAGTTAAACAGTAGATTCGAACATTTTGATTTTTAAACATGTTAAACATATATAAATGACTGTCCAAAAATGAAAACATCCCCCCCCCCTCGTTTTTTTTAAATTATGACCACTGAAAGTCAGGGGCCTTGCATTTTTACTTTGATAGTAGAGAAATTTGAAACCTTATGAAATTCAAAAATGGCGGTAGAGTTATACATGTATAATTAACAACATAACAAACAATAAGAAAAGTAGAACAGAAACACTAAAGAAGAACATATTAATTATACCTACACTTGCTAATTATAATGCTTTGTTCTCATAAATTATATTTTGTACTATGTAGGTATTTTGGATATCATTCAGGATTAGAAAGAGCTTGAGTAAACTAAGTTGAGATCAGTTAAATAATTTGTAACTCTAGCCTTTTGTGAGTTGCTGTAGGTACCTAAAATTATATGTAACTTGACATTTATAAATTGGATAATTCTTAATTGAAAATAGTGCAACTTATTTCTCATAGAGATGGTGTAAGTTTTCAGTTTTTCTTTATTAGTTTTTGGGTCGTTTTAAATTTGAGAAAGTGTCGAAAATAGTTATTTCTCACTACCACCTTGGTAAATCTAACGTTACTTTGATAAAAACACGACAGAAATGGAAAGTAAAACCGTTACTTAGATACATAAACATATGGTATCTAAGGAGTGAAAAAACGATTTACCGCCTATGTACCACTTTTCGCCTATGTACACTTGTCATGTATACCTAAATAGAGGACTCATTTATTTATTAATATTAATATTAAAAGTACAATTTGAACATTCTTGAATGTTAATTCCGGGTATCTTTACAAATTGTTTAACATCATTTTCTTCCTTGTTCGTAACAGAAATAACGTTATTAACTATATCAATTGCATTACTAGAATTTTCAACGGTTCCTCCGTAGGAAATGCTGTTAGCCGCATGGACTTTATGGGTTAAAGAATCTCCAACGTACCCCTCTGCAACGGTGTTGGATTTCCACCCTCCATGTCTTTTCAAAGATAGGACGTCCGACCCGCTGTTAGCCAAAAGAGTAGCGGAGGTTCTCCTAAAGCTGTGGCCCGTGTAGTCTTTGCAGTGGTTCAGATTTAAAAATTTTGCTATTTTCATTGGTATCGCGGATAAAGTATGCTTGCCTACTACTTGCCGTACACATTTACCATTACCATAACGTAAAAAGAATTTACTTTCTTTGGTATTAGAGGGACGCAACTTCATATATTTTTCAAGAATCTTGAGCCAATTAACCGTTTCACTGCAACCAGTTACCACAAATGATCGTGGGATTTTGTTCTTGGATTGCAGAATCTTAACAATCCCTACGTCAGGTTTAATTTCAACGTCCTCGTAATTCAAATGATAAAGTTCATCGGTCCGGCAAGCACCGGCAACTCCCAAAACCATCGCAACTTTCATCAATAGAAATGCGTGGTCCGGAGCATCACACAGAAACCTCGTTATCTCTTCCTTGGTAAAAATGTTAGCCTTCTTAGGAATATACCCATCATTTTTTCTCTTGAGAAATGAGATCACCTATAAAATGGTAGGATACATTTAGCAAAATTAAAATCTGATATACTTAGATACGTACCTGCTTGAATTTTGAAATGTCAAGATTTTCATTAGCACAAAGCGTTAATTTCAACATAGAATATTCACTCCATAAGCTGGTTGGAGACGTTAGATTCGATGCCCTGTCGTTAAAATATGCCAAAAGCACAGTTTCATTAATTGTCTTAACATTCTTTGAATTACACCATTCCTTAAAATATGTATATGTTCGCTCATATCGAGCCTTTGACTTTTCAGGCAGTAACGACGCTCGAGCTGCATTAGCACTACTTTCAATTTCAAAAAAATCTACAACCTCGTTCGAATCACTCATTATATTGATCACAAATATTTGTTTATGGTATCGATTAGAAAACGGATTTCTGATCAAAATTTTTCTACTGAATTTGTTTGTTTGTCGTAACTACAGCAACTAATCAATCAGCATACTCGATTATGCCAGTAAATTTTTAATTATACGTAATTACTATTATATACCCAAATATTTTGTACACATTATTAGAGTTAATCCCTGTGGTAGTGAGAAAAACGTAATGCACAACGCGTAGGTAAGTTTCTTTTTTATTCTCGGTGGGTTTATGCACCTCAGCTCCGCTTCGGTGCACAAACTCCCACCTCGAATAAAAAAAATCACTTACCGCCACTTGTAGTGCAAATAACTATTTATGTACCAAGTCAGTAAAGTGAGTCTTTATCGAACGCGCCTGAGATTATGAGCCGAGCGAGTGAAGCGAGCGAGGCGTGTAACAGGGGAGTTCGATAAAGACACTTTACTGACGTGGTGCATACAAACTTTTATCGCCAACCGTAAAAATACTTTTTTATAAATAATTCGCGACAAAACTTTTACTGTTGGAGCCGTGACAGCGACAAACGATGTCTGTCATACAGTCATGGGTATATTGATAACTATTAGCGGCAGGTAAAATAGATATGATTTTTACAGTACGATAAAGTGTTTGTTTACTTCCGAAAATCGCTATGGTAATGCATGGATCTATTGCCGGTTGGCGATAATAGTTATTTATGTATCAAGTACGCAAAATGATGTTTTAGTGGATGAGTCGAGTTTGTCGACTTAGACGAATCCACTAAAACGTTTTGCGTACGTGATGCATACAACATTTTTTTGCATGAATTCTCTAAATTATCAAATTAATTTCATAAAAATTTAATTTGGTACGTACAGAACGGTTGTAAACGTCATATTTAGCTTTGACATAGTTGTTATAGCAACAACAAGTAAATTCGTAAAAAGTCAAAATAAAGATATCGTAAATACGTCAAAACGAATGAAAATCCAGCATTAAGGTTGTCATAGCGACTTTAGCGTACTTGTCAACAGTAAGATCATAAGTGCTCAACTATTGTCGGAAAGATTTTTTTGTATGAGCACTGGTTGCTTGGCAATTAAACGAGATCAAATTGACGAAAAGACCCGAGCGCGAAGCGCGAGGGTTCTTTTCCCAAGAATTTGATCGAGTTTAATTACCTTTTAGCAATCAATGCTCATACAAAAAAATCTTGCCTGACAAGAGTTGAGAACGAATGATCTTCGGTTGGAGAATTAACTGAATGAAGCGTTAAATACGTCAAATTTTTTACTTTTGTCAAAATGACATTTGATTTTTTTAAATATAGGTTGCTAAAACAATGAGGTAGCGGCAAGAAAAGTACCATGCATTCTTTTCAGTGTAAGAAACTTGTGATTGGTGCATGTGACACTGTTCTTAATGTCTGATTGGTCTACAACACTATGAGGTTAATTATCCTTTAAAGATGTATTTTGCGGATTGTTTTCACTCCGCAAAATGGTTACTTTGGTTTGGAGACAGAATACAAAAAAAGAAATTTATGGATATAACAATTCATGTTATTTATAAGAAAACTACCTAACTGATTTCTAATTTTATTATTACCTACAATCGTCAACTTAACGTCTTTGATTTTTAAAGGTGACTAATTAAATTAGATACTATTGAAGGAGACACTTTCATTTATTTCGCTTTATCTTTTTATACAATTTACGTACCTACCTATGGGTTTTCTGTTCGGAAGGCCTATGGTTGGATGTACGAATGAATATTATTTCACTCCAACAACCCAAGCTCAATGCTCAGTTTACTATTCATAAATTGTTGGAGATATCCTGCAAGCAGTCCGATTCTATTGATGAAGATCACCCTTATTTCAACATATTTAATGTGGCGCTCGGATCTAAAGTTAATTATTAAAAGTTCCTACTATCAAAAAAGAAATTAAAAGATTTAGTGAATGTTAAACTCAAGTTCATCCTAATGTTCTTGCGAGAAACTTGTTTGTACACACGGACGAAGTACCACGATTGAAGCGTTTCAATCCAGAATCCCTAACAGACAGATTCGTTTAGGACTAATTTTGTGTTCCAATTGTGTAAATGTGAATGTTATCTAATCCTAAGTGACATTCGTTAAGGGTTGCTACACTGGAAGTTTAATGTTAAGTACATATCAATAGGGACAGATTGTAAGGAGAGGGGTTCAAAAAAATTTTTTTTTAAATCATAGACTTTATTGTGTGAATACTTACAGAAACGGGACTTCATTGCTTTTGATTTAGTTGGTTAGTTGATCCCAATGAGGACCAACCAAAACTAGAAGAGAAGTTGTGTTTATTGAGAGAACACAATGAGCATTGTCCCATAAAATAATTTTTTCTGCACGAAATTTTGCTTGCTCCAGGATTTTGCTGTCATCAATGCCTTTTTGCGTCTGCACTCTCTTGAACTACTAACCAGGCGTTGACCATTGATAAATCGAACAAGTGGTAAAACAACCTCAAATACCAATTTCTGCTCTTGATTAAAATTTTATAACGTCCCATATGGCTGTCCAAAAGGTCCACGCCACCCATGTGGTGGTTATACTCTTGAATTACATAGGGACATTGGACTTCAATAGTTGTCTTCTGCCTCCGATCATATCTTTTCACGAGTGCTTGCAGATGCGTTCCAGCAAATGATGATATCAGCGTTACATATTTATTATCTTTCCACACCAGAGATGATATATCAACTCCATCAATTGTGGCCACAAACTCGTTGCTGGAGCCGCGTTCTTCTTTCTTCGTGGTTGCTTCTGTCGGAAGCTTATACAATTAGGCAATCTATTCTTTCGTATTGTTCCTAACGAAAAAATGAAAGATAAACCATTAGTGGAAGAGCGGTGTAATAATTGTCATGATATAATCGATAATTCATGTTTCGGGAAATAATACGAGACAATCGTAAACCTTGGTATATCACCGTGCAGTTCACAAGTTCCATGAAAACGCAATTGATCTTCATTTAGTTGTCTTTTTCTTCCATACAATATTCTTTTGCTGCTTTTCTTTCTTCTCAGCTGTACATGTAGTTTGATTATATCAGATCGTGTAAGTGTAGATGGAGTTGCAGACGATACGTTTGCCTAATCGCTTCATTACCTAAATGTTCTTCAGTATCGTCATGATCGTCATGTTCTTTTGAAACATCAGATTCGAAGTTAGGATCTTCCAAACTATCATCATCATCACCTTCTAAACCGGTAAAATTAGCTCAATACTCTTCCAAATCCTTATCCGTCAAAAATTCTTTTGCCATCTTGAAGAGAAAATAGAAATAATGAGAATAAGATATAAAATGATGAAACAATATATGTAAGACAACAACAGACACTTTTTGACTAAATCCTCAATGTAGACAAATGACTACAAACCAAAAAGATTATTTTATTGGATAACCAAACATTATTTTTACGTTACTATTATATCTAAAGGGGGTGTGGGTGTCCGAGGTATTATTCTTCTTATAGATGGGATGCATATTAAAGCGATTAAAAAACTTCTAAATCTTTCAGTCTTTAATCCCAACTTGTTCTAAACCGGTAAAATTAGCCCAATACTCTTCCAAATCCTTATCCGTCAAAAATTCTTTTGCCATCTTGAAGAGAAAATAGAAATAATGAGAATAAAATAAAAAATGATGAATACAATATATGTAAGACAACAACAGACTAAATCCTCAATGTAGACAAATGACTACAAACCAAAAAGATTATTTTATTGGATAACCAAACATTATTTTTACGTTACATGCAAAAGAACGCTGGTATGTGGACTGTATATTAACAAAATCTCCGTGTGTTTGATTGAGTAAAGAAATTAAAGAATTAGTTTATTTTTAAATACATATATATACAAAACAATGATAAAAGATTATTGACAAAGTTAATGCAGAATTTGACAACACTTGAAATGGTGTGGCGTATGTGCATCACAGGTGTTTCTGGTTGTGGGCAGGCTCGGTGAAGAGTCCAATTACTGCAAGCAAACAGGTGACCGGTGTACACCGATGATGTAGACAATGATGGTTCCGTGAGGGTCTCTGGCAATGATCGATGATGATGATCCAATCGATCGATGATCCAATCGATGATAAACAATACACAAAACAACTAACGAGCATAAATGAACAATACACAAACAACTAACGAGCGACGTATGTTCCAATGCAATCGACTCGCAACGGGGTTCTCGATCGACCCTTGTGATGCAATTGATCGTGATTTCACCCTCTTCCCACATTATAACTCGCCCCGCTCCGCGCAAAGTAACTATCGGGAAAGGGCAATTGGACTAAAAACAAGGAAAGTAACTTAAGTACAAGGAATTAAGGGAAGTGAAATTTAACGACTAATAAACTTTATTCTAGGGACGCAACACGCTTCATTATATCTAAAAATACATACTTACCTTATATGATAGCAAGAATATTTTTACTTGTAAATAGCGCAAAAACTAAGTCAAAATACCTATCAATAAACTCACATGAACCATTTATATACCAGACTTAAGAACAACACGCATTACTTTGAAAAAGTTGAGTCGCATGGGACTATTTGTTTAGTGCACATCACCAGTTAGTAGCCAATCGACTACATTGCGCAGTAAACAGATTTGTACAACCAGTAACTTATATCTAATAGCTGAATGGCAAGGGATAAAATACATTCTAATCACAAAATCTTTACAAAGAAAGATTGTAACAAGCTGTGTTTACATTATAATAGTTTTAAAATTTTGTAAACTACGATTAAGGCAACTATAGCTCACATTTTAATTAAGAATCAGTGATTATGAATATTCAATATAGATACATGATTTTCATGGTTTGATAAATGATACACTTTTAAAAGTATTTACATCTGCACGTCTAAACATATGAATATTTATATTGAATTTGAACAATAAACGACATGTTTGTGTTTTTAAATTTGTACAAGAAATTTAGCATCGTCAACAGAGCAAAATGCACTTAGAGTGCAACAATGTCAAAAAATTCCGGGTTCGTTATGGATACATGTTTTGTCATTGTTAACGTTTCCCAGGAAATTCTTACTATGCATAACGAATTAATTTTGATAGCAATTAGCAAGGTGGCGGGATTTAAGGTTTTTAGACCCACTGTATACAGAGCTATAGAATTGAATTGTTTTTTGGATCTATTTATTGAGAGTTTTACGCATAAATAGACATGTTGTGATCAAAACGTTCCCAAATTTTATACGTTTCGAATATTATGTTATTTAAGAGAGCATAAATAATTTAGATTAAACAAAGTTATACAAATAACCATAACTTATTCAGTAAACCGTAGTAGCTATATTATACTAATAAACGGGGGTACACGCGATTCTCGCGTATTGCGTGCTTTGGGGGGAGGGGGTATCTGTGATTGTAGGTTGTAATAGCTTTTCTTTTAAAATATCACACCTTGTTGAGCTGGCTTAGTTGCTTGAAAAAAGAAAAAAAATTTACATTTTTGTACCTTTTCAGATTTTTGACCCTGTAGGTATCTGTAATTTAGCAAGTTATTAAAGTAACTAAAATAAAGGATTACATTTACTTACATTTGACGTAAAAATCACAAAAATAGGTTGATATTTGGTAAAGATATACGAATTCGTTCCTACCTACTTATAGTAAATTTTTACCAATTATTAAAAAAAATGTAAAATGCAAATTTTTGGAATAGATTTGAGACATAATGGCCCTTTCACAATGTTAATTACGTCTTTGCACATAGTCTTTGCCCAAAAATTAACGAAAATATAACAAATTCCGTATGAACTTCATAAGGATAGTTTAGAATGAATTTTGAATGTAAAAGAACTCAATTTGGACACTGACAACTTTTTGGGAATACGAATGGCCTTAGGGAGAACGTTTTAACATTCATCTTTAACTATAGTAAAACTAAAAATACCATAAAACATAAAATGTACAAATAGAAGCTGGTCTAACGTTGCATAACATCTGTTTTATAAAGACCTTCTCTACCTTAAACAGTTTCAAATTTTTGTTTATTTCACTAACTAATGGCCACCATTTACACGTATATGTACAGCAGTAAAATATGGATTTTACTTCCTCTTAATTACAATATAAGTTGTATATTTAGAAGTATAGTCGCAGTATAGGTATTCTCTTTGGTATAGTGTAACGTAACAATACACTTGCCACCTACTTTCATCAATAGATATTAAGTTAAATATGTAGACAAAAACATTTTTCTCGGTGAAAACATTCGACTATATATGTTACCTAGACATCGTTCATCGTTCAAAATCTCTAAATTCGAAATAAGCACACAAACATGTACATTTCGAAAGTTAACCGAAAGAAGGTATCGGGACACAACATAAATTAGTCTACGATGAATGCTGTTACTACTTTTTACATCATTTTAACCATGAAAATGTTAACACGAGGCATAATAGAATCATTTTTCATCATTTAAATAACTTTTCAACTTGAAATAATTAAATTTCCATGTTATCGAGAAAAAGTTTCCGATACTTGTCATTTTGAAAATTTTTGCGAAAATACTTTCTGGCATTGTTTTAATGTTCGAAATGGGTTAAGGACCTCGGACAGACAAACTTTGCATGTTTACACAAAATTTTCACCCAAAAATAAGCACAAATAGCGAATTCTATTTTACACGTAATCTCCATAAGGAAACTTTGAACGTATTTTCTAAGTAAAGAAAATATATTTAGACACAAATACCGCTTGAATAAGATGACGGACTTTTATACTAAAATGTTTAAAACTTACTTTGAAAAAAATTAGTGCAGATATTTACGTAGTTTGCGGGGTATCTATAATTGTAGCATTAATTTGTAGGTTATAAATTTGTAATCGCTTTGGTTTTAAAATATCACATCCGCATTCGTCAGGGTTCGGCGACTGTCGGAAAAGTGCACAGCAACACAAACATATACACACGTCTCGGTTATTATACTTATAGTGATACTTCATTTTCCAAGGCTTTATACGTGTAGATCGCCTTTTTGTTATATGTACAGTAATATTATTTCATTATTAAACTGAAATATCGTACCTGTAGTCCATTTCATTGTTTATATTCGAAAAGTAAGTTGACATTGTTTGACTCAAGGCTTAAATTCAAATTGAAGTCAAACGTGACAATTTCGTAATTTGTTCGCCATTCAGCTAAAATCTAAGCAAGAAAATACATTATGTAAATATCTGTAGGTACAGGTAGTATCAGCACGTAATTTTCAGCAGCTTATACAAGCTCAAAGCGTTTACAAAAGTTATATTTACTTCAAAAAACGTTTGTAATACATGTTTTAGAATTGTGTCTGATTTATGAAAGTGGCAAAATTCGATAGCGAAAAAATCAAGTCATTTGCTTAGAAAACGAGATCTATTATTGCTTCAGTAAGCAATATTTGAACTGTGCCTTTTTATACGCTTACGACAAGGTTGGGAACTGAATTAATAAATGTAATCAACATTATTACATGAGATAATAAACCGACCGACGCGACGTCGATGTCAAGGAGTAGATGTTTAGTGTAGGTATTGTATTGCAGGTTACCTTCAATGCATGTATAATAGATATTGATTATGGGTAATATAGTCACAAATATAGGTATTCACCACGTTGTTTAAGCTCAAATACGAATTTCAATTCAAAATATGATAAGCTCCTTTCCAAATAATAGACCATCCAAGTTTGTTGATACGTGGTTTTGGCTCTATCTCAAAACTTATTTTAATGCTCTGCTCTGCTCTGTAATCACAACGCAGCAAGTAATGATATTGCAATTAAACTTATTAACTAGTTTAGCATGAATTTCTTACACCAGATGGGAATTTCCCCAAACAATTTACTGTCATAATTAGCTACACATAAGTATCTAATGTTACATTTTCAGTGTAGGTATTACGAAATGTACGCAAAAATGAACCTTACGAGGTTCATGAGTATGTTAAATTTATGAGTAATAAATATTATTTTTAATTGCGACACAAACTCGGTTTTGTCGCAATCCTAACAATTTTCACTAAAAAACTGACTTTAACTCTATAAACAGCTGATTTCCAGCAATTGGTGTTTACGATACCGTTATAGAAAGGACGAAAGGAGCTAAATAGAGTGCAAGTAGAAATGATGCTAATGATAAGTCAGATTATTTGTACAGGTTTACCCTACCATCGTCTCTCACTCCTTCCACTCAAAACTGTCCTAAAATTACGGGGGAGACAGCAGGAAGTAATCCGTTTTAGTATTGTGTTACAGTTAAAAAAAAAAAATTTCCCGTGTAAATTTTTACGTATCTTCGCGTTTCTGAATACGTAGTTACGGCACAGTATACATACGAACCAGTATGATATCTCGTGACGTCACGCACTAAACTTTCTGTGACCTTCAACGCTGCTCGGATGAGAATCTCATCCGACGGCCATAGACATGCATAGTGAAAAGTAAAATAAATCGTGGAGGGGTGCGTTCAAGGTCCCTAAGAGCTCTGTCGATTTATGAATGAAATGCGTAGGAGTTATTGTACTGGTTCGTTTATATACTGTGGTTACGGTTGAATCGGATCACCAGCTATATGGTGATCGTGACGATCGTGTCAAATAAACAATAAAGTTTTAGAAGTTGTGAAAACAACTAACATTTCAATTTACGAATTATGTACAAGGTTTTATCTAATTCCGTTAATAAAAGTGATATAGTAGGATTCACCGGGTTTTAGGTATGACTCATTGCAGTAAAGTATGATAATCGACGTGACATAGTTTTCTGTTTCTGTAAATAAAAATATCAGTAAAATGCAATTGAGAAACGTATGTCGTTCCGTTTATTTTATGTGCAAGCAATGAAACGTATGTCAAATAATTTTCTTTGTTTACATTGACATAACCTTACTTCGTACTTCATTGCCACACCGTTTTGAATTTTTTCCAACGTTCCTTTATTCAAATCAGTATTTTTCAATGCTAATCACAAAATCACAAAATGAACAGAAGATCACAAAACTTCTTGTTGAAAACAATAAATTTATGACTGGATTGACAGATTACACAAAAATTGACAGTAGGAATTATTGTTACGACATACGAGCGTTTGGATTGATGCATACGATTTGTAGCGATGAGTCATACCTAAAACCCCGTGAATCCGACTATAGTTTACGTTGTTGTTTAAAATTAGGTAACGTGATCTTTTTCAAAACTGTCTCATCACAGTTATGTAAAGTAGTTATGTAATAATATTACACAACTGACAATTTGAAACTATAAGTAATTGGTTAATTATTGTCAAAATTCGATGTTTGTTTCCATAGTAACCATGAACTTAAAACTACTTCATTTCAGATTAATGTTCTCATTAAAAAATCAAAAGGTAGATAAAATTACGGAATTAGATAAAGTTTTGTACTTAACACGTTATGAAAAAGTCTAATTTTATTTGACTCATGTAATTTGAAAAACTCGCTCGCTTCGCTCGCTCGATTTGGCAAATATTACATTTCGTCAAATAAAGTTAGTCTTTTCATAACTGGTTACGTAAATAACTATAACAGCGCGGAAAGAGGTTAGTAATGGAGGTACAGGTAGTAGGTAGGTTGGTCGGTCGCCGGAGGGTAGACTGGTTCTGTAATGCAGGCTGACGGGTCGATGTAGACGGACTGGTTGGTGTTGGCTGTTTTCGTTGGCTGCTATGACTTCTGACTGCTTTCTGTGGGTAACAGCGCTCGCTTATAAAGGATTCTGGCCGGTGTCGACGTGTTGTCATTGGTCGGCCAATGGGAATCAATCGTTGCTCTTCAGTATGTGAGCGAATGGGTAGGAGGATCATGTGGTCGCCACACGTAGATTCAAAAAATGAAAATAAAATTCCGTCTGTCATCTGTCATCTGTCGTCTGTAGTCTGTCCGTACATATTTTCTTGCAACGCTCTAATTAATGTTATCGAAATACGGTTTTCGCCAATCGATTGCATTCGGGCCAAGGACGGTCATGCTGATATTACCTTTGATTACGTCACTTCCGGTATAAGTTAAAATGGCGCACTCATTTTTTTTATAAGATATAGTTGCAGGTTTTGGTACGAGGGAAGTCTCGTGGCAATACTTGCCAGAATTTTTTTATTAACCTATTTTGTTTTACATTTTGAACGTACTTCGTTCGTTAAGTACTGCATTCAATATTCTGTCCATGATGCGTCCGTGTGTTGCAAGAGATACATTATGTCTACAACCGAGTTAAGATATGGATCTTATGTGAAATTTTATGCTGATTCAACATCCGGTGCCAATTTTTCGGTATCTCAAATACTTTTCGAGATATTCGACTTTAAAGTCGAAATTATCAAATTCTATCTTTTTTGATAAGGTCAGATTTTTGTTTATGCTTTCGTTACTGCGGTATTCGAAGTTCGTTCTCTAATCCGATGATTTCAACTAGTTTTTTATAAATAATTTTTTTATTTTGTAAATATATTTAATTAATTATGGTATATCTATTGACCACAACAACCTTGTTATATTAATTCATCAGTTCACCGCTGACTACCCCGGTCGTCTAAGGACGAGGTACCCCTACTACAGTACAATTACAATATTATTTCAGTACTTATTTGTATAACAGAATTACGTACATTTCGAACTAACGTTCATATAGGCCAGTCAAATTAGACTTTTGGTGAAAAAGTGATGCTAACTTTACGGGACTTTTTCAGGATTATTTGGGAAGTTAAGGAGAGCTTAAATCCAAGTTTGCGTATACCCAGACCACGTGGGATTTTTTTAAAGGGGGGGGGGGGAAAGGTAAAAATCTTGATTTCGCTATAACACGGCAGCAATTGAACGTACAGAAAAAATAAAAAAAGAGTTTTGTAGGTTTGTTGAAGCTCTACAAGTTTCCTTTGGACGACTTTTCCCGAAAATTAATATTTAACGATTTATCGTAAAAAAACAGTAAAAAAAAGTAAACTTTTTTGGTCAACAAATAGAATTTGTTCATGTATGAGAAAGTTGTAGAACAAAATCACCGTGTCAGATTTTTCGATCGGTTGAAAAATAAGGTCGAAGGGAGCGTCTGAAGGTGTGCTATCTATTGGCGCCTCTCCGACACCGGTGCGGCGGCTCGACGCTACGGCACGCGCTCGGATCTCGGCGCGTTTGTCGCTTATATCTCTGTGCCAATGAATCGAAATGAAAAAACAACTTTTTTTCGATTTTGTTCGTTTTTTCAAGCTCTACAACTTTCTCATACATGAACAAATTCTATTTGTTAACCAAACTTTTTTTTACTGTGTTTTTACGATTTTTACTTTTAATTCCGATTCATTGGCACAGAGATATAAGCGACAAACGCGCCGAGATCCGAGCGCGTGCCATAGCGTCGAGCCGCCGCACCGGTGTCGGAGAGGCGCAAATAGATAGCACACCTTCAGACGCTCCCTTCGACTTAGATGTGAAATAGCTATTTGTGATATGAGTGTTAAAAGTACTATTTTATTTTGTGAGTGAAAAGTTTGTGAAACGAGCGAAGCGAGTGGAGCAATTTCACGAACAAAATAAAAGTTACTTTTAACACAAATATTATACAAAGTTTTTTGTATAACTGTTCTATTTTGATAATAAAATAGAAAAATTAATACATATTTCCATAAACTGTCATTTTGACGTCTCTTGTCTCTGTTTATGTGCAGATTATGATATTAAAAAACCACAAATTCAACAAAACAAAGCAATGCGAATCATATTGCAATGTTCAAAATACACTAAAATTACAGGAATGTTAGATACTCTGCAATGGCTAAGTATAAAACAAAGGATATATTTTATTACATTAAATCTAATCTTTAAAGCATGTAATGGTCTACTACCCTCGTACATGTCTATGCCACTTACATGTAATTACCAAATTCACGATCATAACACAAGGAACTGTGGAGACTATAGGTTACCTAAATTTTCAAAAATAAAAACCCAAAATTCTTTTATGTATAAAGGGCTAAAATTATATAGTAATCTCCCTAATGAGTTAAAGCAAGAAAAAAACAATTATGCGTTTAAGAGGATGTTAAGCAAGTATGTGAAGGAAAACTTCTAATTTAAGTAATTTAAGTAATTTAAGTAACAATTTAAGTAATTATAAACTGTATGATGAATGTATTAGTTAAATTAACTAAATAAACATTATTATTATTATACTATTATTGTCAGTTAATTATTTTTTGACGTTTCAACAATTATTACCGCATTTTGAGGTTAAGTGGGCGTGTTATGTGACGCCGTATTACCTTAGTTCCAAAGAAAACAAGTATTGGTTACAGCTCTACTATTGGCTAGTTTTACAAATATTTTTTTTATTTGTGTCCTATTTTAGCCTTTTAAACCACGCCCCAGCGTGTTTAAATCGCACTTTTTAAAACGCGCGTGTTTTAAAGTTGCTATGCCAACATCAACAAATTTGAAAAGAATTAAATTCTATTGGTTATTGATCTGACAGGAGTACTTTGTTACGTCAAATAAAATGACAGAATTCAAATTAATTTCCGTTTATTGGTTATTGATCTGACAGGAGTACTTTGTTACGTCAAATAAAATGACAGATTGCAATTAATTTCCGTTTTTCTCATTTCCATGACAACGAAAGGTATACTGATTTCACATTACGAATTCAACCATTTCACACTATTAGTTCTTATTTCCATTTTAATACCAGATTTCAAAGTGAACCAATAAAAAAAATAACGTAAAGTATTCGTGGATAACTGGTCTTTAAAACACTTGCTCTATTTCAAGCACTCCGGCTGCGGCGTCGTGCTTGAAAGCTCGCGCGTGTTTTAAAGACCTGTTTTTCCACTTATACTTTAATATACTATTAACACTATAGTATTTTTAACACGCTACTCTGTAAACGTCATCTTTTAACACTCTTGAGAGCCGTTAAAACTGTCACTTTTAATGACAGTTGTACAAAAACACTTTTAAAATGCATTTTTTATAAAGCACTAAATAAGCCACCCTGACTGCATAAAACCACTAAAATTACATGCCTACCTATTCCTAGTTTATGTAGAACTTTAGTATAACTGGAAATTTATTGTTATAGCACAGATATATCTGTGGTTATAGTAAACTTCAGAGTTGAATTGGTGTACCCGAGGAAGGAGCAGGAGGAACTACAATTTCTCACTTAACGTAGACATACCGTTATGTAAACATGAACATAGCAATGGTAATGGCAATGCAATTAGGCAGAGTAAGTATAATTACACTAGATAATCCACTTTAAATTTTACTCCTCAATGCCTACTTTAATTACACCGGAATCAGTTTTGCCGTTATTTTGATAACCTTGGATAATGTCTAACTTTCATCATTTCTAAGGTGGTGGAAAGCGGTGACGCACAGCATTGCTACAAAGAAGATAAGAAAGACAATGGCGTATTCAATGATAGAATTGTGAACACGCAGTTTTGTTTGTTTTCACTTTAATAAAGTTGTATTTGTTTGAAAGACGAACCCTATTATTTTCTAATTTAAATTATGGTGGGTTTTTACCCAACAGTTCTTAGTTAGAAACGAAACGTGTACAAAGAAGACACTAGTATGATCCGGCCTAATAATTCAATAACGTAGGTACCTACCCTTTCTTGATATTTATATGAAGTATTTTTACAGAGCAGATACATAAATTTCAAACACAAGCCCTGAACGTGTATTTACTTACGAAGTTGGTATTGCTTGTGTAAAAAATACGTTAACATGTTAACAATGCCTTGCTGTCAAATAAAAAAGTGTTAGACTGTGACAGTTTACTTACTTATTTATTCCAAATGCAGGTTGATACTGCTGCTGTTGCTTGTTTAATTGATATCATTCTATTTAAGTCCCTTTTTATTTAATGGATTTATATTAAGTAGAGCTTCAGTTCTTCCACGCTCATCATGGGACCAATATGGACAGAGTTTTCAGCAGCTTCCTTAAAAGGATAGAATGTTAATAACATTAGGTCACCAAAAATTCTTTTGAATCGCGCCTGGTCACAAGAAATCACTTAAACATATTATTGTGAACTTTTTCAAAACTGAAATCTAGCACCGATAATTGCGGGATAAACTCATGCTGAAATAGTCGAAGCTGAGATCTAAGAAGTGCAGGTTATGAAACATCGGTTCTCTAATGATGAAAATAAATAGGAGTAGCGAGAGCAATGGACTTAAGAAGAACTGATCAGGACCACACTTCAGATGACATTTTTAAGCTTACAGCAGTGTTTACCTTGTGCAAGACACATGTACTACCCATAGTTACGTAACCAGGTAGGAGCATGTGGAGAGAGCTGATAAAGGCCTAGTTTCTGGTGATCTTAATGAAGCCAATTTTGATGGAGCACATGCAGAATAAAGGATAACCCAATGTGCATAGCATCACATTCACTAAGGGTAAATACTTCAAGGAAGTGTCTTGCGTGTCCTTAATCCAGGTTTTCATTTCAACGAAGTTCTTGAGAGGAAGAAGAAAATCAAGGACTAGTATCAAATTCTGAGCAGGCTGTGTCGTTACTTGGCAGCCATTAAAAGTATACAACCGAATTTGTGCGAAAATGAAGAAAGTAAACGCATAAACTATTTAAAAAGTTCGTTGGTCAATCACAATCCGCACGAGTTTAACGCCGTTTTATAACCGTAGACGAAACACGAATCCACCACATCGATTACCTTCAAATGTAATTAACAATACACGGGTACACAAATGTGTAGTCGCAAATGAAAGATCTACCGTATTCTTGGTATTAAGCTCAAGATTTTAACTTTAGATTAAAAACGAATTCTTGGTCGTGGTCGCAAAATATCGTACATTATGTGAGGATAGTTATTTTATTATCATCGAACCTAGTCATCATTGGTACTGTTCAGCACCTTAAGAAAAAGGTAGTGGAAATTGAAGAGATAGTATAATTAGTGAAAACGCCACTCTTAATGCTATGATGCAGTGCAGGTCCAACCCTGGTTGAGGAAAGTTGGAAATGGAAAAAATAAGGAAATTCATATTGTAGATAATCCCACGTCTAGACTTATATTGTAGAGTCTCAATGAGAATAAATCTGGCAGTAGAAAGGACAGTAACCGATAGAGTGCCGTTGATGAAATTCATGTACTTACCTCTCGTAAGACCAACGAAATCTTCCACCCACCAACGAGTTTATGCGACGGTGTAGTACACAAGTAGCATGAGTGGACAATCGATCATGGAACAGTATAACAGTGGTACACAGAAATCCGAAGACGGACAATTGTAATTTCTGCCGAATAGACGAAAACAGCAAATGGGATCATAGAAAAGATCCTATAGCATAGCCATCAAAAGTATTGCGACAGCGAGCATTGGTGACAACAATGATTGTCGGCAACTGGCCCAGTAAGATGTCTAACAGCGCAAAAGGAATGGAGATTGACTCTTATTAGGCAGTAAAATCGTAGGTCCCGTGTCGATGCGATGTTCGGCATGATAAATATCCTTGGTTGAAGGTGAAATTCCCTTAGTCAGGCAAAATTCTAGTAGGAGTAGTGCAAATAACCAAAGCAGTTGATGCGCGTAGAGGTGCTTGAAAATTCGCCAATCCTAGATCTCGGCCCGTAATATAAACAAATATAGGTATATGGACCATAAATATTACGTACCAGAGCTTGATCCAATTACTATATGACAATGCACCAATTTTCGTCTTTGTTATACGTCGTATGTCTTTTTGGTCTTTGTGATATAACGACTGGCGACTATAGTTGTAGCCCAAGAGATCTAACACTTATGCGTCGCATCGTACTTCTGAAAAGAAGGGTGCCTTAGTACTTATTGGGAATTATGGTTACGTTATCACTAAGTAGACGGGATGAGCAAGTCGGATTTTTATAACCTGTCCTCCCTTGACCCTGTAATCACGAAGTCTTGTAAGCCCCACAAGTAAATAAAAGGGAAGTATTAAATCTGGGCCGTCGAATTGCTTCTTAATTAATTGTTATGGCAAAAATGGGTCGTAACGAAATTTAAAAGGAGCAATGACCGCAATAGCTCAGTGCTAGTAGGCAGGTGGTCGTAGGTTAGCTACAATGAGCGAAAACCGTTAAAATTGGGGTAGTAAAATAGGGGAAAGTTAAGTAAAGCCAAAGGGCGCCACGTAATTCTTCGAGAAAATAGGGCTGCTAATGCGCATTACGAAGGTATTAACAGTTATTAATAGTAGTAGCGATGTCAATCCTGAAAGAGAACGGGGTAGTTTGAGCAATAAATAGAAAAAAAAAGAAATAAATTTGATGTGGTTATAATGAATAAAGATCAAATAAAATAAGTAACAAAATGGCAGGTTTATAAATACAAAGAAAGGTTGTTTATACAAATGAATATTGAATTCTGTAGCACAAAATACGGGATCTAAATTACCTTTAAGTGAAACAAAATGGCAAGTAAAATAATTTGAGTGACATTCAATTAGCAAACAAAAATATTGGGGAAACGATCGAAAGTTTAAAAGGCAGTAATTACAATGATAAATCAAAATTTTACCTTACTTTTCTTCACAGGATCCTTATGCATAAGTTTCCGTTGAGAAATACCTTAAACAAAAAAATAATAACACAAAAAAATAACAAATCACTAGCTTGTAGTACGGGGATCGGATACCAAATATTGATTAGTTTAATCTTTAAATAGTTACGTTAAATTCAAACAACAGAATCAAGGTAATTAGATAACAAATTAATCTTGTACAAGTAAAAATTAAATTCGCAAATATGTAAACTATAATAATTTAGGAAAATGAATGAATGAATGAATGAAGTTAAAATTCACGTAGTTGTAAATGTAGAAAATTAATAAATTATGAGTAATAATAAAATTGTAGAAAAGAGAATTGGTGGTTTTCACACTTGGCGACGGTATTGTAGAATTTGATTAATCCAGGATCAGTCGGAAGTAGGGGTAGCGTCGATCGGGGATAGAGCAGTGGTTTTCCACGATCTTCACGTTGGAGTGATGAAGGAAGAGAAAAGTACAGATGTAGAGATGGCGAGCCGGCAGTACGGCAGAATGTACAGTCACAATCCATGCAGGTATTGACAGTTAAGCAACTCGCGCTCTGGTCAGTACTTTGATGGGTGACCGGTTCATTCTGTGGCTCGGTGTGTCCGGCAGGGGGTAGTACAAAGGGCCCGAATGTGGTCTACGTACGCGTGGACTTAGGTCCCATCCCCCATTCTAATTTACATTTTACAGATGTAGAGATGGCGATGTTTTATCTTCACCAGAAAAGCATGGAGTTATATAGAAAATAAGAGAAATTTTGGTAGGTAGGTACGAGAAAGTGCTGAAAAGGAAAGCGAAATTAGGTGACGCAATTAGAAAAATAGAGAAAACATACCTGGAGATAATTATTCCAGCGTTTAGCGAACTAAGTATGTACTTGTACTTTTTACTGTGTTAGAGCCGTAAAAATACGATTTTAGTAGATATTCAGGAAAACCGGAAGTTCCACAATATCACTAATTTGGTCGATAAAACACTTAAAGACGAAAATATCGATTTTTAGTAACAGTGTTTTATCATTTACTGAAAAAATTAAGTAGCTCGTACAAAAGAGGGTATTAAACTAAAGGCATAAGGTACATTTGGTATCCAAGAAAACTATTGAGAAGGGGAAGATTTCCATTCACACGCTTTTGCTAAATCAGCGAAAACGAAACTATCGCGTTATAACGGATATGACGCAAATCAGAACAAAGCACCATTCTATAAAATAGCCCACCTGCGTGGAAATAGATAGGCAGACACTAAAACTGTCCACTTGCAGTTTCGGGTTTACGATAAGAGAATTCATGGGAAACCCATTTCTACGATGTAGCAATTCTTAAAGACAATTAACTATTAATGTAAAGAAAGAAATATTTCCAATAGAAATTAGAAAATTAACGCAAGGGCGTTACATAATAATTTGTTGCCTGAAATGACATACCAAAGACTTCCTTAACATTGAATCTTGGTACCGTTTTTCTACTTGTCATTTACCATAACATTTAAAAATGGAACTACTTGTTTTTATTATTACAAAAAAAATTTATTTTTTATCCCCCTTTATACCACTCCACTATGCAAAAATTCATCGCAGTAACAGCTCAGTAACGTCACCCAGTTACACTGCGACGTTAGCATATATGTACTATTAACATCGTGTTAACGTCGCAGAGTCATTACAAGTTCGCGCCAATAACGTCGCACTGTAACATCGCAAACGCTACATTCACGCGATGTTACGTAAACGTCTACATTTCTTGTTCATTCAATGTCGAATTGTCGACGTTAATACGATGTAATTGCTTGTTTATTCAATGTTGTTTTGTGAACGTCCTGACCATATTCTGTCAAATATTCATTGAACACCAAAAAAAGGGTAAAAAACTACATTTTTACGTTCAACTGTACCTACTTAGTTATTTTAACTTAATCATTACACAATCCGGATATTTACCTAAACTTGAAAAGGCGACCACTTTATTATGTTACCTTACCTACTCTTGTCTTGTTGGAAAATGTCCCTTAACCAGATTCGAACCTGTGTAAGTAGGGTCTTCAAAATTCCTAAATACGACATTACCGCTGAGCTATCTGAAACATACCTACTGGTTGCCTTTTCGTGCTTTACTTTGTAGGTATTCGTGTTAACAGTTTAAATTTTTTTAATTTTTCTTGGAAGTTGATAACTTAAACTTCCCAGAACGTTATCAAATAGACTTTATATAAATATCAATCAAAAAACATTTCACCTACAACGTACTTGAGACATCTCTGTGATTTGTTCAAAATAACGTCGCTTGAGTGAAAGTATGTTGACGTCGATGAAACGTTATATGCTTTGTTAGAGCACAACGTTGTTTTCCTATACATTACATCAACGTTGGCTAACGTTAATGTTCACAAACATTTCACTTATAACGTCTTTGAGACATCTTTGTGACTTCGTCAAAGTAACGTCCCTTGAACGAAAATATGTTGACATCGATGAAACGTTAAATGCAACGAAAGTATGTTAACATCGATGAAACGTTAAATGCTTTGTTTGATTACAACGTTGTTTTCTTATACATAAAATTAACGTTGGCTAACGTTGATGTTCACAAACATTTGACTTGTAACGTCTTTAAGACATCTTTGTGACTTGGTCAAAATAACGTCGCTTACCTACAGTGTGTTGACATCAATGAGACGTTAATGCTATGTTTGGTTACAACGTTGTTTTTTTACACACTAAATTAACGTTGGCTAACGTTAATGTAACATCTCTTGCTTAGTGGGACTGATCTAATTTATTTGCGCACATTCGCTTTTTTATTTTCCGAGAAGCATTGAGCTGTTGTTGCTGTCTTAAAATTTAATAAAATAGTAATTGAAGCAAATGTATGTAGTCTCTAATATTCAAAGGTAAATTGTATTAAAAATTCTACTCACATTTTCAATGTGTGTATGTCGTAGTTCATATTCTGCTTTAGTTGATATAGGTACGTTCACCGTTTTTTTACCAAGTAAATCTAATTTACCCTTCGTTGAGATAACATTTATTATGTACTAGGTAATGTGATTTTAAACGCGATTTTTTTACAACGCAGATTTTCAACGGTTCACATTATTACTGTGTATATAATACTCAAATAATATTAGGTATGTATAACGTTTTGAACAAAATTTGTACTGATTTTCTGGAAAGTGGTTTGTACGCCTTCCGTTGGTATTGTTCAAGGTTTATTAAATAAACCTTGGGTATTGTTTGTTTTTCCCGTTTTAATTTTTGACCTCGCACTGACTATAGGTATTGCTTGTTAATGATTAAGAACAATTTATTTCTCAATTTATATTTTCCTTTCTATCGACGGATACAGAACAAACCGTTATTGAGGGCTGTCCATTCATTGAAAATCACTATTTTAATCACGAACTTTCATACAATCCACATATTCTAATTATCACGCATTTTGAGAATTATTTGAAGCTTGAGTATCGATAACAGTTACTTATACTTACTCTCACTCTGCTTATGTAAACACGTCAGCTATATACCTACCACAGTTGAGCGAAAATCTCCGAAAAAAGAGCGTTTACAAATAATCCTTTCCCGGTTTAAATCATAATACTAATTGACACACGTTCAAAACAATAATGATTAATAGTTTAATAAAACGAAGCTTCAGGGATCAATATAGCGTTATTACTCGTTCAATTAAAACGTACTGATGCTCAAAAATAACTTTTTACTTCGCTTCATGGAATAACAATGAAAAATATAATAGGAAGCAATTAGGTTCTCATTACCTAAGTAGTTAAGAGATTTTCTTTGGAATACGGCTAAAGAACGAAAATTCTATTCGGAGTTTGCACAAATGAAAAAGAGAATATAAACTCAAAACAATTCGTTTGATTCACGAAATATGCTTTGATGTGTAATTTGTTAGTACAATAGGCTGAATTTTTTTAAAATTGAAACTTGAAAGATGAAATTTTAAACAGCTACGGGAGAGCTTTCATCTATAATTCTTCGACTGAATGACACTCAATTAAATTCCATACAATTGGAACGAACAATGCATGAATCTCTTCGTTCATTGAAACTATAACGTAGTTATCAGGAGAAATACGAATTAAATTTCAAGTAAATTAGTTCACATTACATTATCATTATGTTCCACAATATAATTAATTAAACTTAACAATAAAGTATGAGGAATTATTTTCGTCTCTCTTACATTTCCGTTTTAAATTTTGTAGATATGTATACATTTTGGTTAATTGGGAATTAATATAATTATTAATAATTTTTTGTAAGCACATAAGTGACCATTAGCATTGAAAACCACCACGTAGCGTAGAGTACTAAAATTAAACGCTGTTTAACGTTATTTAACATTCAAAATGTAATCGTATATTTTCAAATTTTAATTAACAAAATCGTACATGTAATGTGTGACGTTATTAAAATATCATTGTCCGTAGTGAAGTACACGAATTATTAACAATTTGTGAAAAATTAATTATAAAGTCGATTATATGGAAGCCTGTTGCCACATTTGAAGATCAGACCCTAACCCCATCTGTTGAATGTGAAGAAATTTATCTATGCAACTGTGCGAGCAATAAGAACAGCAGTGTCAAGTGAGAAGATTAATCCAAATAATTCCGATGGTGATCCGAGTCAAAATGTGCATTGTGGCGTTATGGTACGAACGATATTTTTACCAGTGTAGTAATGTGTAGTTAATAAATTAAAATCATTTACTCTGAACTAGTAGAATATGCACATTACTAATATCAGACATTTTAAAATGGAAATGATTAGGAAACTTGATGAAACGGAACACTGTAGCAACAATGCGTGCACATGAAGCACGGAAATGGCATGAAAGGAAAGTGCGTTTTGATTACTAAATATTACTTATGTGGAAAACTTTGAGAATGGTGGTTTTAATGTAAACACTGAGCTACAGAGGAATATCAAAATATGATTCGTTTGCTTGACGGCCCAATAATTCGATTCAGCTGTTGGTTCACTGTGATACCATTTTACTTTAAACTCCGCAGAATGTTATTTGTAGAGAAAGACTGTAAATATTTTGGTTGCTGAAGTAGAATCTATTAAACAGAGCAACTCTGAATATTTTTCACCTGCACTTATCATATCATATTCATACTGTGCTTTGCTCACTTAAATTCTTACAGATTTCTTACAGTGGGAGAAAGAAAAATTGTAAACCTTCAAAAAGCTCAAAAATTTGCAGTGAACACATCTTAGAGTCTGATTAGATCAATCAACTCAGCTGATCTTGAAAGCTGCTCCCGTTCCGCCCAAATTTAATTTTCGATTTACACAGGGCCGGCGTAACCTTTTACGGAGCCAGGTTCAAAAATTTTTGGCTTATCGATGATCGCAGATAATTTTTTATTAATTTCAACGGCGAAAAACTACGTTCTGCTGAAGCCACGGTTACTGATCGTTAACAACCCCTTAGTTTTCAGACGCAAGGCTGCTAGGTTCTCTCACGTGTAGATCTAGTAGAGGCACACCTACAAGCGCTTCCATGACGGCTGTGGGGGTTGTTCGCATTTGTGGGATGGGCTCCAAAGTCTTCCAATTGCGCGGTGACATTACCAGAAAGCCCTATTTGCTTTTTCCGCTTTGAGCTGGACATACGTAGTTACTCCAATTCAGTTTGTTGTCAGGTGTGATGCCTAGATGGTTCACTGTCTCTGAAAATTGGAGATGTTTTTAAAAGAGCAGAGGAGCTCGAAGAACCACTACCAGTTTTTTTTTTGTGAAGAGAACTACCTCGTTTTTGTCGGGTTAATGGACAAGCAGTGTTCCTTACACCATTCCTCGGTTACTCTGAGTAGCCTCTATAATCGTATTCATGTACACGTATGACGTATGACTCTTGCAAAAAACTATTGTTGTAGTTTAATTTCTCTGAAAGCGTCTGGATTTTTTTATTTAAAGTAGTTTCCTGAGCATGAGGACTTTATGCATTTATACTTTGATGATTTTTGTTACTCCTTTAAACTGAATCATCCCTACTACAAAAATGTCCTGCATCTGTTAATGGTATTCTGTAAAAAGTTAATCAAAATCTGTGTTTTTTATTTGGGTAATTTTCGTAGACGCGAGGTCTCACAAACCGCGGGGTAGGGTTCCGGCGAACGCGCTGAACCTGCCTTGCGCCGGCCCTGCATTTACAACCAAAACTTGTTAGTGACATTATAAACCGCCTTTATTCTTTCTTTATCAACATGACCTAAACACTTTACTGAATTAACTTGAAATTGAATCATGTTTATATTGAATTTAATACATAAATATTTTGTTTCATTAATTAGGTTTGTTAACATGACATCATGGTCTATATATTAGCAGATGCTAGTAAATCAGCAAAATACACTGATACTTCAATGTCTGACAAATTTTTTTGGGTATTGTCAGTACTTTAACAAAAAACTTTTATATGTATGTCGAGAGCACTTTCACACTGTTAGTCTAGAGGTAGGATTACTAGATTAATAACCAGAAGAAGTCAATATTTAACTATAACGAAATTATTATTTTGCAATTGATTTTGTTGTGCGTTATATCTATTTGTCTAAAAGTCGGAAAGATTTCAAAAATATAACAATGCGATTTAGTTTGTACTCATAAGGAAAACAAATCACATTTGTGGTCCCGAGAGAGGGGGGCCTTCCAAACCATTTGGAGTTCGAAAGTGACTGAGACAGAGTCTCTTCACCATTCTTCAATTGTATGCTAGGGATGATAAGGGTAAGGGAGAGTGGAATTTACGACAACGGAGTTATTCATTACTCGCGCTGCCAATACATCGCATACGCGGATGACATAGCGCTGGTGACAACATCGAAAAATAGCTGGAAAATACGTGTGGACAATTTGAAACAAAAGCAAGGAAGTATGGGCTGATAGTGAATGAAGAGAAAACCAACTCTATGGAAGGTAGAGAGGAAGCAGCAAACGAAGAGGGTGAGATTCAATTCAAAGCAGGTCAAAGGAAGTTATGGAACAGTACGGGCAATCCAGAATATCGCAAATGATAAGAACACAAAGAGCAAGATGACTAGGACACGTAGCAAGAATGGCAGAGAGTAGAAAAGTAAAGCGAGTTTTGATTGGGATTGAGGGAGGAACGAGGAGAAGGAGTAGACCAAGACAGTGAAAGAAGATCTGAGAATGCAAGGTATCGTGAACTGGATGGATGTAGCAAGAGAAATGGACCGGTGGAGGGACACAGTTAGAATGATTCGTTGATCATTAATTATTTTATTTTATTATTATTGTTATCTTATCAACTTATAAATTTCATACTGCAATAGTATAAAAGGATTGTAAGATGATTTTGTAAGCTAAGGGCGCCAGAGGCCTGTAGTACTAAAATATATACTCTTGTGGTAGTTGCAGTAGAACATGTACCCCATCGCAATGTCTACGTAAAACACCAAACCGGCTCATTATGCTGAAAATGAAGTTGACAAAATAAGTGAATTTATTCTATAAATTTAAATTGAAGTATAAAAATAAAATGGAACTCTCATCCGCTGCTTAAGAAGAATTACTTGAAAGCTTGATGCGAATTTTAATACTTAAATCCTTTTTCCGCTAGAAATGGAAATTTTTACTTTACCTACCGTATAAAACTCGATTATATGTACACTTGAGAGTTGCGTGATTTTCTGTAAATTGATCAAGTTTTTCACCATTACGACGCGGTTCATTGAAAGTTTTCCAATTAAAATGCAGCCTTTCATACCTTTGAAACGTAAGTACACAGAACTATTCGACTCTTCACATCGCTCGTGCCGAGTGTAGAATTCTCCACATTAAAAAGTTTTAGGATTCAGCATTGATAATATAGTATTTCGTAATAGTTACTCACTACAACCATTGACTCAATCAACGCTACAACTTTATTGAAGGTTTTGTAACCTATTTTCAATGGTTATGTAACCATTTATCTTTTTTGTTATCTCTTTGATAAATTTTGGAAAAGTTGCGTTAATTTTATCCCTGAATGCAATCGAATTTTGTTAGTTGCAGTTTTTGTGTCCCAACTTTAGTAAAAATGATGATACAGTGAAGATCGAACATCGATATGTTGTATTTAAACAGTATTTATCTTACATTTATAAGGTGAAGTGGCGACGCAACATTTTATTAAAACATTATAATAATCAAGATGGAACTACTGTACGTTCAACTTTTCGTGAAGGATCTGACCGTACCTACCTACTTAAAAATTGTTGAAAGAATACTTGTAGGTAGGTACGTATTCTTCGTAGCACCCTGTATAATCATTTAAAAATATCTGTTAGATCATGCATAGGTAATTGAAATTTTTCTTGTTTTTTTTAGTCTTACGTTAAATATCTAAAAGGATGAAGTACAGCTTTTCTATTTAAAATAGTTTGTTAAAAATAAATCGAAACTACAACACTGTTTGACTAAACAAATTGCATGCATAATTTAGTACCTATAGAGAACTCAAATACAATTCACTTCAATCAGTAAAGTAAATTATAGCTTCTGGTGCTGATCAAGGATTCATATATTACGTTAATAGGATAATATTGATAAAATCTCTGCTGAAGTGCTTGGAAATAACGTTGTAGGAAGAGTTTGCTTAGTAGATACATGTCAGTGAAGAAACATTTATTATTAACATCCTTAACACAACTGACAATGGTAACGCACACATATTATTCAAAAAGTAAAGGGATTCATATGAATTCTTTGACGTGTAATTTTCATAGGAGCAATGTATCAATATCCTTTCGTCAATGTTAGACTCTCCCATAATTGTTTCTTTATTAAAATATTTAAAATAGATACTAGTTTCGACTACTAACAGTCATCTTCAGGCTTCGAATTACATAAACATGATGTAGACGATTGTTATAATATTGAAAGTTGAATAATTTCTACCTATAATCTCAGAAAGTATTTAAACAAACCAGTATGAAATTCTTATGTAAGATTTGACTAAATCAGTAAATTAATCGTTAGTTGAAGAAATGACTGATATTGATGACTTGATACATTTTAGATTAGAGGGAAGGTGTGTAACATAGCATAATTATACGAACGGTGAGTGAAACGAGATGGATAAATGGAGATTAGGTTTCTGTAGAGCCAAACAGACAAAACGTAATATAATGGTAATGAGATGTTTGTGTAATATACCAATGGCCTTGAATATACCTTAAATTGGTAACTTTGTATTGGGGTTATTCAAATTTGTTGACCAAACCAATCTCGCTGCAGAAGGTGGTCTCATCTGATATGGAGAGCAGAAGGGGGTAAACTGAAGTTTTGGCAGAATTGGACGTAAGTGAGGCGTTCACAATGGATAGATAATAAAATGAGGAAGAGCTAAGGCATAAACTGGAGAGGAAACTAGGGGGAAAAATTTCTTTTAAAAAGGGGAAATTCATAAGGAAGGTAAGTTTTTATCATGATTAATGATTTCTATAAGGGAGACGAGGATTTTCTTTATGCACACGATGAATGTCCTTGATATCCAACGGATCAAGTGTGACACCCTTGAAAAATGAGTACCATTGTTAAAGGAACTGACCTGAAGTCAAAATATTGTTGGCAAAGGAGGATTTTTGGGGAACATGGTGAACGATTAGCACGGGATGGGCCGCAGTCGACTGGCCGCCGACACAACTGGCCGCGAGACAAGTAGCTGCCGGGACAAGTGGTCGTCGCATCGCTGCCAATACAACTTGACTTCAAATAAATATATGGCTAGTTTCATTTATTGAAAACAAACAAACTGATAGTGAAGTCGGTTAGGGACTATTCGCCGCCGCGGTGCCGGTTCGCCTTCGCCGATTCGCCGTCACCGTTTCGCCGTTGGGACAGTTAGCCGTTGTTCAAATTCGCCGTAGGGACGATTCGCCGTTAGAAGATGATTTAGAAGTATTCATCAAAATAATTTACTCTTAGTAAATTTAGCTTTAGTATATTTTTTCCAATTGATTCAAAAATGGGAACATGATACTAAACAGCATTTGAAACTTAAAAAAATGCCAACCTAAGCGTACCCAGGCGCTTAGGTTAGAGGTAGGTTTAGTATATTTTTTTCAATTGATACAAAAACGTGAATATTATGATACTAAACAGTATTTGCAACTTAAAAAAAATGCCAATCTAAACGTATATTGCCACTCAGGCGCTTAGGTTAGAGGTAGGTTTAGTATAGTTTTTTTCAATTGATAACAGTCCCTCAAAATTAAAAGTTATTTTCGATTTTGTATGGTGAATCGTTCCTACGGTGAATTTGACCAACGGCCAACTTTCCCGACGGCGGAACGGCGACGGCGAATCGGCGACGGCGAAACGACGACGGCGAATAGGCCTAGACCCTTTTTAGAAGCAGTTGGCCGCGGCCACTTGCCTCGCGGCCAGTCGGCCGCGGCTAGTTGTACTAGACCCCTATTAGCACTGCAGTGCTGTCAGGTATTTCTTTCACCCCATAATTAGGTCCCATTCGACTATGTACAGATTCCAAAAAGTGCTCGCCAAATACTTCAGCAACCTGATATTTCAAAATCCACGTTATTATACGACTCCAGTCTGATATTAAAATTTGGTTGTTACCAATATTACGTACTTATAGTTTTCGGACTCGGCTGTTGAGAATAAATTCCATGGCATAGGAACCAAAATTAACAGGGCAGGATTGTATGCATCTTCTTTAACTAAGTACAAGTTTCCGGTCTATTTTTAAGTGACTGATACTTACAAGAATTACATTAAGAGTTCAGGTTCCATTATTTAAAATATTATTTGAGCTACCTCACATTAAGTGACTTGGATAAGTAAATTTTAATTAGTTGAGGTCGTAGTCACATTCACCACCCTACACCTTGTATCACCTCCAGTCCTCCAAACTTAGTATTTCTTATCAAAAAGTTCATTTTCCAGCACTTCATCGCTAAGAATATTTGTTAAGAATCCTTTGGACTTGGTCCTTAAGTCTCAAACGCTTCGGTAGTAAATATTAAAACAAAATTATTTTCCTCCACAACGTTAAAAAGAAAGAAATAATTGTTACACATTACCCTGAAAAATGTTGTCCAAGTGATAATATTTTTATAATTCAGTGTATAATACTTACTTTTTAAGGTGTCGAAAAGATTTTTCCATTTTTCACCAGCAGAATATGCTTACAATAAAGTCTTTTTTATAACTCTAGGACTGATCTCAGGTAGCATTTCGTCGTGGTTAATAGAATTTTTAAAAGATAAGTAATTGGTTGGCTGAAGAAGCCCGTTATGGTGGAATTCAACATTTTCTGGAAACGAGTACTCTAACCACAGCCTCGTATAAAAGAAACTGCCGACCGTACAATTGGTAATCATGTAGGTGAAAAACTTTTTGTTTTATTTGAAGAACAATAGATAATTGCGAGAATGGCCAATTTTAAAGAAGCTTAACGGGAAAAGAACCAAAAAAAGAACAAACAGAAATTATCTCCAGGGTAATCCGGAAAGAGTTCGATCCGACCCGGTTTTAAAGCAACATGTCATGACATGTTCGTAAACTGTTAAGTAAATAAATATGTTGGAAGTATTATTTTGATGACAGCCTGTGTAAATTTTACAGAATATTTTCGCGAAAAAGAGTGTATTAGATATAAATCCTTTTGCTTCCCGTCAGTAGGTCGAATGTATCCAGTCACCAAAGAGAAGATTATTATTTATGAGGAAATTTTACATACGTTTTTTTTCGATGAACCGTGGATTTTTTTGAGGCGTTTAAGTGAAGATTCTCACAAGGAAGTCACGTAGTTAATTACTCTAAACAGACTTTCGTTAATGTACTAAATTTCGCATAATAGGCAGACATGGACACTAGTGCGGTGATTAAGGACCGGTACTGTGCATTTTGTGATACAAGTGTGGGATTTGGTACAGTTGCTTTCAAGACTCCATCTAATAATTCTAGATGTGGGGCACAGTTTCCACTCCTTGCGGACCCCCTTATAGGTTTTCTGGAAATATCTCCCGATAGTGGAACTTTAGAGGAAAAAGTTTCAAATAAAAGTTGTTCTCCATCAAATTCTCTATAAAACTGATATATGCCGCTATAGGCCAGACAGGAGATCCAAAAACGTAATTTGAAAATGAGTGTTTTTTTAAATTTCAAATTTACGTATTTTCTAAGCTCTATACTTTATGAAACTGATTTCTTGTGCAATTTTTAGTAAAATGATAAACAGAGGCTTTTTTTACATCATGTACCTATACTTGATATAATATTATGCATATCTTCTTCCAATTATTGCGAGTACTCTAAATGAGTGAAAAATGAATGAGAATAAGACCTGCCATGAAAAAACATAATGTGTTAGTGAGCTAAAATCAATCACCTAAATGGCATTTATTTCACGATGCAGAATTATCAGCAAACAGTGATTGATTTTAGCTCACTAACATGTTTTATCATGGCAGGTCAAATAAAAAAGAAATAGTTTCAATTTAGAAATATGTGGCCACTGCAATACCTACACATTAAAAGTTACTCTTTCGTTGTTTTATCAGTTTCTGATTAGTTGTGTGTACTGTTCGGATATTTCGTGTTATTTTTACTTATTCCTCAAAATGTCACAGCGTGATTTTAAAATTTTCAATTTTGCCGATCAGCCGCTTCGAAAAAGTAATTCGGTAACTAAATCCATAAATTGGGCCGCGTGTCTCCTATTAAAACGAGAAAGTCAATCCGCCACTAGTCCAGGACAAGTGCTTGTTCTGCGATATTGGTGCAACTGGAGGTAATCCACTGAGGAATAAATTCACCAAACGTTTGAAGATTGGAGAAACGGCAGCTTATTTACAAAACTCAAAAATTTTGTCGAAAATTGGTGGCCCCGAAGCTGATTTGATAGCCATAGAAGTTAAATATCACGCCCGATGTCTTGTATCGTTTTACAATCGCAAAAGAGCAGCGATGACGGCTAGTGATACAACAAAATTTTACAAACAATTAGCGGGTTTCACTCTTGCCAGTATTGTATCACACATGAAAGAAGTGAAAGAAAATAGCTCCAATAAAGTTGTCTTCACATTACTGGATATTCAGAAGATGTACGCTGACCAGATGGAGAAGTTGAGTTGCGCAGCTGACATCCACAAAACTCGTCTGAAAGAACGACTACTAATGATATGTCCTGAAATCGAATTAGGGATTCACGGGCTTGGCTTCGCTTGAATTGTTAAAGCCTGACATAAAATCAAGTCAAGCCTACAAAAAATCAAGTCAAGCTTAAGTATTATCCAAGCCAAGCTTATCTGTGGAACTTTTCCAAGTCAAGCTCTCTAGCTTTTCCCAAGCTTTCAAGCTTATACTTCTAAGCATTTTTTTTACTATTCCATGGAACATAATTCTTAGAAGATCCAGCTGATTCTACCATAAAATATATTCATTCGGTATAAAAGAAGTACCTACGTGTAATTCAGGGTATATTTGATATTGATATTCAATCTCAAAATCGTAATGGGCGCAACGGCACCTTGTACAAAATCTGTTGCACGTCACGCTCTAACACTAGTTTTTAATTGTAAAATGATACGACTATCAGGTGATGTCCGGTTTTTGATTTGTACGAACTCAGAAGTGATAAAAATTATAAATTAGAAAATGTGAATGCGTAGATATTCTGGAAAATGTACGGTCTAAAATAACGGTTCTTCGGAATTGTCAGATATTTTCCTAGAACTCATAGTTAATAATCGCTTACTGAAGCACTCAAAGGTGACTAAAACCAAAGACCAATTATATGGTATTTGCTAAAACTAACCACTAACCAGCAGTTGAATATACTGCGACAGTCCGACAATGAGGTATACACGTATGACGTAATGCGCAATGTGTTCCAACCTCACTACTCTTACGGGAGTTTGAATAAGCTTGATAAAGCTTGGGAAAGCTTGATAACCAAGCCAAGCTTGCATTAGCAAACATCAAGCCAAACCAAGCTTTTCTTCTTAAAAAGCTTGCCTTTCAAGCCCAAGCCAAGCTATTATATTTCAAGTCAAGCTGGTTGGCTTGGAGAATCCCTGAATCGAATGTTATGGAGGCCCCGTTCGAACATGTTTATTTTCTATTATGACAGACATTGATAAAACAGTGAGGTCAAGCATCAACAGAGATTATCACGAAGAGTACAATCAGCTATTCAATTGTGCTCACTCTGTTAGACGAGACACATTTGATCACGCAGGATGCGACTGGGAGGATGTGTCCGACCATAGTCAATCCTCTAGCGTTCCGAATTCATTGAAAACAGTGGTCAAAGCACTCCTTTCGAGTTCTTCTTCCATGAAAGAGGCTGAAGATGAAGACCAAGTCATATTGACAATTTCTCAGCTGATAAATAAAATATCGTTCAATAATATTTACTTTGCTCTTTCATTTTCAGGTATGTATCTACAAAAGTCAAAATGTAGGCCTCTGTTCACCATTTCACTAAAAATTGCATAAGAAACGAATTTCGTAAAGTATAGTGGTTAGAAAATACGTATAATTGAAATTAAAAAAAAAACACTCATTTTCAAATTACGTTTTTGGATCTCCTGTCTGACCTATAGCGGCATGTGTGTATATCATTTTTGTAGAGAATTTGATGGAGAACAACTTTTATTTGAAACTTTTTCCTCTAAAGTTCCACTATCCAGAGATATTTCCAGAAAACCGAATTTTAGAGGGTTGAAACCCCTAACCCCACATCTAGAATTATTAGATGGAGTCTTGAAAACAACTGTACCAAATCTCATACTTGTATCACAAAATGCACGGTTCACATTCAATATGGTCGTTAACTGCCGCACTACACGGTGTTAATATTATCCATTTGTAAGAACGGTATGAATTGTTACACTTATTCACCGTATGTGAAAACTAGCAGATCTCGCGGAGGTGGAAACCGTGCCCCACATCTAGAATTATTAGATGGAGTCTTGAAAACAACTGTACCAAATCTCATACTTGTATCACAAAATGCACGGTTCACATTCAATATGGTCGTTAACTGCCGCACTACACGGTGTTAATATTATCCATTTGTAAGAACGGTATGAATTGTTACACTTATTCACCGTATGTGAAAACTAGCAGATCTCGCGGAGGTGACCAAGATAGAAAAACTGAAAATTACGTGTCAATAATACATTTTCTAGGAGTTGCTGATCCAATACTTTCCCAGAAATAAATAAATTACATTTACGTTGAGATTTAAAGTGAACGATACTTGTTTAAATTGATTTATGGTATAATATCAGTGAATATTGTTTTAGATTTTTTACAATGAAAGCTAACTGCAGCTTGATTTCTTATTGTTAAAATAATGTTACGGCTTTTACCGATTTGTGTCCAACGATACGTCTCTTGACTACAACCTTCTCATATATTTAGCTGGACTTGCTTTCCCGTCCGAACTTGAGAACTTGTAATTGGCAACCAGGAGATGTCTTAAAAACTCAATCTTATTATAGTATGTGGCTAACTAGTTGCGTAGTTTTCCATTATCAAATGCTATTACCACAGATTTATATGTGCTATTACGTATCCAGCTTTGTACCTACAAACATATTTTATCTCATAAAGTTATTCACTGAAAATTTCTTCTACAGGCTTCTACATTTTGTTTAAAATTCTAAATTTGGCACAATAAACGTTTCGGTTACGAACGACGCTTTATACCGACGCTTAATGTGCGTTATTTTGAACGTTAACCGCATTGGCCATTGTACGCAATATAGTAAATTTAGCTAATTTTCCAGGTGTTAAATTTATGCTGGAAATTAAATGGGAGTCGAGTATAATTGCTAAAGTTACGGATTCCTCAACTTGTAACTTGGAATTGCAACCTAAACGTAAAAAGTTAATAAATGTGAAAAGGAATGAAGAATATATTATAAACGTATGTATCTTCGCGCTTGTTTATTCTATTGTTGCCGTACCTACATCTTTCAACTTACATTTTCAATGTTGGAAACCCCCTTTTACTACTTTAATATCACAATCGTAGAAATTCTGAATTGTTGGCCGAGTGAGCCTTGTAAGTGATAAAAGACAACAGCAACGAACAACATCGAACAGTACTAAATCAGGTTAGCGCCATGTTGGACGTCACCGCAACATCGGTTTCCTTTTAGTTTCAATCAATATAATTGAACAGGATTCTGAACTGCATTAACGTAATAATCGTTTGCATCCCATAATAGACTATGTGCGGTTTGGGGATAAATGTCATAGTTATAATAGCTATTACGTACGAACGTATTTGGAGGTAAAAGCTATGACCAAAAAGTAGAACTTGTTCACTTGTTTTGTTTCTAATTAGGTAGTAACAATCTACATACAATTAATAGATGCCTATAATAATTCAATTAAGCAACACGCTGTGGTTTATTTTACATCATTAGTGTATTAAATATTAACATAAGCATAGCAATTATAGGTTAATACTTGATTTTTGGAAATAAACATAGCAAATAGCGCAGAAATTTATTGATACTTGACTGCATTGGAGAACCGTAATGGATACCTCCAATGATTTTGTAGATAATTGGAATTTAAAGCAAAAAGACAATGTTTCCACTTGGAGATGAAGGAAAACTTAGGTACAATGCCGATGACCAACTTATGAAAGTTGCACTTTTTACCATTGAAGATGATGGTTTAGGACCTTGAAAGTTCCAACTCATAAAATAGTCGAGGAAATAAAGCACTAAAATAAGCCAAACCTACCAAATTTTTGTAGTAAGACGGATTGAGATGGGGTTTTTTGCATTTGCTTCCTAAATTTAATAGGAAACTTTGTACCTACTTTTCATCATGTTTTTTTTCGAAATTGCATTTGTGCAGTCGAAAATGCATCCTGAAAAATGCAATTTTATAGAAAAAATGTATAACTTCTTTATAAACTTCTAGAATCGACTCAATTCGGGTTCAAGGAGGTTTTCGATGTCGCTGATCCCGAAGCTTTTTCTGAAATTCACTCTCAAATGATTCTAGACATTCTCATACGAAGTTTGTTTGGGTTTCTGATTCTAAATCAGGCATCGGCAACCGTCTCCCGCGTACCTGTTGCTCCACATCCGGGCATCGACGTCATCCTCTGAAGTTTCACTGAAGTTTCAAGACTATAGGGAACCGAAAATTGTTTCCGGGTTTTTTTCGATAGCTTGGGTCGAATGTGGCACCGGATACTAGCTAACGGACACCTGGTGCATCACACCGCGGCGGCATCAACGTCATCCTCTGGAGTTTCACTAAAATTGCAAGCCTAGTGAACCGAAAATAATTTGTAATTGCTAGGACGGGGTTCTTCTAGGACCTCTATCCGGACCTGACCAGCCGTGCATGGTACACTTCGAACATATGTTCGAAGATGGTACATAGCCCGCCTGCAGAGGCGGATTCCGAAGTTCTCCACGAGATTTTGAAACTACTCTAACTACCAACCTTATATTAGGAATTTTACATACAAATTTAATCTGTAATAAAAGGAACAAATTAAATTAAATTAAATTTAAACTAAATATTTTATAATATTAACTTCATACATTTGGATGATAATGTTATTAAACAAAACTTAGGTACATTTTTTTATATATGTATATCTCAATTTTATTTCACAAAATGAAAATGTCCACATCTATTCAAATGTTCCATTATAAGTTTTACCTCATGATTTCCTGATATGATGAAACAAGCATTAGAATGAAAGCATTTGACCGAAAATTTCAAGCGAAACTCCAGAGGATGACGTTGATCCCGCCGCGGTGTGGTGCACCAGGTATCCGTTAGAAAGTATCCGGGACCAGATTCGATCTGAGCGACCCAAAAAAACCCGGAAACAATTTTCGGTTCCCTATAGGCTTGAAACTTCAGTGAAACTCAAGAGGATGACGTTGATGCTCGGATGCGGGGCACCAGGTACGCGGGGGACGGTTTCCAATGCCTGATTTGGAATCAGCAACCCTAAAAACCCTCGGATGAGATGTCTAGAATCATTTGAGAGTGAATTTCAGAAAAAGCTTCGGAGATGACGTTGCTCAGCCATCCTGAGTACAGTGACTCTATTACAAACAGTGACGACAAGCAGCGATTAGCTCCACCCATCCGCCATTAGGAGGCAAAATTTTGGGCGGGTTTCTATGAACTCAACGGTGGTATCCTAGCAACGTGCCAAATTGAAATAAAAATTACACGCTGATGAAAGGTAAACACAGTCAGGCCGCCATTATGAGGCAAAATATACCACGGCCAATAAAAATCGATACATCGCTTGTCGTCACTGTTTGTAATAGAGTCACTGTAATCCTGAGCTCCAGGTGGGCGGTGACGCAATTTGAAGGTCATATTCGGAATCAGCGACCTCGAAAACCTCCTTGAACCCAAATTGAGTCGATTCTAGAAGCTTATAACGAAGTTATGAATTTTTTCTATGAAAATGCATTTTTCAGGATGCATTTTCGACTGCACAAATGCAATTTCGAAAAAAAACATGATGAAAAGTAGGTACAAAGTTTCCTATTAAATTTAGGAAGCGAATGCAAAAAACCCCATCTCAATCCGTCTTACTACAAAAATTTGGTAGGTTCAGTGCTTTATTTCCTCGACTAAAAGAATGAAACTGTATTGACCATCGTTTGCCCCGTTTGTTCGGCGAACGGATTTATAATCATACGCACGTTGTTTCGTCTCAATGTTTTATTGAGCATTCATTTGCTCAAAATAACATTAAAAATTAAATACCATCAGGTTTTGTATAAAATACTTCATTTGATCAAATTGATAGTGATGTTCCATTTTAAAACCCGACAAAGGAATCTTTTCGGAAAATCAAACAAAAATCTCAATTAGACAAATTTAAACCCTCTTTTTACTACCTCGTAGGTTTAAGGGTAGCGTGTGTTTAATTTTCACCCAGTTGACACTAAGGTACTAGTCGATTTTCTAAAATGGAGAAAACATAGTTTCTTCTCGTTGCCTTTGATTCTTATAATTAATTGAACCACAGATAAAAATTTTTTTTTGGTTTGACACCTACAGGGTGTCTCACGGTGACCGTCGGTTAGAAGTATATCAAGAACTCTAAAAGCCAGAAATTTGAAATTTTGCACATATGCGACATGCCGTATTTAATCTATTAAATAAAAATATTTTCCAAATCAACTTCTTTATTTTAAATACAAACTAGGCAATTTTTTTTCACATTCTGATGTGTCATAAAATGTTTAGTAAGTATATGCTTAAAATAATCGGCGTATCAATTTTGATTGTTGAGAAAAAAAATTTTTTTCACTGAAAAATGTCAAAATCTTGTTTAGGAAATAAAACTGAAAGTCGAAAGTGGTAAAAGTTATGGAAATGGGATTTTAGGTTGTCAATGTTAAAAGATTGAGACACAATTGTCCATCTTAAATTACGATTTTTCGAAAAGGCTTGAGAATGGGAAATCTCCCGAAACATGTCGCCACTTTATATAACCGATAATTACGTTTCACTTAATTATAGGGAAAAAGAAGGGGTTGGTTGTGTGGTTTTATTACATTACACAATTGTACGTAATGGATAATAAAGAATTCCCCGTGGTTAAGTATCTATTTGACGTTATTTCCAGACTTAAGAAGAACTTTAAAAAGTCTCTTTTTTCAAATGGAATGCCTACTTAATTATCAGTCCATTCGATGCAGAAATAAATTTCCTTTAAATTGATATACCATGTTCCTATACCTAAAATCAATGATTACAGAGTTATTTAGATTTTTCTAATTAAATTTATAATTACATACTTTACAAAACATGATTGGCTTTGAAAATGTTCAACAAATTTTTATTCAATGTTTCTTATGCTTTTATGATTATTTAAAATTTTATCTATGCAACTTCTTGAGTATCCAAGGTCTCTTTCCGCCGAACGAACAGAACTTTCAGGGAAAACATTAAAATATCCCAATACATTGGTTTCTGCAGCGTCATTGGGGACAATTGGCTTTGCCAAACTTCGTGGCGTATTTACTTCGCCAAAATTTAGAAAATTCTTTTCAATCATCCTGATTTTTCGTTCTGTCATTGTAGGTAAATGAGGATATCTTTCGTTAAAGTGTTGAGTGATTCCTTATTCAATAGTTAAAGGTTCTGCAGGACCTAAAAGTAATACGAGCAGACTCGCCATGAATGTAAAACAAATTTAGAATATCAGCGTTTGTGTATTCCATATTTCCCAATTAAAAACAAATATTAAGCGCAAAAATCAAAATTAAAACAGATAACACTGATAACAAACGTAAATGTAGCGTAAACTTTCAAACGGATAGCTAACTGACAACTGTCATCATAAGAAACAATTGAATAAAAATTTTTTTTGAAAATTTTCAAAGCCAACCATGTTTTGTAAAGTATGTAATTATAAATTTAATTAGAAAAATGTAAATAACTCTGTAATCATTGATTTTAGGTACAGGAACATGGTATATCAATTTAAACGAAATTTATTTCTGCAGCGAATAGACTGATAATTAAATAGGCATTCCATTTGAAAAAAGAGACTTTTTAAAGTTTTTCTTAAGTGTGGAAATAACGTCAAATAGATACGCAACCGCGGGCAATTTTTTATAATCCATGACAGACAATTGTGTCTCAATCTTTTGACATTGAGAACCTAAAATCCCATTTCCCTAACTTTTACCACTTTCGACTTTCAATTTTATTTCCTAAACAAGATTTTGGCATTTTTCAGTGAAAAAATTTTTTTTCTCAACAATCAAAATTGATACGCCGATTATTTTAAGCATACTTACTAAACATTTTATGACACATCTGAATGTGAAAAGAAATTGCCTGGTTGTATTTAAAATAAAGAAGTTGATGGTCACTTCCGGTATTTCCGGAAGTGCTGCCATTTGGAAAATATTTTTATTTAATAGATTAAACACGGCATGTCGCTTGTGCAAAATTTCAAATTTCTAGTTTTTACCGTTCTTGATATACTTCTAACCGACGGTCACCTTGAGACACCCTGTATACGTTAGGTTCATACACTATTGGTGTATTAAATCATAAATTTGTCGTAGTTTCTAGGTCTAAAGTGCGGGATCTTTTGTGAAATATACTACAGCTTTTATGCCTATTTCATAATGCATACCCTTGCGATACTTTCCCCGGTAGCGTAAATATTTCTCGTGAAAAGTGAAAACGTTGTTCGCGGCGGGTTCACAACAAATGCTGGTTTAGAAACTTAACGGCGATTTATTTAAATATCGTAATATCTGTACGAAACAACATAGCAATTTAAGACATTCTTTGCGCTCAGACGTTTAAGTATTAATACAGTTTTCTATAACAGCAGTTGTTAGAATAGCTGTTAACATCGAAACATGGTTCGTGGATTTTGACCAATGTTTACTGTTACACACTGATCCGCAACTGAAGCGAGTTCAACTATTATTTTTCAAAACTATCTCCTTGCCAAAAACGATTACAATGTCCCAGAATTGCAATGAATAAGAAGTTGATGACGTGGTAAGCTTTAATATGGGATGTGAATGGTTATTTTGCAATAAATGGTTCATCGGAATTACTTATTGTTATTATATCATAAATAGAGACATTTATCTAAAGTATTCTGCGATGCCCATATATCCCTCATACACGCAGTAAATTCATAGTCTGTATTCTATATTCTCTATTACTATGGGAGGGAGGGCAAAGTTCACGCGCACATGGGCCTCTTATTTTGGCTCTTTGTGCTACCTTCCACAACGTCACTCGAGCCACACTCTACACGTAAGGTAAGATAAACCTGAGGATGCTGGAACGGGAAGCGGCTTTAATCGTAGATGAATAGTATTAAAATAATAGATAAACAATTCCACTTAATTTTTTATTTTAAAAGTATTCCAATGGCTTACAGCACTGTGTGTTACTATCAAGTGTAATAAACTGAAATTACAGAAATTTAAACAAAAATTGCTTAATTACATTTTAATACATTACATTCTGGATAAGTAATCGTTTCACAAGAATTATTTTAAAAGCGAAAAGTAGTACATAATCATGGCGAATAAATTACTAGATAAGTGTGTTTTAATATGAATGGGCCATGTGTTGCTAAAATAAAAAATTTATTACGGTCAGAAAGGGATAATATGAATTCTCGTTTTTATAGTCTTAAACATAAAACGGATTATTGATTTTTCCACTCCTTTGAAAAGTAGAGAGAGAACTGAAGGTATCAATCAAAAGAGAGTTTACCAGTTTCGTTCTCAGTAATAGGTATGTCGTTTTTGTTAAACTGCTAAATTATTTTGGAAATACTTTAATTAAAAAACTTGCATGAACTTGTTTACAAAAATAGTTTAACAGTTTTGGAGTTATGGATTATATCAGTAAATACGACTTTCTGTAATGTCATGTATTCGCTATCAACCATTTATAATAAATAATGTATTACTTTTACTGTGGTGTGTTATATGATGACATCCTGTGTTAAAAATCTGAAATTTTTAGATCTCGATTTGTAGACGATTTTGTAGGCGTAAGTATGAGAATGTCAATTACGAGAAAAAAAATTGAGATAAGGATTTGAAATACCCTTACTTAATGAGCGACCTTGCGAGGACCTCCTTCCTTACCTGCAAGAGTGTATACCTAGGTTGCAGGGACGGATTTCAAAATGACTAAAAAATTCCTCTTTTGAAACTCTTATAGGGGGCAATAATTTTGGTTTCTATCTATTGTTTAAAGTAAATATTGGAACGAAGATATTTATATTAATAATGAAACAAACAGTACTTTTTTTGAAGTTGGCGTGCTGAAATTGAGAGGAATGATGAGGAGGATTTTATTCCTTTGAGAGCGACCAATGTATTATTGAGCGAAAATAATCGTTGCCAACGATTTTGGGCAAGGCCATAAGTTTAGATATCTAGAATAAAAAATAAATTGAAATGATATTTCATTTGAAGATTTGTTAAAAGGTGATATTGGTCTAGATGGAGAATTGTGATAAAGCTACACGTGCTAACGACACTAGCGCTCGACGCGAACTACGTTCAACGCGAGTGTGTCGCCGGTCACTCGCGCTCGTATTGCCGCCCCTTTAACTCGCTTTAAAAAACCGACAAAAAATGGATTGCCTCAGCGAGGCTATGCTACTCGCACTGCTCCTCGCGCTGCCCCTCGCGCTACCGCGAATATTGCCCTAGCAGCCACACACTTCCCTACTCGCGACATTAATCGCGTTGCTCCACATTCCAGTACTCGCCTTTCAATGGACAACAACCCGCGCTAAAAAACCGACAAAAATAGAAAAATAGTACCGGTAGGTATGTTAGCCAAACTGCGTTTGGAAATTCTTGGTCACAGCGTAATATATTTGTTCAAAGTGTGAGTGCAGTCAATATCTGAAATAACAGCAGAAGTGTGTGATTATTATTATTGTTGTTGCTGAGGGTGGTCCCAATATAGGTTCCCGCACTGCGACCTTTCGGTATATTGTGCTCCCCGCTGTTGTCTACCTTTCAAAAGTACCTATACTTCCTCTTGGGTAATCTTTTCATTTCCAAGTAGGGATTCCCTTGCCTTTGTGAATGCCTCACATTGGCAAATAACGTGATAGGGCGTTTCATTTGCCTCACGACAACCCCTGCATGTCGGGCTATCAGTCAGTCCCATGTTATGCAGGTGTTTGTTCAAGCCACAGTGGCCTGTGACCATTTCTGTCGCAAGTTTTATCTCCGTTCTGCTTAACCTTAAAGATGGACGTAGCTAGGTCCCCGTTTGGGGTTTCCAGGAAGATCTTGGAATGACTCTGTTCTAGATTTTCGACCAATGTCTACAATGCTCTTTCGTGAGTATTGCCTGAATCTCCCTTTTGGCTATGTAATAGGTAATCCCATAAGCCGGTTGGATTCCTATAAATGGTTTTGCACTTGCCATTCTCGCAAGCTCGAGAACAAGGCATTGACCTGGTAGCCACCACACTCTGTACGTTACTAAGGGCAAGTATTGCTCTAGAATACATACCCATGGACGTAAAAATCGTGTTCATACCGAAACTTGGGCGAGATTCGTACGCCCAAGCGAAGTCGTTTAGACCGATCAGTTTAACGTCGTTTCTTCTAAAACTATTGGCACTACATTTATCTCTCTATTTCCCATAGAGGAAGGGGGATAAATGTTTGAAGTTGAAAATGTTAGAAATTCATAACTTTTTTGCTAATAAAGATGTAGAAGTGTTTACCAATTTACCTCCGGCCTAGTCGGAAATGAACAAAATATTAAAAATATTTACGACGTACCCTGTATACTATTTCAGGAGAAAATCAGAAATCATTTTCTGATTACAACTATACTACACCCTATATATTTCTTTTTTTTCTCTCCGGAAATGATCAAAATAATAAAAATATTTATCAGATACTCTGTATGTTATTTCTCGAGAAAATCAGAAATCGTTTTCTGATTACAACTCTACTACAACACACTATATATTATTTTTTTGAGTTATTACGCAAAAATTATTTTATTTTGAGTTATTATGCAAAAAACTATTTTATTTAAAACGTCATTGTAGTAAACACGGGAAAGTTGTGTGCCAGTTTACTGGTCATTTAATTATTATTTCAATTGCGTATGTACAATATACTAAATACACTTTTTAAAACACAATAGGTATAAAACGACAACAGAACAGAACCAACACGTTGAACGAACTGTTTTGTTATTCAGAAACCCTTTGATCCTTCCGATAAGAGCCGGGACTTTGTTTATCCGTCGAAAATAGCGCTTGAATAGAATAAGGTTTCATACACTGTTGTAACATGGACTTGAGTTTTATTCTTTTGCGTTGATAATAACTATTTAAACGGTATTTGGTAATAATAATTAAATAAAAATTAATTTTAACAAATTTTTTTACGTGAAATTTTAAAAATCGTAAATATTAACAAAAGAACAAAAAATAATACCAGGAAATAATACACCGCTAAATAGGGTTTTTTGTCGAGAATTTGATGGTAAATAAAAATACAGGGTGTTCCATTTAAAATATTCGTATAAATTCTATTTAAAGTTCACAAAGTTTGAATTCTCATTTTAAACACTCGGTATAAAATGAATCACTTAGTTTTTTTTTGTACAGTAACACGACATTAGGGTAATATTATTCGCGAAATAAATTTTTCCTTTTCTGAAGAATAACTTAGTTATGAATATTATAGTCCGACCTTGAATTGTACCAAATTTTGACAAAATAATTAATAACTTGGCAACCGCATATCCAATATTAAAAAAAATTTCAAGCGTGATATAAATATGGTTGGTCGATACATTAAGAGAAAAAAATACAGCCACGTGAAAATGCAACATACTGTAGATATAAGAATATTTTTAAAAGATGCGCAATTCAAATCAAAGCAACTTTTATTTGAAACTTCTTCAACCCACATTGAGTTATCGACCGATTACGGAGCAGTGGGACACCCTGTATAATTAGCACAATACTGAATACAAATACAGACATTTAAAGTTAGGGCAATCCTTAAAGCATTGCACGTGACATATGACGTAAAAACAGTACCAATGTAATACTAATTTTTAGGATTGTCATTAAAGGCAATATTCTAGGGTAAAATAATTCTACAAGTTGGCAGCATCATAAATAAAATTACAATGTTGCAACCAAGACATCTGTCATTTATTGTCTTCCATTTCGTATTTTATTCTATTTCGTTTTAATCCATATGACAACACTGTTGACATGTATATCATATACGTGACGTGCAACGCTTTTTGCTTTGCCCCAACTTTATATACATAATTCAAATTTTCCTTAGTGTATTTTTCATACATAATTTGCCTTATTATTATGATAATAAAGAACGAGACCTCTCTATGCCCAACGAGGAAAGCACTACTATCGGAGTAAAAATGCAAAGCCTCTGACTTTAGAAGCTTGTATCTCAGTAATTAGCAATCATAATTTAATGAAAAAAAGTGCATTTAAAAGATCATTTATTCCTACAAAAAGGTGTACAGTTTTAGATTTTTGCAACACATCGTTAATTTTCTGTATTAATGTATGTGCGAAAAAGCGCTAATTATGACTCAAATTGCACAAGCGCTCGACTTTAAAAATTAATTACGACTATAATATTGAAACTGAGTGGTAGATACATATATATTTGACAAGTGTACACTTTTTTGTTGGTGTGAGATGCTTTTGAGGCCAATTGGTTTATTAGTCTTAAAGCTATAATGAAAAAACGACATCTTGTGTAACTCAGTACCTGAAAGTTCGACATTAATAATATTGACAGTAACATAACAAGGTTAAAGCAATTATATTGTGGTCTACCACGATTCACAAAAGTAATGCCATATATACATGTTTTGTTTAAAAGAAATTTGGAAAAAAGGATGGATGTTTGGGTTCGCGCGGCGAGTGCAGTACGGGCTGGACGATGGTGTCGTACACTATTGCTGTGAAGTGCATGGTTTTGTACAATGCTAAAAAATAATCACATTGTTGTGGTTTGCCGCTCACGATTTACGATGTGGTAGATTACCTCTTGCGGGAATATGTGCGTCTTTCTTTCGCGATAATTATAACATTTACTTTGAATTGCAAGAAAGCAAATTTTGTTTTAAATAAAGGATTAATGCAGCTCGATTTGAGTAATACAAATTTAGCATTTAAAATAAGAATTTTTTCTTTAACTTCCGTATATTGCAAAATAGCACATTTTCGGTTAGGGCTTATAAAACCAGTTAATTATATGAATAATCAATGCTTATTGGCTGTCGACCTTTCAGAAGTATGTGTGCTACAACATTTGTAAATTTGGTAACAATTTATGAAACAATAACAATTTTATGATAAGTTAAAACTGACCGTCAGCCAGGAAAATACTAAATACAGCGTTTGTATTGTTGTTAATTAAAATAAAAGTTAAACAACTGCTTCTACAAATTTGATTTTTACACATGTTAAACATTATATAAATGACTAATGTACTGCCCAAAAATGAAGAAATTTCACCCCTCAGTTTTTTCGTTATGACCACTTAAAGTCAGAGGCCTTGCATTTTTGCTCCAATAAACTACCTTGTCACAATTTCTTAAAGATGCGTTCTTCAATATGTCCGTCTATCCGTAGTGTTAAACACTATTTAAAAATAAATACAACAAATGTCATTAAGATTCGTTTGTAAAGTATTAAAGTGAAAGGAAAATGTTTATAAAACTTCAACAGTTTCAAAGTAAAGCTGATAACTGTTATACTTAACACCCTGTAAATACGGCAGCTCGCCGTTGATGGATAAGATACACCACACTTTGAAGTAGATAATTCTTCCGCTTGAGTTCATGATTTAATACAACTGTAATGAGCTGAATACATTAGGTACCTTATTTTTAATTAAAAGTAACATAGTAGAGTAATTTAAGTCATACTTAGTGTCTAACATAATCTTATGAAATATAATAAAAACATGTCTATTTATTAAAAAAAAATTGTACTAACACACTTTAAACATATTTAGAAATTCAAACGAAATGGAGCAATAAAGGGAACAAACGAATTGCATGCGAACGAAATGTCACGTTGCTGTTCAAAACGCATTAATTTGTGCTAAATTTGACATTACACGTAAAACAAAGATAAATAATATTATGTTTGGTATTAATAAATATCATGTAATATATTATTGTGAGTGAAAAGGTAAAAAATATGGTTCTCTCACCATCATAATATACCTATAAAAGACAACATGCCTTGACTGGAGCAGTGTAGGGTAACTAGATTCGGTTGTAGAAATATTATAAATATTATAAAATATTATTAGAAATATTGTTTCTAGATTAACATATAAGAGAGTCATATCTTTTTACACCTAATTACACTTACAGTCTCAAAATGGCGGAAAACTTAGTTATTGAGTGCCCTTCTGTGGATCTAACGGATGCAGCTTATTTTAAAAAAATGAGTAGAGTGTGGTGGGATTTAAAGGGAGAGTATAGAGATCAATATTATTTGGATTTAATAACAGTGCCTTACATGGTGAAGAGAATTATAAACGTTGGGTTGGCGCATGAAGAATTTGCCGAAAAACCACTCAAAGGTTTAAAAATCTTGGAAGTTGGTAGCGGAGGTAACAATTTTTTACGTATAGTATCCATCGCAATTTGATCATCTCCACTATTTCTCTTTAGGTGGAATTGTGTGTGAAATGCTATCAAAATATGGTGGTGATATAACTGGAATTGACGTAAACATCAGTGTGATGGAAGTTGCAAAGAATCATCTACAGCAAAATCCGACGATTACAAACGTTAAGTACTTTTTGCAGTCTGTCAAAGAGCATGTTCTAGAAAATGCTGAGAAATATGACATTGTCATTTTAAATACCGTGATTCAACATGTAAGTGATTCATGTAAAGAGCCGTTCCTAAAATGTTGCGTAAAATGTTTAAAACCTGGAGGTTCGATATTTGTAAATGGGTTTAGTAAAACTTGGGCCAGTTGGCTATTTGTTATAGTCTTACCTGAAAGGTGGGGCAATTTACCTCGCGGTACAACCGATTATAACAAGTTAATTACCATAGAAAGCCTTGAAAGTATATTAAAGCGGTGTAAGTTTCAATTTATGCACGGAAGATGTGTTTCATTCACATTTTAGGTAACTGTAAATTGGTCGCAACTCAGGGAATCACTCATAATACGTTATCTGATACTTGGAGTTTCCAAAAAAGTTGTGCAGTGAGTTACATTTCACACTTCGTTAAAGAAAGGATTGAAAGAGAAAAATGACAATTGTGATGGAACTAAGCTAATTCATGGTGGACAGAACATTAATTTAATTTTAAGGGATTAATCAAATGTAACCGGAGCGGTCACTTTAAACTATACAAATATTTTAAACCATAAATTATAGTTTAAGCACAGATTATTATTAAGATCATAGAACTTTTAACATTCCTCCTGTGGGTGCGGTACAGAAAAAAAAGGGGCATTTTAGAGTACAAGCATGCCGCTTGGCATAGTTGTTTCTGAGATCAAGAGGAACGATTTTTTCCGGAGCACATAAATTTTCATCCCTTAGGGAGCGGGGCCAGGGGTGGACTTCGAATAAATGGGTAATTTTTCTAAAATTGACATTTTTGGGCACATTTTAAATAGGGTGGAGTGCATTTCACATAAATGGGACACATCAAACCGAATAAAAATATTGCCCTTCGGCAAACTTTCTTTGGTATTAAACATAATCAGTTCGCAGATGGTGAGGACTGGCTTGGTTGACCCACAGTCTGAATTAGTGGGTGATCCATACAACAACAAATTGATCATCGCAAGTAGAGCTGGTGGAATAATAGTTTTGCCGCTTTTCTTGTTGAATGTTCCATGGAAGGTATTGCTGCATGCATTGATAGTTTTACGTAGACCGGATACAAATCTATTTAACGCCATGGCATCTTCATCCTGATCTTCTGTGTCGATGTTACTTAGAAGATTAGCATTTTCAACCATCAGAACGTACTCTCTACCCGATTTTAGTTCCTTGAGCTGCGGAATGTGTGCGAGGAGTTTATATCTTAACCGAGTGCTATGCTCGAGTGATAGAGCTTCCTCCTCAATGGATAGTAGTTGCGCTAGTCTTGCCGTGTACATTCTTCGCAAATCAGGCATCTTAAAGATACATTTATCTTTTAAAGCGTTCAGCTTTTCTCGTATGTACATAACGAGATCTGCAAATGCCAACCCCTCGCACATGATTCTGTCGTGGGTAACCTCGTTAACCGTATCTTCTCGCATACACTTGTTGTAGAGGCAAGAAAGACAACGCAAATGGTATTTAGCTTCTTGTGCCACAAGATCTCCCTCAGCTAGAAGAGCAACTAATCGTGAATCACCAAGGCTACTGGCACAGCGTTTAACGTGTTCAAAGATGCTCTCTGTTTCGCATTGTCTCAATGAGTTGTTCCAGGTACTAGGCTTACTGCATATGAAACAGACGTCCTTCTTTACAGTTATACCGCCAGAGGATGACCTGGTAGACCTCTTCTTATCAGGTTCCTCTAAAGTATCATCTTGTGTGGAGTCTGAATTCGGTGCTCTAGTCGATGACTCAAGCGCTAGAAGAAGTTCATTGAATCTATCAGACTCTGTAAATTTCACAGAACACGACTTGTGCCACAAGGCTTCTTTTTCAATAAAAGTAGCCTCGATACCATCTCCACAATCTAGTACATCAATAGAAAACCCAGAAGGAAGTTTGTAATCGAAGTACCTAATTCGCTGTAAATTTTTTGCAAGTGTGGCGTATCCCTTATTTCGGTACTTTTTGTTAGGGTTCCTTGCTGAACATATTGTATTTCCACCATCTAATTGACAAATGCAACATTTGTTCCACTGTATACATGTGGAGACTGATATACTGAATCAAGGAGTTGTGGAGTTGCCACAGTGAGTTTTTTCATTTTAAACACAAAACACTATCGCGAAAATATTAGAATAGTACCTAGTTCGACAATATTATGGTGCACAATGCTACACCAATAAACTTTAATTAACACTTAATTTAATTAAAAATTAAAGTAAGAATACGTTAATGTAGACAAATTAACGTAAGAAAACAATATTACCTATTTAATGTATAGCGTATTCGGTTTCAAGTCAGCTGTTATAAACGTGCGACAGTACTCTGATTCGTAGGTAGGGAGAAAGTAAGAGCCTTAGTGTCTTACCGTTTATTATTATGATGCACAAATTATGCTGCACTAAAAAATTCAACTAGCCATTTGATTTACGGAAAAATGAAAGTAAGAATTCATTCATGCACTTAAATTAACGCAAGCAAACGATTACACTGAATTGCGTATTTGTTTGCAAGTTAGCTGTTACAAACGTACCTAGGTATATGTATAACGCGCAGGCGTACTCTTATTCGTAGGTTCTAAGCAAAAATTTTAAATAAGTGTCTTAAAGTTCTGTGTAAAAACGTTTATACCTATTTCTTATAACATGTTGAACCCTTTAATTAATTTCCCTAATCTGTTAGTATATAATATAGTAACATATATAGGTAGCTACATAAGCTCACCATTAGACTTCATAAAATTGTTGAACTATGGTTTCAAAAATTATCTACGCAGATCGTAGTTCGTTGATCTAACGATATATTTCATATTAATTAAATAATCGTCTTGGGTGCTGTTAATATCTAGCTAAAAATATCATTATAGCAAAATATCCCATTTATTGGAAGTCCACCCCTGGTCCCACCCCCTAAGGGATGAAAATTCATGTGCTCCGGAAAAAATCATTTCTTTGGGCCTAAGGAACAACTTTGCGAAGTGGCATGCTTGTACTCCAATTTGCCCCCTTTTTTTTTAAATATTGGATGTACCGCACGAACTATAGCACAGGAATATTAGACGAAAAACAATTAAAGCTCTAAAATGTTACGTTTTTAAAACTCTTCACTCTTCTGCCCCCTTCTCGTTAGGTAAAAATGAAGTACCTACACTACTGAACTAATTTACCTTCACAAGACATCAATGAATTGAGCAAAACTAGTTGTAAACACTACGAAATTTTATCATCCCATCCCTCTTCACAAGTATTTTCACATGATCGGTCAAGGCATTGACGAGACACGTCAAGTCTGCTGTCTAATTTCTGGACTAGCATCCTTTTTACAACCGATTAAATAATTACTCAGTTGCAGTACCTATTGTATTAGTTCACTACTGTGTGGGTGTGTGGGGAAAAACAAACCTTGAAAGGCTTCAAATGGTAACAAATTTGCTAAAGATTAATAGGGTCCATCATATTCACTTGGATAACGCAAATAATATACAACTATTAGGCAGATCCAAATTTCAGTGACAACGGTGATATGATCAGATCACCTGAACTTCTTCATTTATTGTGTGTTGTAGACCATATTTAATGTTTTTATTATTCATATTTATGGTTTTAATGTACTACGAAACTCAACAGATCACAGCAAGAACTGAGAAGGATGCTAAGCGGACACAAAAATGCTGGGACACAAAGATTTTTGACCAATCTACGGAAACCACAGATTACACACTATGGAAGGCTGCCTAAAAAATAAATCAACCACAGCTCTATAACCGCCCACTTCGGACAGAGGAAGAAAAATTGGCGAAAAGTAGCAGCGAGAAAACTGCACTGTTTGGAAAACACTTGGAGACAGTGTTTTTATAATCTCCATTTCAGCTAGAACCCCCGTTTGAAAAATTCACAATAGGGCAAGTAACTAATTCTATCAAGACAAAGCTAAATCCGAGGCTAAATCCTAAAACGACCATGGTATGATTTCGTAACAGCTAGAATAATGCAAGAATTGAGTTTCAAAGCTAAAAATTCCTAACTTATATCTATAACCCTACGCTAGCGACAGTGCACTTCCCGTCACAATGGAAAGTGTCACATATTACACTACTTCCTAAACCGGGTAAACCACCAAAAGAAGTGAAATCATACAGACCTATAAGTCTGCTTCCTATAATGAGCAAGCTGCGGGAAAAACTACTCGTCGAGAATATGCAACCAATCATTGACCGAAGAAATATAATACCAAATCATCAATTCGAATTTACACGTGAGCACGCAACAATTGAACACGTTCAACGCGTAACTACAAAAATGATGGCCTCCTGTTCAAAATCAGAAAATCTTTTGCCTATCAATTATTACCAAATTCTTCACTCCTACCTCAAAGATCGCTATTACTTCGTTAAATACCTTAATGAACAAACACCACTGTTCAAAATAAACTCCGGAGTTTCTCAGGGCAGCATCCTGGGGCCGCTACTGTACCTCCTCTATACGACTGATCTACCAACTAGTAATGAGATATTTGCAGATGCACCACCATATTAGCATCACACAAAGACCCCACTGTTGCATTTAATACACTACAGCTCTACCTGAGCAAAGTAGTAAACTGGACAAAGAAATGGCACACGAACGAACTCAAATATGTTCAAGTAACCTTCACCAACCGCAAAGGCAAATGTCCAGAAGTCACCCTAAATAATCAAATACTGCCACAACGGGACGATGTCAAATATCTAGGCATGCACCTAGATAAGGGCTTAACTTGGAGCAAGTACATCTTTTCCAAACGCAAACAATTGGGTTTGAAATTAAGAAACCTATACTGGTTAATGGGTAGGAAATCTGGACTATCTATAAAAAATAAGATATTAATTTCCAAAGTAATCCTCGAGCCCATTTGGACCTACGTCTAACTGTGAGGTTCAGCAGCCAACTCCAATATTGAAATCCTGGAGCGATTCCAATCGACAGTGCTAAGGATTATTATAGACGCCCCATGGTTTGTGCCAAATTTCGTTATAGCCCGCGATCTTCAAGTGGAATTGGTCAAATCGGAGCTGAAAAATTTATCCATAAGATACAAAAATAGACTAAGCTACCACCCAAATAGACTGATGTCCCACTTCATGGCAAAACTAGCACCACAGCGTAGACTTAAACGACATGTTCCTTACGACATTATAAACAGGTTTTAGTGACAGGTTTTAGTGAGTGTGAGTGTGTTCCCAATAGACAAAATTAACTACGCTAGCTTTTAGTTATAGGTAGCTGTAAGACTGGGTTCCTTTCAAGCATACCATTTGCATTGTATTACCACATACTTAATTTGCCTATTATAATAAGTTTTATGGATCACAAATAAATAGGGAAAATACAAAAAAAATGTACGACTAACCCTTTATAGATGCTATTCTGTGTCCGCGAGACCGAACCCGGAAGACTACCAACTTCATATTCTGTGTCTGTGTCTGTGTCTATACACTTATTTTTGCTACGAATAGATTCGTCCACATTTTGAACGTTCTCACGATTTGCGATAGAATTGAACTGACAGCATTGACACATCAAATTTGTAATTACGGCATTTAAATAAAATAGTTTTTCTACTACTAGCTGTGAAGTTGACAATTATTGCGTATCCTAGAGTAGACAACTGAGAAGTTTAATTTCTCTACCTAGTGGTCAATAGTTTCTTCTATTATTAACCTAGGTTAATAATGGACAAATTCAAACGTTGTGAGAATTCAGGGATAGTTGTTTAACAAAAACATAACATAATTTTGTATACCCAGGAGATTGTCTTTAACGTATTTGCTGCTTAAAATTACCTAACACAATAAAATTATTTGAATAAAAGTTTTATTAATGGAAATGTCAATCTGCATCAGACTACTTGATTTTTGTTTTATTATGTAGTGGAAAGGCGAATTTGCATTCCTGTGCTACCTACTTGATTTTTACAAGAATTTTTTTTAGTTTTAATTTGTGTCTTAAATTTGACTAGTAGTGGAAAAAATTGTATATACACCACGGTGGTGAAGCCATTTATAGACCTCGCACCTTATTCCGCTCGGAGCAAAGCCCCTCGCGAAATAATCTTGGTGCTAGGTCAATAATAACAGTCTTCACCACCTTGGTGTATAATATACTATTTTCTACGACTGTTTAATAATATGCTTATTATTCGCTAGTTTTGAATAGATAATAACACCTATTATTATTATTATTATTAATCATATGACCCATGCCTAGTGACAATGCATTGTTATAAGCGCGAAAGTTATCTAATTTATTCGTATTCTCATAAAGAACATATTTTTAAAACGTTTCATAATATAGTTATGATCAAAAAAGTGTCTAAATATAAAAAAGAACACTAAAATTCCTAATAAAAGTATAGTATAGTGTAATATAATAGTATCCTACTCGCATGTAATAGCTATTTCTCACTCAGATGATTTCCACACTCGCCTGGCGGCTCGTGTAGGAAACTTCATGTTCGTGAGTAATAGCTATCATTACATGCTTGTTGAATAATATACTATTTTGCGTAATAACTCAAAATGAAATATTTATTGCGTAATAATAAAAAAAATAAAAAATTAATATATAGTGTGTAGCACCTATAGTTGTAATCAGAAAACGATTTCTGATTCTCCCCTGAAATAATATACAGAGTATATCATAAATATTTTTCATATTTTGTTAATTTCCTGCTATGCCGGAAGTAAATTGGTATACTTACCTACTTGTTATCCTCCATTGAAAGAGTCGTATGTCCTCTACTTCATTATATAATTTTATTTCTTCATCTTTGTTAGCAAACAAGTTATGAAGATTTAAAATTTTCAACTTCAAACATTCATCCCCCTTGACGGGGACTCAAAATGTCGAGATTAATCAAAATCTCGAGTTCGATTTTTTTTCGATTACATTACTTTTCCTATGTGCACGGGAAAGTAATAAATCATCTCTTTGAAGCAGCTCATTAAAAATGCTAAGAAAAAAATGAAAAGCTGAACTAACAATCAGTTTTATACAATCATAAACCGACTTGCATTAAGTATTTAATGTACAAAGTAGGTATTCTAAGTGCATAATTACTAATTTTATTTTTCTCCTGGTGTGAATAATTATTACAGAAACGGTGAGGAAAGTCTAACATACCAGTTCCAGAAAAGAAAATATTATCTTCCATGGTAATACAATTTACCGTTTATCGACAAACTACGACTCGAGTCAAATAATAATCTTCAACTTTTGTTGGTTATGCCTTTTCCGCATATTGATCTAGAATTAACATAATTCCACTGCGTAAAAATCGAGTATGGGAAACATGACAATCATGAATGTGAAAAGTTTCGAAGTTTGTAAGAAGTATTTGCACTTCGTATTTGTAAGAATGGTTCAGCGGTCTCATAAACTTTTTACTCCTATTGGAACAAACGTAGACAATACGACTTTCGAGGAATTTCAATGCAAACAAAAAGCATATCAAAAGTTTCTATTTAAGCTTAAAATGCTACTTGAAAGGTTTTAATTTTGAACGCCCCCTTCTGTTGCAAGATGCCTTCGTATAGTGCATACGATAACTTTGACTGTTCTGAATGATTTTATTTACATAATAGTTAAAACAGCATGTGGTTTTAGAGGATCTGACTGGAAGTAACCGATTGGATCAAAATTAATTGTAAGAATAAAAACAAAAAATTAATTCCAAATCCATGGTGAAAGTCAGAGGCTCACAAAGGGGTAGTAAAATTGAATTAATAAAACAACTTAAAACCTCCCCTTAGACAATGAATATTTAATGAAATCAAAATTTAATGAAGCGAGGGATGAAATGTTATGTTTTTTGTTTTTTAAAAAAGTACTAAAGTACTGAAAGACCAGCCCCATTAGTTGGCAATACTGGCCGATAATGAATGAAATGAATAACCGGAATCAGCATCGTTTTTCATTAACGTAGGAGTAACCTGAGTTATTCAGTAGGGGGCATTAACACCTTGTTATTTAACCTTTAACTTAGGTGTGCACAAACCGACAATTATAATTTGACTTAATTAAACAATGCAAAAATATTAGCGACATGTTTTGAGACCCACTGGTCTCATTCTCAAGCTTATTAAAAGAATCTAGATGATTATACAAGATCCAAATGGATGAAAGTCTGAAAGGGTAAAAATTTTTTTTTCTAATTAAGAATGACACATGATAACAGATAAATACTAATTAACCAAACTACAGACTACTAAAAGGCCTGAATGGCCCGAAAGTAGAGATAAAATCTTTAACATTATAAACAAAATTTAACGACCTGTAGCCAGCTTAAAATGTTTCTCTGTCGCTTCTCCCCCGCCCTTCTTAGTTTTTTGCATTACTATGTTTCTCCCTTTCTTCTCTCCATGACTAACTCTTTTTTTTCCTCATCACACGTGTATTTCTTCGTCCCTATCCATAACGTCTTGTATACTATCTTCGTCCTCTATAAATACATTCGTGTTTTTTAGCTTTCACATTTTTGTTCAAATGTCTTTGTCCTCGCTATGATAATTTTTTCTTCTAAGATCTTCCCTATTTTATTAGCTTCTTGTATCTCCGCTTTTATCCCCAGCTTTTCCTCTACGAATTTCTCTAATTTTTCCTCCAGTTTATTGTCATATTCTTGTAATCCTCTGATTACTATATTGTTCTTTCTTTTTTGTCTCTCCTCTTCCTCTCTTTACTTTCCTAGTTTTTCTATTCTTGCGTGTGGTATGCCTTTTTCCTTTTCCCATTCCATTTTTGTTCTTTCCATTCTTCCTCATTTATTATCATTTCTTCTCTTATCTTTACTATCTCCTCTCTATTCTCTTTGAAGCCGTTTTTCATTTCCTGACTCATTTTATTTAGTTTTCTTAATATTTCCTCCATCTTGCCTTTCTTTTCCCTTTCGCCTTTGTTTGCATGCGTTGTTCAGATCTGATTTTGTTTTCCGGGGGCTTGACGTTGCGTTATTTTTTGTGCGTCCGGGGCTATCTTTTTCAAATGTCACGTTTTTCTCAATCTCTTCCTTCTCTCCCTTTCCGGCAATCTTTTTGTTAGTTTAGTTTTCTTAAATGATTCGGATTTCACTCGAAACACAGCAAAATTAAAGTCGAGACTTATTTTTCCCCTCACTTAGCTGATGTTCGGTTCCCACCCCTCACTTGTCACTTTGTCACTTTTTAGTGAATAATCTCAATACACATGAAAAGAAAGAAGAAATTAATTTAATTTAGTTCCAACAATATGTATATGCGACCTCTAGATGTATACTTATCTTACATTTATCGGTTGATTGCGTGTGACCCCCGTCGCATCGGTAGATAGAGATTTGCACAATTGCTAAGACCTATAACAATATTTTATTGCTTTCATATTTCATTTCACTTACGGGATTATTTGTTAAATATATTCTTCTCCGCACATCTGCTCGCTTCGCCGTACACAAGTTAACTCTGGTACAAAGGTAATTACTCTTGCAGAAATATTATTTTTAGCTTAAGATGTGTGAGAGTCATATCCTTTGATCTTTAGATTGACCATCTACTTGAAATTCTGTGCAAATTAATTACACTTTCAGTTTCAAAATGGCCGAAAACTTAGTTATTGAGTGCCCTTCTGCGGATCTAAAAGATGCAGCTTATTTTAAAAAAATGAGTAGAGTGTGGTGGGATTTAAAGGGAGAGTATAAAGATCAATATTATTGGGATTTAATCGCAGTGCCTCACATGGTGAAGAGAATTATAAACGTTGGTGGTTTGGCGCATGAAGAATTTGCTAAGTCCGAAAAACCACTTAAAGGTTTAAAAATCTTGGAAGTTGGTAGCGGAGGTAAGAATTTTTTTTGTATATCCATTGCAATTTGATCACTTACGTGCTAATGGTGTACATCTCTACTATTTCATTTTAGGTGGAATTGTGTGTGAAATGCTATCAAAATATGGTGGTGATATAACTGGAATTGACGTAAACATCAGTCTGGTCGAAGTTGCAAAGAATCATCTACAGCATGATCCAACGATTACAAACGTCAGGTACTTTTTGCAGTCTGTCGAAGAGCATGCTTTAGCAAATGCTGAGAAATATGACATTGTCATTTTAAATACCGTGATTCAACATATAAGTGATCCATGTAAAGAGCCTTTCCTAAAATGCTGCGTAAAATGTTTAAAACCTGGAGGTTCGATATTTGTAAATGGGTTTAGTAAAACTTGGACCAGTTGGTTAATTAATATAGTCTTACTTGAAAGGTGGGGCAATATACGTCGCGGTACTACCGATTATAACAAGTTAATTACCATAGAAAGTCTTGAAAGCATATTAAAGCAGTGTAAGACACAATTTATGCATGGAAGATGTGTGCCATTCACATTTTAGGTAACTGTAAATTGGTTGCAACTCAGGGAATCACTCATAATACGTTTTCTGATACTTGGAGTTTCCATGGAAGTTGTGCAGCGAGTTACATTTCACACTTCGTTAAAGAAAGGATTGAAAGAGAAAAATGAGAATTTAGATGGAACTAAGCAAATTTATGGTGGACAGAAGGTTCATTTAACTTAAGGCATTATTCAAAAATATAACCTGAGTGGTCACTTTAAACTATATACAAATATTTTAAATCTTAAATTATAGTTTTTTTTTTAATATCCTCTTACTTCTTTTGCAAGTATTGCACAAGAATGTTACCTAGACGAAAAATAATTAAAGCTCTAAAATGTTACGTTTTTTAAAACCCTTCACTCCTCCACCCCTTTCTCGTTAAGTACAAATGAAGTACAATACTGAACTAATTTACCTTACAATATGTACAAGACATCAATGAATTGAGAAAAACTAGTTATTAACACTAAGAAATTTTATCATCCTATCCCTTTTCAGAAGTATTTTCACATGATCGGTCAAGACATTGACGAGACACGTCAAGTCTGCTGTCAAATTTCTGGACTAGCATTCCAACTGTTACGAAGATCCAAATTTGAGTGACAACGGTCATCTGATCAGATCACCTGAACTTCTTCATTTATTGTGTGTTGTAGACCATATCGTATTAATGTTGCTATTATTCATATTTATGGTTTTAATGTACTACGAAACTCAACAGATCACGGCAAGAACTGAAAAGAATACTAAGCAAACACAAAAATACAACTCACTATGGAAGGTGGCCTAAAAAATAAATCAACTACAGCTCTATAACCGCACACTTCGTACAGAGGAAGGAAAATGGGCGAAAAGTAGCAACCAGAAAGCTGCACTGTTTGGAAAACACTTGGAGACGGTGCTTCAGCCGTTTCCAAAGGATTCCGCCGAAAACAATCACTGAATTTTTATAATCTCCTTTTCAGCTAGAACCCCTGCTTAAAAAATTCAAAATAGGGTAAGTAACTAATTCTATCAAGACAAAGCTAAATCCCCGCAAACCTCCAGAGTTCATAACAGCTAGAATAATACAAAAATTGAGTTTCAAAGCTAAAAAGTTCCTAATTTATATCTATAACCCTACGCTAAGGATAGAGCACTTCCCGTCACAGTGGAAAGTGGCACAAATTATACTACTTCCTAAACCCGGTAAACCACCAGAAGAAGTGAAGACATACAGACCGATAAGTCTGCTTCCTATAATAAGAAAGCTGCTGGAAACACTACTCGTCGAGAATATACAACCAATCATTGACCAAATAAATACAATACCAAATCATCAATTGGGATTTAGACGTGAGCACGCAACAATTGAACAAGTTCACCGCGTAACTACAAAAATAAACGAAGATTTAGTAAACGGAAGATATTGCTCAGCATCGTTGCTAGATATGACGCAGGCATTTGATAAAGTATGGCATGATGGCCTCCTGTTCAAAATCAAAAAATCTTTGCCTATCAATTATTACCAAATTTTCCCTCCTACCTCAAAGATCGCTATTTCATCGTTAAATACCTTAATGAACAAACAGCACTATTCAAAATAAACTCCGGAGTTCCTCAAGGCAGCGTTCTGGGGCCGTTACTGTACCTCCTCTATACGACTGATCTACAAACTAGTAATATTTGCAGACGACACCACCATATTAGCATCACACAAAGACCCCTGTTGCATTTAATACACTACAGCTCTACCTGAGCAAGATAGAAAACTGGATAAAGAAATGGCGTATCAAAGCGAACGAACTGAAATCTGTTCAGGTAATCTTCACCAACCGCAAAGGCAAATGTCCAGAAGTCATCTTAAATAATCAAGTCCTGCCACAACGGGACGATGTCAAATATCTAGGCGTGCACCTAGAGAAGCGCTTAACATGAAGGAAGCATATCTTTTCCAAACGCAAACAATTGGGTTTGAAATTAAGAAACCTATACTGGTTAATGGGTAGGACATCTCGACTATCTATAAAAAATAAGATATTAATTTACAAAGTAATCCTCGAGCCCATTTGGACCTACGACGTCTAACTGTGGGGTTCAGCGGCCAACTCCAATATTGAAATCCTGGGGCGATTCCAATCGAAAATGCTAAGGGTTATTATAGATGATTATTATATGATAGTAACAGCATTCATCGTAGACTAATTTATGTGTCCCGATACCTTCTTTCGGTAACTTTCGAAATGTACATATTTGTGTGCTTATTTCGAATTTAGGATTTTGAACGATGGACGATGTCGTAGGTAACATATATAGTCGAATGTTTTCACCGAGAAAAATGTTTTTGTCTACATATTTAACTTAATATCTATTGATGAAAGTAGGTGGCAAGTGTATTGTTACGTTACACTATACCAAAGAGAATACCTACACTTTGACTATACTTCTAAATATACAACTTATATTGTAATTAAGAGGAAGTAAAATCCATATTTACTGCTGTACATATACGTGTAAATGAGGCCTTTAGTTAGTGAAATAAATAAAAATTTGAAACTGTTTAAGGTAGAGAAGGTCTTTCTATAAAACAGATGTTATACAACGTTAGACCAGCTTCTATTTGTACATTTTATGTTTTATGGTATTTTTAGTTTTACTATAGTTAAAGATGAATGTTAAAACGTTCCCCCTAAGGCCATTCATATTCCCAAAAAGCTGCCAGTGTCCAAATTGAGTTCTTTTACATTCAAAATTCATTCTAAACTATCCTTATGAAGTTCACACGGAATTTGTTATATTTTCGTTAATTTTTGGGCAAAGACTATGTGCAAAGACGTAATTAACATTCTGAAAGGGCCATTATGTATTTTTGGTCTCAAATCTATTCCAAAAAGTTTGCATTTTACATTTTTTTTAATAATTGGTAAAAATTTACTATAAGTAGGTAGGAAAGAATTCGTATATCTTTACCAAATATCAAACCATTTTTGTGATTTTTACGTCAAATGTAAGTAAATGTAATCCTTTATTTTAGTTACTTAAATAACTTGCTAAATTACAGATACCTACAGGGTCAAAAATCGAAAAGGTACAAAAATGTAATTTTTTTTTCTTTTTTCAAGCAACTAAGCCAGCTCAACAAGGTGTGATATTTTAAAACAAAAGCTATTACAACCAACAATCACAGATACCCCCTCCCCCCAAAGCACGCAAAACGCGAGAATCGCGTGTACCCCCGTTTATAATGAATAATAAAATAAACTGGTATCAAACATAACGGTTAATACAAAATAAATAAATGCTACGGGTTAGATGAACAGTGATTAATGTAAGTTATCTTGTAGAAAACAGTGCGAAAAATTAACAGTGACGTTACATAAAAACAAACTTTCAGAATACGATTGATCTATGCAAAGGGGTCAGTAAATAAGAAAAGTAACGTAATTCTAAACGTTAAACGTGCAGTCTGCAATACAATCTGATTAAGATAACGTTATTTACTATCCGGGGACAGGAGGTCAGATTTTGAATTAGGTCAAAATAGTATCTATTAGCAAAATACTAATCTGAAGTTTAACTTTTAAATAAATAAAAGGTTCAAGGTGAAGTAGTTACAAAGTAATTTTATAGTTACATATCCCATTTTTTGTTCTTTCCATTCTTCCTCTTTTATTATCATTTCTTGTCTTATCTTTACTACCTCCCTTCTATTCTCTCTGAAGACATTTTCATATCATGACTCATTTCATTTAGTTTTCTTAATATTTCCTCCATCTTGCCTTTTTTTTCTTGTTCCGCCTTTGTTTGTATGCGCTGTTCAGATCTGATTTTGTTTTCCGGGGGCCTAACTGTTGCCTTACTTTTTGTGCGCCCTGGGTGATCTTTGTCAAATGTCGCGTTTCTCTTAATCTCTCTCTTTTCTTCCCTTTCCGATGACCTTTTTGTTAGTTTACTTTTCTTAAATGTCTCCTTTCTCGCTTCTTCGACATTCCCCTCTTTTCACTTCACCTCTCTCTCTCTCTTTCAATAGTCCTCGAGTGATCCTAGGCTTCCTTTCGTTATCTTCGTTCACTCATTCGGATCTCACCTGCTTAAAACACAGCAAAAATAAAGTCAAGACTTATTTGACATAAATTGCTGTCTGAATTAAACAATAAGATCAAACTAATTTTGCAATGGTCTAAGAAAAATGGACTTTGTTTAAACCCCCATAAAACTGTTGGCACAATTAAAAAAATTAAGCACATTGTTAAGCACTCTATAGTAATAGATAGTAAAACTATAAGTGATAGTGATAATACACGCAATTTTGGGTATAATAATTATTGATAATTGGTCAAACTTTGAAAAACATGTGATAAAAAAGTGTGGTGCAGCATACGCGAAGTTAAAGTTGCTATGGAAATTTAAAACAATGCTACCAGCAATAAGTTCAAATCTAGTTTTTCATATTTCGCACCTCAACTAATTAATAAACATCTGCTATTATTTACCCAATGCTCTTCTATTTTAAGTCTTAGTAATAAATTTAAATACTTATACTTTGTCCAGTGTGCAAGCGTCTCGATAAAAGGAAAAATGAATTAACTATTTAACCTTGTGTATGTATATATATTTACTTATTTAGTTATCTCTATTATTATTATTTTTCCCCTCACTTAGCTAATATTCCGTTCCCACTCCTCTTTGTTTGTCACTTTTAGTGAAGAGTTCAAATAATCTCAATATACATCAAAAGAAAGAAGAAATTAGTTTAATTAAGTTCCAACAATACCTAAGTACGTGCGGCGTCTAAATACTTATCTTATCTTACATTTATAGACTGATTGTGTGACCCCCGTCACATCACTAGATAGAGATTTGCACAATTGCTAAGACCTATAACAATATTTTATTGCTTTCATACTTCATTTCACTTGCGGGATTATTTGTTAAATATATTCTTCTCCGCACGTCTGCTCGCTTCGCCGTACACAAGTTAACTCTGGTACAAAGGTAATTACTCTTGCAGAAATATTATTTTTAGCTTAAGATGTGTGAGAGTCATATCCTTTGATCTTTGGATTGACCATCTACTTGAAATTCTGTGCAAATTAATTATACTTTCAGTTTCAAAATGGCAGAAAACTTAGTTATTGAGTGCCCTTCAGTGGATCTAAAATTTGCAGCTTATTTTAAAAAAATGAGTAGAGTGTGGTGGGATTTAAAGGGAGAGTATAAAGATCAATATTATTGGGATTTAATCACAGTGCCTTACATGGTGAAGAGAATTATAAACGTTGGTTTGGCGAATGAAGAACTTGCTAAGTCCGAAAAACCACTTAAAGGTTTAAAAATCTTGGAAGTTGGTAGCGGAGGTAAGAATTTTTTTGTATATCCATTGCAATTTGAACATGTACGCGCTAATAGTATACATCTCTACTATTTCAAACTACTTTAGGTGGAATTGTGTGTGAAATGCTATCAAAATATGGTGGTGATATAACTGGAATTGACGTAAACATCAGTGTGATGGAAGTTGCAAAGAATCATCTACAGCAGGATCCGGCGATTACAAACGTCAAGTACTTTTTGCAGTCTGTCGAAGAGCACGTTCTAGAAAATGCTGAGAAATATGACCTTGTCATTTTAAATACAGTGATTCAACATATAAGTGATTCATGTAAAGAGCCGTTTCTAAAATGCTGCGTAAAATGTTTAAAACCTGGAGGTTCGATATTTATAAATGGGTTTAGTAAAACTTGGGCCAGTTGGTTATTTCTTATAGTTTTACCTGAAAGGTGGGGCAATTTCCCTCCCGGTACTAACGATTATAACAAGTTAATTACCGTAGAAAGTCTTCAAAGCATATTAAAGCGGTGTAAGTTTCAATTTATGCATGGAAGATGTGTTTCATTCTAATTTAAGGTAACTGTAAATTGGTTGCAACTCAGGGAATCACTCATAATACGTTTTCTCATACTTGGAGTTTCCAAAAAAGTTGTGCAGTGAGTTACATTTCACATTTCGTTAGAGAAAGGATTGAAAGAGAAAAATGACAATTGAGATGAAACTAAGCAAATTTATGGTGGACAGAAGGTTTATTTAATTTTAAGGTATTATTCAAATGTAACCTGAGCGGTCACTTTAAACAAATAATTAAACCTCTAAAAATGTTATGTTTCTTTACTGCGGAAAAATGGAGTATGAGATACTTGACAATCATCAATGTGAACAGTTTCGAAGTTTGTAAGAAGTGTTTGCACTTCGTTTTTATAACAATTGTTCAGTGGTCTCGTAAACTTTTTATTCCTATTGGAACAAACGTACACAATAAGACTTTCGAGGAATGTCAGTGCAATCATATCAACAGTTTCTATTTTTAAACTTAAAACGCTACTTGAAAAGTTTTAATTTTGAACGTCTCCTTCTGTTGCTAAAAGCCTTTTTATGCTGAAAACGATAACTTTGACATTACTTAATGATTCATTTTTCATATTAGTTAGAACAGGATGTAGTTTTATTACACAAATAAAAAATTTGACAGGGTGTAAAGTTAACATATCAAGTTCAACAAGGTTTAAAATTGAAAGGTTTCGAAGTGGAAAAATGGTACATTTGGAATCCTCTACCTGGAAAATTTGTAACAAACTCCACATTTATAACCAAAATCCAGATTTCATGTAAGAAAGTCAAGCATTTTATAGTGCTGCAAAAAAATGGAACCGGATTTTTGAAAAGAAATTCTTCATTCAAAGTCCACTTTATAAATAATTTATTGCAATGGTATTGAACATGGAAGAAGCATACTAACACATCACTCAGAAAGTTCGTAGGATGACTAATAAAACAAGAACTTTTAGGCAACTTTCGACTTTATTCACACCATAGTCTCCTTCAAGAGTGATACATTCATTCCAACGCTTCTCTAACATATCGATGCCTTTCTTGTAGAACGATTTATCTTTGGCCTCAAAATACCCTTCAGTTTCGGCAATCACTTCTTCATTGGAGGCAAATCTCTTTCCCGGGAGCATTCTTCTTAGGTCTGGGAACAGGTAGTAGTTGATGGGAGCCAGATGCGGAGAATACGGTGGATGGGGAAGCAATTCAAAGTGCCATTCGTGCAATTTTGCGATCGACTTGTGACACGGTGAAAGAGCACTTTTTTCTTCTTCATTGGGGGTTGTTTTTTCGCAATTTCTTCCTTCAAACGCACCAATAACGCCACATAATATTCACTATTGATGGTTCTTCCTTTCTCAAGGTAATACGGAGGCCAAAACCTTACCAGCTGACGCGTTTGGACGGTTTTCATCCTTTGCTGTCCACTCAGCTGGCTACCGTTTTGACACTGGAGTGTATGATGGATCCATGTTCCATCCATTGTCACATACCGCATGAAAAAATTCTTTTTATTGCGCTGAAAAAACTCCAAACAGCGCTCTGAATGGTCGACGCGTTGTTGTTCTTGATCGACTGTGAGCAAACGCGGTACCCATACAGAGCTTCTCGTGCTGGAATGTTCATGCAAAATGGTGAATATACTGCCATCTGATATATTTAAAGTGTCAGCTATCTCACGCAACTTCAATTTACGATCGGCCAAAATCATTTTGCGAATTCTTTTTGTTTTCTGAAACAACTGCCGAATTTGAGCCACCAGAGCTTTTAGCATAATCGGTGTTTGTACGGCCGCGTTTAAAATCAGCAAACCACTTCTCTACCATTTGTCTCGATAGAGCAAAGTGCGAATAACACTTTTCAAACCATTGTTTTGCTTGAAGGGCATTTTTTCTTATTAAAAAGCAATGCTTTATCAACACACGAAATTCAGATTTTTCCATTATATGTATAGGTTAAAGAAACCCACAAGAGTAAGAGCATAATCCATCTAATAATTACCGCAACGTTAAATTTGGGAATAGGTAATGATGAGAAACAAGTGGGAAATAGGAAAAGTTAGTACAACGATCAATTTTTTGGAAGGAATTACAGACACCGAGGTTGTAGGGCGATTTCAGAAGAGAAACTGAATATATTATAAACCATACCATGAACGACCTCTACCCCTACAAATTTTCAGTTTCCATGTAGATCTGTTTACTTTGATTATGTGTGTCCAGATTGTTACCCGATTATTTTGGCACTGGAGAACACATGCCACGTATTGGATTCTCTACTTCTAATTTTTTAAATAAGGGGTGTTCCAACAAGAACGCCGGACTTAAATTTCCCGCCATTTTGTTAATACGAGTTGTACGGTGATTTTTTTACAGTTGTTACGTACAGACATTGAATAACTAATGTATTAGTTATTCAATGGTACAGACCACGCGATTTAGGAATATGGAGAAGTAGTCAAACGAACAACGTTTAATTATTGTAAAAACATATTAGAAAAATGGTGAAAGTTTTGCAAAAACAGTTCGTCAATTACGTCAAGTTTTCGGTAAATGAATCGACAGTGAGGCGTTTAATTACAAAATTTACGGTCAGTAGAAAATATAGCCACACTAAGGGAATCTGTGGCCGAGAATCCAGGAGAATTCGGCATCGTGGTCAAGAATTAAACATTTCCAGAAGCAACTATGCAACGAATTTTGGTGAAAGATCTGCATTTGTACTCCTACAAGGTACAAGAAATCAACCCAAGAGAACATGCGCAGCGTTGTGGATTTTCTGATTGGGTGTTGGAACATCATCAAATTAATGCGGATTTTTCGGAGAAAATAATTTTTTCAGATGAGGCATATTTTCAACTAGACAGATACGTAAATAAGCAAAACTGTCGGATTTGGGGTGCTGAAAATCCAGGTGTGATACTTGAACAACCATTGTATCCACCGCGATTAACTGTTTGGTGCGCATTTTGGGCTGGCGGAGTGATTGGGGCGTATTTCTTTGAAAATGCGGCTGGAAATGTGCTAATTGTTAATGGTATACGTTATCGTGAAATGTTAACGGAGTTTTTGTGGCCCGAATTGGATGTAATTGATGTGGGGGATATGTTTTTCCAACATGCGACCTACCACGCAGTATGTATGCGAATACGCCTGAAGCAGTTGAACATCTTACAGCGGAAATACGACCCGCTATTGGTGAAATACGAACACGTTATTCAAAATTTCAACAAAAGAATAACCCTGTGCCAGAGGTTTCGAGGTGGCCATTGTACGATGTCGTATTTCAGGTTTAATCACAACTATTTTTCTTTATGTTGAAATAAAAATGTTTGCTTAATTCAAAAAATAAATATGTTTTTCTTTAAAATTAAATCCGGCGCTCTTGTTGGGACACCCGTTACAATGTATTTCTTAACTTCACTTTATAGGTACCAACACTGAGAATATTCAAGAGAGACCTTTGTGGAACTCACAATTTTATTATAATCGATTTTTTTTGCTTGATTCGGCCAACGTTAGGCTGACAACGTGCGATTGTGTTGTATTGAAGTTGAAAGCAGGAATGTATATTATCGGAAGCAAAAGTTTTGAAATCTGTAAGATCTGGCATACAAAGCTAGGTGTAATAGAACGTGGATTTACTACAAATCAATCCTTATTACGTACTTTAGAAGCGTAACAACAGTTGTCTTTATCTTTAAATATTTATACACCCCAAGCTCTAAAATAAAGCACAAATTATTAGGATGTTTATAAATTTCAATGGCTTCCTAATAATATTAATAGACAATTTGATAATATTTGCCTTAATAAGGCTTGGCACTTGGCTTTGAAACATGTTCGTGTGATAGATAATAATATTTAATTATTTAGTTTATTAGTTGACAATTTAGTTTTAATTGTACAATTTGTCAGTTTTCTTTTCGTTTAATTTTAATTTTAGTTTTAACTTCCTGAAGAAGGCACCTGTAAGTGGTGTCCGAAACGTTTGGATTATTTAATCAATAAAAAACCATTACCTACACAGTTTAACCGAAAATAAATAATTTTTAATTGAATCTCATCTTGCTTGATATTTTATAGAGAATTTCGTAGATTACGCGCAGGGGTGGGTTGCCAAATTTTGAACAACCGGTTCGCTATTATTTCGAAGAAAAAAAAATGGTAGATCAGTGACAGTGTCTTCATTTATTGTTGTACAGTAAAAAATATATATCTAATATATATAACAAAACAAAACATTTATTGCACAAAATAACTAACAAAACATTTATTGCACAAAAAAACTGATAAACTCAAAATTTAACATACTATGCTATGTATGTCCATAAGCAATTAATTAATTATTGTAGAGTCCATATGCCTTGTTCATTTGCAGAAACATCATTATTGTGCCCTTTCCTTGCCCTTGTTTCTGTTGCTAACCTGTCATTCTGGTTCTTCCAAGATGTAACAAAAGGAATGACATCGAAATTTCCTATTGGTTTTCCCAATAAATTTATTGTCTCACTCACTCACTCACTCACTCACAAGCAAGAGCCAAGCACTTCGTATTTTACGTACACACATGATGTGTGTAGTGTGTTACGCACATGATATGTTTCCGAGCGGGTGGCACATCGGCGCGATGTGCATATTTTGTATAAAAATAATATTAAAATGGCTTATTTTTTGGTTTTACCGGTAATTTAACAAGCGGCTCGCCGAGTTTCAAAAATTTTAACAACCGGCTCGCGCGAGCCGTACCGGCCCAGCAAACACACATATAAAATATACATACAACATATGTAAATTGAAGTAAATACCCCTACATATGCTTTTTTATACAGTTTGTCCCACTGCTCCGTAATCGGACGATAATTCAATGTGGGTTGAAGATACAGAAAAAAGTTTCAAATAAAAGTTGCTTTGATTTGAATTGCGCATCTTTTAAAAATATTCTTACATCTACAGTATGTTGCATTTTCACCTGGCAGGAAAATGTCACCATTTTTTAAATGGGACACCCTGTATTTTTTTCCCTTCATGTATCGACCAACCCTATTTATATCACGCCTGAAATTGTTTTGATGTTGGATGTGCGGTTGCCAAGTTATTAATTATTTTGTCAAAATTTTGTACAATTCAAGGTCGGAGTATAATATTCATAACTAAGTTATTCTTCAAAAAAGGAAAAATTTATTTGATGGATCATATTACCCTAATGTCGTGTTACTCTACAAAAAAAAACTAAGTGATTAAATTTATACCAAGTGTTTAAAATGAGAATTCAAAATTTGTGAACTTTAAGTAGAATTTATACGAATATTTTAAATGGAACACCCTGTATTTTTATTTACCATCACATTCTCGACAAAAAACCCTATTCAACGGTGTATTATTTCCTGGTATTATTTTTTGTACTTTTATTAATATTTACGATTTTCAAAATTTCACGTAAAAAAAATTTGTTAAAAGTAATTTTAGTTTAATTATTACTACAAAATACAGTTTAAGTAGTTGGTATCAACGCAAACAAACAAAACTCAAGTCCTGTGACTCTCTTAATTTCTAAATAATTAAAACAAATTAACGTATTTCTCGAAAATTAAAATAGCAAATAAATACAATATCTCTCATTAAAGTAAATGTTCAAAATGTCATCCACTTTGATCAATGCACTGTTGAAGCCTAATCCTAAATGATCTCACATTGTTTAAGGTCATAGGAGTAATCGGTTGACACCCCTCTGGAATTCAAATTTTCATGTCATCTCGTGTTGTGGCAGCTGTTGATATACTTGAGATTTAATAGTTCCCCAAAGATAATAATCCATGAAGGTACGGTCTGGTGACCTTGGCGGCCAAGGAACAGGGCCTCCTCCACCGATCCATTTATTAGGGTACAGTACATCCAATTCTCGCGCGTACCAGTAACGAGAAGTGCGCTGAAGTTTTGTTTTAATTATTTAGAAATTAAGATAGTCACAGGACTTGAGTTTTGTTTTTTGCGTTGATACCAACTACTTAAACTGTATTTTGTAATAATAATTAAACTAAAATTACTTTTAACAAATTTTTTTACGTGAAATTTTACAAATCGTAAATATTAACAAAAGTACAAAAAATAATACCAGGAAATAATAACACCGTTGAATAGGGTTTTTTGTCGAGAATCTGATGGTAAATAAAAATACAGGGTGTTCCATTTAAAATATTCGCATAAATTCTACTTAAAGTTCACAAATTTTGAATTCTCATTTTAAACACTTGGCATAAATTTAATCACTTAGTTTTTTTTTGTAGAGTAACACGACATTAGGGTAATATTATCCATCAAATAAATTTTTCCTTTTTTGAAGAATAACTTAGTTATGAATATTACACTCCGACCTTGAATTGTACAAAATTTTGACAAAATAATTAATAACTTGGCAACCGCACATCCAACATCAAAAAAAATTTCAGGCGTGATATAAATAGGGTTGGTCGATACATGAACGGAGAAAAATACAGGGTGTCCCATTTAAAAAAAGGTGACATTTTCCAGCCAGGTGAAAATGCAACATACTGTAGATGTAAGAATATTTTTAAAAGACGCGCAATTCAAATCAAAGCAAGTTTTATTTGAAACTTTTTTCTGTATCTTCAAACCACATTGAATTATCGACCGATTACGGAGCAGTGGGACACCCTGTATATCAAGTATGTAAGTATTCTTTAATAAAGTTATATAAACCGTATGTCACACAATTACGTATATTTTACATAATAGTATAGAAACTTACGGATATTCTGTATACAGAAATTCATTTAATATATACATATAGATAATTACATATCACTCATGAAATTCATGTGCTGTCATATTTACATGATTAGATTTATGTACGTTTATGTAAAATATTACATGTAATATTACTCATTTTTTATGTATGCCTTCTGTAAATATAATTAGAAATTATCATTACATTACATATATTGTATGGTCGAATATAAAGTCCATTTCTATTTGCGCCACATAAGTAATCGAACGCCAAAAATTGTAGTTCACGTACCTTTAATATTAGATTCGTATCGACTAAAATGCGTCTAATTTATATAGAAAATAAATAATATGAAATAAATTAAATCCTGGTCATTTTTAACATAAAGTTAAAGATAGGTATAATTTATTGAATAAAACTTCACTCAACGGTATAATCAAACAAAATTTAAACTAATAACGCGAAACAGCGCAAAGTTACGAAGTACGAAATAAAAAAAAGGGATGTTACAGATTAGCGCAGTGGTACAATGTCGGAGACAATGAAAACACATGTCAGATTTCGGAATTTGCAACGCCCACTCCCAAAAGTTCGAATCCGGTTAAGGGACACTTTTCAAGCAAGTATATCATAATAAACTGTCGGCTTTCAGTTCAGGTAAAAACGGGTTCGTGCAAGAATTAAGAAGTATAATTAAAAGTACAGTTGCACGTAAAATGTAGTTTTTCCATTTTTTGTATGGAAATGCTTAAATAATTTTGTACATTGATACTAATTACATTATGCTCGAGTAGCTGCCATTTTGGTCATCGCAACGCTTTTACAACTAATATTTTTTATGTAAATATTATATAAAATATACATAAAACGTTTATAAATTCATGTAGAAGAATTTACATCTAATAGACATATATATTACTTTGAAAATTGCTGACATCCTGACATTAAAAATCTCTTATTTTTCTTCCAGTTTTATATAAATCTAAAAAGCCCTTACATAATTTATATGTATTTTATATATAAATGTGTTTGCTGGGGAGCCGGCTTCAGCCTACCCCTGATTACGCGTTATATCAAAGGGTATGATTCGATCGAGGTTTTCTTTCCCTTTTATTCCGTTGAACTTGTTCAATACGGTGTCAGGGATAAGTAAGTAAGTAATCAGTATTGGGAATAGAAAATTGGTAAGATTGGTAGGTATCTCGAAAAGCATCGTAATTCAGAGATAATTGATGTACATTTAACGAGTATCCAAATCTCATAACATCGTTTTGACGCAAATTATATTTTACATTCTCTTATATTGAAACCCTCCTTCGATGTTCAATGTCTTCCGTAGTAATAAAACTAACCGGTAGAAAATGCAGCATACTAGTTTGTGGTTGTGCCATAATAAATTATTGCCCTACTATAGACTGAATTAGAATTGGATATGGAATGACAAATTCGTACGGCATAGATATGATTTTACCGTTTGTAGCTATATACCCCAAAGTTAGTTTACCTAACAAACTTCGAACAAACATCTAACCACCGCAGGATTACCTGTAACAACTAAACTTTTACAAGAATTTTCTACCTATCGTAGTAAGTGAAATCAAATTTGACCTTTCATACCAAATATTCTCGTTTGAAATGAAAATTGTTTGTGTCCCTTATCTTAATATAGCACTAGATAGGTTAACTCTAATTTATAGGATTTCTAATCTAATTCGATTTAATATTATTACAGAAATTACGCACGCGCAAAGTTAACTTTGATTAATATACCAATACTTCCATGTTTATTTTATGTTACAATTTAAAACATGTTATCTAATTTCCTGTTAATCTCTTAACTATATTCTGCATGTTATTTAAGATTAAACTTATTTTCCACATTTAAGCTAAATTATAGCCCTAAAGTATATTATCTCATTATTTAGGTAGGTACTCACTTTCGTTATCTCCCCAAAGCGTATAACAGAATGTTATGTTAAATCTGTTAAATAATAGTAAAGCAACCTTCTACAAGCATTTTGGATTTCGATTTACATACCTAGATCTCGCAATATAGAGCTTCAGACAGTAGACAATTGCACAATGGTGGTTTTCGTTAGCTAAACTAATTAATTCAGTTCATCCTCTTCTTCTCTTTAGTCACTCCCTTATCTTACCGTACGAAGGAAAAATATTTAGAAACTAGGGCTTAATTCGGTCTCTCGAATTTTACGCAAAGTTAGAATCTCTGAACAATGTTTTCCGTCTTAGACGGAATCAAATTCCAAATTACGATGCCTTAGTGTTTTAAAGCATAATACGTAGAGCCACAACGACCATCTATGATAATACTGCTTATTCAGAGTCAACCTCTGGAATTGCTAAATTGTACTTTAAAGGAAGTTATTTTAATGGAATTGCATTTTCTGAAATCCTTAATACAAATTCGGGAATGTAGGTATAGCTTAATTTCGTTCAGTTTAATGAAAGTCGTTAACCGAAACTATAAATTCAAAAGGGGGCGTGGGTTGGAGTCGATTTTTAAAGCTTCATTTGGTAGATATATAGATCGGAATTGTCCACTGCGAAAGTGACAAGATCAAAGCTTTAGAAGTAAATACTAAAGAAGTTTCCTTATATAAAAACATTGAAGGGAGTGTCCAAATTTTACAAAAATGTTTCTCTTATACATTTTGATGATGATTACATCTCATTTATCCACAAAATACCAATACGGTACAAATCAATGATTAGCGTAGAAAACTTTCCTTGCACAACCGGAAAGCTTATTATCCTTAGAAAATTAGATATCACGTATTTTTCCGATATTCCTTCTTATATGAGCCATAAATTGATTACGTATTTAGTTTGTGCTACCAATATTCATGCTAAGATATTAGTTTGTTTCACGAGAAAACTTTTATTGGATACTTCGTTAATATAAATTAAGACTTCTATTTCGTCTCTACACGGATAGTATGTAACCTTGTTTTAGTTTGTGTTTGCAAGATTTCCGCAGGAAGCGATGATTAAAATTATAATAAACTTCAAACCTCCCCCATTGCATTTTGCTACTGGTCACGACTTTAAAAAGTTATCTTCGTGCTTAGAATTAAATATAAAATAGAGTATGGATAATGATCAAGTAAATCGATTAAAAAATGAGTCTATAACTAAAAATCTTTGAGATTACAAACAATAAAATACTACGTGGAATACAAATTTTGGAGAAATAACTTCACAAAACCTTCCCCATAGACTGTCTATGGGGAAGGTTTTGTGAAGTTATTTCTTCCAAATTCTACGTTCCACCCCATTTAGAGCCTTGACTACACCACGATGGATCCAATCAATGGAATACAAATTTGATCGAACTCATAATCTTATACTTTATAATTAATTTCTGTTATTAGTTGTCCTATCATTCCTATTTCCTATTGAACCGGGGATCATTTGCCACATATACTAAACTTTTGGAAGGTTTACACAGTCACGTCCTTGAATTTTACTTCAAACTACAGAAAAAAACCCTAATGGATAAACGCTAAAAGTTAACTACAAAAAACATTTAGAACAAAAATTGTATATCTAGGGGTTTCCAACATCGGGAAACCATCAAATTTACGTTACCCAATGTTCTCCATTTGGTTGACTGACTGTCATTGCGTCAATATATCTTCCACGAGATTCTGTCAACCTACAGCAACGAGATGGTAGAGCTGATAGAACACTGTAAGAAAAACGACAAATACCTCATTATAGGGTGCGACTCAAATGCTCACCATACTACATGGGGGAGCACTAAAGTCAACCCTAGCAATAAATCACTACTTGAATATTTGACAAGTACTAACCGAGAGCGGCCGCCGAGACAACTGGCCCCGAAAAAATGCCAACCTTAGCGTATATTGCCACTCAGGCGCTTAGGTTAGAGGTAGGTTTAGTATATTTTTTTTCAATTGATACAAAAACGTGAATATTATGATACTAAACAGTATTTGAAACTTAAAAATGCCAACCTAAACGTATATTGCCACTCAGGCGCTTAGGTTTTGAGGTAGGTTTAGTATAGTTTTTTTCAATTGATAACAGTCCCTCAAGATTAAAAGTTATGTTCGATTTGTATGGCGAATCGTTCCTACGGCGAATTTGACCAACGGCCAACTGTTCCGACCGCGGAACGGCGACGGCGAATCGCGACGGCGAAACGACGACGGCGAATAGGTCTAGACCCTTTTTAGAAGCAGTTGCTCGCGGCCACTTGTCTCGCGGCCAATCGACTGCGGCCAGTCGGCCACGGCCAGTTGTACTAGACCGAACCGAGAGATACTCAATCGGGGCATTGAATCCATGTTCGTAACTAGCCGAACTCAGACTGTGATTGATCTTAGTCTGACCTCTGATAATGTAACGAACTGGCAAGTCACTCCAGAAGCGACCATGTCGGACCATAGAATGATTTCCTTTGAAATGAACCACAAGAGAGAAGTCCAAAGGGGTTATCGTAATTTATTGTAAAATAAAATGTAAGTAGTACACGTTGTGCAGGGAACATGTATTTATTGAAATGCTTTATTTTGTACGTTTTATCGAATACTAAAGCGCCAAAGAAATCAAAAGAAATGTAAATATATCGCTCAAGTGAATGTTAAAATGAATATCACACGAATTGCAAGGTTTTGAAAACTTTTGATAGCTGTGGAATGCGCCAACAGTCAATTTATTTTCATTCTGAATCTCCGAAAAGAAATTGTGTCTTTCAAACAAATCGGAAGTATGCGTAAAATGTAACGATAGTAATTTATTCGTATTCTACTGGGTATCCATGTGATGCCAAATTGTCAGTCAATGAAATAGCTATTAAAAAATTGTAAAAATGAAGTGAAGCGTATAAGGACGCATGTGGTCTTTTTAATTACTTCCTGTTAATTTAGGAACAACATTCTAAGTAGTTGTAGGTGTCAGACTCTGTTGTTTGTTTAAAGTGTAATTTATGACTAGAGTAACATGTAATTAAAACACTGCAATTGGGCCACCCACGCAATGTAGAAATTATTTCTTACGTGATTGTAAATTATTTCTATTTTAGGATTTTGTGTAACACTTTTGCGTAAGTAAAAATAAAAAAAAATGAGAATAAATTGTCGAAATATAACGATTTTGTTGTGAGTAATGCAATTTGACGTTAACATTCAAAACTTTCTAATCACAATGTTGTGCTAAATTTGTGCTATTTCGTGCCGGATCACAACGTATGTTACTTTGGTTTTTGTTTTTTTACATTTTACGATCTGGACCCCGCGATCATATTCACATCCATCCAAAAATCTCTCATGAAGTAATTTTGTGGGTTGTCATAAAAAGTATGCTTTAAACATTTTACGCAGGATATATGCGAGCATTTTGAAAAAGAGATTTGGTGGAAATTGAAATATTAATTAAAGCACTAACGCCAGGAGGTATACAGTTATTTAGTGCTTCTTAGTAATTTATAGCTTTCATTAGCACGATCGATCGTCTTTAAAGATTAAAGATAGCCCTTGCTAGGATCACTAACATCGGCATCTAAAATAGCCTGAATATAAAATGAATAAAGAACAAGTAAAACGTACAACATAATGATACAAAACGCACAAGTAATGCTACTTACATACAAATGCAAATTCTGAGCAGACCTGTGCAGATAAAACGCATTTTAGCAACACATAACCTGTTACTTAATTAAATAATGTATTGTATTGACATTACATTATACGATACAATTAGTGTTCTTCGTAACAAAACAGGCATTGAACAAAAATATGTTGAACAAAAATATGGTCGGTGTGTAAATAAATACTTTGGACATATATTATAACATAACGACCCCATTTTTTGAACATCTTACGGTGTAATATGGATAAAGTTAGTTAAAGCCACTCAGTGCAACCCCCTTTATCTAGAATATGTCCGTGTCCAGGGAGACAGCATGTACTACGTCCCTATACGCCGATTCTAACCCTATAAAGAACATCTACAGCTACTGATTTTTGAAAATCGTAAGTTAAGTAATAAGCACAGATAAGTTACACGTAATAGTTGCCCTAAAATGACTTTATCACAACGGCAAACGAAGATTTCCACATCAGAGTACAACAATGATACCAGCCACTTTGACCATATCTTCCGCTCGTTATTTTGATTTTAATCATTCAAAATATACCCCCAAATTCTCCAGACCATTTAGGAATGCTCATATTTACTGTATCGGTGAAATATTTATGGTATCGTTCAACAATTTTGGCTGTAGTAGACATCAATCCATTTTTTAGTAGATGGAATTGAATTTTTGGTAAGTATTCGATATATGACAGTATATCGATAATACCAAGTGATTACAAAAAAATGTCTTTGTGCAACTAATAAACTTAAACATGTTGATAATCGAGGCTGAATCAAGCCAAGTTCATACATTCACGTACTACTTAGAATTAATCACGCTTCATTTTCACTCACAGCCCAAATCAATACCATTTCCTTTAACTCCTGATAAGTTGATCTCCGCTGTGAAACCAACGAAAAGGTATTTGGTTATCACAAATTGCATGTACTATATAGGCTTGAATGTGCTATGTTTCCCTTCCAGAACCAGAAACCAAATTGACCATATCCTTGTACAAATAAGCCAATCAAAACTATTAACAGACGTAAGAAGTTACAGAGGACCTGATATACCATCCGACCATTTCCTAGTGAAAGGGAGGCTGGTAGAGAAACGAAGGGAATATAAGAAGAGAAAAAGGACGAGGATTAAAAGATTAAATATCCAAGAATTACAAAATAAGCAAAAAGCAGATGAATAAAGCAAATACGTGGACATTTTAAGCAGTAAAAAAGTGAAGACAGGAGTATTGAAAAGGAATGGGAAGAAGTAAAAATGACAATCAAACAGGGACTAGACAAGGAAATTGGAAAACCAGAACGAGTCATGAGGAGTTATAGGAAGTTATTAAGAAAATGAAGAACAATAAGAGTCCAAGAAGCGACGAGATTCCGAGTGAATCGATAAAATTCGCAGGATATAATTTGCTAATTAAAATTCATGGGTTGATAAGCAAAGAGTGGGAAACGGAACAAACAAAGTGCAGCGAAGCTATTGTATGCCCAATCTACAAAAAAGGAGAGCAACAAGATATGAAAAACTACAGACCAATATCAGTACTAAATGTAGCCTACAAAATCTTCGCGCAACTTATCAATAGTAGGTTAAAAGAAAAGACAGAAAGGATTCTGGGTGATTATCGGAGCGGGTTTAGACCAGGGAGATCAGCACTGGATCATACTTTTCAACTAAGCATCGCAGTAGAAAAATGCTAGAGAAATCAATGAAAATACATATATTGTTTTTGGACTTCAGGCGCTAGATAGAAAGAAATGGAAAGACGTGGTGGATAATACCAAGGGCCTTGTTGGCTTATAGGGCAACTATATATTATGGGGGATAAGCGGTGCCCCCTCGATGTTTTATTACCTTTTAAGCATCATACAACGTTAGTAAATAAAAAAAAACCATTTACCTATCTGCTAGAAAATACTTCTAGACGTAATCACGCCTAGATATAGTCGGTTTTTTTTTATTACTACGGATAGGGAACTCCTTTTCCTTCCTATTTTAATGGCTCATAATTATCTACAAATAATAAATTTTAAATTGCCGTTATTCAACAAACGTATCTTACAATGCGAGAAAAATGTTGTAGAATTTCTGCTTTATTGGTCTTATTATTTGCAACTGAGACCCATTTTAACATTGTCTATAGCAATTTGAAGGAGTTCCCTATTCGTAGTAATTAAAAAAAAATACGATTATAGCATGCTATATGGTTTGAGGATGAGTTGTAAATAAAAGCTCACAATTTCGCCTTTTCCAAAAATTGATAATTGAAGCCTGGCCCATTTATAATCTATCACAAATTATCTACCTTCTAGTAATTATACCATAGAAAACTATGTACTACGAATAGTAATAATAAATAATAGTAAGGGTAGTGCTAATAACCAAAGCAGTTGATGCACCTAGAGCTGCTTGGAAATTCGCTGTTGCTCGATTTCGTCCCATAACATAAATAAATAAATAAAAATATATAGCAATAGCAGCTGTATTGGTTATGTAAAAGGATTCAGTCAATCGTGTATCTTCAAAATTGGAAGAACTGAATTTTGTATGCGTATTCGTAGAATTATGGAACATTATTGTGTAACAGGTCGTTCCAAAAACTGTGTCATAATATTCTTTACATGACTTCTGGTGAATAAATGAATAACGATTTTCCGTTAGCGTGACTTCATTTCATTTCAATAAAATAAGGTTAACAAACCGACTCAAAACGGATGTTCCATTAAGTATATTAGATACCTAAGTTACTCAGAAATATAATCACCAAATTATTACAAACACGAATTCGCTACAATCAACACGTAAATAAATTAATCGAACTAGATAATATAATTAAACCACAAAGGCAAAAGACAATTTATATTTAAATGATTGCACAAACGTCGCTTATATATTTTTCAAAATTAATTATAAGAGATTGGAAGTTTATCTATGCTCCAAACTATGGAAGATAAATTATTAATATCCCGAAATGTGCTCCTTTGGCGTAGGACTGTTGTGTAAAAAGCGAACGTTAGTTTAATTATGTTTATCTAGGGTTTTGTTAAGTATCAAAGAGAATGTTAAATCGCCTACGTTATACATATAAACCGCTTGACATTAAGAAACATTCTATACCTACAACATGTGCGGTAGCTACATACGTAGATTTTCAAGTTAGAAATAAATGAAAGACTTTAGAATTTTGTTCGCTATAGAATCCGTTATTGACTTTGTGCGGTATGACACTTTCACGACATGAGAAATACCGAAAGGTTCGACAAAATAGTATAATAGCGAAGTTGCTAGTACATTGGTAAGTACCCTAATGTATAAATCCTCACATGGCGTCAACAGGTGATTGTCTGCATAATCATTTGTGATTATTCTAGTGAACATGAAAGAATTCGAACTCCTTTTGTGGCCGTTGAATTACACAACACTAAAAACACAAAAAAACCACAATCGAAATTCATCAGCTGATGATGATAGCTTTGCCTGTGAAGCACGTTCGATTTAGTAAATTTTTATTGTGGTTTTCATCTATTCCTGCAATTTGTGATCAAAAGTCATTTTTCTCCTTCCCCCACATATTGACATATTGCAGGACAAAGTGCGATAACCCTTTCTATAAACTATTCCCAGATGAGGAAATCGAAGGCTGTTGTGGTTTCAAAACATCTACAAACCTAAAAACCGTTCATTGAACATATTCCAATGAAGAAATTATTATCTACAAATGAATAAGTTTGCTTTTTAAATTAATCACAAACAAATGGAAAATTAATTAATGGCTATTCTCTTATCATAATATAATGAATATTTAACTAATTCTCAAATTACATTAATTTTAGATTGCAAATAAAATATTTTTGTAATTTCCCACCATTTTGATTCTTTAATAGACGCGACGCCATCATCATTAATTGACAATTAAATGACAGTTTAAATTACAAAATGTGTCAAGATCATTCTGCAGACGATTTATCAAGAAGAAAATTTGCGACCGTATTTTTGGCAAGTTCACTATTTCAGGGGGCGTACATACGAGATTATCTTCTAAATTCGTGTTTTGTGACAGAATTAGAATAAAACGAAAGGCGACTAGATCAAATTTTCAATTTTAAAATTAAGAAATTATCAACTACCACAAAAATTCCAAAATTTTTGTTTAAAAGCGGGATAAAAAGGCAACCCACAGTGCAAAAAAACGTTTCTGAAATGTTTTAGAAACGTATCTCTGAAACATGAAACATCTCCGAAACAGCGACAGAAACGTATCATACACATAACATAGATGTTTAATGTCCGCCTTCAGAAACCTAGATTTGAAACAACACAGAAACGTTACATCGAAACATTTTATATATGTTTCAAGAAACAATATCGGAGAGTAATTTATTGATATGTAGGAGAAATGTGTCCTTATAAATGTTTCATACGTGAATATTTGAAATGTCTCATATATGTTTCATTTGAAACATACCTGAGTATAAAAAAATTGAGATGTGGTAGAAACTATGGTATCGAGAGCCCCAATTGCTCTGAGGGGCTCTTTTCTGTAGGGCCCCATGTACTCCGGTGGCTTGTTCTCCAGGGCCCCCAAAATTCTCTTAGTGTAGACTCGAAGGAGATCGGTGATGCTGAAAAATCGTTTTGTTTCAAGTGGGATTCGAACATCGGTCGCTTGTTTAGGAATTCAGAAAACAGCTACGCAAACTACCTGAGCTACGGACTCGCTGGCAAATAAGCAATTTAGATGTGCAATATTACCCATCTACTTATGATGAATAAATCTAGTTTTGGAAACGGAAATTTTTCGTTTCAATTAAACACTAAATTGTAATTTTGTATAAATATGTGAAACACTCACATTGAAACGTGTATTTTTAGTTTCTTACGATATGTTTCAAGTGATTAGGTTTCTAGTACAACGCTACTAAATACAAGTAACATTAACTTTCAAAGATGACTTCAAACGAAACATCACATTTTTAATGAAGTTTCTAAAATGTTATACGTTATCAGTATCACTAAAGCTGGGATAGTTAGACAACATGAAAGTTTAAAAAAGGCAGGCAAAAGGCATAAAAAATAATTTAAAAAAAGCATCTAAAAAGACAAAAAAGGAGAAAAATGGCACGGAAAAGCGAAAACTGTCGAGATAAAATCAACACATACATATTCAATTTAAGTATAGACAAACAAATATTTATTTGAAAAAGTAATTACAGTTGATATAGGCCATACGCTCGGCAATGTCCCTTTTCTCATTAAGTCGTAAATCAAATCTCATTTATAACCCGATCGATAGCTTCATTCAATATGCACCTCTAATGCAAAGTAAAAACCAGTTCCATACGGGCGAAAGTTGTTCAAAACAAATCTTATGGAAACTTGAATACAATAGAACAATAGCTTTCAACTACCTGCCTAGTCAGCGGTTGTTAATAGTTTAATTACAAAGTAATATATCAATTATTAATACAAACATCACAATTTAATAATGAAACTAGTGTATCTTCTATTGAGTACCGCTGCCAGTTAGGTAGTTCAAATCTATTGTTCTATTGTATTCAAGTTTCCATAAGATTTGTTTTGAACAACTTTCGCCCGTATGGAACTGGTTTTTACTTTGCATTAGAGGTGCATATTGAATGAAGCTATCGATCGCATTATAAATGATATTTGATTTACGACTTAATGAGAAAAGGGACATTGCCAAGCGTATGGAGTATAGATGTTATTTGCTGGTATGCTTTTTCAATAAAGTTTTCTGGCTAATTAAAATACGCTTAACTCGGCATAATGACTAAGGGATGCAATTTCAACAAAGACTGTATGTAGGTGCAGCTTGCAGGTAGAAATAATACAATGGGAAATATTTCAAAGTAAGGAGAATGACACATCCGAGTTATTATTGTAAGAGTCTTAAATATTATAGACAAAGTTTGTATTCAGTTTGTATACCAAATTCCTTTCCCATTCAAACAATTTGCTTTCTTAGAAATTACCCAGAAAAATATACCTATATAAAATCTAAAAATTAAAAAATACTTACTTACATTTCAAAAAACTAAAAAAAAATTACAGAAAAGGTACTAAATACTTACGCGAAAATATCAAAAAAAAAATTTAAAAAACGCAATAAAACTAACAGAAACCAAAAAAAGGCAGAATAAAGTTTGCATTTTTGGAAAGTGCGTACTCTAAAACGGATTTTAAATATGTTTGTCCATTTATAAAAAAAAGGCATCCTAGCTTTAGTTATCACATTCCAAAAAATATATCACAGAGATATATTTTTGGATACATATCTAAAACGTTCACACCGAAACGTGTATGATGTGTTTCTTACGATATGTTTCAACTGATAAGGTTTCTGGTACAACACTACTAAACACAACTCCGTAATGTTAACTTTGAGATATGACTATTTTGTTTCAAACGAAACATCACATTTGTAACGTTTCTAAAATGTTATACGTTATCACATTCCAAAAAAATACATCACAAAGATGTATTTTTGGATACATATCTAAAACGTTCGTGTTGTAATGTGTATGTTTTGTATTTTATGTAACATATCAATTGAAACGTTTATTAGACATTACCATTTATTCGCTTTCGACAGGAATGTACCAGTAATGTGTCTTAGATGTTTCTTAGGAATGTTTCATTTGTAACCCTTACGCAACATTTAGAAACGTTTCATGGATGTACTGTGTTCAGTGGGAAATTACAAAAAAAATCAATCTTTAAAATAACTCGTGACTACTCCACTCCTTTTTTAAACTTGCATTCGTGCTTCAAGACCTTATGAAACTTGTTTTTTGATATACCATTATAGAGGCCTGAAGTCAAGTGTGTCAGTCAATAAATATTTTACTCTGATATTATCCAAATCTAAATCCTTAATATTGGGGACGTAGTGCACCACTTGGTTGAGAAGTATAATTTAAAAAATAGTGAGTCGTGACCAGAAAGTATGTCTACGAAGGATATCACGTCCTTCCTTAATAATTTTATACCGAAACGAGCCAGATTGAGGGATGGTGCTTTAAAAAGATTATCTTATATGACGACGAGTAATACCAAGTTAATCTAACCTTGTGCTAAAATGGAGTTATTAGGTGCACCACAAGACACTAACTTTGAGGTCAGTCGGGCTACGCATAGAGTTTATCATTGGCCTTTTTTTCAGCATGTCCCTTGACCCATACGAGCTGGAGGGTATTACTGTTCTAGCGTGCGATGACACTACAAAACCAGGCATTGGGTAATTTGTTTCCGTTGACAATTTCTACCAATTCCGCCTGCAGTGCAGTTCTAAGTTTATTGAGTGGTACTGTTTGGTTTAGATGAAGCTGGGATGTCACTACCGCATCAAAGATGGACAATCGCCTAATATCCTCGCCTACAATATAAGTATGTCTTTCTTCAATGTCATTCTATAACACCTTTGGTTTTCAGTCGTATGGCGGGATGATCTACAGAAGGCATGTCTAGAAGAACTCGGGCAGACAACGCATGATAGCTTTTGCACTTAACTCGGACGTCTTATGTAGTCCTATAGTTCTGAAAAGTCTAATTAGATGTATATCACAAGTTAAATTACAGTAATGTACGGTCAGATGGTAGCAGCCGATCGCATCTTCCGTTTTAAAGTAGCCCAAAAAAACACGAAAAGTTCATACACGACAATGTTCATCGTTTTCTTCGATAGCAAGGGCATCATCCACCGCGAATTCGTCCCAGTTACTGCTACTTTCTATTTGGAAGTTTTACAAAGTTTGTTAGGCAGAATTCGACCAGACCTGACGACTGGTGTGTGTTACACGATAATGCACCGAGTCACTGATCATTGATTGTTCGTCAATTTTTGACACAAAATCAAGTCTGTGTGTTGAATAGTTCACCGTATTCACCTCATTTAGCACCCTGTCACTTCGCACTATTCCCAAAAATGAAAATGAACTTGAAAGGGCGGATTATTGACAACATTGAGACCATCCAAAGAGCGTCGACGCACACCTTGGAGGCAATATCGAAAAACGAGCTCAAGAAGAGATTTGCTTAGTGCAAAAACAATATTCTAATGCAAAGCATAAAGATAAAGAATAAAATAATCAGGATTTCCAGTGACAGCAGAGCCGCTCTGCAGGCACGGGGTCAATACAAAATCACCTCTAAGCTGTTTTCAGACTGTCACCAAGCACTAGAGCAAGTGACATGCAGCAATACCCTCGAGCTCGTATGAGTCAAAGAGCATGCTGGAATAATAGGCAATGAAATGACTGACCTCAAACAACCGTTTTATGGTCCAGAGCCGGCCCTTCCACAGCTACGATCAGAGCCGCTTCCCCATCCAGCGTCCTCAGGTTTGTCTCACTGGGATGGTTTGAGTGACGCTGCGGGGTCGGACGGCTCTGATCAGGGAGGTAGGACAAAGGTTCCAAATAGATGGCCTAGGCGCGCGTGGACTGAGGACCACCCTCCCATCGTAATCCAGAATCCAGAAGATTTAAATCACAAATGAGTTGTTGTGGAAGGTGCATTGAATACTTTGAATAAAGGAAAAGACAGAGTTGAAAAAAATTTTTTCTTTCCACTTTTATAGCTTCGTGAGTGCCGGAATTCAAATGCCGCACTGTGTACATTACATCCAATTGAAATAGAAACGAAATTCTAGTATTAGGGAAACCGCTTTGATGGTTTCAGTTACTTTGGTTTCACTTACATGACTGCAACAGTTTGGATTAATGTTTGATGGGGAGCTAATATTCTTTTTAAATCAAAGTCTATGAAATTATTTATCCTGAATCCAATATTTCAATTTAAAATTGCAAAAAGAAACGTTTGATTCTGGTGAAGTAAATTACACAACTATGAAACACATAATCATATCACTGTAAAGTCAACTCATACATTAAAGATTATTATATTATTACATGAATCATTACCTACTACAATATACATATACCACAATGGGCAATTCGGTTTAATAAGGTGGTTTCTTATTTCGTACGGGAAACGTAAATTATTACGCGTATGAAAAACTTAGCAGTCTTCTCGCATCACATTGTATAAGAAACTCCATAATCATAAATCTTATGTACAGCAGGAACGACAGAAACAGCTTCCACATCATGTTCGATCAAAGCTGAGGGAAAGGTCACAAGATCTAAAAACATTTACTGAAATCGAAAGTACGATTTAAGCGTCACAGTACTATGCACTGCACAGTGCTTTCTTTGTACAAAAATAAAGGGGGAGTACTGCAGTTGAAACCGTGAGAACCAGAGTAGGTTCATCAATATGGCGGTCACAACTTTTCACGTTTTCTAGATGAATTAGAAACTAAATTTAAACGTTACATCAATTTTACTAATTAAAACAAGAACACAAAAGTTTCCGTCGCAATATATAAGCACAGATAAGTTACTAAAGTATTGTAAAGCTACTGCTTTTGTAAGAAATAGTCGATTAAACAACGAACTATGTAGTACATAACAATGTAATGTTGGGAGTTACCAAGCGTGTAAAAGTTTGGCCCCCCCTCCAGGATTGTTATCAATGACCCATTGAACAATATTAGAGGGGGGGGGGGGGAGTTTAACGGCCGCCATCTTGTCCGCCATCTTGAAAATACCCGCGAACCTATTTTTCGCTATGTCTTAGCAACCGTATGTCCAAATCGAACGTACGTAGACTCTAATTGCACAGTTTTGTATTCTTAAGATAAATTGTTATATAATCGAAAGTGATAATCCTAGCGGATTTAATGTTTTTGGGCTTAAAAGCTTAAATTATGGAATATGTAAAAAAAACGCTAAAAAACATATCACTTTTTATTTTATTATTATTAATCTTTTAGATCTCGCTTTTATGAATAAAATGCAAAAACAATCAACGAAATCCGAGCACTGGTTACGAAAATATACAAGAATTAGGAAAAGGTAGCGCACCTTTGCTGAGCACAATAATTGGTAGTTACAGGTCAAATTAAAAATTTCATAAGTTTGCTCTCTACAAAATATGCGAATTACTACTAAATACATGCATTAATTAAGTGTAATCAATTTTTGAAGGTTTATGCCCCATTCGCGATTCCCTCGCCCCCATAAGAGTAATGATCGCCATGACATGAATCAGATCCGAAAAACCGTACCGGTGAATAAATCGAAAATATCCGAATTAATACAAATTTTATAAATTAATAATTTTTTTTGTGCCGCACCTTCTCGTTTATTTAATTAATTGATTTAATTTAGGCTTTTAGGAAGAAGAGGTGAACATCAAATGACAATTATTATTATACGGATTAATTTACACAAGGGCATTTGCAAAGAGCAGTGTTTGCACGTCCATTGTTTGTCACACTTACGGGTTGTGACTCCACTTCCTCACTGAGAGGACGCTCTAAAAGTCTAAAAGGACGGAATTCAGTGCCTGGAAGAGGAACCCAGACACTGTAATTCAGGTCATCGTCCAAATGATGGAAAATCCATTCGCAGTGGTGAAATTTGGAGTCTACAAAGTTCAAAGCTTTGAAGCCTTTCTTTATTCAAGTTTATGGAGGCGGTGCAGAATCCATTAATCAACAACGAAAGTTAATATTCTGTCACCGAAACAAAAGTTTACAAATGATGCACCCGACACAAGACGTTCTCCTATTACACTGCAAGAGAGCAGCTTACCAAGCTACCATTTGGAGCAGGGCACATAAGGCTGAGCTTCAAGCCCCACATCCAATTCAACATGGGTGGAAGAAACTCGATCACAGATTCCTTCCCGTGTGGATAACAATTCCGGAAGTCAGCCCCGCTTGCATTGAGATTCTTAAATGTGGTTACAAGCAGAATTGTGGAAACTGATGCAATTCAAGAAAAAAATCATTAAATTGCACTGCTCTTTGGAAATGTCTGCGTAAAGTGTTCCGTATAATAATACTTGTCATTTGATGGTCACCTCTTCTCCCTAAAAGCCTAAATTAAATTAATTAATTAAAAAAACGACAAGGTGCGAAACGTATAAAACTTTTTAAAAATATATAAAAAATGATTCATTTATAAAATTTGTATTAATTCGGTTATTTTCGATTTATTCACCGGTTTTCGGATCTGATTCATGTCATGGCGATCATTATTCTTATGAGGGCGAGTGAATCGCGAATGGGGCATAAGCCTTCAAAAATTGATGTATGTATTTAGTATTAATTCGCACATTTTGTAGAGAACAAACTTATGAAATTTTCAATTTGACCTGTAACTCCCAATTATTGTGTGCTGAGCAAAGGTGCGGTACCTATTTCTAAATCTTGTATATTTTGGTAACCAGTGCTCGGATTTCGTTGATTGTTTTTGCATTTTATTCATAAAAGCGAGATCTAAAAGATTAATAATAATAAAATCAAAAGTGATATGTTTTTTAGCGTTTTTTTTACATATTCCATAATTTAAGCTTTTAAGCCCAAAAACATTAAATCCGCTAGGATTATCAATTTCGGTTATATAACAATTTATCTTAGGAATACAAAACTGTGCAATTAGAGACTACGTACGTTCTATTTGGACATACGGTTGCTAAGATATAGCCAAAAATAGGTTCGCGGGTATTTTCAAGATGGCGGACAAGATGGCGGCCGTTCAACTTCCCCCCCCCCTCTAATATTGTTCAGTGGGTCATTGATAACAATCCTGGAGGGGGGGGGCAAACTTTTACACGCTTGGTAACTCCCAATGAAAATTATATGGAGATTGTTACGTACTAATGTAAGTTATTGCCAATTATCCAAAAGAATGCACAGATTATTAGGTATTTATTTTATCGAATTGGCATCTTCTACATAAATCAAGTATGAAAAGTAACGGTTTCATTTAGTAATCATTTACCCTGTCAAAAAGTTTTGTCAATTTATCCCTCGATTTAATTGAAAATCTACGAAGGCAATGGACAGATGAACTTATTAATTACAATAATGCATTGCCACATTTTTCGATTTAGTACACATACAAACACGATTTATAATGCTTAGATATTAATTTGTGTTCAAAAGATTTATAATATACACGATAGGCTGACAAAGCAATAAAAGTTTCAAGATATTTAAGAAAATAGATGATTATACAAAGATAAATTATTATAAAATTTAGCTAAAAATTATAACATTAGCAAGGAAGAAAACACAAAAGAACCAAGTTAATCGGCGTCACGAATTCATTGTAAAAAGAAAATACTTATTATGTGTAGTTTGTCCAAGCGTACGAAAATACTTAATCTCCGAAAACGCGTCTTTTATTATACAATTACCATGACTAACACAAGTACGAATAGATTTTATTAAACGGTTAGAAAAGCTGTCAAGTGCAAAATATACAAATTAAACTTATTATATAAGTGTTCGTTAACTTATTTAGAGAATACAAAACCCAATTAACACGGAAGATAAATAGTTAAAATAGAACAAAGGATATCTGGAAAATAATTCATTTAGTGAAACAAATTGTTGAAAAGTTACGTTTATATTTCCAACGAGAGTTGTTCTTACATCTTCATTTTAACACTGGCGGCTCTAGGAATTTTAAACAGTGGGTACGATTTTTTATTAATAAACTCTTTTCAAAACAACTAAGAATGGCAAATTTTTTTTATTTACTAGTGAATTTTATGAAGCTGCGTAAATGTACTACTGCTCTGATCCATGACAATGCCCTGAATTGAAAAGGTGGCTTGGAGCCAGCCCTTCCAAACTGATGAAGAGCTCAAAGAAACCGTCACAACTCACTTCAAAACATTTTATTAAGAGGGAATTGCAAAGCTTGTTCACAAATATGACAAATGCCATAATCATGAAGGTGATATGTAGAGAAATAACCTTATATTTTACTTTTGATAATAAAATCATTTTTTTTATATTCACCCGTCTTTTCTGGTCATTAAACAATAACACTATTTGTATCAGATATTTACTTATTATTATTTGCTGATGTATAACATTAATTAATAAAGAAACTTACATAAAATCGAACGGTACAAAACACAGAACATTACCTAAACATTAATTTTCAAACAACCCATCAGTATTGTGTAAACACTGCCTTACACGATTTGAAAAATTTGTCTTCCATCTTCCAGGATATCATATGATTCGCATGATTGATATGAAAGCTTCACGTATCCTGGAAACATTCGCCGATAATGCAAACCATATCAACCAGTTCGTTATTTGGAAAACGTGACATTTTCGATTCGATTTAGCCTGAAGACGATGTCTCAAATACAATTAATTGAAATTAAACTGGCGGATGTCGTCTATTGTTATTGGCATGGCAATTATGTTAAATGTATTTATGATTAAAGAACAGTAGGTACTGTCTCAACAACATTTTAATACCTAGTCGTTTTTTGTTCCACATTCCTGGTTTTTTAAGTAACAACACAATTTAGATAATAATAAGTAAATTTCTGATACAAAAATTGTTACTGTTTGTTGTTTCCTTTAATTTTATTTCCAGAATTGGGCGAAAAAACAAAATAATTCAAACAAAGGTTATTATCTCGGAAACTATTACCTTTAGATATTGGACATATTTAACAAAAATCAAAGCTAACTTAAAAATCAGTTCATTCATGAAAAAATATACTATTTAAAATAGTCGACTTTTGGCAGTTCTTCTGTGGCCGTTTAAAAAAATTCAGTACGTCCCTTTTGCAACAAATTTCGTTCAAAATCAGCATATCGAGAAATAAAACGCTCTTTTGTTTATGATAATCTCAAATTTTGTTGCTCTGTCGCCAATGAATAAATAGTTATGATTTTTTTACTGAATGTTGATTTCGGCGACAATTTTTCAAAAAACATTTATTTTCTCCTAAATGAGTTAACTTAAGTAGGTGAAAGGCTAAACAAACTTGGTCTAGAATCGAATATGGATTTCAAAAATATAAAAATCTATAGGGTATGCCATTTAAAATAATCGAGTACGATCCTGTACAGACGAAACCGAGAGTAGTACGAGCCTGAAAATATTTTTAGGTTGTAAATAAGGAACATCTGAATAAGAAATGTCTCCTGACCTTATGCCCTAAAATTAATATTAAAGGTACTACCGATGAACGAATGGTAAGTGGGCAACCCTGTATTAGGATTATTCGAATATTATTGCATTGTTTCAAAATTCAATATAATTAATAAAACCCTTTTACTATGATGTTATTATGTACGAATGTGTTCTGAAAAGGCTCAGACAAGATATTGGAAATGGATATTGGGGATGATTAAGTATTAAAAAAAAAGAGATTGATAGGGAGACGTAGATGCGAGAATGAGGAGAGGGAATTACTGGTGGGTGTAGTGCAGACTGTGTGGAGCAGTTTGGGAGAATACAGGGCATATGTTAGGGGAGTGTGAGGAGTTGAGGGAGGAACGAAAGAGTTGGAAAAAGGTTTTACGGGAGGAGGATTAGAGTGAATGGAGGAAGTCGAAGTAAGAATAAGTACACGCGTACGTAGGCCTCATTCGGGCACTTTGTACTACCCCCCGCCGGACACACCGAGCCACAGAGTGTCACCCATCCAAGTACTGACCAGAGCGCGAGGGGGGAGAAAGGGAGAGTAGATAATTTTGAGGTTATATTATTATCTTAAGTCCGTAGTAAAGATTAAGGAAATAAGTAGGATGTATTAGAATGTTAATTTTATTTATTTTATTTGGGGTAATTATGTGAGTGTAAGGGGTAAGATCTCATTTGTATAAAACAATATTTTAAACAAACAAAGATTTGATTGACTGATGAAATCGTCGAAACCGTCTACAACCTCGTTTTAACACCGAGTTAAAAATGGAGAGTATGGCAACATCCACGATACATGTTTATGTGTATCGTGGCAACATCCCAATATGTCATGTGAAGACATTCTTTCAGTCTTGATGACTATTGATGATGTTGCCGAAGTAAACTTTTAGTATAAATTAATAGATGACACTTTTTACCAAGGCCTATTAAAATAAACCTTGACTTTTTACTACATCAAACTATCAAGTTGACGCCATAAAAAATCCTTACAAATATTAGTTTAGAAAGTTTGAGATTGAATAACATTAGGAGTAGATTTCAGATTACAGGAATTAATTATTTTGATTGAAACGTACGAATAGATTTACCTATGTCTCCAAATTTGTGCACGAATCAAAACACACAAAAAATAACAAGCGCGTCTCCATATGATGCAACCAAGATTTGGTCTACCTAATTTTGATAAATAAAATTTCCAAGAATAAGAATTTTAAAATCCAGTCGCTGATTTATTCACAAAAACTAAGCCAATTTTTTCCTACGTCGTGTATTCAAATTTACACATCAATCATCATCAGATGATAATAATTTTTCGAAGCAAATCTATGTAAAAGAATGCGAGGAAATTCGAATATTTCTCATAATGTTATTTTTTCTGGTGGAACGAGATTGATGAGTTTTGCTGAAAGGTTAAAGTTCCCCGCGTGGGCAACATTTCTGTCCAATAATCTAATTAACTAATATGTGGCTAAACTTGGAATTTAATTATAACCCTGCCCATTAAAAGAGTTATAATATTGTGTAGTACATTATGAGTGTAGAAAAAGCACGGTATAAGACAAGCACCGTGAGAAAAGGTAACCATGCTTGTTGTCTAGTTATTACCGTTAATAATTGCGACCGCACCGAACATGTGTTTTACTTCTGTAAGTGTCTAGTTCTGAAATTACAATTCTACCATTGCCCTTTTTAATACAATAAGGTGAGTTTGAAAAATTAATAGATTTAATTAATTTTGAAATTTTTTAAGTAAATATCGATCAGAACAATGTTTATCAAATAAAATAATTTAAGTACCATTTGATGCATTTAACGATTCCGTGATAAACTGATGTGTGCGAACTACATTCTAATATTTCAGTTATAGGCCTTTATTTGGTCGATGATAGGTACGATGATCCCGAAGGACGAAATCGTGGACAACGTTGTCACATAAGCGGTGGAAGTTCATCCTTCACCAACAAACCTTGTAAGAAAGAGAAAACAGTAATGGGTAAACCTATGAAGATGCATAAAATTATGCGTACTGGTTTATCCTACTTTCCCTCCTGCACAGCTGTATATTCCAAAGTAGCCACAGTATCTAATGGCGCAATCCTACTGGATCTGGAATACGATGAGAGGGTAGTCAGAACGCGCACATAGCTCACTTATTCGGGTCCTTTGTGTTACCTCCCTAATTAGAGTCATCCGAGCCCGCAACGTCACTTAAGCCATCCCACACGTGAGATAAACCTGTGGATGCTGGAAGGGGAAGCGGCTCTAATCGTAGCCCTATTCGGTCAGGATTCCCCCAGCATGGATCGTCTTAATTGGACAAGTATATGGTGCGCCGTTTCGTCGTCTGTGTAGCATCCTCTACGTCTACAAGATGGCGATTCGAGTGTAATCCGACTATTGTCGTTTAAACAGAATTGGAACAAGTTCTCATTTTATTTTCGTACACTCAGAATTGAACGACTGCAATAAATTAGAAGGCTACTAATTACAGTTTGACAATCACATTCAACTAACTTGCCGTGTACCGGGCATACAACTAAGAAAGAAGGCCGGCCATAACTCAGAAACTATTTGAGATGTTTAGGTAAATAAAATTCCAAAATCACAACAATTTGTTATATTCGTCTAATAATAGAGAGCGCAACTTGTTGAAGAAACAAAACGGTCGACTTTTCTAAAAAAATTCAAATGGTACCAAATATTTTTTTTACTGCTATTAAAAGGAAAATTAATTAGGGAGTAACCTAAAAAAATTATGTCAATAGCTCTTATAGTATAACCAGAAGCCCCAATAAATCGATAAGGAGATTGCCTCAGAAAGTTGGTGTATCTTGCACAACATGCCATCGTGTGCTAACGAAAGATCTCAAATTCCGACCATTTCGTGTCAGTGTACATGGCGAGTTACAAGAAACAGATAAAGAGAAACGAGTTACTTAAGGGCCTTGTCTTCAAACGTTGACAGAACTGCACATATTGGTTGCAGAATAACCCACATGTTGTACATGAAGAATTTCTTCATCCATAGGCGCATGGTGTGCAGTTTCAGGAATGCGCATTATCAGCCTCATTTTTTCAAATGATACGATTACTAAGATGCAAAATATCTGGAGATCTTTCACACTTTCTTTGCACAATTACAGAATATGAAAAGGAGTATGACGTTTTTTAACAAGATGGTGCCACATCCCACATATCCAACCGGTCTATGGCCCATGTCAGCATAGTGTTTCCTGTTAAGAGGCTTGTCAGCAAAAACCTGTGGCCTCCGCGGACGCCCGATTTAACATGCTGCGATTTTTATTTATGAGGAGCTCTGAAAAACAAAGTTTATGCAGTTGGACGACAGACCAACTAAAGAGAATCATACTAATGAGATAAATAACATCTCGCCTCAAGAATTACAACGTATCAACCAGAACATCATCGTAAGAGCGCAGCGATGCCGATGCCTGGATGCCTGTGGAGGCCACTTTCAGCACTTGGTATAACCAGTAAGTCTGCCCTATGCGTTTTTTACATAGGAAGTTGCTTAATTGGTTGAGGAATTAACATAATACGAGTATAATGTAATGTAATGAATGCAGTGAGGCGTACCGGTTTTATGTGGGACACCCAGTATTACGATCTTTCTTTGTTAATTAATCCATTTCGCCGTACTCTCGATTAACCTGAAATTTTCGTGATTTTATCTGCTTCAAGAATCTGTCAATTCCAGACACGTATAGCTGAGAAGCTGGCATTTGCTAAGTATTAACTCTACATTATTATGTTACCTGTCTTTGGCCAATTTGGAGTCCGTGAATGCTCTATAAGCATCTTTCTTCAAAGATATCATTTGTTTAAGATTGTACGTGATACACGGTTGAAAATTTGGTTTAATTAGGTACGAGAAAGTGCATTCATATTGAATACAATATAATCTAATTTAATCTGTTGGATAAATTTCGCCATTTTGTATAGCTTGAAATGAATGAAATTAAATAACACCCTCTGACATTAACGCGCCAATCACAACACATAGAGTTCAATATATACAGGAAACCTACCACCACCTATACTATTACCTATACCCTTCCAATCACACCATGACCTCCAAATCAAAGCATCTGCTTATAATTACTTTTTCCACCGACTGCTACACACGTACACACCCCCTTACCAAAAGAAAACTATACAAAAGAACTAAACACCATAATTAACATAGGCCTAAACAATAATTATCTCTTAAAACAAATTCTAGACATCTACTATATGACAAAACGAAAAATAAACCACACTCACATCTACCCACACCATAAAACTACCAACAAATACATAGCCACCCCTCTTCATCCACACATACACAACAACTTATCAAGAATACTAAAACCCCTTAATTATACCATCATTGCCAAATCCCCTCACCACAGCCACTTACCTAATAAATACCAAACCCTCACAACCGACACATGATAAATCAGGAATGTATGAAATTCAGTGCGATAATTGTAATTATTCATACATAGGAATGGCTACCCGCAATATTAAAACCCGATTTAAAGAACATGCAGGAATACACCTAAGCCAGCCATCGGCACACATACCCTGCCTAGAACTTAAACACAAAATTTCACTAGATGACACCAAACTATACTACACCATACCAACAGCTATAATAAAATGAAAATCCTTGAACATTACGAAATAGATCAAGGCAATATAAACAATGATATCTGTGACTTCCCGGATACTCACATCTATAAGCTCCTCCCTCCCTTTAATAAATAATATACCCCCCTTCCCCTTCCTCTCACTTTTCCCTACACCACTTATAGATTGCTATACATGATTTTATACCATCCACCAGGCATCTGTATTACATAAATAACCGTACATTTTATTCATTAGATTGCATCACCGTAGGCTTCTACGATGTTCACTTGACGGTAAATTTATTCACCAAATCATTTACAATAATTCATCTCACTATCTTACAGCATGCCCTGATGATGGTCAGCTTATGACCGAAATCGATAGCCGCAGAAAAATAAATAATTGAAATATAGTTTACGATACCTCGACGCCTTTTATTTAATCTAATTTAAGTTTTCCACTCGGTAATTTAAATCATGGTAAAGTTCGGGCAAAGCAAAAGCGTTTACAGTGTTGCCATATGGATTATGTTATTTATGGTTATATGTTCTTTACAGTTCCTTTAGGATAAGCAATAACAAACGGCAATAAATGACAGATGTCTTGTTATTTATGATGCTGCCAACTTGTAGAATTATTTTACCCTAGAATATTAACTTTAATGACAATCCTAAAAATTAGTATTACATTGGTACTGCTTTTACGTCATATGTCATGTGCAACGCTTTTAGGATTGCCCTGAATTTAGTTATCTATTTCATTCCGGTCTATGTTCCATGCATCATCATGAAATTCATTTAGATTGAAATAATTGAACCCTGTATATCCTCTTCTTTGAAAGATGGCATCGGTTTACCTTTTCACCGAACTTTGTGTGTTGTGTGTGTAGCTATTTTCTGTTAAGGAATTTTAAAATTCTGACTTCAGATCCTGATAGAGCATCAAAAGATAAGCTTGTGGTTTAATGTCGCCCGCCGTAACTCTTCAGGCAGTGGCGGATTTAGGGGGGGCTTTAAGGGCTGGTGTCCAGGGCGGCAAAATTGTGGGGCACCAAAATTAATTGAACGAATCTTTTTGAAAAAATTGCTAAACAATGGAAAATAAAATTGAAGTAGAAATACGTCAATACGAGCTACAATTTATATAAAAATCCCAAACATCGTTTACGCTGCACTTTCAGTTTATTTAGTCGGGCTTATTTAAATATGGTCCTAATCAGATGGATTATAACGAGGAAAATAAACACTCAACCTCCCCCTTTTTTTTTGTAAATATATTAAATTTTAGTTAAATGTTGGCGGCGACATGTTTCGGGTGAACCCCATTTTCAAGCCGATATAACAATCGTCTAATTATATAAAAATTATTTTCTACAAATAGATGATATTAATATTATTGTTTGTGTAACAAAGCACTCACCTTAGAAGATTACAGGATGATTAATAAATACTAACAGTAAAATAATAATAATAATAATATATATATTTATCCTGCATGATACAATAGTGTATATAGGACATGTCAAATTACATAAATCAAACAAACATAACATACAAATATTATAAAATGAGATCCATAAATTCATGTATACTATAGATGGAAGTACCTGTGAGGATGTGTTTAACCGAGCTCTTGAAGTCCCTCAAGGATTTCATACATTTTACACTTTGGGGTAGATGATTAAATAATTTTACTCCCACAGCTTCTGGAGATTTTTTTGCAATGTTGAGTCTATTTAGAGATATGCAAAAGTCATAAAATTAACACATTAAAATGGAAACTTTACTGTTAGTATTTATTAATCATCCTGTAATCTTCTAAGGTGAGTGCTTTGTTACACAAACAATAATATTAATATCATCTATTTGTAGAAAATAATTTTTATATAATTAGACGATTGTTATATCGGCTTGGGGTTCACCCGAAACATGTCGCCGCCAACATTTAACTAAAATTTAATATATTTACAAAAAAAAGGGGGAGGTTGAGTGTTTATTTTCCTCGTTATCATCATAAACCCCTTCGTGAAGTTCGAATTCTCCATAACAGATGGATTATCCTATTTGGCCACTGGCCACAAGCTTTCTAAGAATTTGCATCACCATTTGCCGCTCCTCGTCGTCCAGATGTAGTATGTTTTATTGTTTTATTAATGACAAATGTTTTCTGGACTTCAAACTTGCATAAATACCTAAGGTCTATTCCTGTGGTGAGGGATGTGTTGGAGCGGCACTTTTCGTGTGCCCCTAACCCCCTAGGCGGCAGAAGCATAAATACGCCTATGTCTTCAGGAACACCTCCAAAATGGCGTCTGAAGTATGAAAATTGTATTATCTCGACCTACTTGCATATCGATTTTATGTGTTTTTTAACGCTGAGTAGAATATCCAAATTAAATTTTGATATCTGTTAGGGCGAAATGGCGAAAAATATATAAAACTCAAATCAATTACTCTGTCATATGATACATCTGTGATTCACTATTTCGTAAAAATTATAAATGTTTGTGCTTTAATTACAATGTTTAATAACCAATTTAAGCTGTATTCATCTCTAAATCCATCAAAGAAAGAAAAACACGTCTACTTTCCATATTAGGAAAACTTGTATAGGAAGAGATAATTAAAGGCAACGTAACAGAGAGAGCTGTTCATATTTGGCTAAAGGGCATGGGCGCCGCTACTAAAGGGCAAGGGGGGGGGGGCCCTCCCTGGAATTTCATAAATCGTGTAAATCCGTTTTAGAAAATGTTAAAAGCTCACTTTGGAGTATAATGTTCTATTCCATCGATGACTCTGCATAGCCTATTGATTTATACTAATTTAAAAATAGGTATAAATTTTCAAATATTCTAATTTCTACTTGAAAAAATGTAAGCCCCCCCCCCCCTAACAAATTTTCTTCTGACGCCCCTGCTAAAGGGTTGTCGTTTCTTATAAGAAATGAACAATGTGAATGATACAAACGCAATGTCAGTATTCCGATGCTTTTCAATACTGTATTAAATAAATAAGATTCGTTAAGGTATTCTAAAGAACGAATAAGCTGAAACTTGACGAGCGAGTAAACAAGTACTAAAGCCCTAAAGCTAAACTTAGCTATCCTAGATACCTATAAAACGTTAAGCGAGCACCGTTTGAACTTAATAATTAAAACCACAAGTCTGATTCGTGTACCTAAGCGGTATTAACACAATATTAAACGCAAAGTTGTGGCTTTGAAGTAACGAATTTTATTACTTTAATAAAAAGCACTACAACATTTTCTTAATTAAATATGTTTCATGTACCTTAATATAAGATTATTTTACCTTTAGTTAAAATTTCGTTTATTAAAACTGACTTGACGGAAGCCGATATGATGAATTATAATAGGTATAGACGTAAAGGGGAATTCATCACTTTCAATTTTGAAGGAACAACAACATATGGGTCCGTTCGTATAAGTCAAAACAAACGACTTTACGGGTTCAAAGGACCATTTGGTTGAGTTTTAGATAAACAGCATCATTTGTTGAAAAAATGCCAAACATTAGATAAAACAGCCTGTTTCCCGGTTATTTTCCTGTCTGTTCTTAACAGTTACAAATTGATTTCGGCCTTAATAACAACACGAACAAGTTTTGCACGAATGTAGTTAGGTTTCCAATTTAAGGGGTTAAGTAGACAAAATTTCTCATTATTTTTATAGCGCAGTTTAACTCATGAAGCCTGGTGCAATAAGGATCATAAGAATAGTCCAATTACGGCGATATTACACCTAGAATTCATTTCGAAGAAAATTACTGTTCAGAAACTTAGTCCTTCGCTTAATTTGAATTTTTAACGTCATCTTATAATTGCGACTTATTGAAATGTAAATGTCGTCCACTTTTATAACGACAACATGAAAACGAGAAACTGTTATTAGGGTGCATATTTATTTACAATATCCTCGTCTCTTGCTCTGCTAATATTTTCATTTAATGTTTGAATAATTCATTTTATGATTTTAGCAGTGTGAGCCTGACTAACTTAGCCATATGTTGCTTGGTTTATATACTTTTATAAATACTACCATTATCATTATTATTTCCTTTTAGTCCTGCACGTTCGTTTTAGGTGATCCTTTGACTTGTTTGTGTCAAAGAGATTTGTGTGACAGACTTGTGAAAAGGTACTAATAAAAAAAATATTACTTTGGAAAGCTTTTTGATTTTTAGGTTTTGCTGTAAAAATAAAACTAATGGTAATCAAGTGGAAAAATATTTTTTAAATATACAGGCCGTTCCATTTTGTATGTTCACCGGCAGTATCTTCAAAACGAAAGGTGTCAACTTAATGGGATAAACATTTTTATAACTAAATCGGGCATTAGAAATTCAATGAAAACATTTTTAAAGTATAAAAGCAACCGCAAGAGGGCGTAACCTGCTACGACAATCACTAAAAATTGATTGTTTCAGTGGAAATCCTAAGCTACAATTTAAAATAAGTTTCTTTAAAGCTTAATTCATTTCAAACAACTTTTATTTAAAACATTTTTTAAATTTCCAATAATAAAGCCAGGGGGCGCATCCAAACCTTACGAAACAAAAACCACTGTAACTTCTACCATTTTTATCCGATTTGAATTTATTTTTGCATATTTGAAAGGGCATTTAACGCAGATTTTGGGCTTGTAATCTTAATTGAAAGTAATCGTTGAATAAGTTTTCTAGAGGTGATTATCACCAACAGAAGTTGTTTTTCCAAACTTTCTCTAAAATTTTAAATGGAAGGATATCATTCTTTTGTGTTGGTTTTGTAGAACTTAAATGGTCTAAGATACTGAGGAAAACCCTCTATTGATATCTCTTGTCGTTTTCGAGATATGACCAAAAATGTCTTTTTCTGGTAATTTTTCAGTGCCACATTTTTAATATTGTCGATATGACCGTGTAATTTATTATGTTTAATTATTAAATATCATACAAGTTCACTGTGTTTTTTTTTAATTGAAAATTAAAGAAATCTCACGAAACACAAACACTTATATTAGAAAACAAACTTGAACTAGTAAGCAAAAAACAAGAAAAACATAAGTTGAACTATATGAAATGTTCAAATTGTTTGCCGTCATTATTCAGAAAAAAACGTTTTGTAATTTTGTATTAAAGATTGCTGCTGCGATTTTAAATCAGGGCAAGCTAGCAAATAGCATCATTTATTCGATTTATTATATCTTACCTTGTTTGGTAAACAATTTCCTTTATGCCTCCTCAAAAATAAAAGTTAAGGACAGCCAAGTCTGGGGATCTACTAACCACGGCTCTCTTCCAATCCATCGATACGGAAATGTGTTATCCAAAAAGATTCTAACAATTTGAGAAAAATGTGCTGGGCACCGATCACGCTGAAACCACATTATTCTTCTTGACGCCAAAGAAACATCTTCAAGAGTAGTGGAAATACATGTTGTACAAAATTTAAGTAGATATCGCCGTTTAAAATGCCCTTAAAAATAAACACAAAAAAAGAATTTATTGGTAAAGGTAAAATAAATAAATTTTATTTAAAAAAATTATTTCAGTTAAGATTTCCCGTTAATAAAAATGGGGTAGTGAAAAATTACCAGAAAAAGACATTTTTGGTCATATCTCGAAAACGACAAGAGATATCAATATATAGGGTTTTCAACAGTATCTTAGACTATTAAAGTTGTACAAAACTAATATAGATGAACGCCGGTATCCTTCAATTTCAAATTTTAGAGAAAGTTTGGAAAAACAACTTGAGTTGGGATAACCACCTCTATCAAATGTATTAAACGATTATTGTCAAGTATAATTATAATCCCAGAATATGCGTTGAATGCACTTTCAAATAAGAAAAAATTCATTCAAATCGGCTAAAAATGGTAGAAGTTACAGTGGTTTTTGTTTCGTAAAGTTTGGCCGCGCCCCCTGGCTTTATTATTGCAAACATCCAAAAATGTTTTAAACAAAAGATGTTTGAAATGAATTAAGCTTTAAAAAAACTATTTTTTTTATTGGTGTCCTATTTTAGCCTTTTAAACCACGCCCCAGTGTGTTTAAATCGCGCTTTCAAAAACGCGCGTGTTTTAAAGTTGCCATGGCATCATCATCAATTTGAAAAACGTGAATTCTTATTGGTTATTGATCTGACAGGAGTACTTTGTTACGTCAAATAAAATGACAGATTGAAAATTAATTTCCGTTTTTCTCATTTCCATGACAACGAAAGGTATACTGATTTCACATTAGGAATTCAACCATTTCACATTATTAGTTTTTATTTCCATTTTAATACCAGATTTCAAAGTGAACCAATAAAAAAAATAGCGTAAAGTATTCGTGGATAACTGGTCTTTAAAACTCTTGCATTTCCGCGTGTTAAAGGCCTGTTTATCCACTTATACTTCAATATACTATTAAAGTGTAGCTTAGTAGTGCATTTCCTCTGACAATTTAACTCATGTATAAAAAATCCCATTAGCCGCAGTGCAATTGTCACTTTTACAGCGACAAATGCACTAGTGGTTTTTTCACTTTCAAATTCTAATCAACTATCGCAGTATCCGTGCCCGCCGTATAAATACATAGTTTGACATTTGCGAATAATTTATTGCATGATGTTTGTGTTACTTTAAGAATGAATCCATTTGGTAAAGTTAGGTACGAACGGACTTCTAAATTTCTTGTTCGTTAAATTGTCCTGCCGAATTACACTCGAGATTTGTATTCCCCCCTTCGGTGTCGCATTTTTATTGGTTGACAGTTTTTCTCGTCTAATTGCTAGGCAACAGATTCTTATTAAACAACCCAAATTTACTCGGTAAAATACAAACCTCTTGTGCAATTATAAGTGAAAAAATCCATTTTTAGTGTTTGTGGTAGTAGTTACGCCCTCTTGCGGTTGTTTTTATATGTACTTTAAAAATATTTTCATTGAGTTTCTCATTTTCGTTGAATTTTTTATCCCATTAAATTGAGACCTTTGGTTTTGAAGATATTACCGGTGGCTATCCATAATGAAACGGCCTGTACTATATTGGTTTAGCTCATGATACATGTATATTTGTATCATGGGTTTAGCTAGTACCTACATATTTATTAGAGGAGAGTGTTCTCATTCAGTTATTTAAATTATGTAACGTCTGCTTCAGAGTTAAGAAAAATAATCGAAGTCCGCTGGTTTAGTCATTTGCCTTTCCAAACGCGTAGAAGGATTCGCCATACCTAATTATACATTTAAGCTATTAGATTAACTCGGTGGAATTGACCACTAGGTTCTTTCATTTGAGTACCAATGTAATGAACGTTTAATTCGTTGATGTGAAAGTTGCCCTACTACCAGGAGTCTTAATATTATATTACCATTGAATAAATAAGAGAAAGAAGATCAACGCTAATGTTAACAAGTGTAATCGTTTTAAGTAGCCCGGACGATCATTGGCCATCTAGTGTTTGGGTTGGAAGGCATTATTAACTAATAAGCAAGCAGATTTCTTTAAATTACTACAGACGATGTTGCCAAATTTGTAGGAGGTATATTTAAATTTAAATGCTCATTAAGATTGGAAGGGGATTATCTTACTTAAAGTTAAAATTTTTCCTAGCATAGCAATTTTGTATAATTTAAAAATTTATTATGAATCATAATTTATAAGTTGTCGATCACTTTTAGGATTGCCAACATGATTGTTTTCACTCGGACTTGTAAAATATAAAATTTCAATTTTATGAAAATGTTAATACAAATATTTTATATAACTTTGTATCTGAAGAAGCCATGAAAGTCTCGAATTACCGCGAGTGGAATATTTGAAAACAGACGAATCGTTTAAAAACTTTATAAAAAAATGTAGAATGAAAATAACGATTTAGATATGGTTAGGTGTAAGTAGGTAAAATATCAATTTTTAATCGAAATACAAAACATTCACAAACATGTGAAATTCTTGCAAAATTATATTTAAAGACGTAAGTTACGCGGTAGATTAGATTTATTTATATAACAAGATTGATAAAAGATTTGAACAATCTTTAATCAATTTTAAGGGAAAAGGATTAAAGATAGGCGAATGTAAATTCTAGAAACACTGTTTTCAACTAACTTCCAAAAGTTGTTTACTAAATTCGTCCGGATGTCTATGTGTCTATGCGTTGGTCGATGTTACAGGGTTTAGAAGTTTGGAATTGGTTGGAAATTGTTTACTGATTCCAAATCTCTGGTAAATTTTGTGATCGGATCACCCGTTCGCCGTCGGGTCAAAATATACACCCTTGAATATCTCTAGAACGACACATCCAATTATAAAGAGGAAAAAACACGTTTCCTTTATTTTTTAAAACCTATTGAGTCATGTCATGATACGTAAATATCACCCTCACCCCCCTGTGGGGTCGAGCGGGGGTGAAGCTTGAAAACTTAAATGAGAACACCTATTTTTATTGCACTTTTGGATTCTCCTTCGGATTGGCAAAAAAAAATAATTCTCAAATTGCAAATTTCACCCCCAACTGAAGCCCCTTTTTTGGGGGTGGAAAGGGGGAGAAAAACGATCTTTTTTTACTTCTTTTTCCTCCAACATTTTTTCGTGATTTACAATTTGTCCGTCACCCTCTCCGCTCCCTTAAGGGTGGAAAGAAAAACAATGGCTTATTTGTGCAGAATCCGGTGTGCTTGTCCCCGGGGGGGGGGGGGGGGGGGGATAGTTATATACATATATATTGTATACCGGGTGCCGATCCAACCCCTCGGTAATAGCATTTTACATGTAAAATCTTGTCTATGCAATTTGCTACTCCCCTAATTGTTTTAGGGCCAAAACATAAGAGTACAAAAGTCTTCACAACTAAAAATGCTACCTGAATGGTATGTTTTCTCCGACCAAAATTCTACTGTAAGGAAGAAGATGAAGAATTAAATGTTGAATTAGAATTTGCAAAAATCACATTGCCATGACGGCGGTCTTTTTGAGCATTTACTTTGATCTTAAAAATTCCCGTTAATATGTTGTGAAGAAACGAATGACCGAGTTGCAGCATCAGAGGCCTTGTTCCTGATTCAGAATATGGAGCAATTTGAGTTTATAGTAACAATGGTGGCTTGGTATGATATATACATGTTTCAAGTAAACATGGCAAGTAAGGCTATATGCAGTCCGAAACTATGAATTTACCAAATGCTTCACAATTACTGAAGAACTGCTCGGAATTTGTAAAAGAGTTCCGGGTTTATTCGTCTGCTCTGATAACAGCTAGGGAAATTGCTTCTCAGGCTGGGATAGATTCAATTTTTAAGTCGGTCCGATTCCGAAGAAAGAAGAGACTATTTGAATACGAGGCCGTCGATGAGACACCAACAGATTCTGAAGAATTGTTTAAAATTAACGTATTTTACCTTATAATAGATACAATAGAGAATGCGTTGGTCACTCAATTTACGCAACTATCCAAATTTAATGATGCATGGTCCTTTTTATAGAATATCAAAAGAATTTCTGAAAAGTCCAAATTGGAAAAAGCCTGTGCAGATTTAGAAATAAGTTTAACCGATGGAGAAAAATGTGACATATCTGGTTGCGAATTGGTTAAGGAACTTATACATCTGAATCAATTGTTGAAAGAGCTTGAATCAGCAGAACCACTAAAAGTTCTTCAAGTTATTTTAAAAAATGGTTGGCAGGATATATTCCCGAATATGTGGACAGAACTTCTAATTTTGCTAACCATACCTGTAACTGTTGCTAAAGGAGAACGAAGTTTCAGTAAATTAAAACTTATTTACGTTCAACCATGTGTCAGGACAGACTGTCAGATCTAACAATTTTATCTATTGAAAATAGTATTGGCCCGGACTTGAATTATTCTGAATTAATAAAAAAAATTGCAAGCGCAAAAGCGAGGAAAGTGGTAATGGAGAATTTTTAGTTAATTTTTTTTATGTGAGCGTTATATGCGCCATAGTAGTTTAAATTTCGCAGCCAAACTACTACTATACACTATACCAATCTTTAGAGGGTTTGATTTATTAATAATGTAAAAAAAAATGTATGTTATCTTTAGTCTCCATGTACAGTTTAGTCGCTACACGCGAGGGGGGCGCCAAAATGCTATCTCGCACCACGTGAAAATCTTGCTAGGGCCGCCCCTGTTGGTTGTTGCTAAGTTACTTGTTCATAAAGAGACCTAGAGGGAATTATAGCGTCTTTATATCCCAAGGGAGTTATGACACTCTTTATTGGTATCGTAACTATGACAATATAAGCTTATAATATCACTGTCAGAAATAAATGTATTAAATTCACTGTTTACTCTGTATTTTCAGTAGCTACTAATGCAAACGTCAAGATTCTACACTTGTTCATAACGCAATTATTTTAAAATCATGGCAATGTGATTTTTGCGAATTCTTTTTCAGCATTTAATTCTTCATTTTCTTTCTTACAGTACAATTTTGGTAAGTGAGAACATACTATTCAGGTAGCATTTTTAGTTTCGAAGACTTTTGTACTCTTATGTTTTGGTCCTAAAACAATTAGGGGTGCAGGAAATTGCATAGACAAGATTTTACATGTAAAATGCTATTACCGAGCGACCGGATCAGCACCCGGTATAGTACATGCCATAATTATTATGTACAGATTTGAAGTTGGTTGAAATTAGAATTCTATGAGAATTGGCGCCTTTTGAGTTTTGATACTTGTTCAAGATAAAGTTGTGAATAAATCAAGAAAGAGCACTATCAGAAATCCCAAACTTAGAAATCATTTCACATAGAAATAATAAAATTCTAAACCACCTCAGATAATTTATAATAAACAAAAATTAATTGAACTAGATTCGTTATACCATTCAAAATACTTGAGTTTTCGAGATTTCAGATTATGTCAGTAAATTAATTGAACTAGATTCTTTATATGTTTATGTGTATATGTATATTATACATTTATTATTTATTATTTATTAAACCCGAAAACATAGCAATATTTTAGAATGTATCGCATTCGTAACTTGACAATTTATTTTTTGACTCAAAACGGGAAATCGGTTTGCATTTGCAAAATGTACGGGAACGATTTAATCAAAATCTGGCCTATAGAGTGAAACAATGTTGTCAAATGGCAGTAAAAGTACCTGGCTTCTCTAAAGAAAAATAATTGACCTCTCCCCGCTTTTTTCGATTTTAAATGCTTCAAAGTCTTTCCTCATTTTGCATGTGTGCAACTTCAATTTTTTGTTAAAAATAAAAAGAACTAAAAAGAACTAGTGCACTTAATTCAGAAAAGAAAGATCTTTCAAATGACGTATCATTTGCCCCATTATCCCTATTTAAATTATAGCGCTAAGGGATGAAATCATTTCAGGTTGAAAATCATGGCAAAACTTGTGCCCTTTGATATAAAAAATGACGTGTTTTTGCATTTCTCAAAAAAAAAACATTTCTAGCCAGAAACCCGTCTGTTACCTTTTCGTTGGGCCACTCTGTATATAAATTGCTCAAAATGTCCACCGTTATTTTTACGACACAATTCCACTTTGTTCCAAATCCAATTGTCGAACTCTTTTTCCAGAGTTGCGGGTGTAACTCTTTCAAGTTTCCGCAGTAATTGCTGCTTGTAATATATGGAGGCGATTTCCAAAACGTTGAACAGAAAAAAATGTAACGGTGTTAAATCTGGAAAACTGGGAGTCCTAAATTCAAATTGATCAACAATTCGTTTTATGGTTAGCAAACACTCGATAAGGAATATTAAAATCGGGGTGCAGTTCAGGAGCAGTTCAACTCGCCAATTCAACACCGCAAAAAACACTACGCGCGAAATTCAAACTGTCATCAGTATTAGTGAATCACTCGGTATTATTTATTACATATAAAATTATATTATGGCCATTATGGGGTATGGAAGATTTCCGGTATTTTTTAAAATTATTATTTTTGTAGATTGAGGCAAAAATATTAGCACCCTGTTAGCCAATATTCACGCTGTTTGTGAAAACGGGACAATTCTGCGTCCCGGGGTTTTTTCGGAGACACCAAAAGGGACGGCCCCGTTCAAAACGGGACATAGGGTCACGTTACCCATATTCGATAAACAAAACAGAGTCCTTTTACCTTTTCAATGTTTTGAGAACTAAGGGAAAATGAATTACATCGTAGCTCTATCTGTACATGATATCTTACATTTTATATTGTATAATCAATCCCAGAATGAAGGATTACATCCTCCCCAAAGTTCTGTCAATAGGCAAGAATTATATCCCATACGCTAATCCATAAATGATATCCTATGTTTGACAAGTATTCTCATCGTTCCCAGACGTACAAAGATTGCAACTTCCCCAATTTTTATTACGTCCTAGACAAGTAATTCGCAAACGATTACGATTATAAAATATTTAAGTCGAGGAAATAAAGCACTAAAATAAGCCAAACCTACCAAATTTTTGTAGGAAGACGGATTGAGATGGGGTTTTTTGCATTCGCTTCCTAAATGTAATAGGAAACTTTGTACCTACTTTTGATCATGTTTTTTTTCGAAATTGCATTTGTGCCGTCGAAATTGCATCCTGAAAAATGCATTTTCATAGAAAAAATTCATAACTTCATTATAAGCTTCTAGAATCGACTCAATTCGGGTTCAAGGGGGTTTTCGAGGTCGCTGATCCCGAATATGACCTCCAAATTGCCTCACCGCCCACCTGGAGCTCAGGATGGCTGAGCAACGTCATCTCCGAAGCTTTTTCTGAAATTGCAAAAAACCCCATCTCAATCCGCCTTACTACAAAAATTTGGTAGGTTCAGTGCTTTATTTCCTCGACTAATTATAAGAGGGACACACTTGGTAATCTTAGTGACACTTCACATTAACTTCTGTTATTGATTTTTCAATAAAGAACGAAGATTATGCTGGTACAGGTTGCCCTCCTGTAACCACTGAACTCTACACTGTGTCCAAGATAAGGAGGGCCACTATGGGGATTTCGGAAACGGTAAGAGATAGAGTTTTGGTTAAATGGGAGAAAAGTTGGGCAATTTTTAGTTTAGTAAAATGAAATTTTTAAACTGGCGACATTCCGAACCGTTCCGAGGTTATGCGACAAAAAGCGAATTTTCAGGATTTCGTTTTTGACAAATTGTTACTTTGTCGTTGATGTTAACTAAAAAGTAAAAGAACCTTCTACAGGTACTTTTTAACGTTCTTTAACATGGCACACAGCAAATTTGAATCCGACGTTTCGTTTTCGAGTAACCATCATCAACTTTATTTTTTTAAATACGGTCCTGATTTTTTTATGCATAATATTAGAAGAGCTTTTTATTCTGCATTCAAGCATGTATCACACTTTATGGTTTAATTTCGATTTTATACTTACTTTACGATTAGTGGAAAAAATCCTAAGTACGAACCTGTATCCCTCCTCAATAACATTCAAACTGAATTTTATTTATAAATGGACTTTTGCAAACTGTGTTTTCCTCATGAAATTAATGAAATGACACAGAATTTTCAATTTTGAACACAAATTTTATAACCAAGTACATAATTACAAACAATCAACAACACGTCATAAATCAACAGAAAACATTTGATGAAACGAACATTTAAACATGACACATACCAATATTTAAAAAAAAATTATAATAAATGCTCGAAAAGTCCTCCTTCGTTCTCCAATCGTAAATAGCATCTTCTAACTGTAGAATCCAAAGCATAATTCTTTAACATTGCATGTGTTACAGTTTGGAATGCGTTAAGTACAAACTTTCGGAGTTCTTCTTCTATTCCAAAGATATCATTGTAAACATAATTTCTTATGTACCCCCAAGGAAAAAAATCCAGCGGTGTTATTTCGGAAGAACGAGCTGGTCAGGGTGCTTCAGAATTGGTGCTTAAAACTCTTTCAGCAAACCTACTTGAAAGGTAATCCTTAACCACCCGTGAATTGTGCGCAAGTGCACCATTCTGCTGAAACCAACAATTGCGTACTACGGCTTAGGGTAAAATATCAAGAGCATCTTCCAAAGTAGAATCTAGTAAATTTAAGTACAATAGTAAAATAAGTATAAAATCGCAATTAAACCATAAAGTGTGATACATGCTTGAATTCAGAATGAAAATCTCTTCTAATATTATGCTTAAACAAATCAGGGCCGTATTTAAAAAAACAAAGTTGATGATGGTTGCTCGAAAACGAAACGTCGGATTCCAATTTGCTGTATGCCATGTTAAAGAACGTTAAAAGGTACCTGTAGAAGGTTCTTTTACTTTTTAGTTAACATCAACGACAAAGTAACAATTTGTCAAAAACGAAATCCTGAAAATTCACTTTTTGTCGCATAACTTCGGAATGGTTCGGAATTTCGTCAGTTTAAAAATTTCATTTTACTAAACTCAAAATTGCCCAACTTTTCTCCCATTTAACCGAAACTCTATCTCTTACCATTTCCGAAATCCCCATAGTGGCCCTCCTTATCTTGGACACAGTGTATATATTATTGAGTTCAGTGCCTGTAACACGGTAGATAGGTATACCGGAAGTAACATCATGAAAGGTAATATCAGCATTTTCGTCCTTGGCCCGAATGCAATCGATTGGCCAAAACAGCATTTCGATAACTTTAATAGTTTCTAAGTATAGAGCGTTTTTTTTTCATTTTTTGAATCTGCGTAGTCACAAACGCAAAGATATGTAAAATTTACATAGGTCAATTTTTTTTGGGACACTACCTAATACAATACTTCCCTTTTACCGTTGATTGAAAAATCCTTAGTCAATGCTTTTACTTTGTACTCGGGAAGAAGGCGGAGTTACGTTCCTAAAATTGCTTAAATTCAAAATATTTTTTTTGTAATCGACCTAAAATTCTTATTTTGTCTTCCAAAGACATACCTAAACTCTTTTCAACTTTGGTGTTTTATTTTTATCCATCTCCAAAATTAATATGTAATTTAGTTTTTTAACAATCATAACGTATCAAGAGATTAAAATTATTCCACGATTGAATTTCTGTTATGAGATCATTAAATCTTACACACGTGATTCGTGAACACATAAATAAGCATGTACTGGTGACACAGTGAAATAGATACCTTATTTTTGTTTCATTAGCAGTATTATTCTATAAATAGAATGTACTCTAATATTATCAAGTAAAATCGACAACGTTGTTGAGTTTAAAAACAGTGGTAGAAAGGAAACTACACATTTTACCAAGTCTAGTTTTAAACACTCACGCAAGGATTACTTGGAAAACTTGCAAAAATTACAATAAAATGCGTATGCAACCGGCATTGCGCGATTACACTTTTTTCCATATGGTTGAACTTCTTTCTCTTATTTATTCAATGATATTACGCGTATCTTGTGACTTTTAGTACTCGCTCGCTTAAACGAGACACATTCGTCTAGCAAAACTTCACTTTTCTAATGCATTGCGTATACTATTTTTTCGCATTTTTTGATTCAAAATTGTTCGAAATTTAAATCTTGACTTATAGTAAAAAAACTAGTAGGTAAGTGAATATCTCGTAGTAAGATAGCAACCTCGTTAGAAACATAAAATTGTTTTTACACGCACACAATCAATTTTGAAAAATGTTCTTAATCGTATTCAGAACATGAATCTCACTTTGCAAGAAGAAAAACGATTATAAAGCAGCTTTGCGAATATTTTGAGTGCTGCTAATGAAGCCTGTTCCAGCTTGGTTCCCGTGAAATCAAAAGAATGGTATGACAAAATCGTTGCTCTACAGTAATATCACAGGTGGTAATAACTAATATGGTTGCTATGCAGTAAAATCCTTCATTACTGAACGATTTGGTATTTATCAATATAATAGTCCATTTTACAATACGTTTCAAACAGATTTATATTCAAAGCTAGTGAAGTCCTTCTATTGCTTGTTTCGTGTAAAAACACTGTTTTTACGTCAACTTCATTCGAACGGCTACGGCTGCTGTTAAGATTGCTCTTACCGATGAATATTTTACAACTGGAATGAAAGTTTCTGTGTAGTCCACTCCTTGTGTTTATGAGAAACCCTTCACCACCAATTTGGCTTTGAACTTTTCCGTTGCACCATTTGCTGTTCTTTTGATTTAAAAACCCATTTCTTCTTTAGCGCTTGAACATTGCTTGGCTTTTCAATAATTTCCCATGTTTGGTTTTTCTTTAAGGAATCCATTTCTTCTTCCATTGCTGGTTTCCACTTTTTAGGTTCTTGACTTTGAATTGCTTCATTGAATCTCTCTGGTTCTTGGCACTGTGCCACTAGTAATTCGTCGATTTCGACAAAGGCTGCATGTCTTCGTGGCGGTTGCATTGTTCTACGATTTCGTAGTTCATAGTTTCCTCTAATTACCTGCGGTTCAATTTCTTCCTGATTTTCATTTTTATGTTCTTCGAGTTCAAATAAATTTTCCTGTTCGTTTAAATTTTCTGGTTCGACTTGTTCTTCTGACAATTCTTCAATCTTCACCTTTCACTGGCCGTTCCAGTTCGATTCAGTATGTACACTACTGCATTAATAGCTTCTGCTACTGAAAAAATAGATCTTTCTATAGTGTGAATAATCATCTTTAAGGGGTAAGAAATATTTTGACCCTCCGTACGATGTCGGATCCATGTAACCACAAAGATCTGAATGACTTAGGTTACCAGGCTCTTCGATTTGTGACTGACTTGTTGGAAATGGCTGTCGGTGCATTTTTCCTAAAGCGCATGACTCACAAAAATAGTCTTCATTGCTGTCCACTTCCACTCCGAAGTCTGGAATTAACTTTTTCACACGTGCGACGTTCTGGTGAGATAACCTCTCGTGCCACAACGACGTTTGCCTTTTCTTCACTAGTTGCTTTCAGAGATTTTGTCGTAAATTTCATTTCATATAAGTTTCCTTTCCGTTCTACCACTGCAACAATGCTTCCATTCTTCACTAGACTGCAGGTTTCACGGTTCGATTCGCACTTAAGTCCTCTGTCCATTGCCGTTACCGAATACAAATTGTACTTCAGATCTGGCACATACAGTACATCTTGAATAAAACAACTTCTTCATTTGGCTCCATCGTAGGCTTCGACTTCTATGTTTCCTTTTCCAGTGGCCGGAATTGTTTTTCCATCTCCTTCGTAGTTTTCAAACCATTCCATTTTGCCCGAGATGTGCTGGCTTGCGCCTGAATCATGACACCACACATTTTCTTGCAAGTCGTGCTCTGCGACTTCCAAAGCCACTCCAATTAGCACTTTCTTTTCTTTGCTTCCCTTGTCATCAGTTTTTTTTCTCCATTTACCTTGGCTTTGGTTCTACACTCACGTTTCCAATGCTCTACTTGGCCACATTTAAAGCATTTTCCTAGTTTTCTTTTGCTTCCCTGAAAACCTTTTGTTGCAAGGGCGCTAGTGCTTTCTTGAACTTGACTGTTTACTCAAGCTTTTTCGGTTATTAACCTTGAGGTTAGATTTGTTAACGTTCTTTGATCATCACAAAAAACCTTGTACAGTGGCTAAAACCTTGAGAAAGGGGGATGCCAGCCTCCTTGACGTTTTTTTGGTTTATTGAAAACAAAAATGTGCCTCAGGTTTGTTGATAATTGATTGATAATTTTGTTCACTCGAAATATTTTCTTTACAGAAAAATCTGGAGGATTTTTCCAAATGTACCATGTGTACTATACAAGTCGTTATAAGAAATATCGTAGAAGGTGTTCAATAACAAGAGAAGGGAACAACCATAAGTACCTTGTTGTTTTTGCAATTTTCTTGTGCTATTACATCCTATGTACTTACAGTGTGTCCACGGATTGAGTTCACTATAGGTGTAAACGAGGGTGTAAATGACCAAAAATTTTGGAATTTCAAAACGATTTTTTCAGATTCTGCCCTGCTTCATTGGAAATGAATTTTCATCATATTTTTAATTTTTTTAATTCAAAACCGCCTTGATCGTGGAATAAAAAGCTATTTTCGTTGCAGGTAAAGTACTTTTTTTGTGTATCATAGTGCAAAATTTTATTAAGAAAAACTGTTCAGAATCAAAAAATAATAATCAGTGCAAAATTTGAAAATATTCGGCACAATTTCATGAAACCGTTATTTTTATTTATTAAGACGACTATCATCGATTAAATCGGAATCTATGCATACAACATTTCAAACATTACATTCTCGTTTGTTTCAAACAATACTGATTGTCATTTTATGGTCAGTTTTTCAATTCTGAACAGCTTTTCTTAATAAAATTTTCGAAAGTTGCCAAATTCTTGGAATTTTGTCAGCAAAAATTCGAGAATTGGAAATTCCAAGAAAATTCCCGAATTTTTTAATTGAATATTTCGCGGCGCGTTATGACGGCCGCGTTGCTCCCTGGGGAGCCGCGGCGCACACTTTTGGAATCACTGTACTAGATGTACAATAGGAAAAACGGGGTCCTCACAAAAAGTCCTTTGAACAAAGGAATAACTACATGCACACGATTACGGTAGCATATGAGAAGTGCAAGTGGATTCTAAAAAGTACTTGAACAAGCTGCCAGCTTTTGACTTGCAGGGGCATAACATTAGCTGACTATGCAAGAGAACCTGTTTTTGATGAATACTGCCAAACAATGATACAATTAAATGTAAATGAATCTACTTATTGAAATAACGATTGAAGTTATAGTAATCCTTTGGAGATGATGTCCTTTCAACCGAAACACGTTCACATACTAAAAGTGTTTTGTGTTTAGTAGTACTTAGCGTTTCCTTCTCATTGTGCATTAAGTCGTTCTAAAACAATCTTTGGTAATAATCCATGTTTACAATCTTCAATTACGAAAACGTTATTGATGTTATAACATAGCGAGGAAGCTTCCTCATGTGGAAACTTTTGATAGAGTAAGAGAATTCCAAATTGGTCACATTTTCTTTGGTTATAATTCAAATTCAAGGCAGGAGATCTTCTAAAGTGACAAAGACTTATTGTCAAATAAGAAGTAGAATCAGTAGGTCCCGTATCAAGGTGGCGTTATCACGTTTAAGATTCCTTGCTAGTGTTAACACAAGGTAAGGGTAGTGCTTGTATTATTAATAGTTGATACACAGACAGGCGATCAGAAATATTCTCTTCCAGGATCTAGATCTACCATATAAGTGGAAATACAAATAGAAAACCTCGCCGTGTACTGCAATAACCATACACAATAGCTACTACCGTGTCAACACTCCGCACAACGTTATTGACTGGCGGCGATGATTGCTGTCGCAACGGTATCGCAGAGAGCGCTTACAAAGTGGAAGTGGAAGCTATTCATTGGTAAATCGTGTTGTCGATCTGACAAACAGGAAGTGATTTGGGCGGCCAATGAATGTTTAGATCATACACTCCGTAGATAAAACATTAGCCTTTCTCGCCATATACAGAAAACGAGCCAAGATGCCAGACGGAGAAACGATATTTTACTTGTCTTTAAAGGCGATCCGCACATGCGACTTTAAACCCGATTTGCAGAACGGACAGGCATAGGCGCAGGTTACAAGCGTGCTTTAATGCGGATGTGCCCAACGCTCTTGATGAAAGCAATATTTCGTTTCTTTGTCATTCAAGCTGGCACAAAATAAAAGGCTAATGCTTTATCTACGGAGTGTGATGATCTAAGAATGAATGTATTGCATGGTTGGGCTGATTCACTTTGAGCGATATGGCCCCGTTTCCATGGAGTAACCCACACATATAACCGACCTCGTATTCCTTGTCGTTTCTAAGATACCAACGGTGAACATAAAATTTTCGGACCAGTGCACACAACTACAGTCCTAATTAGGTAATTAACCTAAGACGGCGAGCGCAGCAATGCACAAAGGACGAATTTACGCTGCTTGTAAACTTGGTATGTTTGTCAGTGTCGTTTGATGTTGTTTTTGTAGATATGTTTATTCAAAAAAAAATATTGTTTAGTAGAATAAATGTAATTAATTACCTACTTTATGACAAATAAAATATATTTCAAATGGTGGTATACAATTAATAAAATACAGAAATACCTAATATATAAAAAATGAAGATATGATACGCCACTGACTTGTATTTTTACAATACTCGGCTTTCGCAATCACGAATCGGGTTGCGCCGGTTGCTCGCGTTCTTAGGTGACTAGGACTGTACTTCATCTTATTATTTTTGCATCTCTTCCAGTTGTCAACCGCTCTCAAGCGTTGGATTGTATTAATATCTACCACGATCTGCGTACCATTCAATCTCTCGTATAATACCATACGCTCGCCAGTACACAATAGAAAAATTCACTTAATTATAACCACCCAAAACCAGAACCAACCCACCAAACACACATACAAAATATACATCCAACATATATAAAATTGAAGTAAATACCCCTACATATGCTTTTTTACATATCAAGTATGTAAGTATTCTTTAATAAATTTATATAAACCGTATATCACACATTACGTATACTTATTTTACATAATAGTATAGAAACTTATGGATATTCTAAATACTTACAGAAATTCATATAATATACAGGGTGTCTCCAAAAACACCTTACAACGCTTTAGGGTAGACTTATGGGGTAATATTAGACCGATATAACCCAATTTACCTCTATGCAAAAGTGCACCATTTCAGAGTTACAGCTCTTCAAAGTTGGTGTTTGAAAAACGTTTATTTATCATAAATGATAAACCGTTTAAGATAGGAATTTGAATTTTGGAATAATAATTACCCTTATCAAAAGCTATAATTGTACAAATTTTGGGGAAAAAACACATACAAGAAATAGACCATCCGCATTATCGTTACTGTTAACAGTAGAATAATTTTTTAGTTCTTTACTAAAATGTAAAATTCGCTATACCAGATGAAAGGAAATTTCAAAATTAATCATTTTCGCCTCTTCACATTTTATCGTAAATTATTTGGTTTTCCAGATAAAAGGAAAAATCAACGCTAGGTTTTTCTAATAAAAGTGTTAATTGCATATTATCTAGTAGCCGTAAACATAATAACAAATAAAAGTTCGATCGATTGATTTTGAATTACTTTGAATAACAATAAATTGGGTTTTTTGCCGGAAGTCTTTTTCCCGTAAAGTGCGTTTTATTTCGCCCTTATCGCTTTCCTCATACGAAACCACAAAAATCTTTCAAATCCGAAAGTTTTAGACGACTGGTTCTGCGTCTACGGCTACTAGATAATATGCAATTAAACACTTTTATTAGAAAAACCTAGCGTTACTTTTTCCTTTTATCTGGAAAACCAAATAATTTACGATAAAATGTGAAGAGGCGAAAATGATTAGTTTTGAAATTTCCTTTCATCTTGTGTAGCGAATTTTACATTTTAGTAAAGAACTAAAAAATTATTCTACTGTTAACAGTAACGATAATGCGGATGGTCTATTTCTTGTATGTCTTTTTTCCCCAAAATTTGTACAATTATAGCTTTTGATATGGGTAATTATTATTCCAAAATTCAAATTCCTATCTTAAACGGTTTATCATTTATGATAAATAAACGTATTTCAAACACCAACTTTGAAGACCTGTAACTCTGAAATGGTGCACTTTTGCATAGAGGTAAATTGGGTTATATCGGTCTAATATTACCCCATAAGTCTACCCTAAAGCGTTGTAAGGTGTTTTTGGAGACACCCTGTATACATACAGATAATAAATTAATTTGAAATGTTCTTTGGTCTTCTGTGTAATATATTAGGAAGTGATTATTTGAGTTTAGACCAGATTTTGTGGAGTTAATTTATTTATTATTTTCAATATTTCGCAGGCTAAATGCCTGCTTCGTCAGGAAAATAAAATATTAACACGTTATATAAATTAAGGTCATATAAGTAACTGCATAAAATGTAACAACTAAAATGATGATATTCTGTCAAACATTTTTATGTCATCTAAAATTTTATTACTTTTAAATATCATATATAATATAATTATATACATCTGTCAAACATTTTTATGTCATCTAAAATTTTATTACTTTTAAATATCATCATTTTAGTTGTTACATTTTATGCAGTTACTTATATGACCTTAATTTATATAACGTGTTAATATTTTATTTTCCTGACGAAGCAGGCATTTAGCCTGCGAAATATTGAAAATAATAAATAAATTAACTCCACAAAATCTGGTCTAAACTCAAATAATCACTTCCTAACATACAGATAATTATATATTACTCATGAAATTCATCTGCTGTCATATTTACATAATTAGATTTATGTACGTTATATGTAAAAAGTATTACTTATTTTTTATGTATGCCTTCTGTAAATATAATTAGAAATTATCATTACATATATTGTATGGTCGAAAATAAAATCCGTTTCTATTTGCACCGCATTAGTAATCGCACGCGCGTGTTTTCTATAACGTCAAAAATTGTAGTTCACGTACCTTTAATATTAGATCCGTATCGACTAAAATGCGTCTAATTTATATAGAAAATAAATAATATAAAATAAATTAAATCCTGGTCATTTTTAACATAAAGGTAGGTATAATCATTGAATAAGACTTCACTCAACGTTATAATCAAACAAAATTTAAACTAATAACGCGAAACAGCGCAAAGTTACGAAGTTCGAAATAAAAAGAAGCAATGTTTCACATTACCGCAGCGGTACAATGTCGGATACAAAGAGTTAAAGAAAACACATGTCGGATTTCGGAATTTGCAACTCCCACCCCCAAATGTTCGAATCCAGTTAAGGGAAACTTTTCAAGCAAGTATATCATATAAACTGTCGGCTTTCAGTTCAGGTAAAAACGGGTTCGTGCAAGAATTAAGTTAATTGAAAGTGCAGTTGCACGTAACAATGTAGTTTCTCCATTTTTTTGTATGGAACTGCTTAAATAATTTTTTACATTGATAATAATTACATTATGCTCGAGTAGCTGCCATTTGGTCATCGCAACGCTTTTAGAACTAATATTTTTTATGTAAATATATACATAAAACGTATTCATGTGCTACAGATATAAAAGAATTTACATCTAAAAGACATATATATTATATGCCAAATTGCTGACATCCTGACCTTCATTATCTCTTATTTATCTTCCAGTTTTATGTAATTCTAACAAGCTCTTACACAATTTGTATGTATTTTATACAGGGTATCTCACGGTCGATGGTACCTTAGACGTTTACGTAAAACGGCACCGTGGATTATTCTGAAAATTTGGATACATCAGTAGTTGCTCCTGATCTAACGATCTAAAATATTTTTAGCGATGCAGTGTTGGCGCTTATATCAAAAAGTAATATTAACTTTGATATTTCAAATGAGACCTATATATGTTAGCATTTTTCGATTCGTAGTTACTTTTTGAGCTTTTTTGTATAATAGGTTCCTATACCCATCTCTAACGGTTTTCGAGTTATTAATTATTTTTTGTACAACTGTCATTAAAAGTGACACTTTTAACGGCTTTTTTGTTCGTGAAATTGCTCCACTCGCTTCGCTCCTTTCGCAAACTTTTCACTTACAAAATAAAATAGTACTTTTAACACTTATATCATAAATAGCTATCTCCTATTTTTTATTCAAACTATAGCTCCAATGTAATGATTTTTACTTAAGTATTGGGATTCGTATAATCGTAATCGCTATTCAAAGGAAATATTCTTCATGGACAATGTAATCATATTATAACAAGAATATGCAGAAGGTAAGAAAATAAAAGGAAAGTATTAAGGCAGAAATGTGATAAAAGTAAAGATACAGTGGAAAGGTACATAGATTACTAATTTTTGTAGGGATGTAAAAAAGCGGAAACAAGGATGCATGTAAGATAATATGTTATACACACTTCCAATGAAAGGACAGAGGAAGACGAAGCAATAAGATGAAATTTGGTTTAGTAAAACAAGCAGCGTTAATAGCTGGACTCAAATGTGTACGAGGTGTTTGGTGTTATTATAAGTGAAGCCAAATTTCAACAATGATAGAACATCAAGAAATTAGTATTTGCCGCTTGATTTGCTCTTAAATAGCGTCTGACAAAAATAGTTTTAAGTTTCGAAAGAGTAAAGAAAAAATGGAATTTAGCGGAAAATATTTTCGCATATTGATTTATTATGATTATGACTATAAGGAAGGTTCAAGTGCCCTTACTTGAGATGGCACAAGGAAATTCAATATGAAAGAATTACAGTTGATCATCAGAAAGGCGCAGAACCTTCCATTACCTCTGTGACAGAGAAAAGTATTGCTTCTGTGAAGAATATTATGAAAACGATAATTTGAATCAGCACTTTGCACTTGGCATTTATGGGTTCAATGGGAAGCCTCCGTAGTCACTGACAATTTTTCCGTTGGTCCAATAGGAATTAGATTAAGACATAAAAAATTTGATTGGTTCCCATTCCATTTTTAGGTAGTACAATGCTTTAAGGGATGAAAAAAATCATTTAATTATTAAGCAGTAAGCGATAAATTGCTAAGAGGTAGGAGTCTCAAGGGGGTATCACTCATTCTTAAAATACACGAACTAAGATTTAGGCGACGTAAGTCTTGATTAAATCAGCAAAAATAACTTTTGCTTAATATTTTTATCGACAGATGTCTCCATATAGATTTCCATAAAATGTCAAAGGAAATGGAAAATTATTGCTTGTTCTTTATATACAGTGTGTCCCCGGATAGGTGAAACGACTCTTGTGAAAGATAAAAAATTTTCGATATAAAATTTCATTGTTTGGGGTTCAGCCCTGCTTAGTTAAAGACTAATTTCTGGCATAATTTTAGTTTTCTAAAATCATGTATGCCTTGGATATTTTCAAAAATCTGATTTTTTGTTCTAGTAAACAACCTTTGTTAGTGAAGATATAACAAAATTTGATTAACAAAAGTTGTTTAGAATCATGAAAGAGTCCTACTTCTAGAATTTCAAGTGTTGATGTTTTGGCAATTTACAATAATTTAGATGATATGACTCTTGTAAAAGCGATAAAATTCTAAATAAACAAAATAAATAAAAGAATTTCTTTAACAACAGTCATATCACCTATCCGGGGATAAACAATATTAAACTATCAGATAAAAATTATTGTAAATTGCCAAAACATCAACGTTGGCCTAGGTGCTTGAAATTCTAGAAGTAGGACTCTTTCATGATTCTAAACAACTTTTGTTAATCAAATTTTGTTATATCTTCACTAAAAAAGGTAGTTTACTAGAACCAAAAATCAGATTTTTGAAAAGATCCAAGGCATACATGATTTTAGAAAACTAAAATTATGCCAGAAATTAGTCTTTAACTAAGCAGGGCTGAACCCCAAACAATGAAATTTTATATCGAAAATTTTTTATCTTTTACAAGAGTCGTTTCACCTATCCGGGGACACACTGTATGTAGTCAAGCAAAATACCAACTATGAAGAACAGCTGTAAATTGAGTCCACCAAAACTTACGTAGTTATTGTAATTATTGTCCTGATTGCATGTAATGTGTGCATATGACCATTAATTATCTGTAACCCAGCAAACACATTTATATGTATAAAATACATATAAATTATGTAAGAGCTTTTTAGATTTATATAAAACTGGAAGAAAAATAAAAGATATTTAATGTCAGGATGTCAACAATTTTCAAAATAATATACATATATGTCTATTAGATGTAAATTCTTCTACATGAATTTATATACGTTTTATGTATATTTTATGTAATATTTAAGTACATAAAAAATATTAGTTGTTAAAGCGTTGCGATGACCAAAATTTCAGCTACTCGAGCATAATGTAATTATTATCAATGTAAAAAATTATTTAAGCAGTTCCATACAAAAAATGGAAAAACTACATTTTACGTGCAACTGTACTTTTAATTATTTAACTTATTCTTGCACGAACCCGTTTTTACCTGAACTGAAAGCCGACAGTTTATTATGATATAATTGCTTGAAAAGTGTCCCTTAACCGGATTCGAAATTTTGGGAGTGGGCGTTGCAAATTCCGAAATCCGACATGTGTTTTCATTGTCTCCGACATTGTACCACTGCGCTAATCTGTAACATCTCTTTTTTTTATTTCGTACTTCGTAACTTTGCGCTGTTTCGCGTTATTAGTTTAAATTTTGTTTGATTATACCGTTGAGTGAAGTCTTATTCAATAATATTATACCTATCTTTAACTTTATGTTAAAAATGATTTATTTATTTATTTTCTATATAAGTTAGACGCATTTTAGTCGATACGGATCTAATATTAAAAGTACGTGAACTACAATTTTTGGCGTTGTAGAAAACACGCGCGTTCGATTACTTTTGTGGCGCAAATAGAAACGGACTTTACTTTCGACCATAAAATATAATTATGCAATCATAATTTCTAATTATATTTACAGAAGGCATACATAAATAATAAGTAATAAGTATTACATATAATACTTTACATATAACGTACATAAATCTAACCATGTAAATATGACAGCACATGAATTTCAAGAGTGATATGTAATTATCTATAATTATGTATATATTATATGAATTTCTGTATACAGAATATCCGTAAGTTTCCATACTATTATGTAAAATATACGTAATTCTGTGACATACGGTTTATATAACTTATTAAAGAATACTTACATACTTGATATATAAAAAAGCATATGTAGGGGTATTTACTTCAATTTTACATATGTTTTATGTATATTTTATGTGTGTTTGCTGGGAAGTTTTATTAAATTAATTCCGTCTATAACCCGATCGCTGGTGGGCATTTTTTTCGGCACAAAATTGGTATTATTTTATAAATAAAGTTTTAACGAATAAATATATTTAATAAGGGGATTTTCATTGAATCGTTGAGACAAGAGAAGGTGAATTAAATTTATCGGTAAAATAACCCTTAACCGAAATGTAATGATCCAGGTAATACACGTTTTCAGCTGCTCAATAGCCAGAATAGAACGAACGTTGGTTCTTTATTAGAGGTATCATTATACAGGGTGGCCCAACGAAAAGGTAACAGACGGGTTTCTGGCCAGAGGGAATTTTTTTTTGGGAAACGCAAAAACACGTCAATTTTTATATCAAGGGGGACAACTTTCGCCATCATTTTCAACCTGAAGTGATTTCATCCCTTAGCGCTATGAGAACAACCCCTAAAATTTAAATAGGGATGATGGGGCAAGTGATACGTCATTTGAAAGGTCTTTCTTTTCTGATTTCAGTGCACTAGTTTTTTTTTATATTTTTTTTATTTTTAACCAAAAAAATTGAAGTTCCAAAATGGAAAATGAGGAAAGAGATTGAGGCATTTAAAAACTCAAAAAAGCTCGGACAGATCAATTGTTTTTTTCTTAGAGAAGCTAGGTACTTTTACTGATATTTGAAAACATTGTTTCACCCCTTGGGTACAGGGTAAACAACCCTTAAATTTTAAATAAAAACAAGGGTTAATTTTTTCTTGTGCTAATTAATAAAACCAGTTTATGCAAATTCAACCCTTATTTTAATAAATTTTCGAAGTGTCTGCCTTCAGCTTCCATGTAATAATACAGATTTTGATTAACTCGTTCCTCCTGATCTCACCCCATTAGATTTTTTTATGGGGTCATGTAAAGAGTAAAGTTTTTTCCACTGGTCCGGAATCTTTGGAGGAGTTACGTGACCGTATAGTACATGAATGCCGCCTGATCACTCCTGAAATGTTGCAAAATGTACGGGAACGATTTAATGAAAATTTGTAGGTACTATTGCATGGAGCTGAAGGCAGGCACTTCGAACATTTATTAAAATAAGGGTTGAATTTGCATAAACTGGTTTTATTAATTAGCACAAGAAAAAATTAACCCTTGTTTTTATTTAAAAATTTAAGGGTTGTTTACCCTGTACCCAAGGGGTGAAACAATGTTGTCAAATATCAGTAAAAGTACCTAGCTTCTCTAAGAAAAAAATAATTGACCTGTCCGAGCTTTTTTGAGTTTTTAAATGCCTCAATCTCTTTCCTCATTTTCCATTTTGGAACTTCAATTTTTTTGGTTAAAAATAAAAAAAATATAAAAAAAACTAGTGCACTGAAATCAGAAAAGAAAGACCTTTCAAATGACGTATCACTTGCCCCGTCATCCCTATTTAAATTTTAGGGGTTGTTCTCATAGCGCTAAGGGATGAAATCACTTCAGGTTGAAAATGATGGCGAAAGTTGTCCCCCTTGATATAAAAATTGACGTGTTTTTGCGTTTCCCAAAAAAAAATTCCCTCTGGCCAGAAACCCGTCTGTTACCTTTTCGTTGGGCCACCCTGTATTAAAAATGAAATTGGTTTGAGAAACCTTAGTGGTATGTGACACTAGCACTCTTGAATTATACGCTCTCTTGAAATGACTAAGATTGAGTTAAGCACTTACGGAATGAAACACAGAAGTGCTCCGTGCCACGTTCAGTAAATACAAAGTGTATAAATTCATAATTTATGTCGTATATTCGACTTGAAAGGACAATGCTTTAATGTCGTTATCCTATTTACACAAATATTTGGTAAACTTCCCTTTATTACAAAACGTACATTGGCAAATTTATCTTAGTAACTTGATAACTCGAGGAACCCTCCGTCTGATTTATGATACCCGATTAACCTTCGTACATACCCTCAAAATACCTGTTTGTTCCTGTAAAGTAATGTTTCATTAATATAATATAAGTATCTAGACAACGATCTTGAGTGGGCTAATTTGTAAAATTTTATCTAATAAAAATAAGCTCGGAACAAATAAGAAGAGAAGCCAGTGGGTATAGGTAACATTTTTCAACTAAAGCTTTATTAAAATTTAACGTTATTATTAAATTGAAAAAGTTTCGCGCTTTTAATTAATGTAAAAGTTTTCAACTTGCTATGAAATTGTTACAAAAAAGCTATATTTTACAAAATATAGGGAGGACATTGACGATTGCTGCAAATGTATCGGTTTTAAAGTTAAATTGCGGATTCTCGAGAAATTGGGGGGGAGATTACAATAATTAATTGTTTCACTTCAGAGATTCGTTTTCCTTTAATTTGGACAACTTTACGGTTAGCAAAGAGAAAAATTGATAATGGAAGTGATATTTCAAATTTAATTAGCCGATTAAAATTCATCTTGTGCAAATGTAAAACACTAGAAGAAAATTGTACTTTTTTTAGAGGTTATTTACGTAGTAAGATTTTTTCCTACGCTATCACGTTTCAACTTTTACTGTAAAGAGAGTAGGTAGGTACCTATGGGGAAACTTTTGCCTTATTTTTCGTTTATTTGCATTTTATTATACACTTGGGTTTTATTTCTGTAATCTATTTTCTTTTGCTACTTTCATAAAACCACAGTGAAGGGGGTTGAAGTATTATAAGGATTCAACACATTTGGATATATGAAGGTGTGTGTTTATAGTCCAGGCAAAGGGCGAATGAACGTGGGCAAAATTTAAACAAAAGCTTTTTAAATAGATTTTTCATCAGTAATCATTACCGAACAACGGAAACACCTCACAAAATGAATTTCAAAATGGCGGAATAGTTTTTCTCAAATGAAGGCAATGTAATGGCACGTTTTTGTATGGAAATAGTTTTATTTTCGAAATGTTTTAAACGTATGTACAAAGCATTATTGTAGCAATGTTTTAAAAAAACATTTAATTAATTGTTAATTATAATAAAACAAACTCCAAACCTCCCCTTTAACCAATATAATGCATAACGTCGATGATCGATGAAATGATGATCTTTTTTTGTATAAAATTGAAGCTAGCGGCACTGCAAACCACTAGGGGTAAAACTTTGACGTTGAACGCTGTCTACACCTTGACTGTAGCAACTACTAGTACGAAGGTGTGCAACGTTGAGAATTATATTATGCACGACGTAAAATTATTCTATTAAAATTGGCGACATGTTTCGAAACTTAAGACTAGTTTCATTTTCAAGCCCTTAAAGATTAAATGATGAAAGTTACATGAAGGTGGCTGATGGGGAAAAAAACACTACAATAATCACAAGTGAATCATAATGGTGAAGACAAAATTATTTAACACAAAATAACACTAAGCTCTCCATAATGAGAGAATATAAAAATGCTTAATTAATGATATTAACATCATGTTGAAAACTTCAAAAAGCAAATGGTGACTGACGCTAACTGATAACATAACATTATATTGGTTAAAGGGGAGGTTTGGAGTTTGTTTTATTATAATTATCCCTTTCCCCCTTTGTGAGATGGAACCGTTGAACTCTATACGTAATTAATTGTTTTTATCACTTGCATCATATTCATAGCTGTTGTTTTGTAATGTAACGCGTTGTCCAGAAACGTCCAGTAGACGATCTGAAACTGGCGATAAGTCGTAGAGTATCTGGTAGTACGAGGTATTTTTTACATATCCTACCCCATTACTATGGTTTGATTTTCTCTTTAGTATTTTTCTAGATATTCACATCCGATAGCTGTGATATTTTGTTAATGAAACGGCCCGAGGCGGACTTTGCAATGTAACAAATGACTTTGCTGCAGTTACCTTAGCTACTAACATTTGGTGGCCCAGTTTCTTTGTGCATTCCAGTATCCGCGACAGTCGTACAAAAGAAGCACTGCTTTTCTACCAAAGACAATATTATTGCAGCAGTGCGGGACTCTGGAGGAGGATTTCCCATTTGGAAAAGTTGTGGATGTGGTATCGGGGCCCGAGAAAGTATGTAGAAACAGAAGCCAGGGTCACGACTTAATGGACTGTGCATGTTAAGGATATCATGTACTCGATTGAGAATCGATCCAGGCTTTACGTCACTACGATAATAGTGCTTGAACTAATTATCCTTTGCATGGTAAAAGATTAGAATCAGTAGATACATACAGATAATAAAACTACGGCACAAGCAATCTCCACATCAGCATCCCCGTCTGCGTTATAAACAGTACATCCTTGCTTCTCCAGTAATCACCAATGAGGTCCATCATGGTTTATTTGTTCATTCCATTGCCTAGAACTTGCTGCATCCTTCATTGTACCCAAGCATCAAAAACAATGATAGTTTTTCCATAAGTTTGAGGTTGAGGAGAGAAATTTTACAGTTTACACGGACCACAAGCCGATAACTTTCGCATTTCACTCACGCAAGGAGACTTTCTCACCAAGGAAGCTTCGGTACTTAGATTTCATCTCGTAATTTACTGGCAGACACGTTGTGACGAGTCGACGAAATCATACAGTCCATCGATATGACCGAACTTGCCAGGTCACAGCTGCTGTCTGATCCCGAATTAAAGCAACTTATTGACAGTGATACTTCTCCGTGTCTCAGCTAAGGGAAGTTGTCAGGATCTCATGATGAACTGTACTGCGATGAAAGTAGCGGCAACCTCACACCTTACGTGACTAAGACTATGCGACGCCAAGTTTTCGATAGTTTGGATTCACTTAGTCATCCAGGAACAAAAGCAACTATCAAGCTCATATCCGAGCGCTACGTTTGGCTGAGCATGAAGAAAGATTGTCGGGAGTGGGACAGATCATGTGTACTATGCCGCGAAGGTCACGCGACATACCTCATCAGTCATCAGGTCATCACCAATAGGTAATTTTAAGCTGCCCCGTTGTAGGTTTATAAACATCCATGTAGATATCATAGGACCCTTGCCACAGTGTCAAGAGTACAAGTATTGTCTCACAGCCGTTGATCGCTTTACAAGATGGTCAGAGGCAATACCACTTAAGAACGTAACGGCTGAAACAGTGGGAAAGCACTACTACAAGGCGGGATGGGACTAGTGGCCGCGGCCGACCGGCCGCAGGCGACTGGCCGCGGCCAATTGGCCGCCGAGACAACTAGCCGCCGAGACAACTGGCCGCCGAGACAACTGGCCGCCGACACAACTGGCCGCCGAGACAACTGGCCGCCGAGACAACTGGCCGCGAGACAAGTTGCTGCCGGGACAAGTGGTCGTCGCGTTGCTGCCAGTACAACTTGACTTCAAATAAATAAATGGCTAGTTTCATTTATTGAAAACAAATAAACACAGCATTTGCAACTTAAAAAAATGCCAACCTAAGCGTATATTGCCACTCAGGCGCTTAGGTTAGAGGTGGGTTTGTATAGTTTTTTTCAATTGATAACAGTCCCTCAAGATTAAAAGTTATTTTCGATTTTCGATTTGTATGGCGAATCGTTCCTACGGCGAATTTGACCAACGGCCAACTGTCTCGACGGGCGGCGCTTTTTAGAAGCAGTTGGCCGCGGCCACTTGTCTCGCGGCCAGTCAGCCGCGGCCAGTTGTACTAGACCGACTACAAGGATGAATATCGCGATTTGGATGTCCAACGAATATAGTCACGGATCGCGGTAGACAATTTGAATCGGAACTTTTCAAATAGTTGTCTGAAATTGTCGTTTTCAAACACCGCCCGACTACCGTGTAGCATCCTGCCTGTGATGGTTTGGTGGAAAGGTTTCACAGACAATTAAAAGCGGCCATCACTTGTCATGCAAACCCTAACCGGCTCAAAACACTTCTGCTAGTCTTGTTAGGAACTAGGGCAGCCTTTAAGGAAGACATACACAATTCACCAGCTGAACTAGTTTATGGTGAGACTTTAAGACTATCTGGTGATTTTTTCGAACCACCGAATAGCGATACAAAAGACATTTCGCAATACACATCGAGAATAAAACGCTTTGCGAAAGATCTTCTACCTTCTCCAGGGTCTCATCATCATAAAAATCGACCCGTCTTGATTTTTAAGAATTTGGAAACTGCCTCCTACGTATTTTTAAGGGACGACAGCTCCCACGGTTCGTTTAACCCCTCGTATCTCAATAGACCGAATTAAACCAGCCTATATGTGCCTACTTTACGACAATGATACTACTCCAGCTACTCTTCCCGGGGCTGAAAACAGTTTCATGACTGATACTAAGGTCCAATAAGTGACACGGTCTGAACGGAAAGTCAACTTTCCAGATTATTACCGCCCCAACACGGTCTCTGGAGGGGGGCGATGTGGCGTTCCGCCGCCTGATCGATGTGACGTAATTAAAATAATACAGCAAAAAAACAGTTACCTTTGAACGGTGATGTTTTTGTTCAGTTGAATTTTTGTCAAAATAATAAAAATATCATTTGTCATTTTTGATAAATTGCACCATCGCAATACGAATGCATTACGAAATATGATGTCCGTTTAAAATGTACCTTTCTCTCTCTAGACAGTAGAGATCCGAATTTAGTGTTTGACCATGGAAGCAACTCATAATAAATGATTCTTTTACAGTCCCACCAAATGCACATCAGAACCTTCCTGGCCATTAGTTGGTTTGACCACCGTTTGAGCTGCTTCACCGCGCTTTGACCACTATCGTTTTCGCACAATGTTGTCGTATGTGACCCATTTCTCATCCCCAGTCACTATGACCGTTTAAGAAATGGGTCGATTTCATTCCGTTTATCGCAGATAGAAATTCGACCCATATCTTGTTTTTCGCTGTTAATTGGTGTCGCACACAAACATCAAGCTGCTTTTTGAATCTAACTTTGTGCAAATTGTTTAAAACTGTTTTATGGGCGATCTTTAGATCCTGGGCAACTTCGATCATTTCCGCGATTTTATTGACATTTTCGACGACGGGCCTGCCTCTTTAACATCAGAAATACCTGAACGGAATCGACGAAACCAAAATTGCACGTAGTTAGCTGTTACCGTATCGGGAGGCGGGACCATAAACACCATTCACAATTACAGCCACCTGGCTTGCATTTCACCTTTATCAAAGAAAAACTTTTAAATGTACCCAATTTTCTCTTTGTTGACCCTTTTAACACTCAGTAACTCAAAACTGAGTGGAACAAACCAAAACAGCAAAGGAATTATTTTAGTACGAAATGTCACCTTGATAACTTGTATAAATCTGAAATTGTTTGATTGATACTTAGTCAGGCAAAATTTTAGTAGGGGTGGTACCATAAATACAGTCGTACTATAACCAAAGCAGTTGATGCACATAGAGGTGCTTGGAAATTCGATGTTCCTAGATCTCGGTCCATAACATAAATAATATAATAATAATTGGGTGACACGAGTTCAAACCCGGTCAAAGTAGTCGTTTATCTAAAGCGAAGAAAACTGAAACACGCCTTCTTCTCGGAGAGGAAGTAAAATCGTAGGTCCCGTGTTGATGCGATGTTCGGCACGATAAACATCCTTGGTTGAGGGTAAAATTCCCTCAGCCAAGCAAAATTCTAGTAGAGGTAGTGCTAATAACCAAAGCACTTGATGCATGTAGCGGTGCTTGGAAATTCGCTGTTCCTAGATCTCGGCCCATAATATAAACAATATTTGGAAGAAAAGTCAACAAAACAAACAATGAGTTGCACTGGAAACTTAATCTCAACTAAGCGAGCAATTTTCTTTGACATTTCTTCACAGCTTGTCAGTGAATGATTTGGGAAACCAAATATGAACGCTTATTCCATCAGTTGTAAATACACCACTTTTAAGGCTTCGGTTGGATTCAATTTGCGAAATTTTAATTACCTTTTGTCCATTGTCTACTTTATCTTGCAAATCACACAAAATTCAGTGAAGTCAAAAATGTCACGTAACTGTCAGCGTCACCAGAGTTTATGGATAAGATAATATAATGCTATAATTACACATAAAAAGCGGAAAAAAAATCAAAAATAAAACACGCAATCTTGAATTTTTTGCGGTGATCCCGTGGCGGATTTTGTCTGATTTTGTTATGTTGTTAAGTAATGATTTTTGATTAAAAAACAATAAAAAAGGCTTCCGTTGTGCCCACGTTCGATTTATTTTTAATTTAGTTCTCCAGCATTATTGCTCAATTTGTTTGAAAACTTATAACTAACTGTGGATTTTTTGTTACAGCACATGAACAAACGTTTACTATGCAATCATCAGTCAGGGACAGTTATAAGAAATCGCAAATAATTCAGCATCACAGGCCACAGTGACAAATTGTAAGTAAATTCATAGTCCTCTGGTCTTCTTAGTACATCAGCTCTAGAGCCACTAAACCAAATAAGTAGGTAAAATGTAGTAAAATTTCGTTCTTTTACTAATACTATCTGCCGAAACGTGCGTTGTTGGTAGTTGTGGCAGGATCAAAGAAAAGTCCTCGGTTAGCAGTACAGAAATACACTATCAATCCATTAAATCAACTGTCATTTAGACTAAGCTCATTTTCATCTTACTTCTGTGAGAGTTAATAGTGATAGGATGATTTATGGTTTTTGCTTTAACATTAAAAAATTTAACACGCACTCTCCCACTGAACACAGTACATCCATGAAACGTTTCTAAATGTTGCATAAGGGTTACAAATGAAACATTCTTAAGAAACATCTAAGACACATTACTGGTACATTCCTGTCGAAAGCGAATAAATGGTAATGTCTAATAAACGTTTCAATTGATATGTTACATAAAATACAAAACATACACATTGCAACACGAACGTTTTAGATATGTATCCAAAAATACATCTTTGTGATGTATTTTTTGGAATGTGATAACGTATAACATTTTAGAAACGTTACAAATGTGATGTTTCGTTTGAAACAAAATAGTCATATCTCAAAGTTAACGTTACGGAGTTGTGTTTAGTAGTGTTGTACCAGAAACCTATCAGTTGAAACATATCGTAAGAAACACATCATACACTTTTCGGTGTGAACGTTTTAGATATGTATCCAAAAATACATATCTGTGATGCATTTTTTGGAATGTGATAAGGTATAACATTTTAGAAACGTTACAAATGTGATGTTTCGTTTGAAACAAAATAGTCATATTTCAAAGTTAACGTTACGGAGTTGTGTTTAGTGTAGTGTTGTACCAGAAACCTTATCAGTTGAAACATATCGTAAGAAACACATCATACACGTTTCGGTGTGAACGTTTTAGATATGTATCCAAAAATATATCTCTGTGATATATTTTTTGGAATGTGATAACTAAAGCTAGGATGCCCTTTTTTATAAATGGACAAACATAAGGCAGACCCTATTTAAAATCCGTTTTAGAGTACGCACTTTCCAAAAATGCAAACTTTATTCTGCCTTTTTTGGTTTCTGTTAGTTTTATTGCGTTTTTTACCTTTTTTTTTGATATTTTCGCGTAAGTATTTAGTACCTTTTCTGTAAATTTTTTTTAGTTTATTGAAATGTAAGTAAGTATTTTTTAATTTTTAGATTTTATATAGGTAGATTTTTCTGGGTAATTTCTAAGAAAGCAAATTGTTTGAAAGGGAAAGGAATTTGGTATACAAACTAAATACAAACTTTGTCTATAATATTTAAGCCTCTTACAATAATAACTCGGATGAGTCATTTTCCTTACTTTGAAATATTTCCCATTGTATTATTTCTACCTGCAAGCTGCACCTACATACAGTTTTTGTTGAAATTGCATCCCTTAGTCATTATGCCGAGTTAAGCGTATTTTAATTAGCCAGAAAACTTTATTGAAAAAGAATACCACCCGATAACATCTATCAACTGTAATTACTTTTTCAAATAAATATTTGTTTATCTATACTTAAATTGATTATGTATGTGTTGATTTTATCTCGACAGTTTTCGCTTTTCCGTGCCATTTTTCTCCTTTTTTGTCTTTTTAGATGCTTTTTTAAAATTATTGTTTATGCCTTTTGCCTGCCTTTTTTAAACTTTCATTTTGTCTAACTATCCCAGCTTTAGTGATAACGTATAACATTTTAGAAACTTCATTAAAAATGTGATGTTTCGTTTGAAGTCATCTTTCAAAGTTAATGTTACTTGTATTTAGTAGCGTTGTACTAGAAACTTAATCACTAGAAACATATCGTATGAAACTAAAAATACACGTTTCAATACGAGTGTTTTACATATTTATCCAAAATTACAATTTAGTGTTTAATTGGAACGAAAAATTTCCGTTTCCAAAAATAGATTTATTTATCATAAGTAGATGGGTAATATTGCACATCTAAATGGCTTATTTGCCAGCGAGTCGGTAGCTCAGGTAGTTTGCGTAGCTGTTTTCTGAATTCCTAAAGAAGCGACCGATGTTCGAATCCCACTTGAAGCAAAACGATTTTTCAGCATCACCGACCTCCTTCGATTCTACACTAAGAGAATTTTGGGGGCCCTGGAGAACAAGCTACCGGAGTACATGGGGCCCTGCAGGGCCTGCGCACTGGGAAAAGAGCCCCTCAGAGCAGTTGGGGCTCTCGGTACCTACCATAGTTTCTACCACATCTCAATTTTTTTATACTCAGGTATGTTTCAAATGAAACATATATGAGACATTTCAAATACTCACGTATGAAACATTTATAAGGACACATTTCTCCTACATATCAATAAATTACTCTCCGATATGTTTCTTGAAACATATATAAAATGTTTCGATGTAACGTTTCTGTGTTGTTTCAAATCTAGGTTTCTGAAGGCGGACATTAAACATCTATGTTATGTGTATGATACGTTTCTGTCGCTGTTTCATGTTTCAGAGATACGTTTCTAAAACATTTCAGAAACGTTTTTTTGCACTGTGGGCTGTCCCTCTTTTAAAAAAGAAAAATCGTTCTCTCAAACCATCTTCCTTCATAATCGAAGTACTCTAACGTAGACTGGAAACGAGAAGCATTTTAACAATTAAAACCGATAAGATCTTTGGTCCTTCGATCCGGATCAATATTTTCACTTTCCTTAACCTTTTCGGATTATTTTATAAACGGCATGTGACACGGAAACGTTCTTATGTATCAAACGCTCTTTCATATACAAAAGCACAATCAGCTAGTATATCTCAATTTTCTTCGTGCAAATTACAGGTTACGAAGTTTACTATAGAGAATAACTATAGTGGATGGAAATCAAATAAAATAGTAAGCAATTGAATTTAGAATTATCATCACGCGAGCAAGACTGTTCGCAATTTGTAACTCAAGTTCAAGTCCTTTTTAACGATTCGGCTATCCAATTTACATATTTCCCATATTTCATTAAGATCTAAATTTACCCTTGCCCATAAAGTATTACAGAGTTTTGCAACTCATTAAATATCTCGTTTTGTAAGAAAAAAATATCTCAATAGAATGAGGGATCATAATCACATTGAAAACCCAATAATACCTATTTCTTTTAGCTTTATACTCATGAACTAAATATTAGTAAAGCGTTTGCAATTTCAATTGCAGATTATATAAACGTAAGCGCTGAAAGTAGATACTGAATCGTGATATTCGAAAAACATGAATATGTATAAGCACTTACTGTTAAAGTCTACATCATTCAAGATCCTGAACTTTACCAGGAACATAAACCTCTACATAAAATTGCCTTCGTTTTTAGAACAATTTACATTTTCACAAATCGTTCCTTATGCCCTAACAGCTTAATTTTATAATACATTATAATCCTCTTAAACAGAATACTTATATTAGTCTCATTTTTCGACTCCTTTTACCTTTGTAACGTTACTAACCTGCACTTTACACTTTACAAAGTATTCTCAAGCGGATAACTCGAACTCCTTCTCTATAGTCAACTTTGTGTTATTTAATAAAAGTTCTAACAACTTTATTTCTAACAAATATTTCGTGATGATATTACCATTTGAATCTCAAGCGTAGGTACATAATAAAGTATTCAGTTATATGGCAACCTTTCCGTTTGTAAAGAGCGCTTATATTTACTGAGTGATACAATCCAATATTAAAATTTGTGATTTTTTTACTCCTTCAGGGTGCGTTTTTTTTCATTTACTCTGTGCGGATTTTGTAAACTGCATATTATTTGCTTTTTCCATTTTACGCTTGATATAGTTACCTACTCCATTTCAGTGTGTTGTGAAGCATAAAACTACCTAAATACCTAGATTATTAACTATGATAATTAGAGGAATTTTTGGAAGAGTATAGGAGCTCGAAGGCCCTCTACCCTCCTTTTCCCTGTCAAGAGAACTATCTCTCTTTGTAGGATTGTTTTTTACACTACTCTTCGGTTAAGAGAAAGCTATTTATTTCGTAAATAACATTTTTGCAATAATCCATACGTACACATTTTCATTACTTTGGCTATCACTATTAATGACCAAGAGATAACGATGACATTAAATTTCCTATGAAATTCGTATTTGGCGTAATTAGGCGTTTTTTCAGGAGGGGAGACAGTGAAAATTGCCCCCCCCCCCCCCAACTTCCACATGTGACGAAGGGGTTGCAGTTTCTAAATTTTGATTTTTTAAACTTTTGAATGCCCTTTCATGCATTTTACTGCCACTGTTGCACGCGTTACCTAACTATTCAACATCTAAAACACGGAAAATAATATGCAAGAAAAATGTATCGTATTATCTGTTTATTAGATAAAATAATTAAGATTTACTGATTTAGCTATCCGTAAATGTTGATTAAACTGCGGGGAGAAACAGAATAGGTAAAATAGTATATTATGCAACGAGCATGTAATGATGGCTATTAATACACGAGCACGAGGTAAGTTACGACACGAGCCGAAGGCGAGTGTCGTAAATCTTGTGCGAGTGTATTAATAGCCATTACATGAGAGTTGCATACACTATTTTTTCTACGACCTGTGTTAATTAAAAAAAAATTATTATAAAATTTAATTGAACATTGTACATTTATTTATTTGAACAAAATGTAACTTATAGGTACTACTGTTTCTTATCAATATTTATATCTATTATGTATGGTACAATTATTGAAATGAAGTTGCGGAATTGCCTCCGTGGGAAAATTATTACTAGTACTTGCAGAATTTATATTAATTGTATTCAACGTTTGATTAGTTTGTATAGAATTTAATATTTTTTCTGACACGTTTATTTTATTTTGAATGGAGTCATCTATGTAGCTCTCAGCGACGGTTGTCGACTTCCAACCCCCATGCCGTTTGAGTGTAGTAATATCGCCTCCAGCATCTACCAATATTGTTGCAGAGCTCCTTCTAAAGCAGTGACCTGTGTAGAGATGCGGATATGAGAGGTTCAGATAGGTAGCTATTGTTTTGCCCATACTGCCAAATTTATTGATGCCCACGTTTTGAACTGTGCACTTTCCATGGAAATAATTATTAAAAAAATTTTGAGTGGTACAGATTTTTGGCCGGAGATCCATGTACTTTTTACATACATCATAATATTTGCCTGTTATGGTAATAGTGCAGTCAAATTAGCTAATTTTAGGGGGTAACACGGAAAAAATTTCCTACAAGCTAATTTCTGTCGGAATGTGTAGTACAGTATGTACTTAGTAATATACTAAAAGTCCCAAAAAATCCCATGGTGGCAAATGCGAAAAAAACGGTCGCCATTTTGGATTTTTTAGTTTATTCGAAATATCTCAAAAAGTATTAAGTTTAGAAAAAAATATTAAGAGACCTTTTTTACAGAAAATTAAGAAATACGTCCAAAAACATATTTTTGATAAATGTTCTTTAGATATTAATAGAGATATGAATTTTTTTAGTGATGAAAATATACAAAAAAGTACATTACTTTTAGTATTCTGTATATTTATTGCGAACTTACTAGTTTCTGAGATATTTGAAAAAAGAACCGAAAAATAAAACAAATTTAAGTTTTGCATCGTGCATTTTTATTCTTTAAAATATCAAATGTTAGTAATATATAAACTTCCTTGTTGTTTTTGTTTTTGTGTCCCGTATCGTAACCAAAATGAGTGTTTTTAAATCACTTACACCATTAAATTTCAACGAATGCATTTCATGTCTTCGACAAGCTCCCATAATACCAAAAATTAATACTACCTACAGTAAATCAAAAAAATTATGATCAGTAACAAATTTCAATTCACTTACTTACTTTTGTCAGAAGGTAATTACTGTCCGGTGCCTCATTAATAAAGGTTTTTATTTCATTTGGTGAAAACGTTTTAGATTTCTTTCCGTTATACCCTTCTGATTTACGTTTTAATAACGCGTACAATTTTGGATATTGTGCTATATTAATTTGGTTTTTAATATTCAGAGTAGACTTAAGTATTGAGTAGCGTGTCCATAAGCTTGGCGATTTTATTTTATTTGATAGTTCTTCAAAGTAAACAATTAACACATTCTCAGAATACGAAGCAATATTGTTTTTAGTTCTCCATTCCATAAATTGATTGTAAAATTTTTCATAAATTTTTCTCGATTTTTCCGGTAACAAATTATTTGTTGCCACCATAGCTTTTTCCGTAATGTCGGGTGGTGTTGACGTTATTTCATCATCACTATTACTTTTATCACTCATTATTACAAGTTATTATTAATATATGCAATGCAAATAAAATTTTTCAACTTCTTGCAATGAACGAACAAAATTTTTGACAAATATCAACAACGATCAAGTAAAATGCTTGACAGCTATTGGCTAATTTGACTCGTTTTATAATGAAAATCTGTATCGAAATGAATATCATTTAGATACAAGCTAAGCACACTTAATAAGTCGATTAAAGTATGGGAGTAGAAAAATAACAATATAGGTGACGCTTAAAATTGTGCGCGCGTTTTAATCAGATTATGTTTCCTAGTGTTACCTTAAATTACCTCATTTAGTGTTCAAATATAAGGTTTTCAAATATCACTATAGAGTAAACAATACTCATTGGGGGGGGGAGACACTTTTTTGACCTATGCGCTTGTAATGTAAGCAGTGTCTTCTCAACGGATCCTGTTCGAACCGCTGATAGTCTCTTGGAATAATGGAATGTAAAAGATTTTGTATCAACGTATCGCATTGTATTAACTGCATCACAAATTTTTCCTTCTTAGATGGCAGAATAGATGCCATAGATAGATTGTTTTGGAGAAATTCCACAGTCTCTTCTTCTCTTCAACACCATCAAATTCTCTCAGTACGCCAGACCTTTGTTACCTAATCTATACATAGTGTGTTCAGTTTACAATGATATACATGACGACATTGGAAACAGTAAGACATACAAGATTGTGTTGAGAAGAGGTGCTTCTCTTGGAGGCCAGGACAAAAGATAAATCTGAACTTGATCAAAAAAGTTCAAGGAAAACCTCGTTACATGAGGCCGTGCTGGTATAATTGATCTTCCAGCTGAGGTAAGTATGGCAGAAGACATATTCCAACCACCTCCGCAAGATACCGTTGTGGTATGATTTGCCTTGAATTCGAATAAACCCTGCTACCATAAGTAATCGCATCCCAAACCATAACACTCGCAGTACGGTATACGTGGCTCTCAACTGTAAATTTAAGATTCCGTCTTGCACCTCACCTTCTTCTGATTCGTCACTAAAGACGACACGACGCCATTCGAAATTCCAAGGAGGTCTTTCATTGTACCATTGTAAACGTTGTTGACAATGTTCCGCAGTCAAAAGAAGCACAAGTTGCGGGCGATATGATATTAAGAGGCTGTACTGTAAGGAACCGCTTTATAGTATTTCTAGAAAGGACTCTGTAGGGTCCTTAAAATCCTTATAAAGACGGCAATAGATGGCGGTAGTTGGAAGGTGGACGAAGAACTCCCACTCAAGGAATCCCCTCTTAAACCAAAAGACATAAAAGAGAGCGGGAGCGATATAAAACGGAACTTGAGATTTAGATTCCAACCGATTTCCGATCCTGAACCGAACCTGAATCCTTGATTAATAATTATTTTAGTAACCATCCGAGACCAAGTAAGTACCGTTCTTTAAATTGTGTGTGAATTAAATGTAATACTACGACCGGCGTGTGGATTCTTCGGAACCGTGCCCGATCTGTGTAATACCGCAGTTAAAGTAAATTTATATGGTCGGTGTATGGAGTAGCCGTGCCTGACCTAATTAATAATCGTCGTTACCACCGAGATAGTGTTTCCAAGATCAGCGTACGGAGTCTTTTTAAGAACCGAGCCTGATTAAAGGGATGCTACGGGTAAAGACGTCCGCGTTGTCCTGATATTGGCGTATGGAGATCAACCGTGCCTAATACCAGTTTGACCAAGTCAAAATCAATTGAAAAGCGAACGGTCTTGCTTTGGCCCCTGTAAAGAGATTTAATTAAAATCCCAGCCGAACATCCCGATACCAGAACCCCCCTTGTAAATACCTGTAGATACCAGTATCCCCTTCGTTAAGGTTCCACCGAGAGACCAGCCAGCCCATCATAATCTTGTAGTTAGATAGCAGCTACAGGTGGTCGAGAAGGAACAAGCCATTCACCTGAAACGTGTGAGGGATGAGGTTAAGCCCTAACACCTTCCAAATAATACCCCCGAGTTGTCGTCACTATAATCCAGGCCTAGTAGGACGCTTGTTGACGGGTCCCGCAACCATTCCCGAGGTAAACCGCTAATTGTTGAATACTTTTCTTTCAGGATAAAACACGACGACCGACATATTGGTTAACATAAACGCGAGTAGTGGAACTACGACCTGACGAGACGGAGGAACTACCGGGCAGGAGGAAGTAATTGCAACTACAAACCGCCACCGTATTATAATATTGAAATAAAACAATCTTTGTAAATATATATAAACCAATTATACATAGCGTTAAACCAGAATTTGCTCTTTCACCCTGGTCTCCGACTGAGAAACCCGCATTGGTAACAACAGTAAAAATCGCCCACCCCAATTACGTAATAATAACAAACCATAGAGTGGGTGGGCACGTTGCATAACATTGCAGTACCACCTAAGTGTGAGGGGTAATATTTTTTGGGGGGTGAGTTGCAGGTAAATTGTTGAAGGTGTATTTATGCTACAATTGCACACCTATTTTCTAGCCAATAATTAGCATAATGACAATGAATTTGAAACTGGTCTACTTCATTGAATTTTCATTGGCTACAGTCTTAATCTGCAATGATTCATTTATTGTTTATAAATTAATTCTATGGTAATTTAATTATAATGAATGTAAATCTGGTCTACTTTAAATAATTATCTGGAATTTTAATTATACTTACCTATATTATAAATAAAACTTGTACTTCATATTTTCCGTTATGCAGATTTGCTCAACTATATTTTACATTTATTAGAAATTGCTAACTAACTGGACTATTTTTGTTGTTCAGATATAATATTTACAATAAATTACAGGGTGGACCATTGAAAAGGACACACGCCTGTTTTGGGACACTTAGACCAGTTTCTTAAAAAAACGCTCGGACACCTCGATTTTTTATTTTTGGGGGGACAACTTTTGATGTCAAACTTAACATTGACACATCAACCCCCTAGCCCCAGCAACCCCTAACTCAAGAATTTAAATAGAGAAAGGGAGTCGAGCGACTCCTCATTTGAAGCGTCTTTTAATTTTCTATTCGACAGTATCAATGAAAATTAGTATTATTCAATTTTTTTTCGCCCCCATGAAAACCACCCTCTAGATTAACTAAGCTGGGGGTGTTGTTTAGGAAAAATCTTAAAACACGCCACCTTTGACCTACTGAACGGCACATTTCAGGATTTTTCCTAAACAACACCCCCACCTTAGTTAATCTAGAGGGTGATTTTCATTTGGGGGGGGGGGGGGGTGTTGAATACAACTAATTTTCATTGATACTGTCGAATAGAGAATTAAAAGACGCTTCAAATGAGGGGTCGCTCGACACCCTTTCCCTATTTAAATTCTTGAGTTAGGAGTTGCTGGGACTAGGGGGTTGACCTGACAAGGTCAAAATTATTCGTGTTCATAATGTATATAATATAATTAATTAATATTTTCATGAAATGGTTTATACAAAATTAACAATTATTGTAACATCGTTGTTTTTTTTTAGTTTTCATTGAATCCGGAGATTCTCTAATAGGCATATTTCTAATATGTCGGGATCTATTAATTCGGGTAAGACGCACTGATAAAGATAATAAAACCCTTAAAATTTGATTATAATTAAATTAATAAATGAAAGTTGTCCAGTAAGTGAAATGAACGATAAATATTGATAATTGTCATAAAAATAATAGTTAAATGGAAAGTTAATTATTTTATAAAAGCACTAGATCTAATGACAAATATTGAATACAAATAAAATCTGAACAATAAGGTGACCGATTGTAACAAGACGTGCTTTTCAATAACTTGTACCGTCCGCTGCCAGGTGGCAGTATTTTCTTGTACCCTAATACAAGGAAATCCTGGAGCCCTTCTACAGCGGCTATTTTTTAGTATAAAAAGCTAAATTTTAAAATGAAGGTTCATGTGTATATGTTCTACAAATCCTTCGGAATAGATTTTTGAAAAGCATCGTAAATACTCTTTAAACCATCGTAAAGTAACAACGTGATTTTTGGTATAGTTTAGGGCAGTTTTTTAAAGAAATATAAAATTATTGTCAAATTTTGTTCCGAAGAATTTCAAGTGAAGTTCTTGTAGATTAATGCTAATATTGATAATATTGTAATTGACATACCGAATTATCTCATTTTTCGCAGAGATCGCGTTTCCTTTGGTGGAGGTATCATTTTATATACAAAAAACGAGCTCGTTGTTAAGCAGGTGGATGTACCTGACTCTGTAGAGTTTGAGCAATTATGGGTGTCTGTGAATAATGGTAACAAAAAACTTCTTATTGGCACTATATATTTACCTCATAGAAATAAATATCGGTTGTTTTTGAATGCATTTGAAGAAACTCTGAGTAACCTGCTTCCTTCATATGATAATATTCTGTGCTTTGGGGACTTTAATGTTAATTTGTTACACGTAGATAGCACAGAAGCACAGGCATTCATGTCAGTTCTGGATGGTTTTGGTCTTACGCAGTTAATTAAAGAACCCACGAGAATAACTTTAAAGACAGCCTCGCTAATTGATCACATTTATGTAAGTAATACTGATATTGTTTTAGGTTCGGGAACTACTAACCTGCACAGTTTCTCAGACCATCAACTTGTATATTGTAATTTGAATGTGGAACCGCCCAGAGTTGAACCTATGATTGTTACTCGTAGAAATTATTTGAATCTTGACCCTGCCAATCTTCACTACTGCCTTCAGCATATTAATTGGAATCTTATACTCTCATTTGATAATATTGATGACAAAGTAAACTTTTTTAATGAAAATATTTTAAATCTATTCGATGTATTTGCTCCAGCAAAGACATCAACCCATTATAAACCTCTAGCACCCTGGTTAACTGATAATGTAAGATTAATGATGCGTCTAAGAAACTCTGCGTTTAAACGTTTTAAGCTAACAAAGACGTCAGCACACTGGGATTATTATAAAAACTTACGCAATTTAGTAACAACTGCCGTGAGAAACGAAAAAAAAGCATATCTTTGTTATCGTTTCACTCATGTTAGTCCCAAAACTTTTTGGCGTGATTTACAACACTGCACCATATATTCCTCGAAAAATAACAAAAATAGCATACCACCTCACCTAAACGATGTTAACACGATAAATAATTTCTTCGTTGCTTCCTCTAAATGCAACATCTCTGCTGATCATAATGTTTTAAGTTTATACAAAGAAGTTAAGGATGGTATTATCTCAAGATTTGAATTTCACGCGGTGGATGTCGAAGTTATAAGAACATCTCTCTTTTCCATTAAATCTAAAGCAGTTGGTGATGATGGGGTGAGTATTCAAATGCTACAGCTGTGTTGTCCTGTTGTACTACCATAGATCACTAATATAATTAATACATGTCTTATAGAGGGTGTGTACCCAACACAATGGAAAATTGCCAGTGTTCGGCCTCTTTGCAAAGTCAGAACACCCGTAGGTCTCCAAGATTTAAGACCCATTAGTATTTTACCGGTATTGTCGAAGGTTTTGGAGGGAATCATGGAATGTCAAATCAAGGCTTACCTAGACGAAAATAAGTTGATAGCTTTTAACCAATCGGGATTCAGAAAAAATTATAGCTGTATAACGGCCTTGTTAAAAATAAACGATGACATCATACAAGCTTGGGACAAAGGCCAACTTACTGCATTAATTTTGCTGGATTTCTCCAGGGCCTTCGATACTATTAAACATGAGCTCCTCATGGCAATGCTTCATTATTATGGATTTCATCAGACAGCTATTAAACTAATGCAGAATTATCTGTTGGATAGGAAACAATATGTGAGATTGGGCAATAATACGTCTTCTTCTCTTCCCATTAGTAATGGTGTTCCGCAAGGTTCCATTTTGGGACCGCTTTTATTTTCAATTTATTCGTCAAACCTATGTAGTTCTATATTAAAGTACACCTCTTATCACCAGTACGCGGATGACACTCAAATTTACCGGTCCTTCAAACCAGAAGATACCATGTATTCCTGTGATCTAATTAATGAGGATTTGAATAGATTAGTAGAATTTGCCGAATCTCATTTCTTAAAAATCAATCCCTCTAAATCAGCCGTAATTTTGTTTGGTCCATACAAAAGTAGAACAGCACATGCTTCTCTGGTTAAAATCAAGATAAAAAACACTATTATAGCATGTTCTGACTCTGTTCGTAATCTTGGTATTATTACAGACAATGACTTGAGATTTCGCAACCATGTTAACAAGTGCGTTCGAAGCGCATATGGTAATCTTAAGCTGTTATATAGCAACAGACACGCTTTAAATAGTAACATCAAAAAAACTTTATGTGATTCGTTAGTCTTGTCATTGTTTAATTACGGGGACGTGCTTTATGGCCCATGTCTAGATAAAGCTACTGAAAGAAAAATTCAGTTGGTCCAAAATTCATGTTTACGGTTTATTTATGGTATAAAAAGACGTGACCATATTTCGCATAAACTGACGGATGCTAAATGGTTAAATATGAAAAAACGGCGGTATTTGCATGCTGCGGTTCTTTATCAGAAGATTTTAACTCTAAAGACTCCCCCATACCTCTACAATAAGATAACCTATCGCACAGACACTCATAATCTCAACCTAAGAAACAGAGGTCTATTAACTGTTCCTGCACATAAAACTGAATTTTTTAAACGTTCTTTCTCTTACAGCATCGTAAGTTTATATAATTTGTTACCTCTGCATTTCAAAAATAGCTCTAAATTATCATTTAAAGTCAATGTTGAGTCGTGGTTGTCTGAAAGCAACATCTAGTTTTAAATCCCTCGCAAATGTTCTGTTGGTTCATTGATTACTGTCACCTACATACTTGTATGTTTTTTACTTGCTGCTTATTCTTGGATGTAATTTATTTTTCGTATTCTGCTTTCATTGTCATTTATTAGTTCTCGTTCTTCATTTTTCATTTCATGTTCTTGAATGCGGTAACGTGGAAGAGCAGAAGGTTCCACCAAGGGAACACTCTGAACGTCATCGCGTTTCCAAATCTATTTGTATGTTCTTACTTTTAGCAATATGCGGTTTTTTTTTTCTTGTAAGATTTGGAAATAAAAAGTTATTATTAAGTTATTATTATTATGTACTTTTTGAATTGCTAAGATATCTTATCAAATAAACTCTCCAGAATGGCTCGCGTTAACATTATATTTCCTATACAGTGAATCGATGGCCAGGCCTCTTGCTGTTGTAAGGGTTACATCGTGAGCTTCACCGAACCATTGGTCATTATAATGACCCGAGTAGAGGAAAATCGGTTTCTAAATGCCAGTTGCCTTAAGGGACGATCTTGACCAAGGCCACCTAGCTCATTCGTTATTCGTGAAGCCGCGATTCCTTTTTTACGACTTTCCTGCCCATCTTCAAACCATGCATTACAGTGGACCGATTTCGATGTACGCTGTTAGCAATTTCTCCAAATGAAAAATCAGTTTCGCGCAAACCAATAAGTTGACCTCTCTCGAATGTGTGTAGTCATCTTTTATTTAAATACACTTGCAGATAAAAAAGTCAGAAGTTTTTGCCCTAGAAACAACGGGTGTGTAAGGTGATGCACACTTATGTAGCGCTTGTGGATAGTTTTCTCCAGCTTTTTCAGTCTCTTTCTCTTAGGCCAAAGAGCATATTTTCCATTCGCAGCCTTATTACGCTCCTTAAAATCAACAATTGTCCCTTTGTGAATTCCAAAAAATCCTACGCATAACCATTTTCGTTGATTGGGTCATCTTTGTCTTTATTGGTGTATGTTCGTTAGCACCGCATTACGCCGAAAGTCAAAATCACATTAAACTCGAACCTATTTAGGCATCTATCTGGAACACACTTATTTACGTGAAGATGATCGTGTTTCGCAATAAGTGCAATCGTTGTCGTCGTTTTCAAGGTTTTTTTTTTGTTCAGGACGTGACACAGCTACCTCAAAAAATGACGAGGTTTGCGCATCGATAACAATACGCGAAGTGACCATTTTTTTCACTTTCCTACGTTACCAGACAGCGTGCGCGAAATGTCAACGCCGTGCGCGAAGTACTTACTTCGCGTACTGCACGCAAACTAGATGAGAGTTTTGTATTTTAACGTTAAAATAATTGTTACAACTTTTTCACGTTTGTAGAAAAAATTTTGTTTCCGACTCGTGCGCGAAACAGTTTTGTGATTTCGACTATTTTTTAATAAATGAGTTCTCGATCACCAAAGTGGCATTTCGCGCACTAGATACAAATATAACTATTTTTAAATAGGTATATACTTACATTTCATTATTGGATTTTGAATATGTTGCTCAATTTACGACATGCGTTACTTTAGTCAACTGAATGTATTAGGCGCATGACATTATGCTTGAGCAATCTTAAGAAGTGGGTAATTGCGGTAGTGTTGCCATTGTAATATACAGTGAAAAAGTTAATGCAATCTATTCATGAAATAAGTTAAATTTATCTACGAGAGATAACCAATATTAACCGGAATAGCATTGCCGTGGGCACAGCTTGTGTAGTACGAATATCTGTCCCTAGGCGTGTATAGCGCAACTCATTGCCGGTTCAGTGCCGCCTGTGTTGTCGACTGGCTTGTTCTGTTCATCTGCAGTGATTCTTTTTGCTAGCGCTAGTTTGTTCTCGTGCAGCTGTGAAATTTTGTTTTCTGCACGGTAAAATTGTGCTGAAACTGTTTTAATGTTGAAAACAGCATACAAAGATGGCGCTATGGGAAAAACAAGTATACGAGTGGTCTGCTCGGTTTAATAATGGCGACATCTCGATTGATGGCAATCGTCGTTATGGGACGTCCATCAACTGCCCGAATCGACGAAAATGTTGAAAAGTTCGAGAACTTGAGCTCACAGACTGTCGACAGACAATTGATCGACTGCCACAGATTAGTGTGGTATCGTGGAACTCGATCCAGCGAATTTCCGAAAATCTATTACTGTCTTTGCCTAAAAATGGCATGATTCCGCTGCCCAACGGACCACTTACTCGCCTGACTTGGCTCCGTGCAACTTTTTCATATTCCCACGCATGAAAAGGAGCATGAAAGGACACCAATTTGACAGCATTGAAGAGGCCAAGGAAAAACCGAGAGAGGAGTTGTCACCCATTTCGAAAGGTGACTACAAAAACCATTTCGAACAGTGGGACAAATGTATTAGTTGTAATGGAGAGTATTTTGAAGGGGGCAACGTTGTTTTGTTAAAAATTTGAAAATGTATCGCTTTTAAAAAATAATTCCGGTTATTTTTGGGTAGCCCCTCGTATAAAGTAACAATCCGCATATTATGATTTAATTCTGTTTTAATAAGTACCTAATTAAATGGAACTATACGCAGCTTTGTTCCACCACCTATCTATTTAAGCTTTCGGTCAAATTGGGGTTTAAGGATTTATAAATCTCGTTATCACAATTTAGAAATGAGATGTAATAATAACAAATGTATACTGTCAACCCTCAACTCTCCACACGTAAGTACTAAAATGAACTTAATTATTCTTATGTAATACGCTGCTGTTTCATTAAAATATTTAACTACCCTTATAATTTACGAATTAAGCTACTAATAAACTACATTTCAGATTAACTTGCAATTATTCCTTAACTAATTACCTACTCCCTTGACTAATCTTTGATTAAGACAGTTCATTGAACATATTAATAGTCTGTGATGATGCAGCAAATCGATAGATATGTAATTATCGCGCACATCAAAATTATTAAAGACAGTGCCGGTTTTACATGTCATTTAGTAGTACGCACTAAGTAACATTGGGCCCCCCACCATCACCACCCACCCTCACAGCAAAACTTCAAATTTGATACAAGACAATCTATTTTTTTTCTCTACCTCCGTTGCTTTTGAGACGATAAAAATGAGAATCATTCAGACTAATATATTTTAAATAGCTTCATAAAATAAAAACGACGAGTCTAAATTCTCAAAAAGCTTACAATACAATAAATACTGTCTTTAATTATGGTTGGTACGAGTACAACAAACGCCGCACGTAAACGACGTGTAGGCCGGAAATTATGGCAATAAGAATTTTGTTCCATAATTGGAATGTTTCATATTATTGTTAACTTGCTGGAAAATAAAATTTACATTTTGCAATTTTTTTTAAATACGTTTTCAGCAATTTAAGAGGAATGTTTAAGAAAATACAAATATTAGTGCCGTAACAACCGGGTCCCATAGATCACAGGCCCGGCTTCCGCGGGGCTGATAGTTACCATGGTAGTTACGCTCCTGATTCACAAACCCCTCTTGTGTCGGCATAATTAAGTACAAAAGTTATTTACATAGAAAGGGACGAAGAAATGTTCAATCTGCAATAAACTCTTTTAAAATATATGACCAATAAATTTTAGTCTCAAACGTGTTAAAGGGTGTCTTTTTATTATTATACCTTGTTTCCTGTTAGGTATTTAAGATTGTTGTATCTTACAGTATTATTCTGAAGGGAAGTCGTGAGTGAAATAAATACACCTTAATTCCTTAATATTAAATGCATTGATTGATACCTACACTGTGGCCCGAAATAAAGGAGTACATTTTTTAATCTGAAATAACTTTTTTGTTTTTAGGGCGATTTATTTTCTTTTTACAGGGTTAATACCTCAGCATGTCCCCAATATGAGTGCAAATTTTGGTATAAATAAAATGTACAGGGTCGGAGTTACAAATTTTTTTCTTTAATGGTGCATTTGTGATCGTTGCAAATGAAACATGTTTTAGCTAAATTTGAACTGATATGCTCTTTCGGTAAGGTAAGTACCCAGAACACTTCCGTACAAACGAAATTCTCCGAAATTGTTGGATTTGCGAAATATCATTTTTTTATTTAAATGGTACTAAGTACGCGCATTAGCCATAAACTAAAGAAAAATATCGAATTTTAATATTTATGTAAATTTAAATGTTTTTCTAATATCTTCACTAAAACGGAAGCTCCTTAGCACTAAATTACATCTTTCCTGCCATTTCTTCGAACGAATGCAGTTTGTATGGAACAACTTTGAACAGCGTACAATAAATGGGGCCATCAATTTATGGCGCAGAAGGCTACAAGAAGTGGTGAACAATCATGGTGGCCACATTCATAATATTTTACTTTAAGTTATAAATTATGTAGCTAATTTTCTTAGTTATAATTTGTGTTATTTAATAAAATGTATTATTTCCTTATTTCCTTATTTCAATAAAAAATGATATTTCGCAAATCCTACAATTTCGGAGAATTTCGTTTGTACGGAAGTGTTCTGGGTACTTACCGTACCGAAAGAGCATATCAGTTCAAATTTAGCTAAAACATGTTTCATTTGCAACGATCACAAATGCACCATTAAAGAAAAAAATTTGTAAGTCCGACCCTGTACATTTTATTTATACCAAAATTTGCACTCATATTGGGGACATGCGGAAGTATTAACCCTGTAAAAAGAAAATAAATCGCCCTAAAAACAAAAAAGTTATTTCAGATTAAAAAATGTACTCCTTTATTTCGGGCCACAGTGTATAATTAATTAATAAGCTTAAAACTTTAGATTTGTCCGGGCCCTACGCAGTCCGGGCCCTACGCACGTGCGTAGTGTGCGTAATGTATAAACCGGCACTGATTAAAGAGGTCCACATTTGTATGTGAACGTAATTTAATTAGTGTGTGTGATAGTGATATGCGTCCCGTGCAATATTTGTATCTATTACCTTTTGCATTTCATGTGAACATGTTTAATTATGGATAAATTTACAGGTACATCGAATGTCGTATGTTCAGGAAAAGAAATTTATTTAATAATAATGTATCTATTGCAACACATTCAGGTTACATAATACCCTTGTTTAAGGATAATACACAGCTTATACAGGGTGTTTTTTAAGTACGTGGCCAAAGTTGAAGGGGTTATTCTTTAAGTGATTTTAAGCCGAAAAGTTCATATAATATAAACATATGTACGGTAATGTTTCATTGTCAAGATACAGGGTGTCAAACTTTTTTAAACAATCGGTTTTTCGTAGATATCTCAATAATCCTTTAGCCGATTTTGTTGAAATTTGGTAGCGTTATCTATGATAGTAAGATACTAATTTAGCCCTAACTTGAATCAAATTATTAAGTCCAGTGGCGTCCCGGGGGTACCTTAACCAACTCTTTGGCCAAAAAAATGTGAGCCACTGACTTTTTTTTTTACTTTTATATTTTTTTCGCATTAAGCCACTAAAAATACAACTTATTGTCTCTTGAATTTGTTTCGTATCTTGCTTTGAAAAAAATTTATTTAAGAAAAATCAAACAAGAAACACGATTTATTAAAACTACACATACAATTTCTTGTGAAAAAAAAACAGTTAGGTAACGTAACTCATAAGTAACACAAAATTTATAATAGGTAGTTGCTGAAAATGTCCACCTTCAACTTCAATGCAAGCATTAGCTCGTATTAACATCGATTGCCGAACACGTTAACACCCTGTATCTTGACAATGAAGCATTACCGGCCATATGTTTATATGAACCTTTCGGCTTAAAATCACTTAAAGATTAACCCCTTGAAGGTTGGCCACGTACTTAAAAAACACCCTGTATAGTGTGTAGTATAGTAGTAATCAGAAAACGATTTCTGATTTTGTCTTGAAATAATATACAGGGTATGTCATAAATATTTTTAAAATTTTGTTCATTTCCGGCTAGACCAGAAGTAAATTGGTATACTTATTATACTCGATTAAGAGTCATATGTCCCCTACTTCACTGTACAATTTTATTTCTTCATCTTTGTTAGCAAAAAAGTTATGAAGATATTAAACTTTCAACTTCAAACATTCATCCCCCTCTTCTATGGGAAATAAAGAAATAAATGTAGTGCTAATAGTTTTTGATGAATTATATACCTATTATGTATAACATTTCAAAAAATAAAAAAAAAGCTGGGAGCAGATTTTGAGAAAATCGATTTTTAATTTTTGACCAAATTTGGACACCAATAAATTGGCTACGTTTAATTTTTGTTCTTTCTCAATTATAAGTAATAATTCTAGCTATCCCTTGGCTATAATCTCCAATTTTCAAGTTTTAATTAAGTTACACGGTTCTTGAGCTAGACCCTAAAAAGTAAATAGGTACTTGGAGAATTGCTGTATTGGCTGCCATTTTGAATTTAGAAACAAGCAAAAAACTTCGTTTTACTTGTAACCATGTCTATTAACTTTTCACAGAGGGAAATTAGTTTGGGTTATAATTTGAATGTTTGCTCCTAAAATTACCCCCCCCCCCCCCCCCCCAGTTTGGGTCCCTTTGTGCCGATTTTGATCAGAAGCTTGCTTTACCGACGAAGTTTTTAGATAGGCCTTAGTTTTAAGTTTCATCAAAATCGGTATAGTAATTTAGGCTCCACAGCCATAACTTACGCACCCACCCACCCACGCACTTACAGACAAACATTTTTCAAAGATGGTGGTTTGGACTCAGGGGGGCTTAAACCGTCGATATTCATTAAAACCTCGAGTTCGATTTTTTTTTCGATTAATTACCTACATTACTTTTCCTTGTGTATATGTATGGGAAAGTAAAAATGCTCGGAGCAGATTTTGAGAAAATCGATTTTCAATTTTTGCCCAATTTTGGGTACCAATTTTGAATTTAGCAACAAACGAAAAACGGCGTTTTACTTGTAACCATGTCTACTACTCTTTCACCAAGGGAAATTAGTTCGGGTTAAAATTTGAACTTTTACTCTCAAAATAACTCCCCTAGTTTGCGCCCCTCTTGGGGCGATTTTGATGATAAGCTTGATTTACCGCTGAAGTTTTTTTGGAGATCTTAGTTTTAAATTTCATCAACTAGGCTCCACTCCATAGCCATCGCGTACGCACCCACAGACAAACATTGTACTTAGGGAGGCCCAACACGTCAAGATTAATCAAAATCTCGAGTTAGATTTTTTTCGCCTACATTACTTTCCCTATGTAATATACACGTGTGTATACAGGGTGGGGAAAACCTCTGCCGATTCTTGTAGAACATCAAAATCTTTGAATCGACTATTTTTTGTGGTCAAAAAAAATATTGTTCAGCATGGCAATGCAATTTTACGGAAATACCTACGCATTCTCAACTGGTTTATTTTTATGAATTATTTTTATGAATAAAATTAATAAGCTTTTTTTAGTAACAAAACAATTATTGTTTTGTTACTAGCTTTTTTTTAGTAACAAAACAATTATTGTTTTGTTACTAAAAAAAAGCTTATTAATTTTATTCCGTGACACATAACCTTTTAGGATCACTGCTTTTTTCGAGCTTTGCTCTCAATTGTTACAATGCTACGAACTACGGAAAAACGCAAACAATTGAAAACAGTGCGATAATGAGTTTCTTATAACATCAAAATAGAAAAAAATTACAAATAGATAATTTATATTTAACGCCGTTTATAAAATGAATCCATAATTATATAACGTGTGAATATTTGCATGCGTGTTAGTATTACAAACACACCATTAATACCAGTAATTTCAAACATCCTTACCAACATTCATAATAATTGTTTAGTTCACATGATCGACGCTCAGAAGCAAAACGAGCGAAAGCTGTAATAGACGCGTCGCGTCTTCTGATTCTAATATTTAGTGTGCGATAACAGTGATGTTCAGTGCAATCGACCAAATCGGATATTAACGGAAGGTAAAGTAGGTGCACAGAATATTTCATTATATAGTACTCTTGTCGGTTAAGATCGATAGCGCAACTTATTAAGTGGTTAATCAGTTTAACTCATGTACCGGTGGATCCTGTAATTCTGAAATTGCATTATAATTATGCAATCTAAATTGGTACAAACACAACTTCATTAGATAGGTACCTATATAAACGCATCCAGGAAACCGTTTATCATGTTGCCTTTTAAAAGTTTTGTGGTTTTCCGTATGTAACGTACCTACATTGAAAACGCGATAATTCGCAGATTTAATTAATTTCGTCAATTTATTATCTCGCTTGAACTTAGTTTCGCAACTGGAATATTAATCGAATGAAACGCATGCCAGGATACGCATTCATTACCTACGGGAGGTTAAGTAAAGGTGTTCATTTAAATGTGTTTACATTTCAACGATTATGAGACGTAAATATCATATTCTTTAACTTCAAGGTAAAGATCTAAGATTGTTAGAGACACACGTTACAGAATTTTACACAATCGGTGTAAAAACAACTTTGATTCTACCTATTTCTTGACGTTATTTTTAAATCGCTTCAGATCAAACATTCTTCGAAATAAGGAATAGAAGAAAGGAACATAATTGTCTTAATGTTTATAGCTATAATGAAAATGTTTAAAACAGTAATAAACACAATTTTCTAAATTTCGTTGTATTAAGGGAAGATATTCCAAATAATTTACAAAAGAAGTGGCGTTCAGTAACGTGGAAAACGCCACATCTGCAGCGATATTTCGAAACAAAAGAGGGTGGTAATAGATTTTTTTTGTGTATAAATCTGATGACTCATTAATAAATAATAACATGTTTACATTGCTCTCTGCCAACAAAGGAAGAGATTAATTCCAAAGTTACTTGCAACCGTAAGTGCAGGTGGCGTATTTACATTTTATTATTGTGAATACGTGGCCGCTCGTGGTGTAGTGGATATCGATTATCGTAGTGGCGTAGTGAACTCCTGTTTTAACCCCTGTAAATTCGATCATTATAATAGGTGTATTACGTTCTCTTAGGCTATAAATTATATAGAGTTTCGAGCCATACAGACAGACGAGTGGACGAATACAATAAAACCATAAAGCACCTCGAATGATGTAGCGCAGGGTTCAATTCTTGGCCCATTGTTATATATTTTGTATACTTTTGATTTTGATAACTGTATTAAATATTGCAATTGGCACTATTATGCAGATGATACACAACTGTATTATTCGTTTCTACTTAAGACGTACATGATGCAAACACAATTATAAATAGCGACTTGACTAGTATTTTATCATTTCCCAAAAAGCATTTCTTAATTATTGTAAATGCATCTACGTCTACGGTCATAACATTTTTTAACAACTCAAAATAATTTAAATATAAAATATTGATGGTATTCCGCTGATTATTGTGCAAACTGCCTGTGATCTGGGCCTAATTGTTGATAGTAAACTTACATTTTAAAGAACACATTAACAATCTTGAAAAGCCTACTTATCTTTAAAATTTCTACATTCCAATAGACAACTTTTTAATATTAAAATTAAAAAATACTTATGTAACGTTCTGATGCTTTCTCATTTTAAGTTCTGTGATGTGGTATATGATGCATGCATTGACAAGTACGATCAACGTCGAATTCAGTTGATACAAAATAACTATATGCGCCTAATTTTTGGTAAACATTTTATAAACGTTTATTTTCATATAGGATTGCTAAACTCAATCTCAACCAAGCACCCATCATCCTCATCATCATCATCTACGTTTAAAACCAAACTTATGTCTTCATAGTTTGGGTTTCTGTTGTCACTTGTAACAAGAATGTATAGTGCATGCACCTATGCGAGCGAATTTGTTTAAATAGTGTTTTTATTTATTTTTATTTTGTGTAAATGTTAATTACGAAGGAGGATGGGACCTAAGTCCACACGCACCTGCACGTAGGCCTCATTTGACCCCTTTGTACTACCTCCTGCCGGACACACCGAGCTACAGAATGAACGGGTCCCCCATCCAAGTACTGACCAGAGCGCGAGTTGCTTAACTGTCAATACTTACTGCCGGTAATAGTAGTTTTAATATGGTGTATATGGTACACCAACACTTTGAACCTTACCCCAAGGTTAACCATCTTGGTACTACTTGTACATAATGATTAATAAAGAATTTATTATTGTTGTCAATAGTACCTACATAGTTAATTTTTTCCGATAAAATTGGTGTACAAAGAGGTATCCCTAAGATAAAATTCACGTGGTAGGTCGTCTAAATGCATGGTTTCGCTTATGGACGCTTTTCTCACGCAATTGACGCATAAATAACGATTTTGCTTTTTTTGCATAAGAAATTCAGTATGTTAAGACCGGAAACGCCTATAAACAGAGCAAGCCGAGATAAAAATTTCTGATTCCCATGACATTTGGCGGTTGTACTGGATCCACAACTCTGACGCACTATGTCAGTTATTTTTGAAAAATTCGCAATATTGCAGCGGCAGGCTCAGGTCAAAGTGGCGAAATAGGCCCATTTTTGCAAAGTCTGTGGCCAGAATCATGAAACACCCTGTAATTGAGGTCACGCTCAAATTCAAGAACAACTCATGTAGTTTAGTGACATACACTAAAACTTCAGAAATTCGAACACCAACAGTGGAAAAACTAAAAAAATTCATAATAATGGTTATTTCGTTGATGTCGACGGGTAAATTGTTATTTTGGGAAGTATTAAATTTTGACCAAAAATCAAAAATAGATATCAGAAGAGGGACCATTCTTTGTTTTCATTTCTCCATTTTAATTTCCATAAAAAAATCTGGTTTTTGCGACTGGACGATTTTTTGACTGTTTTTCCACTGTATTTCTGAAGTAGTATATGTCGCTAAACTATATGAGTTGTTCTTGGATTTGAGCCTGACCTCAATTACAGGGAGAATTTGCAAAAATGGGCATATTTACTTTGACCTGAGCCTACTGCTGCAATATTGTGAAATTGTTAAAAATATTTGGCAAGGTGAGTCAACTGCCAAATTTCATGGAAATCAGAAATTTTTTATCCTAGCTTCCTCTGTTTATAGGCGTTTTCGGTCTAAATTTGTCGTCAAAGGATACTTTGATTTGAAACCTTATCAATTGGTTCAATTCTTTTTTGCGATTCTTCTTTCTTCAGAAAGACGATAACTCATTATTTTAACGTCGTGTCGGTTCTAAATGTTGTGCCTTTTGCACTGCTTCCGCGAACTCATTAAACGTTCTTCTAACTTTCTTGGGAGACAGTTCCTGCTTATACTGGAAGCTGCCTGCCGACATAAAGGTATCTACAGGTTCAAAACATTCAAAATTAAGTCATTTGCACACATCTCGCTCGAATTAATAATTCTATTCTAATTCTATTGAGCACAATTGTTTAGCCAAATAATATTGTTGGGTGTGCCATGTATTTCTTCAAAAGGCGTAGAAGAACTTATTATGTCTGTTTTACCTTTATCTGTCACCGTTTCATTCCAAGCAACAAGAAAAAGCTTTAGTGGTGACTTACTTCTAATTGGAACGAGACTCTTATAGGCAACCAGTCTCCGAAGAAATAAAACATTTAAAAGTACAAAACCTAAATATGCAGAAAAGTAAATGGTTTGATCATCAAAGATAATTTGGCCGTAAACTTGATGCATCTTTCTGGAACCATTGTTGCAATTAATGTGTTGTTTCCAAATTTTACAGTTATCTTAAAGAATATTTTCCGTGTGACCATCTATTTTACAGTAATGATGATATTCCTCAAGCTCTGGTCAAGCAAATTGGATGTTTTTTGCTCACAAAGCTTCTTAAATGACTGCAATTTAGAATCTGGAAGAAACCGAAAGATCACTAGAAAAGAAGCAACTAGGTATTTGGTGCATTCGAGCGTCTAAAAGGATAAGAAGTAGAAGAAAGTTTACATGGTTGGTTGAAACGGATTTATGTGCGTTATGCGTGTATACCGTCACACTTTGTCCATCTTAGGTTCCATTGCTGTAATACTCCCAACGAAACCCTGCTACCCCTTATCGTTCAAGAAATCACTTACGCTGAAACGTAATACCGCTCAGAGTTACATCGAAAAATCACTCAACAGGGTCTAACAACTTTTATTTGTTACTCAATCGTAAACGCCAATTATTAATCAAACAAATCGTAAATGATGAAATGTCACTTTAACAAGTTACTGACTTGTAAAAGATGACAGCTGACCTGTCCGATTTTTATAAACGATCAGTATCAAATACACCGAAAATTGTATCTTTGACATTGTAACTTGTATCTTATACTTACACCAAACATTGAACTTTGGGTGTTTGGATAATAAACTGTATGATTTGCTTTTTCGTCATAATTTTGATCGTCTTTGTCTCTTGACCTTTTGTCCTAAAATTAGTATTAAAGGTACTATCGAAGAACGAAGAGCAAGTTTAGTGGGCAACCCTGTATATGATTTACAAACATTTTGCTTTAAAACGAATTTATTATTATAACAACACAATGGAAAACAGTTTATCCAGACTAAGTATTTTGTTTTAAAATGCAGCATTATTGAAAATTTATGAACATATTAAATATCAATAGAACGACAGATAGGTAGATTAGTAAAGGCCGCTAGGTACAAGATGTGGGACTACTACCGGGCTACCGTATCCATATCCATATCCATATCCTGTACTATCTCCCGAATTAAGGGTACCTAAAAATGCGTTCTCGTTGTCAACATTTGAAACAGGTGAGCCAACGGGTTCTCCTTGGGTTCCCGCATTAACTGAAGGCGCTGCGTCTCCTTTGTTATTGTATTTGATAAAGTAAACTTTAGGTGGTATTTTGTTGACATGTAGGGCTGTTGGAATAGTTATCGATCCATCTTGTGGGTTCTTTGTCAAAACGTAAACCAACGTTTTATCTTCAACTTGCGAATGTGGGGCGAATACTTCCGGAATAACCTTTTGCGAGGGAGCCTTTACAAAGATTATTTTGGTGCTCTTGTGAGATGATGGTAAGACATTGATTTTATATTTTACGTGTTGGTCGTCATCTGAGCTACCGTAAAAGTACACGTGCTTGTGGGCCACATCGCTAGCAGTTGGCAAATAGCTGGAGGAAGGTGGCAAATAAGATGCATCAGGTCTACAACTAGCTAATGCAACTAGTTGCAGTGCTATCTGAAAAAATCACCCATTTGTTTATTGTTACAAGAAACTTCATACTTACCACAATTACCACCTTCATATTGTTTTATGATTAAGTCCCAACTTGCTAAGTACACAGCAACATTGACTCATATATACAAACACCCCTACCACCGTAACTGCGATAGTTCTTCTTACAGGAAACGATATTGATACATTTTTTTTTGTTAATGCAGACACTTAATGTTGAAAATAAAACATGAACTGAGGCAATTACTTCTGTGATATATTACTATAATGCAAAAACTTTCTGTTTAACCACCATAACATTACTCTTTCATATGCGCTTACTTAAGCCCAATTTAATATTATTAGATTCATAAAAAATATTACGGTTTATAAACGTGCGAAGTATTTCACAAATCTCCTTTAATATTCCATGAACCGCACATTCTCTTAGGTGCAAAGTAAAGATTAGGTACACTAATTAGACTTCCTCAGAGAAATCTAAAATGTAGCTAGTTATAGTTGAATCCGCGACAACAATCGTAATAAACTCTAGAAAAAAAAATGCTAAGGGATATGAAAAATAAATTTTATCGATGAATACAAAAAGTGCGACTGGTAGGTACTTAAAGCTATGAAGAGGGCACTAGGGAAACTTTTTCTGACATTCGAAAGCATGAGAAGGGTTCTACTCTTAAGATCCTCATACATTACAAAAGTTTGTTCTAATCGGCCAGAGACTGAAACGAACGTTTTTTACGTTTTGTTTCAATATAAAACTTACAAATGTAGGTACATTTCGCCATTTTGTATCTGCGGTTGACCGAAAACAATTTTGTATTAAGTCAGCGCAAAGCTGTAATTAAAAATATCGTAATCCACTAATTTTAACAATAAATTAAAAAATCTTATATTTTGTTGAAAGGATAATAAATGATTTCCTTGTCCTTTATAAATATAATTTATAGACATTAACCTAATTTTAAAGAGTGGTCATAAATAACGCGTTGTTAATTACAATAATGTAATGTATGCGTGAAAAGTACGATTATTTAAATTAGTTCACTTCTTAAAATCTGTAAAAAACAGCTTTTTCGTCGTAATCATTTCAAGAAAACTATTTTTACTTTTGTTTGAATTTTAATCATGGTCTTATGAGTAAATGCGGAATGGACAACCTATATTTGTATTCTTTGTGTTTTCGTACGAATGCAAATTATTATTACTTCCGAGCGTGTGACAATATAGTAAATTATGGAACTATTTGTTAATGTACGACCCTTCAGGGTTCTCTATTCAAATGATGCGTGTCTAAGAGCTAGCGAACCATCTGACTAACCCATTTCCCACAAAGCTAGAAACTTTTTAAATGATGTTTTATTATTATCAGTCAATGAAGAAAATACCGTTCTGGCAAGCATCTCGCGGTTGCGTCATCATCCCTTAAATTTTTGAAAATGTAAAAAAAAATTGTTTTTTAATCTGCTCCCACAAGGCTACAATTGTATGTTGTAATGTACCTACATAATATGTTTAAGTGTAAAAAAATTTCCAACCTATTTTGAGGGTTGCAAGTATATGCCAGACCATAGCAAAGTTATTATCGGGATAGCAATTACCTAATTCATAACCTGCTCCCACAACGCTCAAATTTCTTAAATTAAATTTCTCAAGTAACGCGCAAAATCCCCTACTATTAGTGCGACTTTAGTTATACCAAAAACTGACTACCAACAATACATCGAACAATCCTTTTTTGAGTGAGGAATACCCTAGTCGCTGCGCTATGTAGACGATCTCCAAACAGTGATGCCGTCTTCTACATAGAATGTATTTCAGTATTTCAGCGAAATAATATGTTAGCATGTGCTTTATTCCATTAAGTTTTTTTAATTTTTCGTATTATTTGGTAGCAGTATGTGTTCAGCTTCCTCACAAGATGTTCACAATGGTATTTCCAATTAAAATTTTGATCTATACGAATTCCAAGAAAATTACAAGTTACACTTTCTAAATTACAAATTGCACTTTCTGAATTACAAGTTACAAGTCAATTGGTAAAAATGCACACCACCTTCACCTTCAACGATAGTTTAATTAAATAAAGTAATGTAGTTGATTAATTAAACACCAGGGCGACATGTTTCGGGATAATCTAATCCCATTTTCAAACCAAAAGTACAAAAATATCTTAGAATTGTAATTATCTAAGATAATTTTGTACTCTTGGCTTGAAAATAGAATTGGACTATTCCGAAACATGTATGGGTACAAAAACTTATCAGTTATTATATTATAAACTTATATCGCCTGATAAACCCACAGAAAAATCATACAGTGATTTGGTTAAACTGCTTACAAAACATTTGGGAACCAACTCCAAATCCAGTGACACACACAAATTTCTTAGTAGTAAGCAGCAAGAAGGTATGAGTCCATTTCCAAATACGTGTCTGAACTAAAACGGTTGACAAAGCACTGCGAGCTTCTTTGTCCAAAATGTAACCAATAACTTATTTTTTAAAAATAATGCAGTTTATACGAGGGCTGTCTTTCAGAAATTCGAGAACTGTTGCAAAAAAAAGTTCCTCACCAACGATAAAGTCTTAAGGAATTAGTTTCAAGTGTAGAAGCGTCAAAAGTGGAGGGAGAGCAACTTGAAACACCTAATCATTCCGATTTAGAATACAATCGTTTTGGGAACACCATGCCTACAGTACCCCCAAAGTATGGGCAGTATGACTAGTAAATGTTACCGATGCGGGGATTTTTCCCACAGAGGAAACAAATATACGATTATTGATAGAGAAACTGGAGAGTGCTAACAAAAATAAAACTCCTACGATTAATTCACGGGAAATATTTGTTACGAACTGCCGAGCCAGATTCGGATAGTGATCAATAGTTCAATACATTAACCACATAGTAGAAATAAATACATTGACAGTACACAAAAATTCATGGTTACGTTATAAATTGAAGACAAATGCTTAGACTTTGAATGCGACTCGTGCAGTCCCATGACTCGAATGTCATTTTCGGTCTTCAGAAAAATTTGTCCGAAATTTATGCTTACATACATTTAGAACTTACACGGGCGAGTTGTTCAAGGCAAATAGTACAGATTAATTACAAAGGAAAGTCAGTACAGGCTTGATACATACATTCTTAATAAAAATACAAGTACAACATTAGGAAGAGAGTGGATAAGGAAATTACAAATGGAGCTTAATGAAATTCATAGCATTACTGAAGAAGTTTCCCCAAAAATGAAATGAAAAAAAATACAAAAGTTACAAGTGAATTTAATTATGTACCTATTCACTGCTACATAACATAAAACTACAAAATTTCGCTGGACAAAGGACTGTGAGTCTTCATTTTAAAAGGCCAAACTGGCAATGGCCAGCGACCATAGGTACTCATCACTCCATTCAACAGAGATTTGCCTATAGTAGTAGCAACGGAATGCAAGGCCCTGGGGACTTTCGGGAATTCAATGCCACATCGTGCCAAATGGTTCAGAACTTCCCGTCATGTTAATATCGCGATCTCTAACTAAAGCAGAAAATCAATTCAACCATTTGGACAAGGAGGTCATCGCGATATCGGCGTAGGTAGGCACACCGGTATGGACAAGGATCAGTATCCAAACCAACAACTGTTGCCTCTTATTCGGCGATAGCGGCAATGAGCTCAGCAAACGGTACGACCGTGCCAATACTCCGAAGGTTAAACACACAGCGTGCCGGATATGTTGGTCCGTTTTACTTTCTGTTCTGAAAACGTGATAGCGACTTCAATTTCCATGGCTTCTTTTATCGAGGTATGCGAAACCTTTTATAGGCTCCCCGCTCGGTTCTATAGTGGGAGGTGTGTGAGACACTCTTCCATCTAGGTAAAGATTACCCACTAAAACCGTTTCCTCTCTATATCTATCATGGGCCTACATCTCCACTCCATACATTGCTTGGATCGCCGTGGCAACAACTCTTCTCTTTGAGCCCCCCCCCCCCCCCTAATATCCCTTAATATCCTTAATACTTTGGGAAAATAAGAAGCCTCTCAAAAGTTGCTTTCTCCTTCTTTGTTCATTCGAGGTTATTTTTTCGTTTTCTTTGATAAATCGCCCATATTTTCACTTTTCCACTTACCGTGCTTTAACCGTATCGTCAGCGCCATAAATAACTTCTGATAAGTCACAAGTGCATGTAAACATACATTGCAATGTGGTGCGACACTGAATTTCCGAATCTTTGATATTTGAATATGACTTGATATCGAACGTTTCCTCCCAGATTTGATATGGTAGAGGATACAAAAGCAGATGGCTAAATTTCTCTCTCTTTGATTTAAAAAGTTATTTTTTCCCCGGAGTCTTCAAATAATAATATCGAATAACAACAAACAAACAAACAACATAATAAAAGCAGGTATAAATAATTACAATTCTGCGCAAATAAACTGAAATCGTATAAACGAGGGAGCACGTTAGGAATTCATAATGTTTTTCTTTCTTTACAAATTCGAGTAACGTACAGTTTCTCTAATCATACAATAACAATAATTTCCATTTATGTACAAAGTAGATATAAATAAAGTGTTTAATTCTTTGGAATTTCTGATTGTATGTTTATTAGTAGATTTTTTAAATACATTCTGATTTATCTTTACCATTTTTTATGTTAAATAGTACACGTATCGTAGAAGTTTGTACACAATGTAAATAAATATTCATCTATTGTATAATAGATATTTCTTTTTGGAAATGAAATATTAAAAGAAAGCTCTCTTGTAAATGAAATATTTATTACTTCTAAAATACATATGCCCCCCCCCTCCCCCGAGGGGTAAACCGCTGGCCAAATTGTGTACACTAAACTTCCCTCATTGATAATACTTCATTACTTCCAGGAAGTATACAATATACTTCCCCTACTTCCTATAGTTCCTATATTCCATCCGTACTTCTTTGATACTTCCCGTACTTCCTCCATACTTCCAGTACTTCCTCCATACATCCGTATTTCCTATATTTCCCTTTACTTTTTTTCATGTTTTTATTTCAAATATGTGTAAATAATTAAGTTATTAATGTGTAAGAGATCATTTTATTGATCTTATACCAAACAGACAAAAACATAATACTCTCTAAGATTTCTTGTCCATTAAGTAATAATCTCTATTACCGATTAAGTGATTAGAGGGTAAAAAAAGTTGCCTATGGCACGGATAAAATTGTACAATTACCTAAAAATTATTAATAATTATTATTAATTGTAAAGAATAAGAAATCATATGGGCTAGGGAGTGATGTGGCCATTAATAATTAATAATTTTTAGTTATTAGAGTAAAATATTTAAATATTATAAAATATTTGAAAAATAACAAAATAAAATTTATTTCATAAAAAAACATTAAATTAATACCACATTAATAAATTAAAACAGCCACGAAATAGTCCAAAAAAAAAAACTAAACTACTTACTTAACCCATTAACGCCGAGCGTACTCGTCCGAGTACAAGTATAAATGGTGTTCTAATAATTACACCAGTTTGAATTTTGCGCCTGTGTGGTTTTACTACTACTTAATAGGGGCCAATGCATGAGTTTTGGAGACTTCTGCATTATTAACTTATTTTTATAGCTCCATAGGTGTTCTTGAATTTCGTGAAGTGTACCTCATCTGACACATGGTTATATATTATTATCTGTGCTAGTTCCTGTGTGATTTTCATATATTTGGTGTTGCTTAGTTCCAAGAAAACCTATTTAGAAGTGAGGGAGTATTGTTGATATTGTATTTATCAAGATAGTATATTTTGAGGGTTGTAATGACGGTGTACTCGTATGAGTACAACAGGTGGATAGGGTAACTTTTAGACGTAGTGCAAATATCTGAATTATTCCTGTAGATATCCTAAATGGAAATCCCATCAAGTTGTTTTTACGGCAGACGTCGTTTTGAAAGATTAGACTTCCTCTAATCTTTGAAAACGACGCCCTGACAGATGATGATCTTTCTGCATTTGTAGATTCTGAGGAACTTTGACTTGAAGTTGATCTTCCGCTAAAGACGCGGGTCGTCAAAAATAGTATGGCTAGAGATCGCTTTCTAGAAATTAAGACTCTTATCACTAAAAAAGAAGAGATTTAGAGCTATGGGTGCAATACAAGACAATCGAACGAAGCGGTGCCCACTTCCACCGAAGAAGGAATTTTCTAAAAAGAAACGTGGTAACTCTGATTGGCGATTTGATACCCGTAATGAGATACTTTGCGTGAGGTGAAAAGACAATAGTGTTTGCACTATAATCAGTAACTATGATTATATAGAACCATTAGAAAAATAAAACGGTGGTGGGTCCTATTCACATACATAATTGACATGAAAACTGCATCGCTTATCTTCTAAGGGCCAAGTGGATTTGTTGTTGTGGTTTCGTAGAAACATAGCCAGCTCATATTTGCGGGAGAGTACAAGCCAACCGTAGAAAGAGGACCGTCCAACTCCTTGCCAGAAGGTCTTGAATATGATTCTGTTGGGCATTTTCCAAAGAAGATTCCGAATCAGCTTCGTTGCTCTTGGTGGAGTGCTAGAGTACGATGGCAGCGAAAAAAATGTGAAAAAACACTGTGTATTGAAAGAGATTGTTTTCAAAAATTCCATACATCAATTAAGAGAAATGTATTGTAGATTGACCTGATGTACTCATTTGAGTACATCCCCTTAAAACAACCCTTAATTAAAAAAATTATGAAATTATTGAATAAATTGGTTTTTTATACAATTTGTAACCCAAGTTCGAAATGTAAAAAAAAATTTGTTCACCAGTAGACTTTTAGGCGTTAATGGGTTAATTAACATTTTTCAAATTTTTGAATGTTTCCTTAATTTGAAGAATATCTGACCTTTTAACTTCAAAGGGGCCATTCCCAATTACCTCCACAGGACCGAAAAAAATGCGATCTTTATTAAGTGTGTCCGTATCTTCTAACCGACGCCATTTACTGTCCTCGTCGGTACCTCTTTCGAAAATTTCATTTTAAAATCACCATTTCCTGTCTTTTCTTCTATACGATCAATAAACCATTTTTTGTGATAATATACAGCATAGTAGTTCCCTAACAGCCCTGAGCACATGAGGATCCAACGCTTCTGCAAAAACTTCCGATGTGTCCGAGATACTTTCACTGCTGCAACTGTTACTACTCGAATTAAATATATAACTGATTCGTCCTCGGATTCATCAGATTCTGATGTAGATGATTCTAGATCATTGATGGCTTCAGTTTTTCCATGTTTTGCCCTTTTTATTGATGTGGGCTTCCACTTAGAATTGGGTTGAAGGCGTTTTAGACCGTTACCTATGAAAATAATAAATTGAAGTAAATTATAAATTCAGGTTTATCATAATGTAGCTACCTGTTGTATTTTTTGAAACTATAAATATACGTAGACGGTCATTAGTTATTATTCCTTCATTTTCATCTAACAACCAGCAGTAGGATGATTTTTTAACTGTCTATTTTTTGACGTCACCTGCACAAACGGAGAGTTAACCGAGATATGTTTTACTTGTTTGGAATAATCTTTTAATTGCAAATCATTGAGCGTCGTGTCTTTTTCTTTATCCTTTTCCTCCATTTAAATATCGCATATCTCCTCTGCGATTAACTCATTAGTTATCCTTCTTCTATATTTTCAATTTGGTTTGTATCTATGTCCGATTCATGTTCACCATCTATTTCGTCCACGTTTTCGGCGTTCAAATCAAAGCTATCTTTTGACCTGTAACGAGGAACATCAATGTTAATCCAATCATTATCTACAATTTCTTCACTCCCAAATTCCCGATATCTTCAATATTGCATCCGACAAAGATTTCTTAATGATCATTTCCACAACTATTTCAAACTCATTGCAGCCTGTTACCTCCGAGATTACGTCTTCATTCGGATCATTTTTACTTTTGTCTTCTCTTTTTTCTTCTCTTGGGAATGAAAATGTGTTCTTCAAAGCATGTTTAATTAGATGTACTGCTTCAATCCTATCTATGCGGTGAATGAAATCTTTAATACTGAAATTAATAATCGTAGAGAATGTTGATGTAATTGATCTTGCGACACGGAAAAGATTTTCACAAGTTTGACTGATGCAATTGTTTAATACAAACATATCAGGTTTGTACTGAGGCCAATTTTTAAAGTTTTGAATGAGCTTGATTAAATTGTGTGCGTTTTGATTTCAATACAAAGATAACAGTTACTTGATAAAAAATTATTTGTCACTGAATATTTTTCATTTTTCTTCAGCCAAAACCTCCATAGTCTTAGAAAAAAAATTACACACCATATTCGGTATATTCTAGACTCTAATGTCAATGAAGAATAGAGAAAAGATATTTCAATGAATCTCATTAATTTTAAGTAACTGTATATGTCCCATTACTATTTGGAATTTATTCTAAAAGATTCAAGACTGTAGCTGAATTCATTTTCTGCACAGATAAAAAATTCATTTTATCCTCACCCTCAGGGATCAGGTCTGATCCTGATGGTGTCAATAAATGTTTGTCCTTACTAAACTTTTCACTCATTTGTTTGAGATGATCTACTGTTACAAATGTTTCACCCAAGGGCAACAATAATCGACAAACATGCGCGCGCAAACAGATATCGTCTGCATAGCAGCAAGTCTTTTTTTATATCTATGATTTACAATACAAAATAGTGTAATAATTCTAATGTGACTTTTAATGTTGTTTCTTTAATGTGTCTTTAATATTTTTTCGTAACTTCCTCGATACTTCCTCGACATTTGCTGTACTTCCTCGATACTTCCCATACTTCCTCGATAATTCCTATACTTCTTCGATACTTCCTATATTTCCCTTTACTTCCTAAGTTTTGTACACCAAACTTCCCAGCGGTTTACCCCCCCCCCCACCCCCACCCCGAACGAGTTATGGTGTTGCTTCGGGAAATATTTATACACATAAGCCATTGAGAGGGAAACCGGAAACATAGTGATAAAAAACTTCCATAAGCTTTACATTAGGCTATGCTTTGCGTACTGAAAACTGAGGGTGTGACAGACTGTAGATAAATTCGACAGTGTCTACTTGCTGCCATTATGTTGTTCATATTGATCAAGTAGATAATACACGTGTTTCTTGGAAATCCTCTAAAGCCACCAAACCGTGCGATGCGAACTTTTACGATAACGGATCCCGTCAGTACGAATCAGGCGAAACAGAAATAAATGTCCTCCACAAAAGGGGTCAGTTTGATGGGTTTCATTTCCTTTGTCCAATTTCGTGAGCATTAAATGGGATTTCTTATTACTAAAGTATTTCGAATACCTTACATCATAAAAGGGGATAAGTTGTGTTGGAGACGAATACAGTCCGTGGTGGCTACTACATCGACAGTGCGATTAGGACCGTGCTAAGTTAAAATTCGTTTTACGTTGATAAATCACTTCTACCGGCTATACACTTACGTGAAAAATGGTAAAAATATGATAACGAAATCAGGTCGAATTAGTTGAGACCCTGCTTTTACTTAAAATATGACACCAGCGAAATTTAGATCCTAAACGATCTTCATCACGATAATATGCCATAATCTACGTCTTAACCGCGTGCGATTTTATAACATTTTGTTAATGAAATCGTCAGTTCAACTTAACTTAAATTTCCTATATAAAACCTTTACGTAAGACATTTAACTGGAATAAAAATTCCGAAGAGATATTAGCAAATTGTAATTGACGAAACCGTATCGACATTTTGTGACATCAAGTGTGGTAAATTAAATAGAAGGAAGGTGAATTGAAAATATTTGAATTTAATGATGTTATAGAGAACGTGTAAAATCATTTATTGTGCTCATCCCTCATTCATCAACTCATTACAATCAACAGCCATTGAACTCTTCATTCACTTCTAGATTCATTATTTTCAATTACGAGTATGTTAAATGGGATATCGATTCATACAAGTTTGATTGAGATTCTATCAAAGTGCATAGATTTCCTAATTTGATGTTTAGCAAACGGTTATCATACATTTGTACGAGGACGTCCTGAAAAGTAAGGCCTCGCATGCCCTGCGATCATCCTTGTCGCATGTGTAACATGACGGTCTGTAACGGGACTATGTCGGTGAGTGGGAAATAGCGTGCTATAATGGAATTTCTAACCGCAGAAAACACGCCTCCAATTGAAATCCACAGAAGAATGCAAACTGTGTACGGGACGAGTGCATCGACATCAGTAATGTGCGCCGCGCCGGTGCGATGCCCGTGCTCGTAAACACGGTCCTAACCTCAACGTCTGTGACAATGCACGGAGTGGACGACCGCGTACAGCAACCGACGAGACTAATCGGAATAGGGTTTATCAACTCATCAGAGAGAATCGCGGACTACACATAGGTACAGCTTGCACTTCAGTGTGGCATATCACGCGAGCGTGTACAGGCCCTGTTTGCAGAACTACGGAACAGAAAAGTGTGTGCACGGTGGGTTCCTCGAATGCTCACCCCTGACATGAAACAGAGGAGATTCGAGATCAGTCTTTTGCGTTTTCAACGTGAGGGTGACAGGTGATGAAAACTGGATGCACCATTTTAACCCCCAAAACAAGAGAGCATTAGTGAAGTACCGCCACCACGGATGACCACCGCCAAGAAAGTTCAAGACCATGCCGTCAGCAAGCAAAGTTATGCTCACTGTTGTCTGACATGTTCAAGGTGTCGTGCACATGGAGTTCATGCCCAAAGGCATCACCATAAGCTCCGTGAGGTACAGCGAGACTCTCCGCAAACTGAAAGTACGCTTTCGAAGATCTCGTCCCCACATGGACCACGCCCTCCTGTAGCATTACAATGCCAGACCACCACTAGCGCCGACATCTGCAACAATCAGACGCTTGGGTTCACTGTCATCGACCGTCCTCCATACAGTCCCGACTTGGCTCCATCCTCTATCGAAAGCTTAAAGAATATCTTGTAGCGTACCACCCCCCAAGGTGCAACATCGAAAGACTGTCGCGCAATTCGAAAAACCCATTAAAAACTAAATCTCCCGCCAACTAACTGAAACCCAATGGCACGTGATCGTCAATAACCAAACTGTCAAATGGTAGGACTCTACGTCGTGAAACGAATTGCTCGAGATGTGTGTGTGCTAGTCTTATAAGGATCGATTAGGCAAACATAAATAAAACACAAGAATTGAGGAGAACGAATTAAATTTAATAAACTTCAAGGGTTGCCCTCTCAAACTACTTGAGATTAGCTCTGGGTCTTCGCTGATTACAAAGAGGGAAAAGAGCTACAGAAAAACCCTCCAGGATAATTATCTCACCTTCAACCTTCAAATCTAACTATAAAATTACATTCAATTTTACTATTGGTTGCTTTCAACTTGTGCGATTTTCGTCACGAATTTCATCCCCTCTTTGAATATTACATAAATAATAAATTGGTACCTTCTGCCACCGCCTTTCAAGGTAAAGTCTCACTAAGGCTGTTATGTAACGGATCCTTACATTCACGCCAGGGTTCACGGGCGAAGCATGTCTTTGACATGTTAAGGGTTAGGATTAAATATAATTAGACCCAGGGCGCCAGCCATTAACTGAACATAAAACCCTGCCACGGTACTTAGAGTTTAGATTGGTATATGTTGTATATTGTTTTAGGACCCATCACATCCACAGTACTCAAATGCATAAAATTCAAGGGAGGTAAACTGTAATCGCATTCGATACATCAAAATAGGATGGTGGCAGAATACCATCGCCTTATATAACCACAATGCAACCAAAAGGGGTATGCCATGCCCATAGAGTCGTAACATGATTTGGTCCTCGTCGATAAAGGGGGGAAGGGGAGTGGGAAAATAAACCATTCAATCATAAGTTTGCCTGCCGGGCCCGGCGAAGGCTCATCTCTGACTGGGTTCTATAGCTAGGTGCACGTTGGTACATGATTATCAATATTTTACACTTTAACCCGCGTACAGGTCAAATCCTGGGTGGTAAACAAAGAAATGGAACCAGATCGGTTTAGTACAGTTACATTCGATGGATTCCCAATCCAGGTTATTTTCGCCTTGCTGGTGTAACCAAGCGAGACAACGTTTTCGAACAGAGGGGTTGGGGTTCTAGAGCTTCACATTCAAGAAACAACTGAACACGCTTACCGCCGGATGAGGGAGCCAAAAGAGACTCACGAGCGCAAACCGTCATTGTAATCGTTTCAGAAGCAATTATGCAAGGAGGGTATGGTGGTTTAGGTACCCCTTTATCGTTACTCGAAACCAAACATGCTACACCCCACAAAGCAATGGCATAATCAATTAATAATCAATCATTAGGCTATTATGGTTAGACAAGTAGATAACCCGTCAATAAATGTATTACGCCCCCACATAACCAAATTCCATGACTCAAATCACCGCAAGCGCGCACCAAAGTCACGTACAAAATGAATTATCGTTAAACAAACAAATACAATGCATGAAATTACGTAAGCACGAGACAAATACACGAAATAATCATGCATGCACTAAAATTCAACTAATTCTACTAAACACGCTAAATCAACCCTAACAATATTTCGGAAGTAAAAGAAAGTTACCCCTAAATAACAAAAAATGTAATACTCAATTTCATATTACATACTTAAGCTAAGTAATTCAAGATTGCGCAACCTGAATTAAATACTGTAAAGTCAAAATTTGTAACATAAAAGACCTACAAAAATAACACAGAAACACCTACACATGCTAAATTAAAATTCACCCTACCTAATTAACAGTTACTTATTAAAAATAGCAAACAAAATACTTAAATTTTCTGATGAAGCGAATGCACTCATTTACACCGTAACTTCCTTCTTCTACGATACCCCGAGAACTGTTACTTAACTGTCCCTTATTTTTTTTACTTCTCGACTTAGTTCCTTCTCTCCACCCCCGCTGTCCAGCTATCCAAATACGCCGGCCAGTATTTATACATTCCATCACGTACATGATTTTTTTAGTTAACAGAAATCAGTGGCGTAGCTTTTCAAAACCATCCACCGAAGGACTAAAGTTTTAGCGGGAATCATTTAAAATCGAGCGGCCAAAGGCGGGTACATCACAATCTTCGAGGTGTTTACTTTTCAACTGATGAAGGCGAGCGGAGGTCCCAACTTCTACAGTGGCGGGATCTACAAACAGGTCTCTCGTTGGGAGAAATGTGTGTGTCGCCAGGGTGACTATGTTGAGAAATAAATATGTAGACATGAAGAGATGAAGATGTAGGATTGTTATGCTGTTTGTTTAATTTCAAAAGCTTTTAGGGTGTTCCCAGAAAAAAATCGGAGGCACTACTTTCAGCATGCCCGCGTCATTTAGGTTTACACACTTAGATTTCAGGTTGTGTGGATGATTCTGAAACAACCGCAAAATTTCAGGTAAATTTGTTACGTAAGAAGTAATAGCAATGATACACTTCCTTTGTTTGTTATTGTGCTAAGCCGTTCCAAATTCAACCGCGTGGTGGATTAATCTTTAAATTCGTTAAGTTAGGCTTTGCTTTCCTTTACTGTGAACCGCAGAAATCAATTAATTTTAAACAGTACATGGATGCGTACATCAACGAAACCGCGATGAATAATTTAGAAGATTTACATATCATTGTCTGTTTACATTATACAGGTTCTACTCACTTTCATCAAAATTACATTTGTACCTTACGTAGGTAGTAAAGCTAATCGAGAGAATTTCATATTATTTGAGGTTCAACTAAAATACCTATTAAAACTTAAATTTTGTACATAAAACATTAATTTCCTCTCTTTAAAGATCTACCCCGATACAAGTTAGATCAAGCCACATTTATCTCAAATAAAAATCTAGATCTTTACCCTTACACATTTCTATACCACACCCAAATCTCTTAAACTACAATTTATCGGCACAGAAGATTATACTCAAAGATTTAGAAGTAAATACCGCATATTGTATTGTACAAAATAAACAACACAACTAATTATGTAAGTAAATTACTTGTTGTCTCAACTTTTAATAAAAAACTTCTTCAAATTTATTTAGGGCGCCAGTTCGTGATCAAAGTAGATTTGAAGAGATATCTAAATACTTGAAGATGTTGGAGTATTGTGGTTATTTGAAATAAAGTGAAAAAGAAAGATTTAATTATTATTGACGTTTTTGCATCTCAATTTTAAATTAAATGACCAGTAAACTGGCACACAACTTTCCCGTGTTTAGTACAATGACGTATTAAATAAAATAGTTTTTTGCATAACAACTTAAAATAAAATGGATTTTGTGTAATAACTCAAAAAATTAAAAAAATTTCCATAACTTTTTTGCTATTCAAGATATCGACATGCGGTTTTCACCGACAAGTAAGCACACTTATACTGCACATTATAAAAATGTTTTGATTATATACAGAATGTTCCTATACAGGGTGGTAAACCAAAGTTATGTTTTTTTTAATGGAACACCCTATATATTTGTACATTATTAGTTTTTTACATGAAAAAATAATGGCACTTTGTATAGGTCACTATGGGTCTAGCTCTCTCCGTTTCGGCGTTATTCAACGTTTTGTTCGAAAAAAGACTCATATTTGATGGGTCACTGCCCAGTAGGCCATGGATATTTTTCGAAAAACTTGCCACAGAAAATTTTAGAATAACTTGGAATTTTAATAAATAGTCGACTTTTGGTCCATGCATGCACACACTATACAGGGTGTGCTGAAACGCAAAAAGTCGAATGGAACACCCTGTATTTCTGTTCACGAGTCGATTAAGTTTTTTATAAGCTTTCCACTGATATACAATTTGTATGGTCAATTCTGAATAGTTACTGAGATTTTCCGGAAAAACTATTGTAATTATGAAGAAGTTGTGGTTTTTTGCAAGTAGGCTGCTGTCAGCGAATATCGCAAGTGATATGACAGTTAATTTAGATGCTAGTGTGATAATCTACATTGTTACTGTTGCACATTTTTGCTCGACTAAAATGAATTTCACACATCAAGAATTAATCAATATGGTTTACTGTACAAGGGCGTCGCCAGAAAATTTTCCCATGAGGGGGGCAAGCACTATTGGGAGTTCGTGGCTCTGGCGTTTTTTCAAGACTTCGTACAAAATTTATTTTTATTTTTAATAACTTGCCTTTTTTCTTTTTCCCAGGGGAGGCGATGGCCCCCTGGCCCCCCCTTGGCGACGCCCTTGTTACTGTATTGGTGAAGTCGATCGAAATGTTTTGTTAGCCAGTAAAATATACCATCAAAAATCTCCCGATACGAGAGTACCACAAGTCATTTTTTTTCAAAACTTAGAAATCGATTTGAAGAATCTGGCAGCATTAAATATGGAAAAAAAGAGATATTGGTAGGGAGGATTGATGAAGAAACTCAAGTGGATGTTTTACTCGTGTTGCAAGATATCTAAACACTTGCGATATTCGCTGACAGCAGCCTAATTGCAAAAATCTACTTCTTCATAATTACAATAGTTTTTCCGAAAAATCTCAGTAACTATTCAGAATTGACCATACAAATTGTATATCAGTGGAAAGCTTATAAAAAACTTAATCGAATCGTGAACAGAAATACAGGGTGTTCCATTTATAAAAAAAGAGTTATTCTACTTTTTGCGTTTCAGCACACCCTGTATAGTGTGTGCATGCATGGACCAAAAGTCGACTATTTATTAAAATTCCAAATTATTCTAAAATTTTCTGTGGCAAGTTTTTCGTAAAATATCCATGGCCTACTGGGCAGTGACCCATCAAATATGAGTCTTTTTTCGAACAAAACGTTGAATAACGCCGAAACGGAGAGAGCTAGACCCATAGTGACCTATACAAAGTGCCATTATTTTTTCATGTAAAAACTAATAATGTACAAATATACAGGGTGTGCCATTTAAAAAAACATAACTTTGGTTTACCACCCTGTATAGGAACATTCTGTATATAATCAAAACATTTTTATAATGTGCAGTATAAGTGTGCTTACTTGTCGGTGAAAACCGCATGTCGATATCTTGAATAGCAAAAAAGTTATGGACCAATCACACACCCCTGGGTCACCCTGTATAGTGTATAGTATAGTTGTAATCAGAAAACGATTTCTGATTTTCTTCTGAAATAATATACAGAGTAGGTATGTCGTAATTATTTTTAATATTTTGTTCATTTTAGGCTAGGCCGGAAGTAAATTGGTATACTTGTTATTATACTCGATTAAAAGAGTCGTATGTCCTCTACTTCACTGTACAATTTTATTTCTTCATCTTTCTTATCAAAAAAGTTATAAAATTTTCAACCTCAAATATTCATCCCCCTTCCCCTATGGGAAATACAGAAATAAATGTAGTGCCAATAGTTTTTCATGAACTAAGTATAATATGTACTTATAATATTTCAAAAAATGGGAAATACAGAAATAAATGTAGTGCCAATAGTTTTTCATGAACTAAGTATAATATGTACTTATAACATTTCAAAAAATAAAAAAAGCTTGGAGTAGATTTTGAGAAAATTTAATTAAGTTAAACGATTCTTGAGGTGAACTCCAAAAAGTAAAAACTTGGAGAATAAAATTTGAATGTTTACTTCCAAAATAACCCCCCTAGTTTGGGCCCCTTTGAGCTGATTTTGATGAGAAGCTTGTTTTACCGATGAAGTTTTTTTATAGGCCTTAGTTTTAAATTTCATCAAAATCGATCTAGTAGTTTAACTTCCACAGCCAAAACGTACGCACCCACCCACCCATACACCTACAGACAAACATTTTTCAAAGATGGTGGTTTTGGACTCAGGGGGATCCAAAATGTTGAGATGCACCAAACCTCGAGGTCGCTTTTTTTTTTCGATTATATTACATTCCCTATGTGTACATGCACGGGAAAGTAAAAAACATCTACTTGTTATTTGTAAAACAGAAATTCACTTACTTTTTGAACAATTCAGCAAACTTAATCTAAAATCTATGAATACAAACAAGTACATCACTTTCCCTTATTCTTAGATTGAAGAAAATAGTCCAAGATCTCTACATAGATTGTGTAATCTGGTACCTGCGGAAGTGGCTTCGTCATTGTATCCGCGATATGCTTACTCGATCCGTTGTGAGTAACTTCCAGCACCTTTTCACTAATAAAAAAGAGCTTGACCTTTATGTGCTTTATTCGACGATGAAACTGTGGGTGGTAAATCTGAAGGTAGCCCGATTGTCAACATGCGGGAATGGTGTTTCTTGGATCCTTCTCATAGTTTGAAAGTGTCGCCTAATCCAAATAACTTCTTTAATTGCATCGTTGACTGCAACCAGCTCAGCCTCTGTGGCAGATGTGGTGGTCATTCCTTCGCTCATTCAAGAAGTGAAATGAAAAAATTAAATAAACATTTGTGTGTTAAATTTTGCAGTGCAAAAGATCGTTAAAATGTTTTCCAGTAGGCCTTAATCACCAAAGCAGGAGGCGAAGAGGTAGTATTCGCGCTCTTTTTTGATCACGATATGATTGAAAAATTTGCTAGATGCACAGCACCTGTATCTCTGCAGTTGGAAGTAGAGATATCTTATATCCCTATGTGTTGAATGAATTGAAATAACAACACTAATAAATGCACATATCATAATGATTTTTTGTATGTGACAATGACGATGATATACAGTGCTTTCATGACGACCGGCCATTAGACGTTTCTCAAAAATTACAAAAGATAGAATTATGAAATTTTCCAATAAAGGGGTTTTCGACATTACCGGTCTATCTAAAATATTATTATTTTCACAGCACTACCGATTATACCGGAAGTTGATATTGAAGTTGTTATTTTAAATGAATACCCTGTATATCTTAACATTTTTGGATTTTGCGCTTAATTTTAGGCCATTTTCCTTTAATAAGCCCTATCCCAATATTTTATAGTTTTCGAGATATTTAGCTTTTATGATATTCTGCAAAATCTAAAAATGTAAACATATACAGGCTTACCCTAAACCCATGATCCTCAAACTTTATTATAACATGACTCGTAAATTTAATCAACATTACCACACTTCTTTGCTACCCATTACTAATCAAGATTTCCAGATTTATCACCCCTTACCCTGTATCGGCTCTCCTTATTCCTTCAAAAAGGTTTTTAAGCTATATGACATCAACATCTTTTTCTCCTCCAAACAAAATCTTAAGAATGCCCTGGTCCGTACTAAAGAAGAAATAGAGAGCTTGGACAAATCAGGAGTTTATAAATTGATTTGTGATTCTTGCAGCTCCTTCTACATTGGCCAAACGAGGAGAAAGTTCAAATATAGGTTCTCGGAATACCTCTCTTGTATTAAGAACAACAACAACACTTTTGATCCACGTATTAATTTTGAAATACTCCATTATTGCGATAATGGAGACTAAAGAGATTATTGAGAACTTTAACCATTCCTCTGCTTCATCGCTTAACGAACTCCTCAACATTAATAAAAATTTGCTTTTTCTTTAATTTAATTTAAATTTGGGCCGTCTGGCAGGTTTCCCCTGTACTTTATTCCTTGTTATATGTTTCTTCTTTTCCCACTACTTTTTTGTACCAATCGTCTCGACCTTCATTTTTCAATTCAATTTCTTGTGTCCGTCGAAGTTTATTTTAACATGTTGTGGGTCTTTATTATATCTATTTTCAGACGTTGGCTGTTGATATATCCTTAAATTTAATTTTTTATATTTTTCATTTACGTAAGATTTTGCCCGGTTTTTAGTTTTAACCTAACCTTACCTTTTCAGCTATGCTTTTCCCACTTTTAACTTGTTATTTACATTCGGGGCCCTTTGATGGCTTGTAAGTTGGTCTTGGTATTTGCGGTGTTTTACAATTCGTTTTTGAGTCTGAAACTACCTAATGGCCTTTAACCTCATCGCACGTCATTAAAGTTTTAACCATCTATCACAATCAAAATTTTTTTGTAAGTATTCTATAATTGACTATAAGTTTATGCTTAATAATCATTGTTTTAGCCTGAAACTCTAAGGAAACAAGTGAGGAGGCAGTATAGCATTTTTTGATAATACCTTTTAAGACCTACTCCCGACGAGAAAGACATCAAAATGTTAAAAAAATTAAATTAATTTCAAAAATGTACTATTGTTCGCGCTTGTTTCCATATATAGATATTTGGGGATAAAGCAATTAAGCCAGCATTAGATCAAATACTCTTTCCTTTGAGGATGCACACATACTACATTCTTGATGAGCCAGCAATATGTACTAAAGGTTTTTGCCTTCTTGTTCTTTGTGCGCTTTAATATAAATCTCACTCAAAAATAAGTCGTGAACTGAACAGAGTAAGTTAATGTGAATAATTTTTTTTTGAAGATACTAATTGGTACATACTCCAATGACAGAAAATATGAAAAATGTTGCAAATTGCAACACCAAGCTAGAGGGGGTTGGAATTTTTTATTGGGACTTGGTAGATTTGCTAGGCTGTTAACTTTTGAGATCAAACGGTAATGTGATAACTGATAACGTCACATTTGAAGGTTCTGACAACTCTCTGCAATGAAACATCTCATTGGAATCTTGAATGTTGTCTTTAGTGACGAGTCTAAATTTTGTTTAGGCATGCACGACGGTCGTATGAGACTCACAAGACGACGGAATCGTCAATTTACGGTTGGAAGCTGTGGGACATGATGTGCAACTTGCATTGTCCCCAAGACAAGGGATTATTATTAATTATTCAATCAATACCACAGTGTGTAAATTAGAAAGGCCGCGCCACACATTGTTAACAATCATTGTAAAATTTTGTTTAACTTATAATAATAATTTTCCTCCCACATTTTTATCATTTATATATTATTACATTTATACCAAATTTCATCCGGTAATTCCAACCCCTTCTCGGTGTTGCAATTTCTATGTCACGTGACGTGTACATTAATAAATTTAACACGTTGACCGCCGCGTGTGCCTTTTAGGAGAGGTACACAGTAGCCGAAGCCACGTGCATGATTTAGTGAAGTAAGAAGACTGACTATTTAAGGAAACATTTTATTAGGTATGTAAAAATTGCATAAAAACTCAATAAAAGCAAGAAATTTTCTTGTAGAACCATAAAATAAAATAAAAGTGCATAATAAAAATAAAATGCGCAGTATACATTTTTTTGCGTAGATTATCAAATAGTCAGTCACTCCATGCACAAAAATGCTTGACAAACTGAGTAAATTTTTAGTATTCAGTCGACTACCTTACCTCTACGTCCATAAGCTTTGTAGCAGTCTACACAGCGCCATTTACTTTTCTGGCAGGATTTCCTATTAACTTTACTACTAATTGATTACCACTAGATTTTGGCAATCCTCCTTCTCAAGCTGGCGAGCAGACCACCAGAGCGAATTGATCGTTTGAACGAGCGTATTTGCGCAACACTTCTCCCATAATCTGTTCTCGGAATTCGGTAATCTCTATTTCATTTCTTAGAGTATATTGATTGAATGGGAAGTGTGTTTTGGCAACCCCAAAAATTTCAATAAACTGCTTTCTATATCATTTGGTGGGGCAATTCAGAGCAGCTTAGCCGCTTAGATCAAAACCGGATTTACTCGTATTGCAATCTACTACGCACACAGGTTTGAATTGTTTGTCGTGACTGTTTCTAAATCAGAGTGACTCGCTGTGAATGCACACAACGTTTTTGTCTCTCCATCCTCCTACACCATCATTGGGTTCTTTGGTAGCAAACTCCCATTTTCGTAGTGTTTCACCTACTATATCTTTCGGTAAGTGCTTTTTTTTTATACGAAGCGTGCCAATCAAGTGTGTCTTTTTATCGTATAGTACCTATAGACGATAAACCAGAGGTACATTACTATACCAGTTGTCTGTAAGTATATAACAAAATTTGTTGTTTTTTTACAGTGCACCATCAGATTTTACTCTGTAGCGTTGTATCAACATTACCTATGTGAATAGTATAAAGTTATAAACTTCTTTGAAATTAAGCAAAACCTGACACCACTCAATGACCACGAAAGTTGGAAACATTTACATTAAATAGCTGCTCACAGTTCAATACTACTCGATGGGTGTGAGTTCCTCATACCAATCTGCTTTTGCTAAATTGCTACTATAAAACATTTATAAATGTCATCGTAAATAACCCAAAATGGCAGAGTACCAATATCTAGAACGATAAGTTGGGCATATGAATTGGTTTTTGGAAGTTGGTAATCAATACGTAATTAATCCTATACTCGTACAGTATTTATGAAATATTAGCATGGGTCTTGCAAAGTAAACATTGTAAATAAAGTTTGATAATTTCATTTTCAGTAATAAATAACACATGAAAAAACACTAAATTACAGCAATCTTTAATAATTATTATCAGACATAAATTGTGCTACCCAAAAAGTTTCGCACTTAAAATCTAACTTGGCGCAAATGAGATAAAATGTCTATCGATTCGCATCTATACTAGTATCTACACGTAATTAAGCAACTAATTTTACAGTAATATTTTTCGCATCGTATATTTATTATTTTCACCTCAATACCTACAGTAATTATTGCCTAACTGAATTTTCTAAAAAGTAGGTATCTACATGACTGTGAGTAGGTATTATAAAATATAATCTGAAAGCAGTCATATTCGAGATCGCGTCTGGTATTAATGAAACATGAGCAAGGAGAGCAATTTCATTCTAATGTTTCATACATTTAAAATGAGAAAAATTTAAATTTTTCGGGAATTCTTATGATTTTATTTTCGCCAAATATTTATTTTTAGACTTTTATTAGTACCAACTTGCCTACGGCGATTTTACTCTATCATATTCATATCTACTTAGTTGTTTAATTATCGTATATATGTTACATACTTCACCTTTATATACTAAAACGATCATTTATGGTGGTTAATAAGTAATAACCATATCTCGTAACCACTGCGGGAAGTGGTCTCTTGTCAAATTAAAGGGAAACGTGTTTTTGGCGAACTTAGCGGTAATTTGGTATAGCGGTAAACATAATTTATGTCCCACAAGCGGAAATATGTATTAGTATCAATCTAATTTACACATGGGTGTAAACACGGGGGGGGGGGGGGGCTCGCCCCTCAAAAATTTGACGAAAAAAATAAATTTTTGAATGTTTAGTCTTCGAGACATCAAAAGGTCCTATACACGCCTCAAGTATTTGTTTTGAACCGATCCAAAGATTGAAAAACCTTATACCTATGCGGTATACGCGTGGGCTATATCGTATTCATTGAGTTAAAAAAGTGACGTTGAATTAAAAGGTTGATTAAAAGGAGGGGAATCAATCCTAATTGAAGGTATAGAGCTTGAAAGAGTAGCAAGATCGAATGATGAAAGATGTCAAGTTAATAAATGTTATTAGACTTGAGATAAGATTACTTATAAATTTAAATTTAAATTACGATATGTTTCGCTAATTACAAATTGGCATCATCAGGCTAAAACAATGATTAAGCTTATAGTCAATTATAGAATACTTACTAAAAATTTTTGATTGTGATAGATTGTTGAAACTTTAATGGGTGATGAAGGCGAATGACATGTGATCAGGTTAAATTACTTAAAGGCTATTAGGCAGTTTCAGACTGAAAAACGAATTGTAAAACAGCGCAAATCCAAGACCAACTTAAACATCTGCATTACAGAATTAAAAAAGACCTCAATGAAACCATAAATGTTCAACCAAACTTCTTTGGACCAGCCTTCAATATTCAAAATACAACTACATTCTACACTACCATTCCTTAATGTCCCCTCTTTTTCAGAAAAGCTAGAAAAAAACCTTAAAAAATACCAAATTAGAACAGCCTTTAAAAACTCAAATACAATTAATAAAATTTGATTCACAAATCTAAAACACAAAACTAACCCTCTTTTTCCCTCCAATCTTGTTTATCAAATTGATTGTCTTAACTGTGATGCCTGCTACATTGGTCAAACCAAACAAAACCTTCATAACCGCCTTAAGCAACATAAATATTCAATTCAGAAATGTATAATTAACCTCTCACATGCAAAAACAGCCCTTACTGAACATGCAGTTACACATGTCAACAAATTTAATTTCAAAAATCCAAAAATTTTACAAATAGAAAACTCCTTACAAAAACTCCTTACAACTTTCTATCAATACAAAACTAAAACAAACAAACTCAACAATGATTCAGGTTCACTGGGTGTGACAAGAGTACTGTAAGTCCAGCTCTGATTAACAACTAAATATTGAAACAATAAAAAATCGTTAGTCTCACTTATATTTCGAAACACACTATCGATGATCTACTGAAAAGTGAATGTTACCTTTTCAGTTAGGATTTGTTTAATGATTGAAATGTATCACTCCTGGATTCCCATGTAGCATTTAATATTGGTGTAATATTGGCTTGTAAATATATTGGTAGAATATAAATGTACAATATTGTTCCAACATTTAAATGTGAACAATTTTACATATTGGCTAAATATTACTAAGCGATATTATTTCAATATTGGCGAAAATATTTATACAATATTGGTCCATTATTGTTTTGTGATGTGTCTCAAAATAGTAAGAAAGGGGGTGACCTGGGCCACGCTAGAGCCCTAACTGTTATTTCGAGGGACTATTTCCCAGTGCTCCGGTGGCTCCTTCCCCAGGAACCCCATTCACATCGTGTAGACTCGGAAGAGATCGGTGATGCTGAAAAACACCTTTTGCTTCAAGTAGGATTCGAACCATCGATCGCTCCGTTAGCAGTCAGCAATGATAGCATGAAAGTAAATATGATACCAGTGAGCTACGGAAATTGATATAATTTTGGAATTTAAAATTAAAGTTAGACACTATAAAATATGTAGGAGGGCCTGCATAATTTTGATTATTTTGATACCTCTAAATCGGCGAAAATTATCATCCGGCGGATTTTGGGAACGTTATTATTTGTGAATATTTTTTTCATGTTGCCTAAATATCCAGTAACATTGAAAACACAATATTGTTATGTTATTGATAAATAAATGTTGACTATATTTTATAGTAATATTTACTAAATATTGTAAATACATATGTATGTTATACTTATTACGCAATATTGGTGCATTATAGTACAATATTTGAATTTACATTAAATAGCAATATTTACTAAATAGTACAAATATTTATGTTATATTGCTTATAGATTTTCAATATTTAGTAATATGGTACACGTAATATTGATACATTATTGTGAGTACAATATTTGAATTTACATTAAATGACAATATTTAATAAATAATGCAAATATTGTTGTTATATTCACTAAATATTGTATTTCCAATATTTGTATAATTTACAAAAATATATTCCCCCAATATTGGCTGCAGTTCGACAATATTGCCCCGATATCTCTATATTAAGCCAATATTCCGCCAAGCTAACGCCAATAAACGGTGCTACATGGGTAAAGTCGCAATAACAATTCGTTTTTTAATACTACCAACTATATCTATTAGAAAATCAGGGCTGCCAAACTTTACTCAGACAAGTACATCATGAGCTTCGATCATAAATCTGAAATTCAAATCACTCTCTGGTAAGCTGTATAGCAGAATGAGATAGACGACGCAGTGGTAAAGAATAGTCCACACTAACCACTGTGGTCTTTGTATTGGTTTATTCATCTGCTTCGATTGTTTATTGATTTCATACTACTTATGTTCCATTTTTATAGTGAAGTGTTTACTGGTTAATTTAGTTATTGAATGTAAAGGGTAGTTTCATCAAAGTATGCCACAATGCAGAAATGGTGTGCGCAAAGTATAATAGATAGGGGGGGCCTAATTACGAAAATTCACTGTAGATAATAAACGAGAACTTTAGACATATAATAAATAAGCACTAAGCATATCTTAAGTGGCCGCTGCTTAAAAATGTCAATTAATTTAAATTTTGCAATAAACATTAATGCTAGATGAAGCCTTAATCAACTTATAAGATAATATCCTGGCCTTCTACCTGGTAGTGTATGTATGCTAATTTATGATATCAGATATTCTTTCTCAAACTCAAACAAAAACATGCCCTATGAGCTAATATTCCGCTCGGCACTGATTATAGTAAACCTAAGTGAAAACTTATTTTCATATTAGTGATTATATTCTTACAATAATACCATCTGTTGTTTTTATACAGGGTGTAGAATTGGCCGATGCACCATAGGGACTTCAATCTAAAAATCTTCTTCCCATATTATTTTAGACAATTAACTTTTTGGTAGAGACAAAAATTCTGAATCGACTGATATTACTTATTTTTATTTTAAATGTTTCGGAACACAAATATTTAGGCAAATAAAAAATTCCACTTTTACAAAAATCGGCGATACCTTGAAATTGTTGGCGAGTATTAATTTAATAAAAAAATTATATTTTATACTGCAAAAAATGGTTTAACTTAATAATACTAAATAAATAAAAATAACTTCCTTTAACATGTTTGAATCTTCCTGCAACGGTGCATCGGCCAATTCTACACCCTGTATAAAGTAAATCAATTTATATGCAACGTAAGAATGGATAATACCTAGCGTTGTATTAAAGGAAAATTATCTTCTACGAAAAGGGTGGGTAAGGACTTGAACTATGATCCGACGAAATCCTATCAAAAAAAAGTACCTCTACTGCACTAATTGCTTTCGTGTAATATTACCTGGAGGCTTCTGAAACATGAAAAATGTACTACTATTTAAAGTTCTGGATTGTTCCAGAATATCATAAGAACTTTAATCGTAATGCTTATGTATTACATAGCTTATATGATTTGAAGAAGGTCGGACATTAATGTTATTCCCTAATGGTGTAACTTAGATTGACCAAAGTATAGTTTTACTAATACAGTATAGAACGTGTAACATAGAACAGCCCTACAAATTTGTTCTTTTTACTTTCAAACCACGAACGTACCTGGTGTATAAACTTTCGCATAATTTGCATGATAACTTTGCTAAGAAAGCGGTAGTGTGGAATATAAATTAGAATATCCCGTGAGCTAAACATTTCAATTACAAGTTTTAGATTCATTTTACATTTTTCCTAGTGTAGCCATAGAAATTTGTCTTACCTCTATTGTTCCTTTGTTCCTTTCTTCTTTGAATAATATCTAAAGTTCGTCTCTAAAAGTTAACTATATAAACTGAAAATCTGTACCAAGTTTTTCGATCATTTCACAGTTTAATTGAATAGCCGCTTTTGAAATCCAATCTAACATTGTAACGTCATAACCTTTACTTATCCCCTTTTCTTTAATAAGCTTTGATTCAGCTTTTATTAGAATAGTCAGACATATTTAGGAAAATAAATATGCTATACTTATTCAAGTAACACATTTTCACTTCTTTACACGGTTTAATGCCTTTTTATCAAATAATGTAATATTGTTATATGCGAGTAGGTAGAGTCCTAGTCACCTAAGAAGGCGAGCAACCGGTGAAACCCGATTCATGATTCCGAAAGCCGAGTACTGTAAAAATACAAGTCAGTGGCGTATCATATTTTCATTTTTTTATATATTAGATATTTCTGTGTTTTATTAACTTTATAACACTATTTTTAGAATTTGAAATACAGGTATATTTTGCTTGTCATAAAATAGGTACTTAATTACATTTATTGTACTAATATATTTAAATACAATAACTTTTTTTAAATAAACATATCTACAAAAACAACATGAAACGACAGTGACTTTTAGATACGCACCAATTTTACAAGCAGCGTAAATTCGTCGTTTGCGCATTGCCGCGTTCACCTTCTTAGGTAACTACGACTGTATGTAACTTCGTATTATGTAATATATTTATTTAGTTCTCCTTCCATCATACTTTTTCAATACATTCACACACTCGTACAGCATAATACATAATTCCTATATCTAAAACACTCACCGCCAAATAATCGATCCACTAGAAGAAGAGAGTGAATTCTAGTATCATCAAGTCTCACCTAGCGTCCTCTCATTTGCCGGATGACGTGGTAACGTTCCTTAGTACTTGTTTAAACACCTGCTACAATCAAAATGTTTTCGCCTTCAATAATAACACTTATCGTCAACTAACAGGGCTACCCATGGGCAGCAACTTACCCCCTCTACTGTCCGAAATATTTTTAACCTCCTTAGAAACAATGAAACAAACATTTTTATTTACAACCACATATGTAATGCTGACATTACTGACTTTTAAAAATTTTGAAAGTGTCAAATTATTTACATTTCTTTCCCTCTTCCACTTCCCTCACCCATTTCCCTCACTCGTTTCCCTCACTCGGTTTATCTTGTTTCTCGCCTCATTTAATTAAGCAAAATATTCTTGTAAGTTCTGGTGGAGTACCAATATTACAATAGTCTTCATTATCAGAACTTTCCGAGAACATTCTGGCTTTCTAAGTTATATAAATTCGAAAGAACGAACGAGAAATTCAAAACTGTCACTAGTTGTTTATTTTGAAAATTTTGAAGGTTTGCGCCATAGCAACCAGTCGCGTAAACTAATACCGGTGACTAGATATGGAAATGTCAAAACAGAAAAGGACAAATTTTCTCATATTTATTTTCAAAATAAAATATTGTCCCTACTTTTTAATTAATGATGTGGTTGTAAATAAAATCGTATACAAACCTCGGAGGAAAGTTTTCATTATTGTCTCGAGATTTAGTTAATCTCGACGCTACGCGTCTCGATTAACAATATCAATCTCTCGACAATAATGAAACACTTCCCTACTCGGTATGTAATATACTATTACTAATCTCCAGATAAAGGGTAAGATAATCTTGTACAAACGTTATGTTGCTGACATCCTTGTCGTCTTCAACGGCTCGGACCAAGACATTGAAGACTGTTTTATATTCCTGAACAACGTACACCCCAATATTACCTTTACTTTAGAAATCGAAAAAAACAAATCCTTAAACTTCTTGGACCTCACCATCTCTAGACTTGAGCATTCACTTGACATTTCAATATATAGAAAACCTACCACCACGGACCACGTTATACCCTTCCATTCATTCCACCCCCTTTCCCACAAACTAGCGGCGTTCCGTTTTTACTTCCATAGGCTTTTACATCTTTCACTCAACCCACGGAATTGGACTTAATCTACCATCTCGCTTCTTGTAATGGTTACCCCACGAGATTGATTAATAACTCTACACTCACCTCCATCGTAACTTCACCAGGAAAAACCGAACTACTCTACAACTGGAAAGTGAACCCCCCCCCTCAGTTGAAGTACTTCCCTCTTCCTTTTATCGGACCACCATCATACTTTTTCAAAAAACTATTCAAAAAATTTAGACATACACATTTCATTCAATTCTAAACCGAATTTAAATACTCTCTTGATCCACACTAAGGACAGAATTGATTTACTGGATAAATCCGGGGTATATAAACTCATTTGCGACATTTGCCCATTATATAGGCCAAACTGGCAGAAAAATTAAAAAATAGAGTAACGGAACATTATTCTTGCATTAAACACAATAACTTGTACTCGAAGTCCTCTTTCGCCAATCATATTCTTAATTCTGGCCATGATTTCAACCCCAAAATTAATTACCAAATATTACACGTTTGCGACAAAGGGACCCGCTTGAACCTCTTAGAAAACATAGAAATCCTTGCCCATTTTAGCAATAAACCTACTGCTTCGCTTAACCAAGTATTAAACACTAATCCTAACTCTCTTCTTTAATTCTCGGGTTTCTCTCGTACCTTAAGCCCTCCCGTATACATTCTTATTTTACAGCTTGTGACCTTCTATATTACGCATGCCCATGGCCTTCAGCTTTTACACTTGTTGCATTCTTCATATTGGAGCCGTCCTTTCGGCTTGGTTTTTATTTATTTTATTTTAATAATCCTTAGTTGTGTGCGTCATTAGCGCCCTATATTTTTCCTCAATAGGTATGCCTTTTAATTAGAGTATCCCGTAAGTACTGTTATTTTACTCTTTAGGTTTCACTTTAGTTTTTTTAGCTTGATTCCCTATGGGTTTCACCTCCATTTTGCCCGTTTAATCCTTTATCTTATGTTTGGTTTTCTCAGTTTAATTACACGTAGTGATGACGTCGTCCTTAATTTCACCGTTGATCATCATGTCACTAACTTTAAATTAGTAAGTAACTTTAGTGCTAAGCATTTCATCCCTTAATTTTTATATATCACAGGAAGCCTGATGATGATACTATGTATCGAAACTAGTCGCCTGTAATTGATTAGTTCATTATTATATTAAAATATACACGGGGATCTTGCGTGATTTTCTTCTTCTATTGAGTAACACTACACCCCATTTCGAGCCTTCACATCTTTACAACCACTATGGACCCGATTAATTTATAATCGATCCACTCCAAAAATTGAAGTTTGCTCGTTTAGGCCAGTAAACATCGACACAAAAAATCGCTAAATTCGCAAAACATGATGTATCTCTGATTTTCTAGTATGTTGTTTGGAGCCATTAGAGCTATGTATACCCAAGTTTGCAACTCTCAAAAAGTTGTGGAAAAATTTAAGAAAATTAAATATGTGACAAATTAAGCCCAACCGGAGCTCTGTAGATCAATTGGTTACCGAATTATGGCACTTTGAAAATAGGCCAGTTTTTCCAAAAACTGAAAATTTTAGTTTTACACCTTCTGTGCCCAGCTGGCACATAATCCGCCACCATAACTTCAGCTGGCTACGGTTTTCCATTTATTTATAACATAATCAACATGTTAGCAAAGTTTCAGCTTTTGTAGTATTAGTTTTTTTTAACACATTCCCTGCCTACGTAATGCTTGTCATATTTGTCAGAAACCGGTAGACTTTTGTTTATTAAGGCTCTTCTCAGCAGGCCGATACGAGAACAACTATTTGTGAGCCACGCCACAGCGAATATCCTGCCTTAAACAGACACGTGCACATCACGCAACATCTGCGTGATCGGTTTCCCGACAAATGTTAGTATCACGCACACGCTGCGTGATTGGCACTCAATATTTTACATGTTTGGGGGGCTGCCGCAGCTAAACCCCCCGCAAGTGCGCCAGCTGGAAGTCCATTTACTTACTAGGGATGCTAAATAAAGCTTAGAAAAAATTTTCAGCGTTTGTAAAATGACTAACTCTAAACGGTCACTGGCTCCCGGACTATAAAGATGTATTTTGCGGACTATTTAGAGTCCGCAAAACATTCATTTTAGAGAATGAATGAAAAAAAAAATTGTTATTAATGTATGAGATGAAATTATACTGGGCAATGATTTAAGATGAAATTTGTAATTCTTTGCAATTCCCTTTCTCTGATATTAAAGCCCACTATTTCTTTGCCTTTTATTTCAAAAATTATTTAATATATCCCTCTATTGCATCTTGTTCCCGAATGGGAACACAAGCTTTGAATTAAAAGAACATTCTTGTCATACAAAATTCGTTCTAACAACGCATAATGTACTCAAACGGGAACATCGAACAACCGTTTGCGCTACTCTCCAATAAATGGCGCCACACATTTCAGTTGAAAATAAATATTGTTTGGAATGTTGGCGCCTTTCTTAGGATAACCTAAGTTGACCTAATTGGGAAGCTTATCATATTGTTTATATAGGTAAATGATTGTTATAAAAATTATAAAGGGTGACAAAATACCTTTACTTTTACCTCTTCTGCACCCATTATACTATATCGTCAAATTTGTTGATAGAAATTGTTTATTTAGCTATGTTCCCAATGAGGGACATTGTGCATGGAAAGAAGTCTCGACAAGTGAATTTCAAAAATAAAGTATCGTTGATATGGATCCAATAAAATTTTATGGACTATTAAAAAATGAAGCAGCTCATCAATAATGCTATTGAGAACTATTTTCACAGTGATGATGATGATATACCACTATCACAGTTACTAAGATCGCTGTGGTCAGCCTCAGTCAGCTACTTTGAAGAGTAAATCTAATTATCCGACTTGGAATGTTACCTCTACTGAAACTCATACTGACAGAACACAATTTGGAGGTTGTGGAGGTATCAATTTATTACCAACAGAGATTCTCTAACTGAACACCCTGTATAAAATTTTCAAATATTTTATTTCTGATAAATTTTTTGATGCTGTATAGCACCAAAACATAACCTACTAAACCCATAACGACACCCAATAAAGATCGACAACAATTCATTGGGATAACGCTTTAGATGTCGATTATAAAACAACCCCCAACACAAGAAGGTATTGGTCTCACTTGTTACCCATATGCATAATGTTCCCACTCGGGAACATATTTTTTTTTTGCTAGAAAAAAATAAAATTTACAAAGAAAACCTAAAAAAGCAATATTTATGCAACAGTAGAGGTCTTTGATTGCAAAATATAATTTTTCCAAATGAAAAAATTTAAAATCCATAATTCATGCAATAGAGGGATATGACGACGGCAATAGTATGTTTTTAGTAGGTCTGAATTAATAAATGAAACCTGAGGGCAAGAAACCGGATAACCAAAAATTGCCACTATCTGCCATACTAAATCTAATTTAACGCTTCGCCCTTATCTTTATTGAAGAGCCGTAAACAGATTTACGTAACAGGTACCTATAGATATTTATTGCAATACTAAACGTGAACGTTTATATAAATTTCACAACGTCTTAACATAGGTGAAATAAATGTCACGATTATTAAAGGAAAAACGTAAAGTTCTCAGCCACAATAAATTTTTCGTACAGGAAATAAGTCTCCTATAAGTAATTTGGTATAGTCAAAAAGCTTGTAATATTCTATAAACTTAAAAAGATGTACTTGTACACGAACGAAATGGTATAAAGTGAGTGTTGATCCCGAAATAAATTTTCCTTTATATTGGAAATTCAGTGGACGTAAATGAAAAATAAAGGTTTTAAGCACTTAAAATTAATGCAATATTTTAATGCCGAAATGGGGGTGCATTTATTTCAGTTGTAACATTAAAAATAATATCGGATACTATTTAATTTTCAGGAAATCGTAAATATCTGGGTAGATACATTAATTGTGAAGGTTTTTTCCCTTGACACAACGACCTCGTAGTGTTAATGGGTGGTGTTACTTATTCAAAATATAAATAATTGTTCACAATGGATCAGTACACTGTATTAACTTTGTCATGTGGAATTCAAGCCATTCATTCTACGACATTTCAATTGTAATCATTTAGGCGTTGTTCTAAATACTATAATCTGATTTACATTTTGATTAATTACACGTAATTACGCACTTAAACGGCATGATAGATATAGTAGGTAATTTTAATCTTTGTATTAAACAAAGGCACTCAAAATCATACAATTTCTGTTCTCATTTCGAATACATGGTGCTGTATCGAACGAAGCTCGAAAAGTCTAATACATTGTCATAGCCCTTCTCAGCACCTATTGGTAGAATGCTTACGTAAGAATGACTCATAATTTATTGATATTATAGAACTCTTGAAAGTGTCGACCTTAGAAAAGTGAATTATTGGAAGCGATTAGATCTTACGAACGACCCTCTCGAGAATTGCTGTAACTGATTTTAAACGACGGATTCAAATGACAAAATAGACAGGGGAAAGCCTCGTTAATTTCAGACGATCGCTCCGTCCATGAATTAATCAAGGAAAGCCGCCTGCGCCAATTTCTACGTAATAATCTCCAATTATACTGAACTAGTTTAATTGAAGGCTTAACCACAAACAGTGATCTGGTGGCTGTTTATCCTTTGATACCAGATTAAATATGAACGGAATGCACGTTGGGTTGTGGGATTTTGTAATATCCCAATTATGAAACTCCCAAAGACAGTTATTCAAAAAATTCAATGGAGAGGATCGGTTCTTGTTCTCGGTTCAGATTAAGATTAAACGATAAAATCGAAGAATCTACGGAGGAAAAAGGCAGAAACGATATAAAAAGTTAAAGATGCTGCTCTGTCCTCGGTTATCACCTTTATGCCCTTCTCTCTGCTACTTTTCCCCCTCGTCTGGATATATGAGAATGGTTAACAAATCAGAGTAGGGTAAATCTGCGCAAATAATTGGTCTTATTATTAGCAGATTTACCTCCTCCTACACACACTTTCATAGTGAGAATGGGGCTCAGGGAATTATCTGACAGTTTTATTCTAAATTCTAATCTAACTTTTGTATATTTAAAAGCTCTCATCGCGTATGTGAACGAATAACACACAAATTGTTAATATTACCCATGTAGCACCGTTTATTGGCGTTAGCTTGGCGGAATATTAGCCCAATATAGAGAGATTGGGGCAATATTGTCGAACTGCCGCCAATATTGGGTGGATATATTTTTATAATATTATAAAAATATTGGAAATACAATATTTACTGAATATTAGAACAATATTTGCAATATTTAGCAAATATTGCAATTTAATATATACTTATTCAAATATTGTACACACAATAATGTACCACTATTGCGTGTACAATATTACTAAATATTGAAAATCGATATTTAAGCTCTGGGGTGGCGTAAGGCACACCCCCTTTCCTACTATTTTGGGATACATTATAAAACAATAATGGGCCAATGTTGTATAAATATTTTCCTCAATATTGAAATAATATCGGTTAGTAATATTTAGCCAATATGTAAAATTGTTCACATTTCAATGTTATGGCAATATTGTACATTAATATTCTACCAATATATTTACAATGAAATGCCAATATTACACCAATATTAAATGCTACATGGGTAGTGGGTAATAATTACAAGCCCCAAACACAAAAATTTGTTGATATTTTACTACAATCAAAAACTAGAATTTTTTTCAAATGTAAAAATGAGTTGGGTAGGTATATAGTTTTCTGAATAGTGAGTTGTAATGTAATTTGTTAAAAGTTTGAAAAGTGCAACAGCAGCATTACTCACACATCCCCAAAAATATCGGTTACGACCGATGCGTCAGACACTGCGATCGGTAGACTAATACAACAGGTGCAGGACGAAGTATGGAGACCTCTAACGTTCCTTTCACGGAAAAGATCAATCGCAGAAAGATAATATGCAGCGTTCGACAGGGAACTTCTAGCCATATACTCTACGATACGCCACTATCAACACCTACCATCTACACGGATCATAAACCAATAACTTTTAACTACACCGCGGAACTAAAGCATCACCCAGACTCGTTTGTCAAAGATTCGCCGAAGATGGACATAGTAATGCACACACTGCCAAAGGTCGAAAGTGAACAGCCACAACAAACCCCAACCAGCACGATTCCAAACACCGTCCGCCAGATTCGACCACATACACATCGACTTGGTCGGGCCACTACCCGCATCACGCAGATATAGATACATCTTCACATGCATGAACCGTTTTTCACGATGGCCGGAAGTTAAAAAACATCGAGGCCGAAACAGTGGCACGAGCATTTTTTGCCCACTGTATCACGAGGTTTGGAACACCGTTACAAGTCACCACGGGCCAGGGCAGGCAATATAAACAAAGACGGCCAACCCTACACGGTGACAGCAGAACTGATAAAACTGGCATACATCGAAGAGGAACACTACGTGTCCCAACCAACTCTAAACGAAAGAACGAGTACTCGATCCGGAAGGAAAATTCATGGCGCTTCAGAACGTAACTCCATCACTAGAATACGCACCACCGCGCGTACTTTCCACGTACGCACACTGTTAATAATGTTAAAAGTAGTTGCCTTTGACAGTTAATTGCTATGAGTTAAAAAAAAGGGTTAATCAAAAATATATTATGCTCTAACGTAAAAATCGGCTATAGTTTAGTAAAGTAGCCCACAATAAAAGTGTGATATTACCTGTTGTTGAGAAATTTCGTTGGATTGGTAGTGTATTATTAGGTGTTTTCTTTTTGCATCACCACAGGGCTGAGCACATGCACAATTATCACGTGATTAAAGTGCCTTACGTCATAAGACATTTCTGCCTCAGGTTAATATAAAACTTAAAATAAAGCTTTTAAAACGAATAGGGTTATTGAGAACTGAGTCAAATTATTTTTATAAAACGAATGGTGTGTATTGACAGAGCTGACTTAAAGCTACCACAAAATGCAAAAAGAAAACACCTATTGTGTCAACGTAAAGGTGCTTCAGACCGTCGAAAAATAGTGTGTAACAACGAACACGCAGGACGTGTTTTTCACCCAGTTGTGTAGGTATTCAACGCAAAGAAGCCTTGTAAGAACTGCATTTAAGCTCAACATTAGTGAAACATCTACATATCTGATATTCAAATCAATTGGTGGTTATCCATACCGTATTCAAGTTGGACAACAACTTAATGTTGTGGACAGACGTGTACATACTGAACTTAAGGGCTCGTTCAGATGAAAGGCGTTAAGCGCGCGGTTTGGTAACGCGCGTTAACATGTACTCCAAATTTTATTGAAATCGTCCACATGCTAACGCGCGTTTAAATTAAATTTAAATTAAACGCGCGTTAGACGCTGCACTAGCGCCCGACACTTGTCAACGCGCATTAGCGCGCGCTTTGAAATCATTGGTTTTCCGTACAGTTGTTCAGTTGAACGCGCACTATCGATGCGTTAAGTCAGCAAGTCGACAAATGATTTGATGGACATTCTAAAGTAGTTCAATAATTTGGGTTCATATCGTCTGAGTTTAGGATATAAAGTGATAAATTGACTTTCGGTGAGTCTGGTTAATAAAATTAGATGGACCCAAAATCGCCACCTTGTGGTGCGCCGCTGTCTACGTTTTCGATACATCCACAAACACATATGTATTTTCACAGTGGCGCACCCAGAAATTTCCGCTGGGGGGGGGGGGGGGGGGGTTGGTAACAATAACACCTGAACAAACAGGGTTGTTTAGGTATAAATTGTTATAATGTGTGATGTAGCGTAGCGAGTCCAAAAGCGCCGCATGCGATTTTTTTAAAGGGGGCGTGGCCAACAGAACGCTTTTTAACAGTTTCTGAAAATATTATGTGCAATCCATAGTTAAGTTACCACTTTTTTTTCTTGAACTAGTCTTCGTTCGTTCGTTGAAAATAATATAGCTATACCTACGAGTGTTCGCAAATTTAATAATATGTAAGAGTGTATAGGAATAATAGCAGTATAACTATAACATAATCCATATTATATATTGTAATCAAAACTGAATTTGGAATAGGACTAAATACGAAAAAAGCTATAGGTACCCTTTATACCCATGTCTATACCTAAACAAAAACAAGATTCAATTGAAGACATTTTCTAGATGTATAATTGACTAATTGTAATTACGCAACTTTGGAATTGATCAGTGAGTTAAAAATTTCCTTTTTTCTCTTTTTTCCTCCAAGACCTGAGGTTCCAGATAAAAGGGAAATTTCCCTCCAGATGACAACACTGCTTTAGGCTGTTCTTTTCCACACTTCTCAACTTGTGAATTATATTAATATCTATGGCCTGGGGGGGCTATAGCCCCATTAGCCCCCCCCCCCCCCGTGGGTGCGCCACTGCTGTTTTCACGTTCATATTCAAGCAATGCACAAATAAAACTGAACTGTGGCCACGCATACTCAACGCTCAAAAAACGCTCGTCATATGAACATTTCACACAAATCTAACGCGCGCTTAACGCCTTTCTGAACGAGCCCTAATTTACAATGATCCCGAATTCTTTAAAAACATATGGTTTCCAGACGAGGATCACGTTCATCTTAGCGGCTACATTAATCGATTCTTTGGATTTGACCGTCCTGATGTTATTCTAGAAAAACCACTGTGCCAGAGTTACCATTTGGTGTACGGTTTTTGGCCAAGGGGTATTTGGTTCATTTTCATTGCGAAGACGGTAATCATAATTCAACTGTTAACCAAGACCATTATTGAGTAGTAATGGTGAACATTTTGAAATTTAAATTAGGTACAAGAATTAAAAAACATACAAAAATTAAATTTCGGTACTGTTTATTATGGCGGATAGTGTGTATTACTAGATTTTAACTTTCAGTTTTTCATAAGTAGTGGTAAAATCTAAAATATTATGTTAAAAATGACCAACAATTCTTTGAGAGTTCAGGAAATATTTTTTTCTTATATGTGAGTGGAAAGTGGATGTATTTTCCCTATTTTGAGGGAGCAAAGTACCACTTTTTCTCCCTTGGGAATTTTGTTATACTTTTTCTCCCTTGTATTATAAGTCGCTTCATTAGCAGCTTCTAATATTTCGGCTGGTGTATTTTCTTATACATCAGAGTCTGAATTCTCATTAGACATTTCAAAAAGCGTTAATACCGATCTACAAATGATGAGATATTGATGAAATATATTTAATTAAAAATTGTGACACATGACAAAAGCCTTCTTGATGTATTTTTTAAAAATAACTAATGGTAACGTATAATTGTTGTGAACGGAAAATAAATTCACATATAAGAAAAAATCATATATCTACCGCGAGAACAAAGTGAAATTTTCTCCCGAGGGTGATTAATGCCCTCGCTTCGCGTCGGGCATTAAACTTCACCCGCGGGAGAAAATTAATCACTTTGTTCCCTTGGTAGATAAATAGCTATTTTCTGGGCAGGATGTTCTTCGAACGCCAATAGAAGGTCTATCTAATTTAGTATTTTCATCGATTTTTGTGCATTTTAATGGATTTTTTTCCAGATAGTCATCACACTGTATAGTGTATAGAAGTTCACCTTTGCAGCATATTAGAAGATATAGTTAAAGCGTCTGGCGAATTGATGATATGAGGTTGTACTTTTTGAGGTCTATTGGACAGAAAACTATTGGTCAATAAGTATAAGATTATGTATGACACGTGTCGGAAGTGAGTTCCTGTAATTATTTTATAGACGGATGTGTGTGGATTGTTAAAGTCAACGTGGTACCTACTTGTTTTTTTCTGTAATGGGCTCAGAGATGTAATTAATCAACTTCCGAGTACATGCTGCAACGGAACTCGACACCACCAAATGCAAACTTAAAAATTAAAATTCCTTACAATAAATTTAATAAAACCAGTCCTTAAGATAACAAATAAAATTCTTTACTTTTTTTATCTTTTAACATCGTTATAAATGGTGAAACACGTGACTCCTCGCTTCTGGAGCACGTTTTAATAAAGTAAACGCCATCGGTTTCTTGAACATCAAGTTATAAAAAATGAATACGCAAAGCGAAGGTAATAATAATTCCTATCACAATCTAGAAAGGAATAACTCTTATCACAATTTTGAGTTTTCTACTACTGAATATTTAAACGTTCTTTTATATAAGCGAACGTCCAGATTTAAGAAATCGATTTCATATATAAATCTTTTGGCCTTAAGTAATACCACTACTATTCGAGTGCCGAGTTTGATAATCTAAATAAGAAAATCCTAAATTTGAATTGATTTCAAATTCCTTTTTCCATTTCCCGTACCTCGATGCATTTATTAAAAGGATGATGCTCAATGTACTCAACATTTAGCGACTTAATTAATCTTTTAGAACAATTTACATGCTTCAAAGTTGTATTTCTATGAATGAAGCTAAAAATATTTAGTTTTTCACTTTCAATTTGTAGTAGCAGTGAATGAATGAGGTACATTATGCTCACAGCATGAGTTTGCTTTGAACATTAAATAATACATCAGATAACTCTGCTAGTTTTTTATTGAAATTAAAAAAACTTTCACGCTACTATCTATCAGGACGTTATGAAAGCTTCCGGCAATAAATAGAGAAAAATAGACCATGTAAAAAATTTCTAACATACTGCGCATAATATCTTCGTATATGCATGCAATGAAATTAAAAATAATAATGGGTCTCCGTCCGATTTTATAGTAATATAGTGGCTCTCTCGTAATCGTTTGGGTAATTCATATTCTACACTACATCTCCATTAGATTTTTTGGCAAATTTCCAATGAGCGCAATGTAATTAAGCTTACAATTAAATTAATTAAGTTTAACGCTCGATATAAAGTGTGTGTTGGTAGAGAAATTAACTGTGATGGAACGTTTAATTATTGTATTCGCTCATAAATTGTAATGAAACGTTTATATTAACATATTAAAATATAATGGATCATTTAAAATTATAAATCATAATCAGTTTTTTTAATCTTATGTAATTATTTTCCGTTTGAAATGGGATATTTAATCATATTTAAATTTGTTATATGTATAATACTACCTATCTGGATTCTGGATTACGATAGGACGGACCCCGTTACTCAAGCCATCCCATACGTGAGATGAACCTGAGGATGCTGGAACGGAAAGCCATGTCTGGCTAGGATACCCGAAATAGATCGTCTCAGTTGGAGAAGTTCAGGACATAAAAAAATTATGTGTTGTGCCGTCTCGTCGTCTGTGTAACATCCTCTACAGTCTACAAGATGGTGATTCTACCAATCGCATGGGGTGCAAATGTAAATTAGAGTGGAGGATGAGTCCACACACACCGAGCCACAGAATGAGCCCCTCACCTACCCAAATGCTGACCAGAGCGATGGAGTGCATGTGCTTGTTAAATTTACAGTGCCCAGAAAGTATGGTCACAAGTAGCCGCAGCTTCTTTCTAGATAGCCCTGTGAAAACGCGCCAGGCCACGAGACGATCCTCTGAAGGTCTCTCTCACGTGACGGCAGTCTGACATTAAGTTCCACCTACCCTTGTGCTGGGAATGGGTATCTTGGGTTGTTTACAGTTGATACTGTAAGTGGGAGAACGGGCTCTGTATCATAAAACACCTGTTTTGAGGTCAATCGGGCTAACTCGTCGGCTTTCTCGTTGCCTCTCATTCCAGCATGCACCTTAACCCATACGAGCTCGACGTTTGCTACTTACTCTAGTGCCTGGTGACATTCAAAAACCCAATTTAGAGGTAATTTTATAGTGGCCAAGTGTCTGCAGGGCGGCCCTGCTGTCACTGGAAAGTTTTATGATTGGGTTGGATGGTTGCGCAATGGACTTCAAATGTAGTTTTAGAAAATATTACAAAACCAAATTGAGTCTTTTCCCTTCAGAACTGAGTTGCGCAGTGATTTTCAATTTAGGATTAACAGTAAATTCAAATGTAAATGTTGTGGTTTGTTTTTTCTTGGTCTTTTTCCGTATATTACTGATTTTAATTTTTTTTTGGCATTTATTATCTTATTTGTACTATCTCTTCCGCTGTAATCGACCCTCTACCGCGTTATCTGTACGTAATGCCTTTCAAATAATTGAATGTTGCATCAACTTTTCCTACTCCTTACATGTTTCTCATCTTTCTCTCTTTCCAAATATTTGAATGTGGTAAGTTGCTCTATTACTTAGTTGCAGAAGCCAATGTGTCGAAAAACATTTTCTCATGAATTACGTTACCATTTTTTTCTAACTTTGGTTTACATCAATACGTATTTGCAAAAGCATCGTAGACTCTACAATATTCTTGTTGTATTTCATACGTTTTACCTTAAATTTAAAAGCATCATATCACTCTGTTCCTAGCCCCAATTATATACATTTACATATGCTCTTCAACTTCTAAATATAATCTTTGTTTGAGCGTTTCAATTAATTTCCCTTCTTCGGGCCTTTTTGTCACTTTGTCATTCTAATTTTGAGATACCTTTTTACTTCCCGAGTACGAAGTAAAAGGGAAGTATTAGTGTTCCAAAAAAAAATCGACCTATACAAATTTTTACACATCTTTGCGTTTCTGAATACGTAGATTCAAAATATGAAAAAAATTGTCCGTCTGTCGTCTGCAGTCTGTAGTGTGTCCGTACACATTCCTTGCAACGCTCTAAACTCAGAAACTATTAAAGTTATCGAAATGCGGTTATCGCCAATCGATTGGATTCGGGCGAAAATGCTGCTATTACCTTTTATGACGTCACTTCCGGTATAAGCTAAAATGGCGGCACTCATTTTTTTTATAAGATAAAATTGCAGTTTTTTTATGTAGTTTAAGAGTATTTTTTTCTGAATTCAGCAATATATTGTGCTATATTTATTTTTTGAAAAAAATGTTAATACGAGGGAAGTCTCGTGGCAACTTGCCAGAATTTTTCCATAATCATTACAAATCGAAACAAAATCTCATTCGTGAGTCATTTTGCCTGTCTATTTTTCATCGTTCAACAACATAAAATAAGCAAACCATAAAATCTGGCATATGTAATGCAAAATTAAAGCTGATTCTCAACTGTCTTTACAGCTAAACCTGCACCTACTGCTAGTTCTAGTAAACATTCACGTGTTTTGAAGTCTTCCTTTATACATACAACGAACACAAATCGCTATCACTGAAGTATCTGTTGCCCGACATTATTATACGGCTAAGGGCTGTACATTCCATTAGGGATTGTGGCCACTCTTGTAAAAAAGTAGGAAAAACTCATTCATAATAGTGAGTTACTCCATTTTTCTGGAGCCTTTATTATCCTTTTATACTTTTTCTCGATCCCTTTTTATCTTAAATTTGTTTTTTCGATCTTTTCAATTAATTAACCGCAAACTTACTTGCATAATTACTGCATAATTAATTGTAATAATAAAAACGAGTAATTCCACTAATTTGTTATTTTAAATGAGGGGTGCCTTTCCAAAAGGTTGTAAGTGCCTATATACCCGAAAATTGGTTTATGGTGTTTTTAGGTTGTAAGTACCCTGCTTTACATGCTCTGAAACTGGTACATGTACACATCCAATACGAACAGAGCTGTATGGTTGTGAAACTCAAAACGTTGTAAGCGCCAAGTGCAAGTCTACACCAAACAACGTGTTATTAGTTGATATAATCATTTGGCTGTTAGAATGTGTGTTATTTTGTGTGGGCGTTATTATGGAAGAAGTAGGTGATGATAGTCGTAGAGATGGTGGAAGAAAAAAAAGAAGAAAACGCACGCAAACTGTGTAATGTATTATGTTTCTTTGTTTTACTATAACTTACTCTTACTACTTTTGTATTATTTACCTTATTTTGTTGTATTCCTGTAACGAACGTGCATTAATAAAATCGAAAACAAGCATAATGGTTTCTTCGCTATAATTACGTTGTATTATCTTATTCCATGGCACTGCATTTATAACGTTTTGACTTGCAAAGGTGACAAGCACTTACAACGTTTTGGCATTATGTCACATTTGATAATTTTTTCTTATTGTCATTTTAATGTTATAGGTGTTATAGCAGTCGTGGTATTTACGTATGTGTTGTTCAGTAAATAACTTATACAGTGCACTTACGTTTATAACTGTTGTACGGAAAAAAAAACGTTTTTTGTTTCTCCTGAAAAATTTTCAAAAGGGCACATTCAACGTTTTGGAAAGGCAGCCCTCAAATGTAACCCATAGCGTTTCGACACTACGTGTACTATAAGTATAGTAATCATAATGTGTTACCCTTGTACGCATAGTATTGAAACGTTTTGGGATGCATTTAAAATAAAAAATGTTTTCATTCTTATAATTTTTTTTTCAATGATCCAGTTATGATCCTCTGACCTAGTCTTCGTACCTTGATCTTTCCCCTTTTCTTATTACCAACGAGACTCCCTTCAGTTATTATTATGTTCACTACTGACTCATTAGCATTATAATTGCTGCTACGATTACTTCATCTACTGTTTCCCCTCGTGTTTCCCCATTTAGCATTTCCTCTACTGTTTTATTATAGGTATATCAATACATCAATCAATACATAATTAATTTTCCGGTTTTTCCAAAATCTTGAATAGAACCAGCAACCAGGAATCTTATAAAGAGTCTATGAAATCCCAATTAATGGGTTTTACCGACCTTAAGATCCGAAAAGCATAGGAGTGTAATTTGGTCATTTTTTGTGGTGTAACTCACCACTGGCAGATCAATGATTCTCCCATTGGGAAGTAATAGTCTTACGTTCAATTAAAAAAAAATGGTACCCATTTTCAATATCCTTGATTGAAAACTAGTTAATAATTTTATTTAATGTAGAATATTATTAAAGGGGTGGTTCTTTCTGAATAAGGGTTTGGAAAGTTTGCACATCTGCAGTCTACATTAACACTCTGAAAATGCACGTACAAAACCATCTTTTGTGATCAAATACGACTTTTTTTGGTACTACATTGTACCGTACCACCCCCCAGGTGCAACGTCGAAAGACTGTCGCGCAATTCGAAAACCAAATAAAAACTAAATCTCCCGCCAACTAACTGAAACCTCCATGGCACGTGATCGTCAATAACAAAACTGTCAAATGGTAGGACTCTACGTTGTGAAACGAATGTGTGTGTGCTAGTCTTATAAGGATCGATTAGGCAAACATAAATAAAACACAAGAAATGAGGAGAACGAATTGAATTTAATAAACTTCAAGGGTTGCCCTCTCAAACTCAGTGTTTGAGATTAGCTCTGGGTCTTCGCTGATTACAAGGAGGGAAAAGAGCTACAGAAAAACCCTCCAGGATAATTACCTCACCTTCAACCTTCAAATCTAACTATAAAATTACACTCAATTTTACTATTGGTTGCTCTCAGCTTGTGCGATTTTCATCAGGAATTTCATCCCCCTCTTTGAAAATTACATAAATAAAAAATTGGTAGCTTCTGCCATCACCTTTCAAGGTAGAAATCTCATTAAGGCTGTTATGTAACAGACCCCAACCTTCACACCAGGGTTCCATGTCTTTGACATGTTAAGAGGTTGTTTACTGTTAGACTCAGGGCGCCAGCCAGTAGCTGATCTTAAAACCCTGCCACGGTAATTGGAGTTTATGGGTTTATATTTTGGTGTTTGGATAGTCACCCCAGGGCTCACGGACTCACGGTCTCACGGGCGAAGTGTGTACGCTGGCGTAGGGTGCCATTGCACTGTACTTGGCTTAGGGTGCCATAATAATAATAATAATTTTAATCGTGCTAATATACATGTAGGTATTTACACTCGTTTAGAATAGATAAGAAACAGAAAATGGTTAGAACTATCACATATGAATATCACAATGGATTCTCGTCAAACGAATACTCAACAAATTCGTCAAAGTTATAAAATGCCTTACTTAATAAGAAAATTTTAATTTTATTTTTGAAACTATTTATAGGTAGGTCCCTGGTCTGGATAGGTAGACAGTTATAGAACTTTTGAGAACAATAACGAGGTCCGTTTTGTGTTCTTCTTAGTCTGTAAAGATCAGTCCGAACATTGAGATTTTTCCATAGTACTGGTACCTTGCCTGCATGCGGCATCGTCGATATGTGGTTTGGTGATGACTTTGACTGAGGGGGGGGTGTTTGTTTTGGGTAATTGGCATATTTAGATTGGTAAAATATTGATCTTAGGATCCGTCACATAAACAGTATTTCATTGCATAAAATTAGGGGATGTAAAATCTAGTCGTCTTCGACACTTCAAAATAAGATGGTGGCAGAATACCACAAACTTACATAAAAGGTCTTATTACGCCCCCACATAAAATAAACCCTAACGGTAATCGCATCCTATTAAAATGTAACTACATGATAATAATTATACATCTGTTAAATTTATGAAACTGCATAATTGTGTAAAACTTTGCCAACGCCTTAAATATCATGTGATGCCCAAATGCATACTCAAATTCTACTAAAGCCTCCTCTAACACCACATTCCACAAATAGTAAAGCATCCCCAAATTAAGCCGTGATACCTAAAACGTAGCTCAGTAAATTGCGCAATGTTACTTAACTTTACCAATTTTAAAGTTTATGATGGTAGTTACATATTAAATAAAGCTGAAATTCACACAATGCTACACTTCAAATACACCCTATCTATTAATAGAATAATTCATACGAAACAATGAACGAAAATATACCTGCGTTCGTGCGTCACAAACACCAACACTACTGACTAAAACAGATCACATTGGCAAATTGAAACAACCCCTAAATATTAAATCGAACAATTAAGTAAAGTAAAGAGATTATACCTAATTATCGGGAACTTCACACCACAAACTAATAACCACACTTCATGTAAGTACTCTGAGAACTGTCCCTTCACTGTTCCGTTATTTTTTACTTCTCGCATTCGTTTCTTCTCCGCCCTGCTTTCTAGCTATCCAAATACGCCGGCCAGTATTTATACATTCCATCACGTACATATTTTTTTTAAATTCACAAAAATCAGTGGCGTAACTTTTCAATACCATCCACCAAACGGACTAAAGTCTTAGCGGGAATCCTTTAAAATCGAGCGGCCAAAGGCTGGTACATCACAACATAGATATTAGAAGAAGAATTGGACAAGGAAGAAAAAAGAAATTTTTCAGACGATATTCGAAAGCTGCGTAACCTACGCCTACAGTACAGAAATTTGGGTAGTCAATATAATAATAGTACCTATAATAGTATTCGGGACAGGCTTGTCGCTGTAGAAATGGAAAAAAACTACTGTGGTATGGTCACATGCAACGCATCGAAGAAAGTAGGATACCTAAAAAGGCTTTTGGGTACAATGACGTACAATGACGGAAAAGAGGAAGATCCAGATCAGAATGACTGAGGGAATAAGGAACGCTATGGAAAATCGAGACTCAGAAGAAGAAGACTGGCGAGACAAAAGAAGATGGAGGATGGGATGCGAGAAACGGATGTAATATGTAAAACCTCGCAAAAATAAAAATAAAATACAACTTTTTGGGTAACTAGGGATTTCAATACATACTAATTATTATAACAGTGAGTTGACTGTGACACAAACGACGGAAAATTATGTTTAAACAATGGGAAATGCCGTTCTGACGATATACTTATGAGTAATAATAAAAAGGCAGAAGGGAGCTTTATTATATTCTTATAAGTCTGCTAAAAGAATATAACCTGACTTTAAGGATAAAATTTAGTTTTAGTATCTACATCTACACGTAAACCATTCAACTCACGATAGAGTACGATTTTTCAAATTATGTAATTATACCTATTTCTTGCAATGTATATTTTGGTGTAATAAATACAATTGTAAACAAAATGAGTACTTTTCGAAATGTAAAATCAAAATTAACTTGAATCTACATGCCGCGCCTTTCAAATTAAACGAGAATATCCTTCGTCGAAACTAGCAAGGGACCACTTGATGTAAGGATAAAAATAACATTATCCTTAATTTTTTCCTACTTCTTAAACCAAATTAGGAACGTAAATTTCAGATAAAAAAATAGCGCGCAGATGTGTTTGAAATGAAACTTACTGCTTTATTTTAGTATGACTGTAGGAAATTTACATTTTAGTACAAATAAATACATAAACCATTTCTATTCGATAATAACAATAAAACGTATTTGAATAATTGCATGCTAAATGTGCTGGTACGGATATTGCAATTTGTACTACCTAATAGGAATTATGAAATGTGACCATAACAATATTACCTTACGTATTAATTACGACCTTCGTATAGTGTATCTTACCTTTAATTAGAAACTAACAATTTAGAAATATAATATTAAATACATAATTGTTTTAGCTTTTCAGCATTTGTCCCGATCACTATTAAGTATTAAGTACAATATAATGCTTTACGAAAAATTAGAAACGGGAAGTATTATGTACCTAATAGGCCAGTACACCTAGAATTTTTTATATGGGTAACCCTAAACAAAATATTATAAAGATGCGACTTATTTTAAAAAATAGTATTATAGGTTAGGTTTAACATGTAAAAAGTTCCGATGTCTCCGTTTTGCATAACACTTTGAAAATTGAGCCGCCATCTCGATTTTTGGTACTTTTTTTACTTATTTAAGAATAAGTCAAAAAATAACAATTTTATCAAAAAATATGAAGAATACTTATTTGTTCTAAATTAAATTCTGCAGCCTAAACAGTAATTAGATTTTTTTTACGTTAATTAGGTAAAAAGATATAACAAAGAAAGTAGGTAGATACTTTAAAACATTTTTATGGAAATAAAAATTTGGTGTTATTTTTGTAATATATTACGTAAAATGTTATTTTTATAAAAAATATATTTTTTAATTGCTGAAAACGATTCCCTAACTTCCTTATCCACCGGAATTATGGCAACTAGAGACACAAAACTGCGATAATGCTAAGGAAATTAGAGAAACGATAATAGAGGAAACGTGTGGGCTTAGTTATGCAGACTTAAAACTTAAAAGAAACCATAGAGTTAAGACACTGGCGTTTTGTGGAAAGACAACAAAAGTTTACGATCAGGTTTCTCCCATTAACCCACACCAACTTTTTACACGAATATGTGTCTGTAAGTCGGAAGGAAGTTTAAGGGATTGCTTTAAATATGAATTCTCACCGTATCCACTATCTCTTTTCGAAAATGGTTCGATAAGAAAGACAAAAAATTCGCATTATTTTCCTATTTTGATAAAGTGCGTCTTCCTTCAAGCTCCAATTCCAGATGATACCATATTTGTGTTAGATGGAGGGCATCTACTTCATAAAGTTGTGTGGCAGTTTCCATCCACTTTTGGAGACATTCTTGTACTGATGTTACGGTTAAGGATTCAATAATCCCCGGAAAGAGAAGTTTTTAAGTAATTTCCACAATATTATTAGGGCATTAACATCAAAACTTCATAATGGAAGGATGCAAACTAAAGGAGATGCGGATACCAAAATTGTTCAGGAAACTATTTTAAAGCGAGGCAGTAATATTAATAACGTCACATTAGTAGGAGATGATACAGATTTGATTGTATACACTTTGTTACCAGTGATGAAGTTTTTATAATGCGTCCAGCAAAAGGAGGTAAACCTGATAAAGTAACAAATAAACACATTACACATTTAATGCGGTCACTGGGTGTGATATAACATCATGCTTATACCTATAAACAGCGAAAATTAAGAGCCATCAGAAAAATTAAAAAACGAAATACCATTTTAAGTTTAGTACTTATCTATATTTAAGCAATCAGAAACCTCTAAAAATAATATTTTAAAGTATGGGGAAGAATTGTATGGAAGAAACTACCAAATCACCAAATGATTTAAGATTTTCAAAATACAATAATTATGTTAACAGCATCTTAATCCTAATTTTGAGATGGAAATTCTTCTACCAACAAGTGATTCATCAAAATATCATTTGCAAAGGGTTTGTCTTCAAATTCAGGTATGGTTGGGAAATATTTTAAATCCTGAAGAATGGGGGTGGATTAAAAAGGAAGATGTGTTGTTGCCACAAACTACAATAATTAATAAATTAATCCAACAGCCCCGAATTTTATTTAAAAAAAAAATGATTTACTGATGTAATTGCAAACCAGACTGTACAAAATTTTGGGGTTGCAAAAAGCTTGGGGTTTTTTGTTCTAATTTATGTGGTAAATGTAATGGAAACGCATGCAATAACATCCCTCCTGATGTTGAAGAAGAAGACTCACATTATGAATAATTGGCTAAGTGTATGCATTTTTATTCTATTATTGTTTTTTTATTGTAAGTTTCGAAATCTGGATTGTTTTTAACTATACTTTACATGGACATAAACCAATTTATTATTATAACTAAATCGGGTGCGAGGAATCCAAATCCGGACTCCTTTTTCAGCTCCGACCTCATCTTCCTATACAGGGTTTTTCAACGAAAAGGAGCCACCCTTTATAACTTCTAACAGAATCAAAATTTGAAAAATCGGCGATACCCGTCTATAATAATATCGAGGGGGACACTTTTTGACATAAGTTTGAGATTTCATACCTTAACCCCCTGGGTCCCACAAACATACCCTTAATTTTTTTAAATGGCAACATGGGTCATGTGATACGTCATTTGAAAGGTCTTTTGATATCTTGCATTACTGCGTTTAAAATTTTAAAATCGTTCAATTCGTTTGTGAGATATTTTAATTTAAAGTTTTAGAGAACTGATATAATTTGTCGTTATAATAATGCAATATAAAAGTATTACTGACTTTTTAATTTATTTTAAGTTTTATTTCCATGTAAATAAAAAAAAGTTTAATACAATGAATTTCGTATCAATTTATCTTGACTATAAAAGCAAAAAAATAAATAAAAAACAACCATTTTGAAGAAAATTATATCAGTTCTCTAAAACTTTAAATTAAAATATCTCACAAACGAATTGAACGATTTTAAAATTTTAAACGCAGTAATGCAAGATATCAAAAGACCTTTCAAATGACGTATCACATGACCCATGTTGCCATTTAAAAAAATTAAGGGTATGTTTGTGGGACCCAGGGGGTTAAGGTATGAAATCTCAAACTTATGTCAAAAAGTGTCCCCCTCGATATTATTATAGACGGGTATCGCCGATTTTTCAAATTTTGATTCTGTTAGAAGTTATAAAGGGTGGCTCCTTTTCGTTGAAAAACCCTGTATGTACGTATTTCAAACAAAAATCAATAAATTATTTTGTAAACGATCCTGCTAATTACAGATGAATATTTTTGTGCTGGATCTTACAGTACTTTATGTATTTTTTACTGATCTTTAATTTTGTTGTCTTCTTTTTTTTTCGTTATTTGTGATGGTTTTTAAGTTACATAATTTTTTTCGCAAAAAAACCGAAAATTCAATATGACTGCCCAAATTTAGGGGTGTTGTGCAAAACGGAGACCTCGGAACTTTTAGTATGTTAAATGCGACCTATAAGACTGTTGATTAAAATAGGTCGCATCTTTATAATATTTTGTTTGGGGTCCCACCCTAAGTGTACTGGAGTATAACATTAAGTAATGAAACCTGGAGCTGGAAAGTTTCTTCGTAGATATAATTACAGATAGTGGTTCAGTTTAAAATTGTTTTCCATTCGAAAGATCAACATTGTATACCAAATCGATAATAATTTACTTCTGCTCTGGAATACATTATTTTGTTTATAAATATTAAAAATGATGCAACATTTCCCAGAGATGGGATGCCAAACAGCAATATAAGCAAAGCATAGGTTTGCACATTTTATTATTTATTTATCCAAAAAGGTACCTATGTATTTAATTGAAAGTGGAATTTTCTTAAAACTGAGTAGGTAACTCTTAATTCATGATCATTATAATATTAATGACAAATAATGTTGAAACGCGTTGGGTAATATTTAAAATTATAAATTTGAGTGGAATTATTTCATTAATTTATTTTCATTCCAAGCAGTTCAGTACGTTGAAATTTAATATTCTCTCTGAGCTCTCAAGCTTCACCGTAACTATTCACCTGAAATTTACGAGTGGATATTGAAATGTAATTTTAATACCATAACTGGCGGGTTATTCAATTACAGGAACAGAATGTGCCGATATCCGGTGTAACGCGGTCACAGTTACGCTTTTCAAATACACGTGAATGAACTTGAACATGACCGAGTGATTGATTTTTTTCTTTGTGTTTAATTTCATGTTCTAGCTGAGAGTATACAGGGTGCGGAAAAATTACGAACAAAAAATTTAAGGATGAAGAGTACGATGAAAATACGAACCGGGGGTCTCAGAAGCGCCACCTCATGTAGCATTTAATATTGGTGTAATATTGGCATTTCATTGTAAATATATTGGTAGAATATTAATGTACAATATTGTCACAAGGTTGAAATGTGAACAATTATACATATTGGCTAAATATTACTAACCGATATTATTTCAATATTGAGGAAAATATTTATACAATATTGGCCCATTATTGTTTTGTAGTGTATCCCAAAATAGTAGGAAAGGGACACCAGAGCTCTAACTTCCGAGGGACTATTACTCAGTGCGCAGCGCCTGCAGGGTTCCATGTGCTGCGATGGTTCCTTCCCAGGACGTGCGTAGACTCGAAGGAGATCGGTGATACTGAAGAAGGCTTCTGCTTCAAATAGGACTCGAACCATCGATCACCCGATTAAGAAGTCAGCCCTGAAACAACTGAGCTACGGAAACTTATATAATTTTGAAATTTAAAGTCGAACACTATAAAATATTGGGGAGGGCGTGCATTAGGGTGCATCGAAAAAACACTTTTTTCGATTTCACTATTCCAATAGTGATTTTTTTTTGTGGTTTGGTGTCAAAGTAACGTAAAAAAAAATTGAGGTTGATAGGTCAAGTCCTTCAGGTGCCGACTTGACCCTAAAGTTTTAAAAAATGACGTTTTTTGAAGATTTTTAAAAAATGATCTCCGGCAGTTTCCCAATGTTCTTTACGCATTTCTGAGTCCGAAATGCGTAAAGAACATTGGGAAACTGCCTAACAAAACAATGTTGAGTCACCTATAAATCCGTTCTCTACAGTCTAAAAAACGTTGCACTTCGGTTCCTTATATGAATGCTTTGCTTGAGTTTGAAGGCTCTTGACATGTAACCAGGAGTAATACAGACGAAATAACTACATCAGAGTGTTTTAGACTTAGGTTTGAGTTATTTTAAAAGGCCTGCACTGTCAAAACAACCCAGGGGTGGTGTTTAGCAATTTATTGCAAAAATACGAAAAAATCTCAATTTTCGCAATTTTGACGAAAAAATTAGTGTGAAGTCGGCACCTGAAGGGCACATCCGATCACCGTCAATTTTTTTTGTCGCTATGTCAGTGTCATTTGGAAACAGAAAACCCCTATTGGCAAGTGTGAATCAGCTCGGAGATCATTTTTTAAAAATCTTCAAAAAACGTCATTTTTTAAAACTTTAGGGTCAAGTCGGCACCTGAAGGACTTGACCTATCAACCACAATTTTTTTTACGTTACTTTGACACCAAACCACATAAAAAAATCACTATTGGAATAGTGAAATCGAAAAAAGTGTTTTTTCGATGCACCCTAGCGTGCATATTATATTTTGATTATTTTGATATCTCTAAATCGGCGGATTTTGAGAAAGTATCATAACGTTATTATTTATTAATATTTTTTCTATGTAGCCTAAATATATCATTTTACATACCCAGTAATATTGAAAACACAGCATTGTTATGTTATTGATAAATAAATATTGACTTTATATTGTATAACGATATTTAATAAATATTGTAAATATGTATGCTATATTGCTTAAATATCGATTTTCAATATTTAGTAATATTGTACACGCAATATTGGTACCCTATTGATTAAAAGATATTGACTTTATAATGAATATCAATATTTACTTAATATTACAAATATGTATGTTATATTGCTTAAATATAGATTTTCAATATTTAGTAATATTGTACACGCAATACTCGTACATTGTTGTGTGTACAATATTTGAATATACATTAAATAGCAATATTTACTAAATATTGCAAATATTGTTCTTATATTCACTAAATATTGTATTTCCAATATTTTTATAATGTTACAAAAATATATTCACCCAATATTGGCGGCAGTTCGACAATATTGCCACAATCTCTCTATATTGCGCTAATATTCCGCCAGGCTAACGCCAATAAACGCTGCTACATGGGACAGGCATAAACATGAAAATAAAATGTGCTTTGTGAAATTACACCACCTTGCTTTTATTTTGCATGTACAGATTACCACCGTAATTACTTAACCATGTACCGCTTTACGACTACTCAAATAAGAATCCATCTGTACATTAGTAGTTACATACTGTTTAATTTCAAACCGTTTGGGCGTAATCTTTGTTTATGTTGAAACTGAAATCTCGCGCTTCAGTTTAGCTTTTGTTTTGGTTGAGTTTAAAATACCTGAACTAATTTGTTTATTTTGACAGTTTGAGTTATTTTTTTACTGAAGTACCTTATTGTACTGTACAGTAGTGAAGTTTAGTAGGTACCCAATTGAGTTTCAGCACTTGTGCAGTCAAAATAAAAGCAAGGTGGTGTAATTTCACAAAGCACATTTTATTTTCATGTTTATGCCTGTGGCGCTGTAACTAAGCTTCTGCGACCCCCGGTTCCTATTTTCAACATACTCTTCATCCTTAAATTTTTCCGCACCCTGTGTACCTATGTACTTACTTAAATACTTAAACATAGCTTTTGGTTACGAGATTGCTCATTTGCTGAGTTATGATGCCGTAAAGTGTTTCATTCATTTTCATTTACAAAGAAATTAGTTTCCACATGGTTTTTACAACATTTCTGGTAGGTCACATGGGATTTGTTTTACCAACTCTCCGTAGTTGAGTTAAAGTGTCACGTTCATGTTAGTATACTTGGAGTGCTCACTTAGCTAATCCTGAGGAATGTTGGACGCTTTCTCTTTTCTTCGTGTACTATCATATTATTTAGTACAAACCGTCGGCGTCGTCAGAACAATTTTTGCTTCGCTTTAGTATTGAAGTTGAACACATTATCCCAAAGTACTCACTCCATAATCTCAGACTAGGTTTCAGCTTCCACGAATTTTCACAGTTTTCTTTTCTCAGGACAGTCTTCCCTACACTGAAATGCATTGAGACTACTTTTGCAGCTCGAAAGAAGTCGTATACAGCTCTTAGTTGGTTGACAAAATCACAGCCAGGGCCAGGCCCGTTGTAATTATATTCTGCGCCACAATACTAAGGACAGCCTCTACCATTATCAAAAGATATTGTCAACTCCGTTTTTCTAGTGAGTCTATCATCATTTTGTAACAATTTTGGTATAATGTTTCACCTAAGTCTCTTTTAGGCACCTATTTTGTTAATATGTTGTTAGTATACTGTTTTACATCATGTTTAGTTTTACGCTTCATTAGTTTGTAATTGTTTCCCCTCAGCCATCATTACATGTAATCATCTGGAAACCAGTCAGGTTTCGAAACTTGTCGCTTTTTCTAAAATTTTCTCATTTAATTTTAACTTAAAAAAATTGTCCACCTGCGTTACAAGTGTCGTCAACCAGGATTGGTACAATTTAAACCTGTCAAAATGTTTTTACCTGCTATTTGCATCGTAGCAGTTTTACTTATTGTACATAAAAAACATAACCCTCATTACTTCATTCGTTCATTAAATTGATAAGGGGAGGTTGAAAGTGTTTTTGTTATTTTTTTTAAATTAAAGAAACCACAAATTTATGTTATTAAAAAATCAGGTTGAAATGCCAACAGGAAAATAAAAATTATTAACGAATTAAAAAAATAGGTATCATCTCATATTTCTTCCTTCTCCTCCTTCTCTCCATCGCCCCTCCATCTTCTACTCACCGACCTTCTCCTTTTTTATCTTTAACTGTGCGTAGCCATTCATGCAATGACAACACTTTTTTGAAAGTTTTGTTGCCATCTAAGAGTTTCGGCCAAAATAGAAGAAATTTTTTTGATCTTGTTACGATATGTTATTGATTAACTTCTCAAATCGGTTACACATGTACCTACAATTTAATAGTCAATCCTTGTTTATTTGGTAATTTGTCCAGGTGGTCTCTATACAATATAGAGAAAGAGTTTTCTCTGAAACGTAGTTAAATACCTAATAAAAATATACACGAATTACCAGAAATAATGAATATTGATAATAATATACTTCGTGGAAGTTTGAATAAAAATATAGAGACTCTATATACACATTCTAGCTTTGAAAATCCAATGTTAAAGTTACATTGTTACCTTGTAAATATGTATAGTTATACCAAAGACCAATTATTATATGCTCTTTGGTTATACCTTGGTGGAGTATTGATACCTTGTAGACAATTTTGTAAGTTGTATTGTATGATATGATCAGCCCTGTGGAAACGAAATAAATACGTTTATTTTACAATCAAATAGCTGGCTTATCAACTAATAGGAGGACATAAATGCTATCACTTCGGTTTTTAGATACCTTAATTTGTCATTAAGTCAACTAGAATCTAAAATCTACCCAAGAGCTTAACTTTCAATTTTAAATGAACTGATTATATGCAAGAGCACGTCGCAAGGGTAAGCAATTTAAATTTTACATCGTGACCATTATTTCCAATTACAATTGATTCAGAAACACACAGATCATCCCGTCCTTGATTACGTAGTATATTCGCTACCTAGTATTCAAAATTTAGAATTACTACCAATTTAAGGTCGTTTAATATTACAAAGTTCAATGTTATCCTATAATTCTAATGTAGGAAACTATTTCTTATTAATTATAAATCGAAAACTGACACATAGTAACACTAGTCTTGCGTGTGTAATACTCAAGCCTTGGCCAAGCCCGCCATTCCAGACCAATTGACTTTTTCTGACTAAATTTATCGATAATAACGTACTTAGAAACGTAAATTAATTTTACAAAGAAATTTGTGTAAGAAATAAAATGATCTTTGGTCACTATAATAAGTTCGATGCTTGCTTCAACTAGTTCGGCGTTGTCCCTATGGGCACTAATCGTTTATTTTCCTGTGGTTGGAAAAATTGACTAAATATGTATTTAAAAAAAATAGTTATACAATAAAGAGTAACAATGTATCTTTTTTACTTTAACGCTATTCACTTTGTGCCCTTACGCTGACCGATGGAGATGTTCTGCTATCCCGTCATCCTCCCATTAGAATCTTTGACGAAAATTTATCGTCCTCACTGGTTTTAATATGGTAAGCTGAAATTGGAGGAGGACTGATAAAACTTTCAGTAGTTTTTATTCACTCACACTATCTCCACAACGAATCATAGTGATGTCAATGGAAAATTCTTAATAAGCCATTACTGAGTCCTCAAATTAATTTTACAGTAGAAATTAATGTTTTTTAAGGAGATTTTCTGCACACACCAACGGTATTGGTTCGTATTGGCTAAAACCCTCACTTTTACAAACGTAGATACCATTTAAAAAAAAGGACTTCTATTGATTGAATTAAAAACATCAACACACAATAATTACAAAAAGCAGACGAATTCGATGAAAAAATACCTAATTAAAGGTAGAAAAACAACAATAGATAGTTTCCTAGTAACAATTTGTAATAAACTACACCAACACTGTATCAACTACGAGCCTTCTAAATCAACAAATTAAGGTAGACATAATACATCATTTAAAATCTTTATTATCAAAGCTAAAAATATGAGAAGTGGAAATTACTTTTTAACAATGAATTTGAACTCAACAAGTAGGTCTTCAAATAAGTAGTACAGTCATAAACACGTAAAATGAAAATAGCCATTCATTTAATTAATGGCGTTTATACATGGAAGTTAAATTATTAGTACACGGAATACGCCCACTGGGATTAATTATGCATTTTAAAAGTAAAGTAATTAGACACGATATTTTTCTCGTTATGGTTACGCAGAAATACGCGTAGGTGTAAAAAATATTTAGACCATCCCTCATTAATGCTTCGCGACGTACCTATTGTAAACAAGATGTTTAGAAATACCGTTCTGTACAATGATAATTGCGCATACCTACCCCTTGCTTTCAGGTAGTCATCACTAAATCATATTTTTTTTTTAAATTAATTAAAGAGCATCACTTATCTTTTGCCTCTTACTAATGCAACAAAGAAGCTCCAGTAACGGACACCCTTTATAACCCTACATTCTCTATAGGTACTTTTTACAAGTAAACGTTCGGTAACCAGTCTAAATGACTTTACACACCCTCGTGAGTACCACAATATTATGAAAAATAGATTTCGGTGGATGTAATTTCCAAAATGGGAGGCGCACCCCACCGCCATGTACGAATGCTCTCGCTACAAAATTGAATGAACAACCGCTGAGCATATGAGGCGTACACTTCACTTGGGGAAAATAGCATAGTCGGACCTCATCACAAAAATGCTCTCATGATAATATACTAATTTTTATACAGTTCTTCTTGACTACCTTTGCACTATAATATGTAAGGATGGCAATCCGATCAGTACTTCCAATATGGCTGCACTTTTTATGGTTCCTTTTATTTTTGAGCAAGTCAACGTTTGGATTTTACCTTGTTTGGCGTTGATGTTGGTCTGCAACGTTTGGGTCACTCCTCCAAGGCTTCATACATTACACTAGGTCTTCCAGGTTTTCAATGATCACCAGCATGGTTTTATCAATTTGAAGTTGTAATAATAAAAAGAATTGAAGGTTAAAGAGCTTAACCATTCTAGCTTCATTTTTTTAACCTTCATTAAACACCCGCCCTGAATTATATGGTCATATCATTCTGCATAGTCTATGGTGCAGTATACTTAAAAAGTGTGTGTACAGTTTTTCCTTTTTAGAAAGATCCTCATTCCACCACACTGTGCTAGTAGTGTTCTTTCCTATTTGAAGATAGTTGTCATTATAGCCGTTTACAACGGTATACTTAACAAGAATTTGAAGGGCATGTTCGCACTTAATATCTCCGCTTACCCCTTGAATGTTCTGAGGTAAATCTGCCATGAAAGCCTCTCTATCTACTGCGGATGTATCTGTGACCTGAACAACTTTCCTCATCAGACATCCTTCATTCTTCGATGGAGCTACAGACCTACTATCGGAGTAAAAATGCATGGCCTCTGAATTTAGAAGCTTGTATCTCAGTAATTAGCAATCATAATTTAATGAAATAAAGTGCACTTAAAAGACCATTTATTTCTACAAAAAGGTGCACAGTTTTAGATTTTTACAATACATCGTTAATTTTCTGTATCAGTGTATGTGAGAAAAAGCGCTAATTATGACTCAAATCGCACAAGCGCTCCACTTTAAAAATTAATTACGGCTATATTATTGAAACTGAGTGGTAGATACTTATATATTTGAAAAATGTATACTTTTTTGTTAATGCTTTTGAGGCCAATTGGTTTATCATCATCATCATCATCATTATTTATTCATCTAGTAAATTAGTGATATACACATACAACTAGATTTGTCATACAAATTACATAAAAGTCTATAAAAATAATACTTAATAAAAACAACACCTATCTAGATTTAAACACATATACACAAGACAAAACAAATTTGCTCACATATGACGAACATATTGTACAAATTCCTCAACTGTGTAGAATGCATTGACTAGTAAAATTTCTTTTATTCTTGTTTTGAATACAATTGTTGTACAGCAAGTAAACTTATGAGGTAGTGAATTATATATTTGACAACCTGCTATATATGGCGATTTTGTATAAAAAGTATAATTTGGCTTTTTAAAATTAATTTGAAGATGCGATCCAGGGGCGTAGCGAGCTTAACTCACGCCCGGGGCACAATACCTTTTTAGCTCCCCCCCCCCCCCCCTCATTCGAAAACCATATAATATTATATGTATTATGTAAAATATTCTCGCAAATTAATAAATAAATAAAGTAAAATAAATAATCATAGGCTCAAGGTAGGCTTTAAATTTGAGAACAAAAATGTGGCTTGTCTGTCAGTCACAGTCAGTTAGTCGGTCAGTGAGTTAGAGATTTATTAAGTAGATAGTTTAAAACACAGCAATTTTTTTGTTTTGCGGACCATTTGGCGCCGCTTTGTGAGTAGCGCCCGGGGCATGATGCCCCCTTTGCCCCCCCCCTCGCTACGCCACTGATGCGATCGTGTGAAATGATGGTGAACGTCTTTATTTATTGTAAGAGTATATTTTTTTGCGTGTATATATCGAAGAAGATTAAACAAATACTGACATGGAACAGTTTGAAGTCTGTACCTACGTCTGAAAGAGTCTACGACATGATTCCGAATAAGATGAATTAAATATTAGTCTAATTATACGTTTCTGCATAACGAAAACCTTTTTCCAGTGAGAAGATTGGCCCCATGCAATAATGTTAAAGTTAATTATGGAATATACATTTGTATAGTAGACACTTACTAATTGTTCCGTACTTTTTGAGTTTTGAAATCAAAAAATAACTGTTATGTAACCGTTTACAGATGTATTCAATGTTAGGACCCCAATCAAGATGTTTATCGATTTTTGTTCCTAGAAATGTTGTCTCATTGCTGAGTGGTAAGTATCCGTTAAAATTGATTTCTAATTTACAGGGGGTTTTCTTTTTGTTATAAAATTCGATACAGACCGTTTTTTGAAAGTTAATAATTAATCGGTTTATACTACACCAGCGTCTAAAGTCATCCAGTACTTGTTTTATTTTCTTTTCGAGATTATTCTTGTCATTATCAGCAACAACGATGGTAGTGTCGTCCGCATACATAAATACTTGGCCTTGAGATATATAATCTGGTAGGTCGTTTACAAAACACAGGAATATCAGTGGTCCTAGCACACTGCCTTGTGGCGTCCCCATTGATATGTTATATTGCGTCGAAGACGCATTATTAAATTTGATAAGCGTCTATCTTTTGAGAATGAGACAAGATATTAGATATTAGTCTTAAAGCTATAATGAAAAAACGACATCTTGTGTAACTCAGTACCTGAACGTTCGATATTAACAATTTGACAGTAACATAACAAGGTTAAAGCAATTATATTGTGGTCTAACACGATTCACAAAAATAATGTCATTATACATCGTTTTTTTAAAAGAATTTTTGAAAAAAGGATGCATGCACCAGTTGGAGGGGAGAAGTGCGGCGCGCGGAGCAGCTGTTGTCGTACACTATTGCTATAGAGGGCATGGTTTTGTACAATGCAAAAGAATAATCACATTGTTGTGGTTTTCCGCTCGCTGTTTACGATGTGGTAGATTACCTCTCGCGGGAATATGTGCGTCTTTCTTTCGCGATAATTATAACATTTACTTTGAATTACAAGAAAACAAATTTTGTTTTCAATAAGAGAATAATGCAGTTAGATTTAAGTAATATCAAATTTAGCATTTAAAACAAGAATTTTTTCTTTAACTTCCGTAAATTGCAAAATAGCACATTTTAGGTTAGGGCTTATAAAACCAGTTAATCATATGAATAATCAATATTTATTGGCTGTCGACTTTTCAGAAGTATGTGTGCTACAATATTTGTAAATTTGGTAACAATTTATGAAACAATAACAATTTTATGATAAGTTAAAACTGACCGTCAGCCAGGAAAATACTAAATACAGCGTTTTTATTGCTGTTAAGTAAAATAAAAGTTAAACAACTGATTCTACCATTTTGGTTTTTACACATGTTAAACATATATAAATGACTAATGTACTGCCCAAAAATGAAGAAATTTCACCCCTCCGTTTTTTTGTTATGATCACTTAAATTCAGAGGCCTTGCATTTTTACTCCGATAGTAGTTGATAGCTAGTATTATCGATTATTTCTTGCCCATTGCATGTAAAAAGGTGGATCTGTTCTATAGTTCAATATCTAAGTTATTTACCATAATCATAAAGAATATATTCGAGAAGAAACTCACGTGTCACAATGTTAGCATCACACTGACCGTGGAGATTTAGTTCATCTCTCTGCATCTGCTCATTAATGATTTAATGTACCGTGCCAGGAGGGTGGGGGGGGGGGGATTTGTCAGTCAGGTCAGTGTTCCTACCACCCTTCCTTGCAAAGTATAATTGCTGCGGGAGTTCCAAGGTAAACAGAGGTCTATTAGAGGCATATTTTCATAATGTACAGGGTACCCCAAGTCGAGGGGTAAACCGCTGGCCAAATTGTGTACACTAAACTTCCCTAATTGATAATACTTCTTTACTTCCAGGAAGTATACAATAAACTTCCCCTTCTTCCTATACTTCCTCTATTCCATCCGTACTTCTTTGATACTTCCCGTACTTCCTTCATACTTCCAGTACTTTCTCCATACTTCCCGTATTTCCTATATTTCCCTTTACTTTTTTTTCATGTTTTTATTTCAAATATGTGTAAATAATAAAGTTAGTAATGTGGAAGAGATCATTTTATAGGTCTTATACCAAAAACAGACAAAAACATAGTACTCTCTAAGATTTCCTGTCCACTAACTAATAATCTCTATTACCGATTAAGGATTAGAGTGTAAAAAAATAAATTCATAAGGCCCAAGACACATTTATACTGTAAATTACATTTTAAAAAAATATACCGTAGTATTACTGGGGGGCCCCGCATCGCGGGGCCCGAGGCGAGCGCCTCCTGCGCATGTTTGCAAATCCGCCTCTGCACAGCAATGACGTATTTGCGAGCGTATTTGGAAACAATAATTTTGAGGTTATATTATTATGCCGTCACGTGGTCGCGACAAACATGCGCGCGCAGACAAATATCGTCTGCATAGCAAAAAGTCTTTTTTTATATCTATGATTTACAATACAAAATAGTGTAATAATTCTAATGTGGCTTTTAATGTTGTTTCTTTAATGTGACTTTAATATTTTTTCGTAACTTCGTCGATACTTCCTCGATATTTCCTGTACTTCCTCGATACTTCCCATACTTCCTCGGTACTTCCCATACTTCTTATACTTCTTCGATACTTCCTATATTTCCCTTTACTTCCTAACTTTTGTACACCAAACTTCCCAGCGGTTTACCCCTCGCCCCAAGTACCCCCCAAAAATGTATTAAAATTTTATTTTTTTAAATATAAACTTCGTAACTATATTATTTCATTTCCCTTTCTTACGAACAAAATATAATTATGCTCATTTCATTACGGTTTCCCTCACTAAACCTTATAGTTTTTTAATCCCCCTCTCCCTCTCAAAGAGGAAGATATAAAATTATCCAACATGATTATGACAATGCTCACTCGTGAATATAGCAGAACACGATTCCATCCTCTCAGAGCTTTCTCAAGCGCTGCAAGTGTTACAGTACAGTCTTTCAAGAACTCTGCAATTGGTTTCTCTTAGATGAAGTTCAAAATACAAGGGTCCAGTAGCTTCATGGAGGCGTGCTTATTAACAAGGAAAAGAGAACAAGGTACATCTGTGCGTGATGATCGTCAGACCATCGGTGAGTCACTATGTACCGAAGGGGGGAAATCGCACGTTAGAACTATTCTGTATTATTCAAAACAAGGTTTTTGGAATCGTTTTGGCCATACTTTGGTTCAACAAAAGTTTCCTAATCTATAAAGATTTAGATGTACCTACCGTAATTAAATTCATTAGAAAAAGATTATCAATGATTTAAACAAAGAGCCACAGTTTACAGTTTGAAATAAGAGTTATAAATCGTGGAGATAATAGAAACTAAATATTGAATAATGTAATAAAACCACACAACCAACCTCTTACTTTTCCGTATAATTAAGTGAAGACGTAATTATCGGTTATAAAATTGGCGACATGTTTCGGGAAACATTTCCCATTCTCAAGCCTTTTCGAAAAATCGTAATTAAAAGAAGTGTAACATTAAAGTGAAGCTAGAATAACAACATTAAATACAAAAACCATCATAAAAACAAGCTTACCTGAAGGGAGTAAAATTAAGGTTATACAATAGCGAAATACTGATAATACATAGAATCGCACAAAATTTTTATATAAAACTAAAGGGGTTCTCTAGAAGAGAGAACCCAGGTTACAAAAAAGTCATGATGAATAGATGAAAGGCAAATAAAATATGGAAAATTAGGTGACCGCAAGTGCAAAACTAATGAGGATGAATGACAGTGAAAATGACAGCGCAAGGTAACCAACAGACCACTGTCATTCATCCTCATTAGTTTTGCACTTGCGGTCACCTAATTTTCCATATTTTATTTGCCTTTCATTTATTCATCATGACTTTTTTGTAACCTGGGTTCTCTCTTCTAGAGAACCCCTTTAGTTTTATATAAAAAAAATTTTGTGCGATTCTATGTATATTATCAGTATTTCGCTATTGTATAACCTTAATTTTACTCCCTTCAGGTAAGCTTGTTTTTATGATGGTTTTTGTATTTAATGTTGTTATTCTAGCTTCACTTTAATGTTACACTTCTTTTAATTACGATTTTTCGAAAAGGCTTGAGAATGGGAAATGTTTCCCGAAACATATGTCACCAATTTTATAACCGATAATTACGTCTTCACTTAATTATACGGAAAAGTAAGAGGTTGGTTGTGTGGTTTTATTACATTATTCCATTTACCTCTTTGTGATTATTCGGATTCCTTCAAGATAAATATTGAATAGTGTTATATTGCTACTTTTAAGTGTCACGTGCCGCCATAAATTGCATAAACAACCATTGCATTCGCAATAGTAATAGGTATTACACAACTCTTTGAAGGAATGATGAAGCGACTTATGTCACTGCATAGCGGTCACTATGTAGAGATGCTCGACAATTCTCTAATTCTATGTTGTACACTGTGTCCAGTGTAAAATCTATCACTACATTTAAATACAAATTGCACCGAATGTTACTGTCTCAACAATGTATACTTATTACTTAATCTAATTTTTTTCTAACCGTGTTATTTACCTTCTTCTTGTTACTTTAATTGTGTTACTTCGCGTTACGTCGCACAATATTGATGATAATGCTTTCTTTTTTTTCTCCAAGGTTCAGTGGTAGATCAAAAGATTATTTCCTTTGAGATTATTTGTTTCACTTGTTTTAGTACTGAAGCAAATAATAAAGACAATTTGTATGCGCAAACATAATCTATATTTTCTTTATTATAGGAGTTAAGGTCATCAAATTTTGAAATATAGGTAAAATAGGTAAAAAAAAGGAGGTAGGCATGCAAAAAGTAGTCTAAGAAACAATACTTTGTTGGTTGTTGTATATTAGAAAAAAAAACTCAAATGATAATCGTTTATCCATACTTCAAATTATATTTACCTAAGTATTAGTCCAGTCAACTAACAGTTTCACCTTCGAAAAAATCCAATAGTTTTCAAACTTCATATACTCATTTGTAGATGTCTAGTGATGAATATGCTAAAAGTCCTGATGAATCCGAGGCGAGCTCTAGCGGCAGTGGCCGGAAACATGTCACTTTTTTTGGTTTTTCGTTAATATCTCCAAAACTATTGGTCAGAGCTAAAACGTGATTATATACAAAATTAAAGCTGATAAAATTTGCTACAAAATTGGATATATGTATATTTTTTGTATTCCTAAAGTTGACCGAGTTATAGGGTGTTGAAAATTAGTGGTTGTTTCCAAAACCACGTTAGCGCTGTATATTAACGGTTTGCATACAAAGTATCAACGCAAGATTTCACCTTAAAATTATTCAAACATTTATTCTCAATTTCGTCATTACCTCTCCCTTAGGCAACCCTCCCCTCTTTCACCCTTCACCCCTTGGATTAATAGTTAATACATATTCGATATTCGCATTAATACAAGAGGTGGAATAGTATATTGTACAAGTGATACGGCTAGACTAATAGACCTGAGGTCATGGCTAGCGGCATATACTGAATATATAATATTTCTCATCTTCCCTTAGATATCAAATTTTCTCAAAGTAACATTCTCATTTTCCCCCCATTAGTATGAATTTTAGGCTAAAAAAAGTAACAATAGAAATGTACAATAATAAAACAAAATAGTGATTATGTATGTACAATAACTAATAGAGAGAACTATGTACAATAGATGAAATCACTTGACTCTCAGTCTCTTCCTCGTAGAGGGTCCTGCAGTTCGAATTTCATGATCTTCTTGTCGATCCAGGGCCGGCGGAAACGGGCCTGCAAGGGATGCGGCGCAGGCGGGCGCCGCTACAGAAGGGGCGCCGCCACAAGGGCTTTGTTCATAATTTCATTCAAAAAAACTTTCAAAAATGAAAATTAAAAAACTAATGTATTCGTTAACAGGGTTATACAAGGTGTTTTTTGGGAGCTTTAGTTAGACATTTCTGGGAAAGTTTTATAGATAGGTTTATGAAAATTTGAACGTAGATGCTTCTTCTGAAAGCCGAATCGATGTAAAATATTTTCGAAACGGCAGCACATCCCTATTCATCCTGTATACGCTGGTGAAAACCCGGTTGCCATAACTACAACGGTTTTCAAGTATCTATAGAACTCCCAAAGTACCGTCTACATCCGCCATTTGAAAATATTTTACATCGATTCGGCGTTCAGAGTAACCCCTAAGCAAACATTTTGAAACTTTTGAAAATGTATTAACAATGTCTATTACATACCAATTCTTATAATTATAATTACATTTTCTAGTTATTTTCAAATTTTTTCCTTATCTAAAGTTTTTATTTTACTAAAAGAAAATTTGAATTGAGAATTTGCTGAAATTGTTGACAATTTCTCGATGATTCTATGTGCGTATAGTTTGGAGGGAGGGAGGGGCTTCAGTGGAAATCCCAGACAGGCGCCAAAGACTTCAGCACCGGCCCTGTGTCGATCTACTGCATTATCTGCCTAAAATAGAGCATAGCAAATTAGGTATTGTGAAAAATCCTATGAAGGAAGCATAAAAATATAAGTCAATCTTACCTGATTTTTAATTGAGGGTCCTGCCCCTTCAACCTCTTGATGCTCAAATGGTGCTGATTCATTTGCTTCCTCAAGAGGTATGAAAGAAAAGTGTATAATTTTTTGTTAAATTCTATAACATTAAATTGGCTTTCTTGACTATTTTTTTAAGTTTTCTCCTAAATGGTAATATTTATTCATACTAATGGGGGGAAAATGAGAATATTACTTTGAGAAAATTTGATATCTAACGGAAGATGAGAAATATTATATTTTCAGTATATGCCGCTAGACATGACTATTAGTCTAGTCGTATCACTTGTTGTACAATATACTATTCCACCTCTTGCATTAATGCGAATATGTATTGTATTAACTATTAATCCAAGGGGTGAAGGGTGAAAGAGGGGAGGGTTGCCTAAAGGAGGGGTAATGACGAAATTGAGAATAAATGTTTGAATAATTTTAAGGTGAAATCTTGCGTTGATACTTTGTATGCAAACCGTTAATATACAGCGCTAACGTGGTTTTGGAAACAACCACTAATTTTCAACACCCTATAACTCGGTCAACTTTAGGAATACAAAAAAATACATATATCCAATTTTGTAGCAAATTTTGTCAGCTTTAATTTTGTATATAATCACGTTTTAGCTCTGACCAATAGTTTTGGAGATATTAACGAAAAACCAAAAAAAGTGACATGTTTCCGGCCACTGCCGCTAGAGCTCGCCTCGGATTCTTCAGGACTTTTAGCATATTTATCACTAGACACCTACAAATAAGTATGTGAAGTTTCAAAACTATTGGATTTTTTCGGAGGTGATGCTCATTATAGGTCTTTGTTGACTGGACTATATTGCGTGATACGCCATTAATTATTAATTATTGTTCCTTGAAACTTTGTTCTTCTTAAACTTTCCAGATTCTATACTGCTAATGTATTTCTAAGAATGTCTCAAATCTCTAGATACTTATATGTAGCATTAGTGTAATACTAAGTTATCATAATGAGAGTAGTTACGCTTTGGAAATTTCCCTTAATTGCCTCTAACAGTATTGAAGTGTCTTTGTAATGGAGCGGTAAAGATCCTTACAATGTTTGTATAAGTGTTCTGTATACATTTGTACGTATTCCGCAATCCCTATGAATTACCTACTGTTAAAAGATTTAATAGTGGTAGGTAGTTCGATGTATGTAATTATCGTAAACATTTCGAAAGATGTAGCAAATGGTAGGTTAAAGGGTAAACCAGCCTACATACATGTTCGCTTGTAGAGGTAACTTCTAAAATAAAATTCTGTGTTCCAATTCTTAACGAAATGCCAAATATTGATTTTTCATTCCCCTTCCCCCCATAAACTTAATTAAAATGTACCTATAGTAGAGAACAATTATGAATGTTTGTTTATTTTTCTTGAGATTTGTTTATTCATCCATAATTGAAATTAACAGAGCATAGCATAACTACTATAACTTCAAATAAACATTATTTATACAATATTTGTCTGTACACATGCCTATGTATTTTGCATATTAGGTATGTATCCGATGATGCGTACCAATTTGTTTGTTTACGAGGGTACTTGTCATCGATACTGATAGTAAATATTTGCAATTAATATTATAATGTGAAATTCATTTTTACAAAAATACGGAAATTGATTAAGTTCTTTGCAAACATTCCATTTTTTTTTTATTACGTTGGTGCATTAATACTTGAAAGTATCACATTTCTAACCATACAATAAATAAAGGTAAGTAAGCCTTTATTGTGTTAAAACCAATTATAGGGATGCATGAGAAATCATTAACACTATTAAAATACTAAATATTCGTGTAAAAATAAATTAATTTAATTATTTTGTTACGTTCAAACCAAGGTCTTTTTTGGAGCGTTTCCGTCTTATGTAGTTTACTTCAAAATGAATAACTAAACTTTTTATTTCCAAAATATTGAAGCGCAAAAATAAAGGGGGGTAGTCTTATTTTCAGCGCATACGTTTTGTATCTGCTCTTTCAGCCCCATGCGAAGGATGCAGAGATTTAACCTTTTGCAATTTTAATGCAAATAAATATCTCCTGGTAACATTATTAGTATATTACGTAACAAGAGTTGTAAGTAACCCATTACGCACGAAATGAAAAAGTTTACGCACGAAGCCGCGCAGAGGCGAGTGCGTAAATTTTACGAGTACGTAATGGGCTTTCGCAAATGCTAAAAGTTTTTATGTTTTTCAATTGACTAAATTTGTGTAAATAGACCAAATAACGTCTTACGTAAATAAAAATTTGATTGCAATTTGATTAAACCAAGAAGTTTAAGTTTTCTTCTCAAAACGCACGTGTATGGTATGAGATCTCATTACGTGCCTGTTATTGTTAAATGTCATCTACAAGGAAAGTTGACAGTGCGATTTTTGACGATCAAGTATGATGTTATTGAAATAAGCATAACTTTGTAAGGGTTGGGGCCACTCGTTCTGTTCATCATATGCCACCATTTAGTTACCACCATGAATACAATAAGTGTGGAACACAGACCTTACGCAGTATGAGCATTTTTCAATAGTGACGACAGTGTAGTAGACAGGTAACGGAAGTTCAGATTTCGTATAACAATTCCAACACCTAATACCACATTGAATTAGTGGAATTGTTTAGGACTCCACCATGCAGAAAACTGGAGGATTCGTACACCAGAAAATGCGATAATGGTTAGATAAACAATTGAGGCCAGCACATGGCGTTTTGCATGGAAACGCGCGTGGGCTCGTAGAATATCAGTACGGTGGATTTTGACAAGAGAGCTGAAGGTACATCCATATGAAATTACAACACAAAAACTATTAGCGAGGGATCACATCCCACATTGGGGACAAAACCACACTAAAACTCAATAAAATTTATATAGCATGATTCATACGACTACTGCCTAATCTTATAATTTTCTTTGCCACTAAGTTATTATCACAATTATAAAAATTAGCAACTACCAGAAAAGATTGTCCTTGAAAACGAAACAGGAAGGTTAACCGAATTGCAGTAATGATTATAGCAAAGAAAATTATAAAATCAGAGATACATGCATACACCGGCGCTTAGAGAGAGAAGCGTAACATTCTAATGAACTGGCACGCCACACGCTTGCTGTTTGTAGCCGTAGCGGTGGTGTAAATACTTCAATTAATTAAAAATTGTTTTCCAGAAACGTGACACAATTTTGGTTTCTAAATGAGTCTCATTTTATTATTCATATTACAACGAAGACGTTCGTGTAAGTCTAATGCTCCTACGACCTACCATTCCCGAGAATGCAATGTGCTACAATATCCTCTGTAGCGTCTATAAAAATCAAATTTTGATAATACCATTTTACAATCATATTAACAAAGGTTGAATCTACAACATACTAAAATTTTGTTCGATTTGAGCGAGTAGTTTTGTTTTTATGTAACTCTAAACTTAGCTAGCGTGTCGCAAACCCCGAAAACGGGCACTTTGCATCGTTCGGCCGTAGAAATGGCCCTTAAAGTGCATTTTAAAAAAAAGTTGTTACTTCTAAATAACGTAGAAATAAATAGGCTTTAATTTGATACCAAGCTCATTCGAATCAGCCCAATAGTTATTTTTTTATTCAGCTTCAAACTCGAGTATATATACTTTTTGCGCCGACAGTATGCAGTGTGTTTTTTAACTTCAATCTTTGAGATGAGCCGTTTCCATATTAAACTCTTCCCAACTTTTGAGTGCAATAACATTCCTGTGGCGTACATTATTAATCGATTATATGGATCAAAACATTCGCTTCAGCTATTACATATTGGCCACAGTAACTCACAGAAAGAGAATCCGCAACAAGGTACTGTAGTTTATTTCCGATTCAAAGATTTCTCTGCAAGTCCAATGTCCAAATGTCCAATATCCAAAAACCGAATTAGTACTGATGGCAAGACGAAAGTAACAACAAAAAATCGGAAAAGCGGTAGGATGTCTGGCAATCTGTAAATATAAAACAAGTGATTCTAGATTCTGTAGTAACTTGAAAGATTTACTTATCTGCAAGGGTTTCAACTTTTCAAGACACTTGGTAAGCCAACAGTTTGGAGAAAAGTGCGAGGATTCTAAGGAACTCATCTGGTACAAGGCAAAGACTGAGGAGAGCATGAAAAATGTTCGTGAAGACGAAGAACCAAATGAAGTGTGTGACTGCCTAGAAGAAGTTTGCTTCGTGGGAGCCCATAACTAGTTATAAATAAAAAATAACTCTCAGTAAATTCGCCCAAAGCCACATATGGGATGCGGTCCTGCTCTTTATTACTTCTTTTAAGCAAAATTTAATGGAAATTCTTTGATTATTGTTAAATACTCGTCGACCACATCGAAAGACATTGACTGTCAATAACAAATGTTAATATATGTCAAGAACAAGTGACACCAACACAACGAGAACAAAGTTGTATTATCTCCCAACTTCAAATTTTGATCCAACCTTGTGTGATAAATATTTATTGCAAGAATCGTTCATCGTAATTAACGATTTTGTTTCTATTGTTCTAGTGTTAATTGCTATGGTACTATTTTTTATTTCCGTTTTAGTATAGTAAATACTCAGCTGCTTTCTATGCAGAAAAAATTCCTTCCTATAAGGAAGTTTTAGAAATATATTACAAAACTTGGCACTTAATCAACATCGATTTACAATCACTAACACTTGGGAAACCCAAGTCGACACACACCTGTCCACTTCTGTACTTGATCGTATTCTTTCCCACTGTAATTCCACGAGTAACTAAATTTATTAGCGTAAATGATGTCGGGTTTTATTGTTCGCGAACGCCGCATCGTTTTCCTTACCAACCCTCTTTAATCTTGCTTTTAATAACATCAATGCGTCACATCAAAGGAATATATCCGGTTATATTTCATAATCCCTTCCTTCTCAATTCTTGTAATAATAATTATAACTACACTGGAAAGTTCCCCTTTCTGTATTATTAGAACTATAAGTTTTGCGAAGCAATTTTAACAAAGGCAAACGTTTCCTCTAGAAATGAGTTTCGAAACTACAATCACCAAAATAACTTCTAGGGATCTTATAGGTTACCGAACACTGGCATAAACGTTAATTAAAAGTTAGAAGAAAACCGTTCTTTTCCATAGGTACCTACCTGAAAGCTTATTGGGTGTCTCGCCACTCATATTGTGCGTTCTCAAATTTAGGTGTATTTTATTCACAAATTTAGGAATATATTGAGATAGGCGCCCTTGTTAGAAAATATTTTACGTATCCATATCCACTTACATTATGCATTAAAAATAGTTCGATAACTAACCCATTAGTAAACTTTATTGGCCACTTACATAATGAGAAGTAATCATATTGTTTCTCCATCAATTAGCAACAAAAATTAGTATATTATTCAACAATCATGTAATGATAACTATTACTCACGAAGATGTAGTTTTCCACACGAGCCGCTAGCCACACGCCGAGTTTGGCCTGTACAGTAGGCAGGCCTGCGCAGTTATTCACAATAGTTTTTTGAATAGGATTTTGTGAACTGTACAATCCACCGGCGGCGTCAAGGTCATCACCAAACACGTTGACAAAAATCTTAAGGTTTGGACTGCCCAGTCCGCGCCTTGAGGAAAAACTGTATGTGTGTGTTCAATGTGTTCAACATAAATATAACAAGTGATACATCAAACTTTATTAAATTTCACTCTCTTTTCAAAAACCCAAAAATATACAGGGTGGTACGTATGAAAAAATGTAGTTTTAGGGTCGTACACAAAAAACCAAACACCCTGTACAAAAACTATCTATTGCGATTCTACGTAAAAAGTGCTCTAAGAAAGATTTTGCCGAAATCAATTGTCTTTAATAATAAGAAAGTTATGGAGCATTAAAGAAATCGACCAAATTCGAGAAACGCGCCCTAGCGTCCAAACGATTAAAGATAGCTGAATTCTATTTGCGCCAGTAATTTTCTCATTAAAATTGAGCTCCAAACACCTTGGTCCATTTTTTTCTATCTCTTAAAATAAACCGGTATTGCCATAAGAAAGTGTCCAATTTGAACCACCCTGTACAGTATTTCAATGCGAAGGTACGCTCATCATACCTTTCCTCTTATTTCATAAATGACCTTACAAAAGGGCCTTCCAATTTTGCACGACGTAGGGCTTCGGTTTTTGCCGTTTATCTCGAAATCGAAAGCGACGTCCTCAGGGCTTTCTTACGATACCAAATTCGTCGAAAAACTCATAAATTGAGGAAATTATTAGAAAATCCGCGAAACTTTTCGACGGCGGTGTATAAGACGATCGCGCGACGACAAAAGCACAATTTTGTCGCTTTTTTCCGGTTTTTTCTCTTTTTTTCCATTCCACATCGTAAAAGACGTTTCGGGCTTTCGTTTGAGGGGTACATTTTGGACAAATCGTACGCAGTTTTCGACGTAGAATCGAAATTTGTGATAAAAAAAGGTTCCTATTTAAGATTTCCAATTTACCACCAATTTTTCTATACGATGCGTATTTTTCGAGATATTACAAAATTCCAAAATTTCATGTGCACATATCACATTTTGTGTGTATTCTTCCTATGTCCCACTCAGCCGTGGACACCCTGTATGTAAAACCCCATTCAATAAGTTTCAATTCCAACTTCGATCTCGTTCATGTGACTACCGCGAGCACGATGGCAGTGATCGATTTTTTCGAGCCAATTTTCCACCACTCTTCCACACATATCGGCCGAAACGTTGACAATTCCGCGATCGATATTGTTCCTGAGTTCTTCTAACGTTGTTGGCTTGTTGGCATAAACCAACGACTTAACGTGACCCCGTAAACAAAATTTAATAGCGTTAAATAGCATGAACGAGGAGGCCATTCGAGTGGATGATTTCCCGAAATTACGCGATTACCGAACTTTCTAGCATGTGTCGCAATCTTCTCGAAACCACAAATCGCTGATGTCGGTCCAAATTCTAGTCAAAAATAATCTTGCAACATGCCACGATAGCAAAATCCATTGACCGTAATATGGCGATTATCTCTCGGATTATCTTCATTCACGAAGAAATACGGTACAATCACACATCCGGCATGAAATTCACTTTTTGTATGCAATGGAGTTTCTTGAAGCACATGCGGGTTTGTTGCTGTCCATCAATAACGCATAATTATGTTAAAAAATGAGCTTCATCGCTGACGTTAATTTTTCGATGAAATTCAGGATTTTCTTCAAACTTTTGGGGAAGTTTCGGCGCTTCAAATGATCAGAGGCTTCAGTTCTTGAGTTAGTTGGATCTTGTAAGGGTGTAGGTTAAGATTCGTACGCAAAATTCTCCACAATTTGTGTAACTGTGAACGGCGTGAAATCCACTGATTTGGCTAATTTTGAACTGTAGCACTTACGGCAGCAATATTTTGGATGTAAGTGCTTATTTGATCTTTACCTGACACTGCATTTCTTCATTTATAATTTAGAACGTTATCACTTTGAATTTTTATTCAAAACCAAACTTTTAAACTAAACAAAAAAAACTTTACATCTATACTCAATCCAACGAGGGAATGGACTTGTTTTACATTGACGACGAAAGTGCGAAGAGTGTTTAACGAGCCACACAGGACCGTCATACATATAATCGAGCCCTGAGGAGCCACTGCTGAGCTAATTGCGCCAAGGTAGGGATTGAATAGGCGGAGATTCGACCGAAATACAGGAATTTTCGTTCGAGCGCAAGCCCATTCACTCGTTGGATTAAGTATGGAGAAGTGTAACTAGGTATAGCTTGTATCAATTTATATTGTCTTGAAGCTTGCCTCATAAAAGGATTTATTTTCGGGTCTGCATTGTTAGTAGATAAACACGTTGTAAATGCCTACCTGATTGACATAACAAAGGGGACCTCTCGGTATTTTATGACAGGGCATCAGAGGCGGACTAAGGTAAAAATATTAATATAGCAATTTCTTTTCAAGGCATCCGTTTTATTTTAAATAAATTACGAGTTTTAAACTAAATTATACGATATAAAAATTACTCGTATTATACTTACAACAACAAGGATTCTTAACGACTGATACTAATTAGTAATTATTAATTTGAATTGTTATAGCACTGGGTGACGCATACCTAACCCAACCCTGAGTGGGTTGGTAGGCATTTACAACGTGTTTATCTACTAACAATGCGGATTTTAAAATAAATCCTTTTATGGGGTGGGTTTCGGGGCGATATAAATTGAGACAAGCCATACCGCCTCACCAGATGTGGCTTTTGCTTTGACTAATATGGCTCAACTGGTTATGACATGATCAATATTAGCATTATGATTCTTTCGAATACAGTCCGCTTCTCTGTAGATTTGCTTGTGGATAGACGTGGACAAAGTTATCAATTATCATATAGTGTGGATATGGGCATTGACTTGTTGCCGCCGACTGTCACAAAACGAGTCTTGTCGGCCACACGTGAAAGTATTTTTATCAACTACATCAGTCAGATTTCGTGAGATGCAAGCCGTATTTGGGTTTGGTGTACATGACCATCACAAAGTGAAAGTATACGGGAAGTGTTCCTTTACGTATCTAAAATAATATAGAAACGATCTTCATTATTTCATATGTCCATCGTATCCTTAGTTGCACTGTATGCCACCTACAGAAAGAGATACACCGCTATATTTGATAGCGTTATATTGATTAAATAATATTCAACTTACAGATTCATTTTCTTAGTAGTGATTCTTGATTCTTGTTTTGAAATAAAATGTAACGTAACCGATAATTCAGAATCTGCTAAAGTATCGAAGCTGTGAAATCTGTAAAATAGAAACTCAGTGAAACAAAATCAAGCCGAGCGCGTTTCAACACTACCTTTCAATTCTAAGATCGTTGGGTACTATTGTGTCAGTGATGTAACTTTAACAATTTTGATTCATGTATGGTTTGGGTGGGGAAGACAGGTATTCGTAGAAAATTTGAACCTGCAGCATGGTAATCGAAACATTACGTTTGAAACTTTGTAACAAACGTGCAACTGTGCATCTCTAAATAAAAGTACAAAAAGAGCCATTTTTGTCATAAATATGTGTACTTAGTGCATCCCTATCAGTTCATCCAAACACTAGGTATGACTGTATTATTGTGTTGAGAATATTTTAACGTTTATGTAAATTAAAATGTCAATAACCATCACGATGGAGATTTGATTAACATAATATGGCAATTAATTTTAAATATAATTTCGCTAAACATTAAAAGCAGCTGCCTATAGGTACCTACCTAACTGTCAAATTACCAAAGTTTAAAAGCAAAATGGAATAAATTTTGAAACCCATCGAGTAAGAATGTGCAATTTAAATCTTTTGGCCGTCAGTACTACAGTACTAAGTAGTTTTTAACGAGCTCTTATAACTCTGGAGTACGTATAAGAACTGTAATTGGAGAAAAAATAAAATTGGCACTGTTTATAACACGCACAATTTGTTTTCATAAACTTTTTTCTAGTGGTTTGAGCGTGATTTAATTTATAATTTCTGACATCTAGCTATTTGAAATATAGGAACTTAGGCCCTTGTTTATTAGATCGTGATTCTGTGTTCCCAGAGGAAATTAAGCTTTTCGCATTTTTACATGTACCTATAATACGCTTTTCTGTCAAATATTTCACCACATTACACATTCACAAATAATATACTAACACGTACCTTTTCCTTTTGTTACAGAAATGATTAGGGATGTCGCAAGATACGACACCGGAAACATTTTTCTCCAACAACTCAACTATAGCAATTCCGGATACTGGAAAACATTTTCAAGAGCTCGCTTTTGTAGCTTTACTAAGTGTAGTTATTGTTATAACTGTTATTGGAAACACATTAGTGATACTTGCTGTACTTACAACAAGAAGATTGAGAACTGTTACAAACTGTTTTGTCATATCGTTAGCAATTGCGGATTGGTTGGTTGGAGTATTTGTTATGCCACCAGCTATTGCTAATCACTTAATGGGTAAGATACTTTATATAAATATTATTTCGATGCATCCATCTTAATTTCCTTCGGTATATGTATACACTCGTAATAACAGTGTTTTTAACGCTAACCACATTAATTTATTTTAGTAGACATCTGCTGTTGTTGTGAGTGAATCCTACGAAACTCTAGAAAGGACAAGTGTGAAATAATTTGGGCAGGTTAAGTCTTGTAAACACTCATCTGACGTTTTGCAACAAATAGTGTTTATAAATGTCACACCGAACAATTTATTTCGTTTACATGGTATACAGATGAGACTTTGAAATGGTTTTTGTTGTGAAGAATCCGTGCAAGTGTCAAGTGTGATCGGCGTGCTGGCATTCATTTTTGTGTGCCAAAGGTGTGCAATGATTGCTTAGGGCTTACAATACCGGAAGAAATTTTGAATACCGGTTTTCGGTATTCAATCAAGTGAATTCCGGGATCCCGGTATTGGTACCGGTATTGACTTTTTTTACTGCTGAAACTATAAAAGAAAAATAAAAAACGCATATAGCTTCGGAATTCAAAGTTCAAAATTCCAAATTCAAAGTATTCAAGTTATTCAAAGATATAAATCCGCATAAAATTGAAAAATTGTGTACCTATTCAAAATAGAAATTTGAAATAAAAAATTGAAACTCAAAATATTAATGCTAATGAATCCTAAGTTATAATTTGAAAATTCAAATTTCAAAATTTGAAACGCCAAATATTACTGCTACTTAAAGTTATTAAAGTACTTAAACTTATTAAATTCAAAATTGAAATTGGAAATAATAAACTCGCAATTATTATTTTGTAAATTCTTAGCTCAAAAATTAAAACGTAAGTAATAAAGAAAAATTGGTACCTAGTGCCATTTGAAAAATCAAGTTACCATTTATAGAAATTTTGTCAATTGACATAGTAATTTCTCCGAACACAAGAAGATTTCGGATTTGACCGTCCGGTTTACGATAGTACATTTCATGTTTTAGTAATATCGCATCGTCACCTTTTAAGCTTTGTGATCCCTGCGATATTCAATTTTTTTGACACATGCGGCCAAACGATTCATTTTAAGTAGATACTATGTATGATACATAAAGTAGCACTAGAATTGACCAAGGAATATACAGGGGGTTCCATTAAAAAAATGTAACTTTGATATAATCATCCTCTATAAATTTTGCGATTCAAGTGAAAATATTTTAGATTTGTAGCCTTACCATATCCTATGAACGACATGTTCGTTAATAAACCCAGGGTCTTCCATCCACAAACTATTGGCCCACCCTGCATATGTACAATATTTTGCACTATAAATAAATATCATTAATCCAACATATTTTCTACTAAAATAAACTTAAAATAATACCAAAATACCTGTATTTACGTATGAATACCGGTTTTAAATACTGCATCAATTTTGTCCGGGATCCCGGTTTTCGAAATCCCGGAATTCCGGTATTGTAAGCTCTAAACTTATTCATACCCGAATGCAAACAGTTACGGAATTGCATGAATTTCGTGTCGTGAATCTGAAGTTTGCGAGTACCGAAATAGTCGGAAGCACATTAAACATTTCAAAAAAGCTGACACTGTGTAATGTAACAGGCTACAGACAATCTCGCTTGGGAGCTTTTAACTGTTTAGCTAACCAAACGTCATCGCAAAAAAACTCTCGTAATGAGATCGTAGTTGTAGAGGTGGTTCAGCATTCTCTTCTAGTGTCCTTAGATGAGCAACAATTATTCGTTCATTGACATATTTCTTGTTACAATCCTCATGCGCTTCAACAATAAAATGAAAGATATGCTGGGCATTCACAGTTAAACAACTTCTAGCTCGACATGACAAAAAAGAACAATTAGAGGAAACTGTGTCAAGGCATTTTCCTAGAGTTCTGATCAGCATTATTTTTTACACCTTCGCGATGGCGGGATGTATATTATTTGATTCCAAGGCAGTTTCTGGCATACACAAAGTGTATTCAGGGAGTTAGTCTGTGTTTACGTTTTCTGGCATTGCTCTGTATATTCTTTTTTAGGGAATAACAACTGTTATTTAAAGTAGGGGTAGATCTTATTCTTAATTTTTCCAGTACAGTTTGATTGGTTTTTACTCGATATGTCGCTCGTTACTCTTTCTTAAGACCTATATGCATTGCCTTGGTGACTTACTTCGTTAATTACCTCTTCGCACTACTATCGCAGTAAAAACGCAGCGCTCCTGACTTTGAGTCGTCATAATGAAAAAATTGGGGGGGATTAAGCGAATTTTTTTCGAAAACATACTTGAATAGAGAGTTTCATCCTTGTAGGAACATTTCTCAAAAATTTGTTTAAAACCACAGGAATAACGGACACACGAATAAATATGCAAGTACGTAACAGCAAGTTCTGTATCGATTTTTAAGTTTCGTTAAAATGTTAATGACCAAAAACATACGAGGGCTAGAGCAAAAGTTATGGCAACTATTTTTTTTCTTGAAGATACCAGTCCGGTTGGAAAATGTGACGTATACAGACGAAAGGGCAAGGTATTAACTACATGTGTGGACAATGAATAACACTGAAATATCGTAAGACACTAATTTATTACGGTAGTATACAAGGCAATATAGCCTTCATGTTGCAAAAGAATGACAACCCAGTAGTTACACATAAAGTTGACATGACAAACCTGGACCTTAAGACCCTCAAAGTAGTCGCCTAGTACTATCACCACACGCTGCCAACGATGTGGGAGGCGCTGAATACCATCAACCTCAACATTTGCCGCACCATGTGTGAATCGGGTCACCTGTTGCCAGTATTGTCCTCTCGTGTTGCAAACCGCCTACCACGTAATGGGTCCTTAATCTTTGGAATGAGATCGAAGTCATATGGCGAAATGTCCGGAGAGTACGGTGGGTGCTCCACTTCTTCCCATCCCAGTCTGTAGCTGCCCTACGCACTCTGCTTTATGTGGTCTTACATGATTATTGCGCTGTCCACACGATCCTGACGTTTATCCCGAACGCCACGTTGTGCCTGTCGCACCAGGAAGTCTCTGTAGTACTGTGCGGTCACTGTTCTACCATGAGGAACAGGGCCCGGACGTGCGTAGGGCCCGGATAAATCTAAAGTTTTAAGTTTATTAATTATAGGTATCAATCGATGCATTTAATATTAAGGAATTAAGGTGTATTTATTTCACTCACGACTTCCCTTCATAATAAATACTGTAAGATACAACAACCTTAAATAACAGGAAAGTTAAAATCTGAAAAGAAGGTATAATAATAAGAAGACACCCTTTAACACGTTTGAGACTAAAATTTATTACTGGTCATATATTTTTAAAAGAGTTTATTGCAGATTGAACATTTCCTCGTCCCTTTCTAAGTAAATAACCTTTGTTCTTAATTATTCCGACACAAGAAGGGTTTGTCAATCAGGGGCGTAACTACCATGATAACTATCAGCCCGGCGGAACCCGGGCCTGTGATCTATGGGACCCGGATGTTACGGGACTAATATTTGTATTTTCGTAAACATTCCTCTTAAATTGCTGAAAACGTATTTAAAAAAAATTGCAAAATGTAAATTTTATTCTCCAGCAAATTAACAATAATGTGAAATATTCCAATTATGGAACAAATTTTTATTGCCATAATTTCCGGCCTACACTTCGTTTACGTGCGGTGTTGTTTGTACTCGTACCAACCATAAATAAAGACAGATGCGCCGTATTTATTGTATTGTAAGCTTCTTGAGAATTCAGACTTGCCGTTTTCATCTTATGAAGCTATTTAAAATATATTAGTCTGAATGATTCTCATTTTTATCGTCTCAAAAGCAACGGAGGTAGAGGAAAAAAATAGATTGGCTTGTACTTATCAAATTCGAAGTTTTGCTATGTATGCAAATTGTTGTGAGGGTGGGTGGTGATGGTGGGGGCCCAATGTTACTTAGTGCGTACTACTAGATGACATGTGAAACCGGCACTGCAAACTGTATTATTGAAGAAAGTGGAATGTGATGTTTTGTCGGGGACGGAGTACGTTTTAGTGCAGTGGATTTGAGAGATTTTAACGCGATTGTTAGTTGCGAAAAAATTGCGAAGTTGCCGTCGCAGTAAAATATATTATAGAGCGTAATGCGTGCTAAAGTGTTAGATTAAAATAAGGGAAAACCTTTAAATCATCGTATGAAAGAAGAATCATCCAATACTGGCAATGTGGGCTTTCTAAGCCAAGAGGTTCGTTAAAAACAATCATATAAATTGCAATCATTGTTAATCGAGATGTCGAGGTAAGAAACCACATTTATTGTGGTTATTCAGAAATACCAACAGTTGAAAGCGACCGAAAGATTGAGGAGGAGGACACCTTTCCATCGTCGCCCCGCAGGAGATTGAACTGCATTGAATCAAAAGTTAAACCCAAAATTAAGAATAAGATAAATCGACGTCATAATAAAACCCCATCTGAGCGGGTGCGGAGCAAAACGATATTAATATCCATGAACCCCATTCAGAAATTTAAACGCGTGGTACAGAAGCAGAGCCGACAGCCACATCCGAATATACCGGAGGTACCGTAACAATAAATTGGGAAACATTTTCCACTCCACGATGTAAAACGTAAATTGGAAAATAGTTCATTGCCGTAATGCTAAAATTAGTCTACAAGTTACACACCATGTCAGCTGCTCTATGAACTAAAACTCGTTCAATACAGGCGAGTGCAGAACGGTGTGAAATTATTAACGCGATCCTTTGAGTTAACGCCTGAAATGGGAATGAAGGCGAATATTGTACCAGGTTTCGTGTTCAACAGCTTTCAATCAAATGATTTTTATAACACTTGAAAAGGAAATAAGTGGTATTGAATTTCCACCAACGCCACCGCTATAAACTTCGTTAATGGAATCACTCACAATTAAGTAGATACAAAACTTTTGTTCTAGGTATAAAGAGTTACTTCATTAATTCGGGATAACTTTATTCATTCAATTTCAATTCAAGTTACGGTATAAAATGAAAAGGATATTTAAATGGGCCGTCGCATCTAAACTCTTTAAATAGAGGCACTTGATAATCGTCCGTTAACGACCTTTTGTGCGCACACAATAAAGGATTCACAGTTGCGGAAATATCAATATATTTTAATTTTTCAATTTGTTAGAAGGTAAAAATGAAATATTGTTTCAGGTACTTGGGAACTGGGATGGGTGCTGTGTGACATATGGGTTTCGTTAGATATACTTTTATGCACAGCATCAATTTTAAGTTTATGTGCCATCAGCGTAGACCGTTACTTAGCCGTAACGCAACCTTTAAGCTATTCCCGTAAAAGAAGATCTAAGAGACTGGCTTCATCGATGATTTTAGTGGTATGGTTTAGTTCAGCTCTTATAACTTGTCCGCCAATGTTTGGATGGTACGAACCTGGAAGGCACGAAGATAAAAATTGTCGTTATAATAGAAATACTGGGTATGTGATATTTTCCGCTATGGGCTCATTTTTCATTCCGATGGTGGTTATGGTGTACGTTTACGCCCGTATATCCTGTGTGGTAGCCCAACGACACGATCAATTAGCACATATGGACAATAAACATAGGGTAACTTCCAACAAGCGTGTCTTATATTAAATAACCAATAAATGTTGTAGAAATCGCAAAAAATTTCTTCCAGTATTAAGGAGGACTCGGAAAACGACCGACGATCTTCTGATTGTGAGGAGCACACCTTGAAATGCACAAGGTAGTTGGAGTACGTTAATACTATGAGTTTACTTTTGTATGTTTCAGTATGTCTTCTGAACCATTGAACCACAACAATCACAATGATCAACGCAAGAATGGTAACGTAACGCGCTCGGTACGGTCGAACTTTTCATACACTGGAGAACCCGCAACACCCTCAAGGGGTGTTAGCATATACACCCCGACAACATTCTCCGCAAGCAGACCTCGACCAGAATCGCTGCATCTAGATATGTCCGTACTAAATTACGAACCAGCCTCACGCGTTTCGTCTTTTCGAAGAGAAACAAAGACTGCACAAACTTTAAGTATTGTCGTTGGCGGATTTGTGGCATGTTGGTTGCCCTTTTTCGTATATTACATACTGACCCCGTTTCTTCCATCCAATATGGTTGATAATAACGTTGTAATGGCATACTTCACTTGGCTCGGATGGATTAATTCCGCAATCAATCCATTCATATACGCTTTTTATAGTCCAGATTTTCGAATAGCTTTTTGGCGTTTAACGTGTAAACATTTCACAAAGTCTCATAGAGCAGATATGTCTTTTCAGCACAAATAATCCGTTATAGGAGTATAAATTTTGTAAAATTTTCTAGTCAATGTAATGTGCTTAAATAGTAGAGATATTTTTATCGTAAGTAGTTTCCGTATTTATTATATCGCAGTAAGTAGTGTACCTATCTTCAAAGATAATCTTAATCAGTATTTATACTTCCGTCATGTATCATAAGAAAGTTAACAGTTTCTTCACAAGTATGACTCTAGTCATTGATACATTATTTCATCTTCATATAATCTTACAATTTCTCTTCAAACTTTATTTGACTGTCAGTTTGTTGTATCACCTTACGTGCGTCTTACTGGGAGTAGATAATGGTCTCATGTTTGCATTTTCCACCAAATTCGTCATTTGGCACTCGGCAGGCTTTCGTGCGATATGGCAAATAGTTAATGAACAGTATTAATAGCTTTTTCAGTACGTCGATTCTCTTTGTAGGTACATATATAATAGGTAATTTCTATAGCCCCATACAGTAATAAATGTAACATAATAATTAGTAGGTCGTGAAAAAATTTTTGGTAGCAGTACGGTTTCTCATTCCCAAAAAACGGTTCTAGGTACTAGTAAATTGGGCGAAATCAATTGATCGAAACGACAATAAATTGACCGAAGTAGCAATTTACCGAAAACAGTTTGACCGAAACATTAATTGTATTTACCGAAAAGCAACTGGCGACTTTTGCAAAACATTCATACGCCTTATGAAAACCGAAAACGTCATAATTTTTTGTTTATTCCATCTTCCCCTCACACTTTATCCAGGCTTAGGACTGGCAGTACATTAATTACTGGCGTGCTTAAAAGATTTTCTTCTTTTTTTTGTATTTAACCAAAGAATACTCTTTGGTAATAGGTCGAGTGACGTTAACGACCAATGAAACCAGTAAAGGATGTCAAAAAGACGTAGTATTGTTTGCTGCGGGGCCCTAAGCCTGAATAAAATGCGAAGCGAAGTCCGAAGACACAATGAACAAAAAATCGACGTTTTGATACGGTGAGGCGTTCGAATGTTTGTCAAAAGTTTTGTTTCAACAGTTACTTTTCGGTAAATACAATTAATGTTTCGGCCAATTGTCGTTCGATCGAACACCAAAAAACATATCCATGATGATGAGTTTCCCTACATGATTCAATGTAATATCTGGAACATCCTGGAGTGACGATTAGTACGCTACGTTCCGGAATGGGACAAGTCAGCGCCGCCGACTCATCGCGGCCGATTCATCGCGGCCATCTCATCGCCGAGCCATCTCATCGCCGAGCCATCTCAGCGCCGACCAACTCATCGCCGATTTTATTTTCGATAAATTCAGCACATTCTTACCTATCCTCTTTTACTTGTTTGTATAAATACTAATACCGATCATCAAGATATTACATTAACATATGACATTAACATTCCCTTAAATCTTAATCAATTGATAATCAGCTTTACAGAGCTTTAAATCGATAATGATAGCGTTAATAGACAATGAATAATACTTACGTGATATTAACATTCATATTATATAAAAAGTTTGGAAATAAAAGTAATGCTAAACTTAAACGTAGATTGCCATTAAAGCGCCTAGGTTATTTGCAGGTTTAGTATATTTTTTTTAAATTGATACAAAATGGCAACACTAAACAAAATTTGGAAGTAAAAAAAATGCTAAACTTAAACATAGATTGCCACTACGCGACTTTTTGTATGCTATGTTGTTCCACTACTAACAATTTTTAATTTTAAAAAGATGAGTCGGCGATGAGTCGGCGGCGCTGACTTGTCCTAGACCCCTACGTTCAATGCTTGCTTTAAAAATATATCCCTTTAGGTACCTGATACAAGGAAAAAAATACGAAATGATAACCCGCAAAATTCAGACATGGGACAGCTTTTCTGAATCCTATTAACGTATGCGTATGGTCAATGGTACAATTTATTAGTTACTTTGTATTTATTTTTATAGGAAGCTCCATTCTGTAATTAACTTTTACCTTTAGTCATAGTGTAAACGTGTCGATTTAAGTAATATCTCATTGACGTTAATTGTCAATTCTGTAATCTGGAATGTGTCCATGTTTCAGGGTAGTGTAAATAAACACCTGATAGGTAGTAGGTACATATACATACCTGTTGTTTTTTAACTGCTAATTGTACAAAGACATTATTTGTAAGTGTGCGACATCTGTAACAGGAAGAATCCACAATTAATATGTAATTTATGAATGTAGATACTATAAAATATCGTTAGTTCAAAAAATTGAGTTTCCTTTTTTTCTCTCAAAACCAAAGTACCTATACCTACTGCTTTTATCGTTAAAATTCTGAACATAATCAACAGATACCTAATTTCTAAAAGTTACCCAACGTTACCTACAGGAGAACTGGAGAAGTTAGGGGAGTGTTGCTTCAGTTTGACACTCAATTTATACCTACATCAAGGTAAGACATTAATTTAATTCGCATATTACGCATATTAATTGATAAATATACAGTGCGGTCCAAAGGTATGGAATAAATTCATTTTTAGCGTTATTATGTAATTTTAGGAAAAAACCTGAAACACGTCGATTTCTATTTATAATTTACCATTTTCTCGTATGAAAGCCTTACCACCCTCTTGCACCCCTTCGAAGGTATGAGCAACCCTTAAAAAAATTTAAATACGAACGGGTGGCTTGTGGCACCTTGTTTGAAAGGGATTTTAACTCTCTATTCAGAAATATAAACATTTTTAAATTTGGTACACTGGTAACTCAGAAATTGAATTTTGAAAAAGAAATAGTTCACAAACCTCCGTTTGAGTTCTTGTTCTATTACCACATCAAATCATAATTAAAATGTCTATTTTCTGTGTTTCCGTTAACTGAGCCATGATTTATTTACTGAAATGCACACACAAACAAAATTTGGCAATACACAAGCGTCTGTCAAAAATAACTACAAATATGAAGTAGTCTACTATGTAGTTAGATTTTTTGTTATTTTTTGTTACACGCTTTTTTCCTCAACAGAATCAGAACAAATAAGAAAATACCTGATTATTATTTCAAATTAAACAGATAATTTTATGATCGCCTTTAGTTATTTTTCAAGAAGTGACTGGTGGTCACTTTGAACACTTAATCTAAAAATACACTATTTCTTTTTCAAAATTTTACGAGTTACGAGCGTACCAAATTTAAAAATTTTTATATTGCTGAATAGAGATTTAAAATCCCTTTCAAACAAGGTGCCACAAGCCATTCGTATTTAAATTTTTTAAGGGTTGCTCATACCTCCGAGGGGGTGCAAGAGGGTGGTAAGACTTTCATACGAGAAAATGGTAAATTATAAATAGAAATCGACGTGTTTCAGGTTTTTTCCCAAAATTACATAATAACGCTAAAAATGAATTTATTCCATACCTTTGGACCGCACTGTATATAAATTACTAACTTGAGGCGTTGATTGAAATACTAATATTTCTGTTTACTTGGATTTTGAGATTATGATGGCCACATGTTGTGGCCGTAATCTTGGCCGCTCATTATTATCCCGTTGAAAAATATTCTGCATTCCTGGCAGCGCAAACTGGTTAAAGATGGGCGAGTTGTAGGAGAAGTTATAACCGATCTATTCAGATCCCTTTCCTATTCCAGTATTCCAAAAAAGTGAAGAAAGAATGATATAGATAAGTTCACCGTGAGAGAAGAGTAAGTGCTATAGGTCATACCTATAATTAAATTATCCAATCTTTGCTATGGGGCCTCTCGTCAAGTTGCTTGAGAAGAATAGTTACGAGGATTTTTAACAAGAAATCCGGCGATTTCGTTAGGAAAACGAAAAGTCGCTACTTTCGATAGAGTTATCTCGTTCAGTAGGCGAGAAGTCACGTTTTTTTCAGTAACTTAAATTAAGAATCTTCATGCAGACGCCAAATAAAAGGTTCAAAAGGACAAAAGTAAGTTGTAACTAGCAAGAAAAGGGAACTTTGTCATTGTCACGGTGGTGTGTGTTTCCAGCGCCTCTGGTGTTTAGCGGCCTACTAAGTAATGTTGCAATTTTTGCAAGAAAAAAATGAATCTTCAGCTGAAAGACATGCTACTCCAAGAAGTTTCCTTTGCTGCTCTGACAATGTCTGGATGACCGAAGTTTTTTTACGATAACTTAATCATTTTCGTCAACCAACGAAGACTCTCATTGCACGTTAGCGACATATAACTTCTGCAGATCCAATAGCATTACATTATTGATTACCCCACCACACACACCCACACACCCGCACACACACACACGTGCGGTTATTGACTTTAGTAATGTCCCCTGGATACTACTGTGGCTTAGGCAACCTACATATCACATAGTAGATGATAGACGATGTGAAGACTTTATAGATAAAGAATGGAATTCGTGAATATGCTAAAACTAATCGTTCCGCATTCTTATTTATAAACATTATAAATACACGTTAAACATCGTCTACCATCTACTATGTGATATGTTTGTTGCTTAAGTCACAGTATCCAAGGGGCATTACTAAAGTCAATGACTAAATCACATACAGAATACATACCCCTAGTACAATTGGCCGCGACCAACTGGCCGCGGTACAAGTGGCCGCGGCCAACTGGCCGCTAGACAAGTGGCCGACAGGCCAACTGGCCGCGAGACAAGTGGCCGCGGCCAACTGCTTCTAAAAAGGGTCTAGGCCCATTCGCCGTCGCGTTTCGCCGTCGGGACAGTTGGCCGTTGGTCAAATTCGCCGTAGGAACGATTCGTCATCGAAAATCGAAAATAACTTATAATCTTGAGGGACTGTTATAAATTAAAAAAAACTATCCTAAATCTACCTCTAACCAAAGAGTATATTCTTTGCTCTAACCTAAGCGCATGAGTGACAATATACGTTTAGGTTGGCATTTTTTTTAAGATTCAATTACTGTTTAATTCCCGTTTTTGAATCAATTGAAAAAAATATACTAAACCTACGGCGAATTTGACCAATGGCGAAACGATGACGGCGAACCGGCGAAGGTGAACCGGCACCGCAGCGGCGAATAGTCCCTAACCGACTTCACTATCAGTTTGTTACTTTGTTTGTTTTCAATAAATGAAACTAGCCATTTATTTATTTGAAGTCAAGTTGTACTGGCAGCGACGCGACGACCACTTGTCCCGGCAGCGACTTGTCTCGCGGCCAGTTGTCTCGGCGGCCACTACGATCGGAGTAAAAATGCAAGGCCTCTGACTTTAAGTGGTCATAACGAAAAAACTGAAGGGTGAAATTTCTTCATTTTTGGGCAGTACATTAGTCATTTATATATGTTTAACATGTGTAAAAATCAAAATGGTAGAATCAGTTGTTTAACTTTTATTTTAATTAACAGCAATAAAAACGCTGTATTTAGTATTTTCCTGGCTGACGGTCAGTTTTAACTTATCATAAAATTGTTATTGTTTCATAAATTGTTACCAAATTTACAAATGTTGTAGCACACATACTTCTGAAAAGTTGACAGCCAATAAATATTGATTATTCATATAATTAACTGGTTTTATAAGCCCTAACCGAAAATGTGCTATTTTGGAATATACGGAAGTTAAAGAAAAAATTCTTGTTTTAAATGCTAAATTTGTATTACTCAAATCCAACTGCATTACTCCCTTATTGAAAATAAAATTTGTTTTCTTGTAATTCAAAGTAAATGTTATGTTTATCGCGAAAGAAAGACGCACATATTCCCGCGAGAGGTAATCTACCACATCGTAAGCAGCGAGCGGCAACCCACAACAATGTGATTATTCTTTTGCATTGTACAAAACCACTACATAACTGGTCTGCAACAATGCGGTCGCCCGGAAATACAGGTGAAGACAAAACCTTTTTCAAGTCCCATTTCATATTTAATTTTTGTAAATAAATTATGTACAAGTCAAACGTTACATGTATATGATTTATAATTAGGACAATTTTATTTAATTTTATTATATGGTGGTTTACGTTTCCGTCGTAACATTTTAAATTCACTTTGAGAATCACTTGAATTGGTGGTCCACTCCTTCTTCAATTCTTGTAACATATTTGGAGTTAAAAGTCCTTGAGCAAGTAATCTTTCTGTTAATCTACCACCACCAACTGGAGCAGATTTGGATTCTGAAATAGAATAAATAAAGCACAAAGTACCTATTTATAATTCACTTCCCAGTTTCCCATATTTGTGTAGCCTAATAATTAATTAAATGAATCCACCCCAGCTGATTACTAACCTCGTAAATAAGTTTGTTTCCTTCTATTTATAGAAAATTGATCCTCATCAGGAGCAGCTGATGCTCCAGAACTAACAACAGTTTCCGAATTTCTTAGTAGTCTAGTTAACTGAACAACACCCTGTTGAATAATTGCGTCCAACTCCTTTTGCATATCACGAACAAGTTGACCTTCACCAAATAGATCCATGAAACGATAGCTTCAATATAAAAATGTTAAGACTGTAACATAGCACCGACGGAGTATCTACCTAAACCAAAGATATAAATCCAAAACATCAAAAACTGCTTCTAAGTGTACTAAGTCTATAATTGTTCGGGGTGACTGTAAAGGCCACCCTATACTACGACATAACCAATCAAATGTTATTGGTTCATTTCTACTGTATTGACGCGCAAACTACAAACAAAAATATTAAATAGATATAACATAACAAAGCTTAATACCTTTAAAAACATGGTGCACACAAAGGGCATTTTTTTATTTATAGGTGCACAACAAAACACATATCTCGCTCGCAACGGCAATGGTACATGTTGAATCATGTCCGCTAAAAATTTGAAATCTTCAATGTTACACATAAAATATAGTGAATCATCAACGGTGCAAAGATTTACAAATATGTCCTGCAAAAAAATTACTCGAGATCGAAAGCGATTTACAGATCAATACACTTACCATGAGATTACTTAAAGTAGCATTTGGCAAGTGGTAAGCGTAAAGTTCAATTTGATCAGCAGTTGGATGTAGGCCAGCTTTAATTATGGGTTCTGGTACTTGGTCAAGAAGTGAACGAAGAGTTTGTAAATCCTCTGGTTTGAAGGTGGTAACGAATCCTTGTTCCCATTGAGTACCATATCTGTTGAAGAAAATTGCACGCTTTAAGATCATAAAAAGATGAAAGAAATTTACCTTCCAGCTCGACCTGCAATCTGTAAAGCCTGTGAAACCGATATGGTATCCATTTCCTTTTCGCCCTTTTCATTAACTACCGGTTTTATAAGAGAATAAAAAATAAGTCTTCGAATACTCCTAAACACGATACATATTAGTAACAACATACTTTACGTAAACGAACTTACAAATTTAATCCCATTCCAATTGCATCAGTAGCTACAAGTACTTTACAGCTATTATCTGGATCATTAAACTTAGCGGCTTGCGCAAGTTTAGTGCCAGGAGGTAAACCACCATATATAACAGCAACCTCCTTACCGATTGCCTCAATAGATCTTGAAACTGAGTAAATATCATTCTTACTGAAACATACTATACAGTCGCCAGGTTGGACATTTTCCAAGCTACCTAAAAAAGAAATCTTAATTACCCGGCACCACACCGCCATGTATCATTAGTGCAGCAGTAAAAAGGCTATCAAATCGGATACGTAAACATTTTTTAGTAAAACTAAATGAGATACATATAACCTTTTTGAGAAATTGAAAGGATAATTGATATAGACGACCGTTGGCAAATTATAAAAACGTCGCATTTGCTCAAATGCTGAGGGATCTGAAGAAATTAAAAGGTAGAAGAATATACTGAACTGACTAAACATATGAAGGAGATTGAGAAATAGACCATAGGGCCAAACTGGCATACAATAAACTTGTAGAAAATTGGGCGAAATGTGATTAGATGGTCTCAGTCAAAACGAAAGAGAAGAAACTGAAGAATACAAATGAAGAGAAGGAGATAAAATGAGGAAGAACTTAATGAGCCAAAACCCAAACTCGTGAATAAGATATTGAAAAAGCAAGAATAATAAATAAAAATGGAAAGAATGAATTGATACAAGAGATGGAGACAGATTCAGCTGTCAGGCAAATATGCACTATACTACATAGGAGTAAAGTTAGATCCTACACAAAGAAAGAGGGGGCAGGATGTGTGAATTTAAAGCATTAAATGATTGTAACCCGCATTTTGACTCTCTTGCTTGACCCTTGACAAAGACACATAGTGTCGAAACAGGTTACATTTAAAATAAAAAACTAGAGAAATTACTTGCTTTTATTATTACAGTTATGAAGTTCCACAAAGTAACTTAGTTGGAAATCAACTACATTTTCATCAAGAATATAATCAAAATAAAATTAGAATGGACTTATGAAATAATAGGTTTAGTACAGATACAAGCCCCAATAGAATGGACAGAAGAGATTGAAAGTTATGGAATTGTATGAGAAATTACAAAGAAATATAAATAAAATCAAAAGAGCCATAATGAATTGATACCTGGAGGAGAAAGGAATACAGAATTGCAGAAGAACAGCACAAAACAGAAGAGAATGGACCAGGCATAAAGGCTATGGGTCTGACGGACCTGAATCAAGCTTTACATATATATATAAATTAAAGCAAGAAGATATGAGAGAAACAAGCCAAGAATTGAAAAACTGGGAAGATAAACCCCACAGAGAAGACTGGAGGGAGTATATAAAAATATTACATGCAAAAATCACATAAATATGTGAAACAAAAGTAGTTGGTGCAACAAACAAAAGAATGGATTAATGGAATAATGATATACAGATTGAAGTAAAAAGAAAAAAAGAGAGGCGTGAAAAACATATAAACATACCAAAAACCAACAGGATAGAATGGAATATAATAAGAGAAAAAAATACAGCTAAAAGAAAAATAAGAGACACGAAAAGTAACCAATGAAAGATTTTTCGGGAATAAGGTAAAAGTAGTGAGAGAAAGGAAAATGAAACAATTAAAAGGAATTTGAGATAAAACAAAGCCAAGAGAGTGCAAATATTGAAAATATGAAATGAAGGCTAAGTATAAAGAAAAATTCAAAACTGAAAAAGCGGATGAAGACACTGAAGATACTACAAAAGAAATAAAAGGAACAATCAGCATGGAAGACCTGCAAGAAGAACTAACAAAAATTAAAATAGGAAAAACAAGTGGAGGAAATGATCAAATACTTAGAAGGAAGAAAAGAGTGCTTGTTGGCAATCCCTAAGGAAGCTGGGAAAACAAAAACCATTTCAAATGGTAATAACGTTATAAAACCCTCACTTACAAAAGGAGGCGAGATGGAATGTATTAACTACACATTTATCTGATTATCGTCAGAGGAGTTCAAGATATACAAAGAATAATAGAAGGCGCGTTCAAAAAGATAGTGAAACCTAAATTTGAAGCAGAACAAACAACATATATAGGAAAGAAGGATGCACGGTGGATAACATATTTATATTGAAAAATATAATAAAGAAAAAGACTGAGATAACCAGATCCGAGATACTACCGAAGTTTACAAGAAATGACAACATGTAAGAAAATCTGTAACGGTCGGCAATGTCCTTTTTTGTTACTTTGCAAGCGGGCGCGCTTAAAACGAGACCTTTTCTTCACTGACCGTGCAAACTGTAACCATCCTTTTTGTATTCTTTTGTGTACATGCATTATAACTTGTGTTTATATTTGTCTATATTGTCTATATTTCTCGACTCATTATTTATTGGTTATTGTACAAGTAATTTTGTCTAAATGTTTGACATGTGATGTCACAGTTTGACCATGCATTGAAATTATTTGTGTAATTAATTATTAGTCACTTGCATGATGTAGGTCTGTCAACGAATGTTTGTATATGGTTTATACTAATCATTTCTCCCGCGCAGAGTTTCAATCAGGCGAATGATTAATTAATTAAGTACCAATTGCTTCTCGAGGCATTACTTAATGTAATGTAATTTGCAATAACTTTTGAGATGCTATTCCTAAGGCCCTCAACAATTCAAATTTTCATGTTTTCTTTTACTGTGTTTGTATTGATCTTGATTTCATTAATTGTGTAAACGAGAAGTTTTCTTGCCAGTTCTTTCTTCTCGATAATAGTCATTGAACTGTGCACTTTCGTTTTGGCTTGTTTTACTAAGTAACTAAATTTTACAGAAAGTTAAATAAATGCATTTTTGATATTTAATGTTTGTTTGATCATCCCTTCTAATAACAATTCATTGCCAGTGTATTCATGTCTCATTTAAACAATTGGGCGACCTACTAGACGATCGATGACGTGCCAGGGTGGTGTGGGGTTTGCCAGCCAATTTTACCGCGTTTGTTCAAATTAAGGGTGGGTGTGTTTTGAAGTTTAGGAAGTTAGTTTAGCTGCTATTTTCAAATATTCCCTCTCTCGTTTGAATTTTGTAAATTTAGTGTGTGAAGTTAGTGTTCGGTTCTGCGGATTGGAACATTACAACTTGACACAGGAAAGAATTATACAGTAGAACGCCGATTATCCGAATCAATTGGGACCGGGGTCGATTCGGATAATCGAAAATTCGGATAATCGGACATAGACTGGTAATAAAAAAAAAACGAACTGTCATATCATATAACCGTTTAAAACAGCGATCCGCACAATGAGAGAGGGAGGAGCTTACTGACAGTACCTAATTCAATGTTATTGAGTTGAAAAGCCGCACGATGCAAAACATCATATTATGTCTTCCCTCTAGCTTTCAACCATAACAATTATTGAAATATATCTGGACTCCAACGAGTTCCAACTTGTTACAATAAAACAAAACAAAAATTACATATGTACGTACTTGGTTTTAATTGTTTATATGTACATATTACGCTTAGGACCGATTCGGATAATTGGCGATTCGGTTAATCGGCGTTCGGATAATCGGCGTTCTACTGTATATCACTTTTGTGGATATGAAAGCAGTGTGTGATGCAGTAAATGGAGATGTCTAAAAGAACTGGAAGAGACAGATAAGCTGAATTTCAGATCTGGAAGGGAATAAAACAAAAAACCAAACAAAAAAAGGCATGACAGTACGACCAATGTAGCAGACAATAAAACGAAATTCGAAACAAGGATATAAGACATAAATTACAACAGAAGCTCATAATAGAATGAAGATAGTAGTGGTTAGGACAATGTAAGATGGACGAATGTCAAAGGATAAATTTGAACCAAGAAGAGGAAAGAAAAGAAGGGAAGACCACAGGAGCACAACAAATCGCAGAATGAGAAGAGAAAAGAGGGAAGATGGTGGCAATGAGAGGAATACCTAGAGGCTAGAAAAAATGAGAACAAACAACTTTCATGCTCAATATGGGTAAAAGTAGTATTCAGAAGAAAGAAAGGTAGGTATGGTCTGTCTCAAATTATATCGTCTTGAAATTTATCTCATAAAAGGATTTATTTTCAAATCTACATTGTTAGTAGATAAACACGTTGTAAATGCCTACTAGCCCACTCAGGGTTGGGTTAGGTATGCGTCACCCAGTGCTATAAGAATTCAAATTAATAATTACTAATTAGAATCAGTCGTTAAGAATCCTCGTTGTTGTAAGTATAATACGAGTAATTTGTATATCGTTAAAATAAAACGGATGCCTTGAAAAGAAATTGCTATATTAATACAGGGTGTCCCATTTAACATTACGTTCTTGAATATCTCGAAAAAAATGCATCTTAACAAAAAGTTACAAAAAGTAAACCTTCATAGTTTTTTTAAGTTTTAAGTTGAACCCCTTTCCCACTCCCCCTGGGGGTGGGGTGGGACCATTTTGTTAGAATCCGATGTCCCCCCTAAAACTATGAAGGTTTACTTTTTGTAACTTTTTGTTAAGATGCATTTTTTCGAGATATTCAAGAACGTAATGTTAAATGCGACACCCGGTATATTTACCTTAGTCCGCCTCTGATGCTCTGTCATAAAATACCTAGAGGTCCCCTTTGTTATGTCAATCAGATAGGCATTTACGTGTTTATCTACTAACAATGCAGATTTGAAAATAAATCCTTTTATGAGATAAATTTCAAGACGATATAATTTGAGACAGACCATACTCTAATTTTGGCTACAAATTCTAAAATGGTAACTCTACTACTCAAATTTGAACAAGTTATGCCTAACAAAAATTTTCGTCATTTACAATTTGTCATCCTTGATAGCCCTTATGTTTCTCTAAGAGACGATCTCATTCAGTTCTACGTTTAGCAAAATCTTCTCCTGAACTAAGCAAGATAACTGAGCAATTTTACTGAGCTATAAAATACACACCCAGAGCCGAGTCTTCAATCTTTAAATCAGTAAGGCGCTTATATTTTCTTATTTCGACATCTTCACCAGTTGTTAAACACAATTGTTGAATTAAATCAATAGCTCCTGCTTCTCCACAAAGATGAATCTCATCAGCTACAAGGCCTAACAGTGCTCGAGTCCATGCCCAGCCACGAGATGGATCACGAATCATCTGAATTTCATCTATGACAGCCACCTCATCTTAAATTAAAACTTTTTAGATAAATACACCCTTTATGTTTAACACATACAAGGCGTAGAGAGTGAAGTCATTTCAACAGTACAAGCAACATGTCCCGACGGATTTTTACCAGCATCAGCATAACTTCGTTCTTCTCCAGTTACCAGATCACATGGGGTACCCTAAAAGAATACGATAATTCAACTAATATTACAAATAGAACTTAGTATTACCTACATTTTGGTTTGATTTATTAAAAACCTCGGTAGCTAGAAGTTTTAAAGGGCCACAATAAACGCCAGATTTTGCAGTCATAAACCTTTCCAGTGCGTGATACGTTTTACCGGAATTAGTCGGACCAGCGTGAATGATAATTTTACGATTTAGCGCCCGTGCCTCGGAATACCAATTTGGAGGTGTTCGTAAATCTGATATTTTTTTTAAATCATCCATACAATCTAAGTGCGGAAACATTTGTTTCGCGTGCCTTAAAAAGTAAGGTAAAATGTCGGTGGGGTGACCTGCACCTTGCATAATGTCGCTAATAACCACATGTAGATCAACCGGTAATGTTTGCGCTTCTAAACAAAATCGCCTAAAGCTTATGTAAGCTTGATGCTGTAGATAATCTAAATCATTCGCACTTAAATACAATAATACAAGGTGAATCATAATTACTGTCTAAACCGTTTTCGTTTAGTAGATGCTTAATTTCCGGCAACTGATAAAACTTGTTTAATATCTTAAGTAAATCGGCTTTGTTTATCGTACCGGTTAATTCTGCTCCTACGTTAATATCATCGGATGAAGGTGTAACAGAGACTGGTTTAAATAATGTAGATAATGTAACATCGTCTTTCTTTCCTCTGAAATATAGCACCGAACTTGTGGAGACATATAACCTCTCATTTTTTAATAAATATTTTCCAAAGACCAAAAATTTATTAGAGTTGTATAATTGTCTTAATGTAGTTGCTGATTTCAACATTGTTGTAATAATTTCATTTCAAAATCTATTTATATAACAAATTAAAAACATAAATAAGAAATTATAGGTTATATGTAAATTCACTGTTGCCAAACATAGAGAAAAAGAAAATTATCTTTTCTCTATGTTGCCAACTATTCTAAAGACGCGTTCTGACAATGGTACCGTTTTTGGGTTCTGACCATTGAGTAGTATACAGGGTGATTCATTAAGAATGTCCAATCTCTGAACTGTAGATTCCAGACCTCGAAATATGATGATTCTGCCCAACATGCCTTATACAAATATTGATAGTTTCCGAGATACCGGGTGTTTAAAGTTTAAATATGAATTTTGATTTTCGCAATAACTTTCTATTTTTTCACAATTTCTTTTTGAAAATTGGCAGTTTTACCTTTTTTTGCATGAGGATTGCCAATTTGGACTCTAATTTAGCATTGCTAATAGAGGGCGCTAGTTATACTTGGTTGTGTTTAGTAAATCTAAGCAAAAATTTTTTTCGGCTGAACTATTAGCAAACTAATAATAAAATATGGAAAAGCGTTAGATTCTACAAAAAAAAGTTACTCTTGTTTGATTCGTGTAACTCGATCAGTTATCGAGTTATTTGCTTCTAAACAGTTCAATAAATTTTAATTTAAAAAAAAAATTTATTCTCTAAATGTGTAACAACAATAAACTATTATTTATGATCCGTTTTCGCAAAGATCTCTTCATATCAAATAACCCTTGTCTATTTTTTTTAATCACATTAATTAATTGTTATTGCGAAAATCAAAATTCATATTTAAACTTTAAACACCCGGTATCTCGGAAACTAGCAATATTTGTATAAGGCATGTTGGGCAGAATCATCATATTTTGAGGTCTGGAATCTACAATTCAGAGATTGGACATTCTTAATGAATCACCCTGTATAATGAATAGAGAAACTTTTCCATATGTAAAATGGGGAACGCCTAAACTGAGTGTAATAATAGAGGGAGTAACGGAAATCATCTTACGGCACACTTAGTAACTACAATAATAACTTCAATTCAATGACAAAATAGCAGACTGATTACCACTACTAATACTTAAGTATGCTACTAGATGGAGACCTTGGAAGACACGTTCTACAGTGACTCTATTAAAAACAGTGACGACAAGCGTGGTATCGATTTTTATTGGTCGTGGTATATTTTGCCTCATAATGGCGGATGGGTGGAGCTAATCGCTGCTTGTCGTCACTGTTTGTAATAGAGTCACTGTAACACGTTGCAAACTCATTTTCTGTCCTTTTTCGTCTATAGTGGGCGTTTAAACCTTTACAGCTGTTTCTTATAAATGAAAACTGTAAGAATTATTGAATCCTGTAGCAGATAATAATATAAACCAATCGGTGACAGCACCTCTCGAGTTAATTTTAAATGGGACACATAATCCTATGAAAAAATTTCTCTATTCATTATATTACTCAATGGTTCTGGTTCTGACCTAAATCAAACCACAATCACTTTAGGTTGTAGCGTTGTTTTCAAAGCATACAACAGCCTCCCTTCATAGATTCGCATATTTTAGGACTTCAATTTATTAACTTAGAACGGCCAAATATTACGATTTCTATTGATATGCTCAGAAGCCACAACTTCTCACAACATTTACAAAATTCGAATCTGAGATGAGAAAGTGGAACTTTCCCACCAAATAATATTTACATGGGCGTACCCAGCAAGGAATGGCAAATTCTCATCCATTTTTTTTTGTGGTTTTATAATTTTATAAAGGTTATTTATAACTTTGTGTATACTTAGTACTTACAGCGTACCAAGAAATTACTATTTTAATTATAATTAAATTGTAAAACCTATTTATAGTACCTACGCTATGTAATAAATACATTTTAATCTTTTTCGCGTTAAATGGAAAAATACCCCATACGTGTTAAAGGGTGAGGATCTAGTAAGTGCCGCATCAAGTTATAACCAAGTTTTCTTCAAACCCAAAAAAATAATATTAAAACAAGACATATATGTAATTAGAATAAAAATCTCAATTTTTTTAAGCAAATAATTGTATCTAATAATTAGTAAAACAGTTCCTTAAATTTTGGTTTTATTCGAAGTCTTCGTTCTAAAATGTTGCAACTTGAACGACCATAGCCTTGCCCTCCCCTCCCCCCCCCTCCCCCTAGTTTTGATCCTGGGTACGCCCTTGAATATTTAGTTTAAATTCACTGGAAAACATTAGGTGTTTTCTTTTTGCATCGCCACAGGGTTAGGTAAAGTCGCAATCATCACGTGATTGAAGTGCCTTGCGTCATGTAAACATTTCTGCCTCAGGTTAATATAAAACTTAAATAAAGCTTTTAAAACGAATAGGGTTATTGAGAACTGAGTCAACTTATTTTTATAAAACGAATGGTGTGTTATTGACAGAGCTGACTTAAGTCTACCACAACATGCAAAAAGAAAACACCTATTACCACCAATATTGACACCTGATCAGCATGTAGACACAGAAGAAATAGGTACCTGCGGATGCAGAAGCGACACTTATCTACCCGTTTTCGCATATACCAATTTGTAATACGAAAATACTTGTGATGTACCCCCCTATTCCTATCTAACTCTACTTTTACGAAGAAGCTACACTCACCCCCTTACGTTAATAAACTTCAAAAGGAAGCGGGAATACCTAAACATAGCCGGCTAAATTTAAACTTTCCCTCCAAAACCAATCAACCCCAAAATGACAGAAGCTCGTGATCGTCTGGCAGGCCCTCTATCGTGTAATAGGTTCGAATATACTGGTCGTGAACTATGATCGGGAAGGAGAAACAAAACCAACATTAACTGTACCAAAAATAATGCATTTATTGACAGTCTCGACGATTCGGAGGAGAAAAAGTGCGAACACTAAAAAAAACTCCTCCTTTGACACAATTACATACATGACATCAAATCAAATACAAAATTATAGCAACAAGACTGTTAAATAATATCAAGACAAAACATTCACAATAATTTCATTGTTGATATCTTTCGATCAGATTTAAATACTTTATGCAGCAGTTGTAAAGAGCACAATAAATAATCAAATTAAACAAATCAAATCAAATCAAATCAAATCAAATACATTGCATATTACAATAAAAGGGTCAAGAGAGTTTAAATAGATAGAAGTTTACAAGTTACAAAAAGGGTTCAACTTCAGGTAAAAATACACAAAAGGTACAGTTAGTCACGGTTTCGAGTACAATAGAGCCACCTTTTCTGTTTATCCACAAATATTTAATACATTATGTTCAATTTGAACTCATTTGTAATGTCCCTCAATTAATCACAAAACACATAAATAAATAGGAAAAATCATAATACATTTGCTAACTACACACATAATCATAATAAAATCAATAATAACGATCGAAGGCAGATCAGCCATGAGTATTCCCCATTTCGACTGTCTGTTTTTAGGTATTCATATTTTTTTGTTTTGTTTGTTTTGTTTTCATATTTTTTTTCTAACTACACACAAATTAGATTAAATGTCGGAAATGCCACGAGTTCAAACACATATTTAAATATGAAAACGAAGGGATAATACATAGATAGTTTTACTATACACACGCGACAACATAATAATCAACGAACGCTCCCAATGTGAGATTCAAATTAATTGAATACTCCAGTTGAAAAGCGAGGCAGTGCAAATTCAGGGTAAGACCAATTTATAATAACACACAATGCAATTCAATTAGACAGATATAAATGTATTAATCAAAAACGTTTCACCTGCAGAAAGCACTAAAATGGAGTCACCAAAAATAAAAACAAATGAAACGATCTTTACTACTTCGCGGTTTCAAATCAGATGATCATGCTGAAAGTTGAAAGCCGCCTTACAACAAATCCCCCGCCAGATGGAACTAGAGTAAAACAAAAGTATCGACGTTGCCACTACTTTTCAGCTTCTTGTACATGTTGTCGGATCTCTAAAATATAGGTAACCCAACTGTGGATACTACATACTTTCTTTTAAGATGGCCGTCACACTAAAATGAACTAAAAGGAGGTTGCAAACATCACAGAAACCGCCGAATGTGGCGTAAATAAATATAACACATTTATAAAAAAGTTGTATATTTTATTTTATATATTGGATATTTTTAATAAACAGCACCGCCCAAATACTTGCTTTTAAGGTGGCAATCTAGCGCATCAAACATCAAAGAAACCGGCGTAAGTGTCGCTTCTGCATCCGTAGGTATTTCTTCTGTGATGTAGATCAACCCTATAACAGTCACAATAGATGGCGCAACTAAAAATCTGAATGTTATGTATAGGGGCTATACCTGAACTAAACTCGAGACAGCATGTGACAACGTCAGCGTAAGAAATAACTATTATTAAATTGAAATAATATCCGACAAAGAAAACCCTTGCTCATATATACATTAATAAAAAAAAAACATTAAAATCAGGCAAATAAATTAGATACTCAAAATAGAGTTACATCAATAAAATATTACAAAATTGAATATAGAAAAAGCATCCGATTATAAGAAAAGACAGAGATGAAGCTACTATATTTATTTATTTATACAAATAGCTTACAGCTCATTTATACGAGTAGTTCGAGGACCTAGATGTGACAATAAAAAAATTACGTGTGAAAATTAACCTTTACATGACTGCTCCACCTGTTGCGTTTAAATTTGGTAAAAATAGTCTTCACTATTACCTCCCACTTATTTTTACACAGCAACAAACATGCAAAACTGAAGAATTGTTAATTAACAATAAAGTTTCGCGACGTTAACATAAAAATACAGTCGGCATAAGTAAGATGGAGTATTAAAACGCGGACAAATAAAGCATTCAATCATAGCTTGACTTCCAGCTATGAACATTTTCGAACAGAAAAGATCAGGTCTAAAAAATGCACATTCAAGAAACTCTACTGAATCATTTACCGTCATTTCAAGTCATGACCATGTAATTGCTTTAGTAAGAAGCAGTCAAATAAAGACATTATGGTTTATCCCTTTATTGTGGTTCGAAAACCAATTAAGTTACATTTCACACAAATGGCATCATCGATTTACAAATTAATAAATAAATTATGGTTGTAGGAAGACACCTACGCAACAAAAAATACACTACGGCCCCATAAAAGAGACGTCATCGTGTACAACGTTATAAAGTAATCAATTACAAAGCCATTGTATCCGGGAACCAACTCTTGCTCACGTCCTTACCTAATTAATATTCGTGTGCCGTACTATTTTGCTGATTCTACTTATTTTTCTTGCCTAAAAATTTCCAATGGCGTAACTGTCGTTTCTCTACCATTCACAAATCGAACAAACTTAGAGCAGGAAACATTTAAATTTAAATCTGCCAGGTGCGTTACATCACGTGTTACAGTTTCCTGTATAAACACAACAAAAAAATAGCTTTAGCAGATATTAACACCGTCAAGGTTGGAACAAGATAACAATAATCTTCAATTGGCAATATTTGTAGGAGTTCAAACTAGTCTTCGAATTAGAGCACATGCAAGTTGTCAGCTTCTTTGCTGTGTTGTCAGAATTATTTTTTTGCCGAGGCCCTGAAAACGGTCCTGGTGGTAGAACACCTCCTTATGAAATTTTTTTTAAATACTTACCACATACCACACACTTGCCGGCCCTTCAATCGGGGGTATTTCTGTTTGTTACTTGCTCTAGTACGTTCGGAAACCAATCTTGTGGTAACTCTGCAATCACTTGGTTCCTGCAGAGCGGCTCCTCCCATTATTTTGATATGCATCTGAAAGGGATACATCGTGCATAAATTCTCACTGACTGAACAACAATATAACATCTAGTCCCTATTGCAGAAAAGGTTGTATTATGTCCTTCAATCTCGGTACTTGGATAGGTACTGCTACCGATGTCAACGCGTAGTCGACCCTTTTCTCGTTTATCTCATCGGCAGTACCAGAAACATCCCCGTGGGCAGTAAAAGCGGTTACCTCTGGCCAAAATAGTGTGACGTAATGGTAACTCGGATAAAGTGAGTCCCCTAATATCCTTCAACGTTTACTGTCTTTGTTGTTCTTTGCTTTATTGAACAGTTTACTCAGTTGGGTTTTCCGCTCTTGTTCCTTTCTCGGTGTTCTATCAGTTTTTGCCGACATTTCACGGAAACAGGAGGGCTTTGTGTATTACTTTTCTAATACAGTTCAATCAACCTCTAACGTTTAGAATATTTTGAGACTATGCCATATGATTCGCTTCTTTCTGCATTCCACCCTCGTAGTAGTAGGGTAATGGCTAACGCAGTAGGTACCTACTTCAATATTCTGAAACAGCTTCGTGTGCCATTTTCCGTAAGCGTACAGGTCTTCTGAAAAGAGATTGTAAAATTATCATATTATAATCTCATGCGGAACAATCCCTGACACAATGGAGAAAGTCCTAGAACTTCCTCCGCACAGCCAGAATTTGTGACTGGACTCTTTAGACTACGTAACTAACATCGGTACTGTGACCAGTGAACTCTAATAGAGATTTTGTAACTTAATTACTGACCTTTCCTCGTAGAATGTTTCACGTCATCGCATTTTTTCATGGGAAAACGTGGGTTATGCGCATGAACTTAATTTGAAATTATTTGAACTACGCACACTCTAAAATTCTTAAAATATCGACTAGCGACCAAGATTCGCTCGCTGTTCAATAACATACTTACACAAAAGATTCTACACAAATTTTTTTACAATTATGAAGAAATCGAGTGTTCTCATTCTACAATTTTTCACTTTGACATTCGCTCATAATATCACAAAAACTGAAGTTTTTGTAATACACATAAAACCATCATTGTTCAATTGGACTTACGAAGGTATGAACCAAATTTCCGTAAAACGTCTCTTAAATCTGTTCCTACAGGAAATCCAGATCAGTTTGTTTATCAACCATCTTTACTTCATTCTCCCGATTTACCTTCATGGATCAATTACTACTACAGCAATCATCACCACACCGGTTACCTGTACGGCGTACCTCCGGACAGTCTTCATACGGACGTCAAAATCGAAATAGTTGCACTAAATCGTCAAAATTACGACACGAGACATCAAATAATAACAATACACGTTAACGAAAAATCTCATCCAGCTAAGAACGAGGTACATTTGAAAATTGATAACTTAAATGTGGAGGACATGTTTGATTTCGAAAGAGTGGAAAGGTTAAAAAATGTCTTTAGAAGGTCTCTTTGGAAGGAAAGCGGTAAAGATATGCACGTCACTTTTCTTGCTTCGGCTGTACAGTTGGGAGCAAGACTTCCACCAAATCCAAATGAAGGGGAAGGGTAAGCAATATGTTAAGCTCCACTAGTTGTAATCGTAATTTCTCAGAGTTGTCGTACGAATAGGTAGTAGAGCCCACTTATCTACTGAATTAATTAAGTTACAAAAAGAAGTCAAACCACTCTGGAGGCACACATCCTGTCCAAGAGATTTTAAACGTACCACAGTTGAACGTTTCTTTAGAGATGCTGGGTTTGCTTTGGATTGGTGCGCCTTTCGTCTGGTAAGAATTCCATTCTTATATTAACGTGAATAACATCGTTGGTTTAGATCGAGGACAGCAGTTCTGCTATGGGACATCACTCTTCTAGTACCGAAAAATTGGAGAAACTATCAAATTTGGAGGCTAGCAGTCACTGGCGCGCTTTTTCGGCTGATGATATTCCTGAAAGAAGCTACTCAAATGAGTTCGCCGTCACCATTCTTCTTCCGCTGTTCATATTTACAGTATTGAGCTTAATGCTCTCGTTCATTTTGTGCTTCCATCATGAGGCTATGTAAGTATTGCCATTAAGTTACGCGCGTAGTTAGCTATACCTATTTAGTAACTTTTCTTATAGTGATGACAGACACAGTGAGGAGTTTCTTGATAATATATTTCATATATGTACAGACTACTTCAGGTAAAAGGTTTTGACAACGTGTGAGAGTTTATAATTAATGTCGTGTGGTGACTTGATTGCTTAACATTTTTGCGCTTAATGATGAAGGATCAACTGCTAATAGCAGTAATTTTTTGCAGCTCTGTTGTGGATTGTGATCGTGATATCAATAGGAAGAAATGAATGTTTTATTAAACGTAAAAAGGAAAAACTTAATACATAAAAAAATGTTACTATTGTTTAAACATCACCATAACAACGACTAACTTGATAATCACATAAGTTAAATTTGTTTCAATCTTCAACACTTCCTCTCAAATTTAACTGTATCTGAAATTTGTACTAGCCCTAACTTACTCCGTAATGTTTCAAACCGCAGACGTCCTAAAGATTTTGTGAATATATCTGCAAGTTGTTCACTACTAGTAATGTGCTCTAACTTTAGAACGCCTTCACAAACTTTTTCACGAATAAAGTGAAACTTAATGTCAATATGCTTAGATCGTTTATGGAATTCTCGATTTTTTGCAAGCTTTATTGCGCTTAAGTTGTCCACAAACAATGTAGGCACATCATTATCTAACATAGTTAATTCGCATAATAATTTTTTTACCCAAATAAGTTCCTTTGCTGCCTCACAAGCAGCCACATATTCTGCTTCGGTTGTTGACAGCACTACACATTTTTGTTTTTGGCTTAACCATGTCACAGCTGCGTTACTGAATTTACAAACTACACCTGATGTTGACCTACGTGTGTTAATATCCCCTGCGAAATCCGCATCACTGTAGACAGTCATCGATTTACAATTACCTTGATAAAGTAAACCTAAATTTGCAGTTCCTTTTAGATAACGTAAGATTCTTTTTACTGCTTGCCAGTCACTTTGTGTAGGTGTACACAGTTTCTGTGAAATAACACTTATCGCGAACGAAATATCCGGACGTGTGGTAACTGCTAAAAACATTAAGCTTCCCACTGCTTCTCGGAACGGAACGTTCTTGTCTAATTTAACTTGTTCATTACCATATTGTTCAAAAGGTGTACTAACAACATTACAATCGATCATCTTGAATTGCTTCAGTATTCTATTTACATATGAAGTCTGATGAATAAAAATTGAACCATCATTTAAGCACTTAATTTGAATACCTAGAAAACACTCAGATGACATCACTGTTATTTGAAACTTTGTCGCAAGTTGCTTCACAAAGAAATCAATTTCATTTTTGTCTGCACCAGCAATTAAACCATCGTCTACATAGATTACTACAATCAATTTACTGGAATGATTGCTTACAAATAAACAGGGATCTGCATTACTCATGTGGAAATTTTGATCACACATAAAGTTCGTTAACCTTCTATTCCAACATCTCGGTGATTGTTTTAGGCCATAAAGACTTTTATTTAGTTTACATACCCGATTTGTCCTGTCGTTAAATCCTTCTGGTTGGCTCAAAAATATTTCTTCCTCTAAAGTACCATAGAGAAATGCTGTACTTACATCGAATTGTAATAGGTTAAGTTTCTCTGCTGCTGCTACACTGAGTACGGTCCTGATGGTATCGAATCTTGCAACTGGGCTAAATGTTTCTCCAAAATCTATTCCAGGCTTTTGACTGTAGCCTTTTGCTACTAATCTCGCTTTAAAACGATCAATTGTACCGTCAGATTTTCTTTTAATTTTATAAACCCATCTGCTTTCAATTACCTTCTTGCCTTCAGGGAGTGTCTGCATGGTCCACGTTTCGTTTTCCATTAAAGCTTGATATTCACTTTTCATAGCCTTATTCCATTCCTCTGAATTTTTACTTCTTACTGCTTCTGCATACGACTGCGGCACCTCTTCCAATATTTCTGCAATTAGAATATAATCTTCAAGATAACCAGGCATTCTACGTTTTCGATGTCGTAAAGGTTGCTGTTCTACTTCCGTAACTTCCTCATCATCCTCAGTAGTTGTTAGCTTCGACTCATTGTCCTTACTCTTCAAAAATGCTTCTGAATGTAATTCTTTCTGCACGTTCCCAACTTCTTGAATTGTTGCTGTAGGTTTTTGTTGAACAACTTTCTCGTTTTTAAACACGATGTCTCTACTCTTAACTACTTCATTTTCTTTCGGTAACCATATGCGAAAACCATCCTTTTCATCACAGTATCCCACAAAAACTCCCAAAACACTTTTCTTGTCCCATTTTCGACGTTTTTGTTTAGGTATATGCATAAAGCATTCTGTACCAAACACTTTAAAGTGTTTTATTTCAGGTCGTTTATCTTGTTTTTTCCACAATTCGATGGGGCTCTTGTCACTTACTGTGGTAGGTCCGGTTCTGTTCAACACACAAGCTGCTGTATTTACTGCTTCCGCCCATAATTTTAGTGGTAAATCTTTGGAATGTATCATTGACCGCGCACTTTCTACTAACGTTCGATTTTCTCGCTCTGCCATTCCGTTTTGTTCTGGCGTATACGGCATTGTGATTCGTAAATTAATTCCCTTTGATTCAAGCACAGATTTAAACTCTTTATTATTAAATTCCGTGCCACCATCACATAGAATTTCTTTTACACTGTTTTCAACATTTTCACATTCACTCAAGAATTGTTTCAAACATGTCACCACCTCAGTTTTAGTTTTAATAAAAAACACTCGTCTATACCTTGAAAATTCATCCTTGAAACACAGAAAGTAGCGAGCACCTCCAATGGATTCCTCTTGCATAGGTCCGCATACATCAGCATGAATGCGTTGTCCTGGTTGAGTTGCTTTATCCTGACGAATTCCAAATGATTTTCGATGCTGCTTTCCATATGCACATCCAGTGCAAAATTCTTCCTCCGATTCAATCTCGACTTCCTTTATTTTCAAAAGGTTCTTTACATGTCTTTTATTCTGGTGACAAAGTCGTTCGTGCCATAACTGTAAAGTTTCTTCTTGTGTGGTTAAATACACAACAGCAGCTTCTGGAATGCACACTTTCATATTTAAGATGTACAAGCCCTGTTCAGTTTTCTCGCCGCTTAACCTTACTTTACCGTTCTTGCTAAATGTACAACAAAATTTGTTTGCTTTAAAACAGAAACCCTTATTTACGGTTTGAGACACAGAGAATAAATTCTGTCCTGCCTTTGGAACGTAAAGCACGTTTGATAAATGGTTAACTTCTGATATTCCTTCATTTATCATTTTAACATTTATAGAGCCTTCCCCGTAAGCATGCATGATACTGTTGTTGCCTACCCTTATGGATCTCGGTTCGATAAATTGGGCATACTCCACAAACCAGCTTTTATTATAAGTTATATGCGCAGTTGCACCTGAATCTGCAATCCAAACATTTTTATCGTCTTCAAAATCACTGCACATGAATGCTTCGCCTGTTGTTTTCAAATGATCTTCTTTATTCTGTTTCTTTTTCAAGTTCTTTGGGCATTTACTTGAAAAATGACCAATTTCGTGGCATCTGAAACACTTTAGATTTTTCTTTTCGTTTGTTCCTTTCTTTACAAACGTTTTATTTGTCTTGCTTGCTACAAACGCTGTCGACTCGTGTTCCTTTGCAGGCAATCTCATTTCAATCAGTCTAAGTCGCTCTGTTAACTTGTTAATGGTCCTTTCGCTCACTGGCATACTTTCCCATACACTTTTGAATTCGAAATATTCAACTGGAAGGGTGGACATAATTCTGCTTAGAAGTACCAGTTCTGGAAGTTCCGCTTTTATTAGCCTTCTAAGTACTTCGTTAAGTTCGGTGAAATTCCTTTCTAAGTGTGAAATGTGCGTTATGATGTCCTCTTCCGCCTTTTTCTTGAGAGTGAAAAATTCTTCCATTAATCTATCCATTTTCTGTTCTGAGCTCTGCTCATACACCGATAATAGCTTGTTCCAAATCTCTAAGGACGATTCACAATTCGCGGTTAATTTCACATTCGCGGGATTTAAACTACCCACTAGAATTAACTGCGCTAAAGCATCGGCCTTGTTAAACCTTCTCAACTGTGTAGTATGTTCCGCTTTTTCTGTTTCCGAAGCATCTACAGAAATCGCACGAGGTTGTACGCACTCTCCTGTAACTACTTCTAACACTTCATTGTGTTTTAACAACAATTCCACTTGACGCTTCCACGTCGACCAGTTTAAAGAGTCTACAAGTTTTTCAATTTGCACTTTGAAGTCCATTTTTTTAAACACGTTTTTTTCTTCTACGCGAACACACACTCGCTTCTTCTACCTATTGAACAACTGGGCGCATAACCTGTTGTGGATTGTGATCGTGATATCAATAGGAAGAAATGAATGTTTTATTAAACGTAAAAAGGAAAAACTTAATACATAAAAAAATGTTACTATTGTTTAAACATCACCATAACAACGACTAACTTGATAATCACATAAGTTAAATTTGTTTCAATCTTCAACAAGCTCGAGAGAATTTATTAATCATACACCAACACATGAGATTATAAGTCACTATGCTGCGCTAAATCGGACATCGCACTCCCAAAAGAGTTATTCAACAGCATGTCTATCTCCAGAACTCGTATCACGAAGTCATACGGAGAGTCCTACTTTAGGTGCAAGAGGGATACATTGCCGCCCGAGTCCTCCTCCATACGTAAGGCCTAAGTTTAAACCAGGCTTGTGACCAAAGAAAATTTCAGAGAAAACTTGGTATTGCTGAGCTTTCTCTGTTTGATAAGCAATGATTCAATTCGTGCAGATAGTGAAATAAAACTCTTTAATAATACTTTGTGTCTAATTTGGTCTTATGTATTAACTAAGTATGGTACCAACCAGAATTCTATTTAAACTTCAAATCTCCTCCTGATACCTATTATCCTTTATGATTTTTACGTCGCACTTGAACATTTTTTGGAAGCTTTATCCCGATTATGGTAGAGGAACGCCTTACTGAGCGACTGAAGTACCAACACGAACCTGAAGATTTACCTTTTTTGCTTTACCATCCGCCTGTCCTCCCGGTGGAGCAATGTGGAGTCGCAGACCCACTAAAACCCCTTTCCACTTCCGCAGTATTCTTCACGTTCGGGTCTGTCTCGGTGGCACTCCTTTCGCAACCTCGGTATTGTGAAAGAGTGTTATCTTAATCTGCCATCTTCCTTTCTTCAAATTATCTGAACGTGATTATCTTCTAAACGGCCCGATTAGAGCCTAGTTTGCCACTCATTTCTCTAGCGAATAATGTACACTGATGCACACCAATTATTAATTTTCTCTCATGTCTCCATACCCACACCTGACGTTCATCACACTACCTGGAGTCAATAGGTGTTTTCTTTTTGCATTTTGTGGTACACTTAAGGCACCTCTGTCAATACACACCATTCGTTTTATAAAAATAATTTGACTCAGTTCTCAATAACCCTATTCGTTTTAAAAGCTTTATTTAAGTTTTATATTAACCTGAGGCAGAAATGTCTACATGACGCAAGACACTTCAATCACGTGATGATTGTGATTTTACCTAACCCTGTGGCACAACTGTGGCGATGCAAAAAGAAAACACCTAATGTAATGTAGGGTTCGGTTTCTAATACCTCGCTATCTCGTCTTTCTCTAACAGATAGTTTCTTTGTTAAGTATTAGGAGAATGATCTACCAATAGGCCTTTGAGATAGCACGGCAAGGAAGATGATGTACCTATCGTTTTTAGGAGGATATATCAGTATAATTAAATGCACGTAAATCAGTGGACAAGAAGGAACGGCCTAAACATTGGTCCGAGAAACAGCTAGACTAATACAGTCAAGCGTTGCACAAATTGACATGTCCTGGAGGTCTTCGTGAAACGCGTTCCTCGCCTGAAGTTAGACAACGTCAGATGTCGACTTCTTGGTAAACCCATACTGCTAGGTCTTCGTATGCATATGTTTCTCAAAGCGTTTCTTTACATAGTAATTTAGACGTATTGGACGGAAAGCAACATTTACTTTTGGTATCAAAAACAGACACTTTCTACTCTTTTAAAATCACCCCTCGTCACTTTCTCAGCTGGTACCAAGACCAGGTGCTTTTCAAAAAGACGTGGATTGTTTCAGTCTTGTAACCTTGTTTTAATCTCACCCATGACAGTTTGACATCACCGTGAAGCCATCTCTATAGATTCCGTCCATTCTAGCAAAACGTCCCTCTACTTCCTTCATCCCTTTGCTCTCGAGTGCGTATTAACGTGCCCTAAAGCTACAGTCTTCCCAGTTCTCTTCTGCCTAACATTCCCACTCAAGCTGACCAATTTCGACGTAAAATTGTCTAGTGAATCGCCTTGCAGGAAATATACGCTGTAAATGCTCAGTTTCTCGGTCTACACTTACATCATTTTTTGGACCCCACAATTGCTACCCGTATCCCTAAAAAGAATAAGTCCGGTAATGCCGAGTAGGTACCCAGATATGCCACTACCCCTTCCTATTTTTGATCTAAGTTTGACCCTGCTCAAGTTCAACTTAATCTACCCCTTTATCATATTCGTATAGAAAATATTCCTGAATAGGTTCAATTTGATGTATCTACCCGAAGTAGCCATATTGAGATGACACAATAGATTCATAAATTTTTACTTTCCCGTGCATATACAGGGTGTCCCAAGTTTAATGATCAGGACTTTGACATTTTGTAGAATAACACATTTTAAAGCGGGTTGCTCCTATAAACGTAGTTCCTAAAATTCTTTGTTTCTGAGATACAGGGCGTTCAAGTTTTCTAAAAAATAAAGTTTTTATTTATTTATTTCCAAACTGTGGCAATAATTCAAACCAAAATTGGCACACATGATACAAGGACAGAGGGCCACAAGATTGAAGAATATGAATTTTTTTAATCAACCAGTGGCGGAGATATGGGTAATCCGTTCTACTAATTTGATAAATAGAAAGAGTACGGTCCTGAATTAAATATTCGAAATATACTTTTCGATGGAGCATTCAATTCTGAACAAAAAATGTCTCTAGACTTTTTTTCGTTTCTGTTACCGTGCGGCCGCAAACTAGATTTTGGTCATTTATTTCACGAAATATATATTTTAGCTGTGTACAAAAATTATTGTTGCCATGGATCTTATGCTCTGTCCATGTATCTTGTGTGCCAATTTTGGTTTGAATATTTTCAACAGTTTGGAAATAAATAAATAAAACCTTTATTTTTTAGAAATTGTGACGCACTCTGTATCTCAGAAACAAAGAATTTTAGGACCTATGTATATAGGAGCAAAGGAAACACGCTTGTTTGGGGACACTTACACTAGATTTAAAAAAAAATGCTCGGACAGGTCGATTCTTGATTTATGGGGGACAACTTTTGATGTCAAACTTGCCATTGACACATCAACCCCCTAGTCCCAGCAACCCCTAACTCAAGAATTTAAATAGGGAAAGGGGGTCGTGCGACCCCTCATTTGAAGCGTCTTTCAATTCTCTATGCGACAGCATGGCCGAAATTAGTTTTATTCAATTTTTTTTCGTCCCAATGTCTAGATTAACTAAGGTGGGGGTGTTGTTTAGGAAAAATTCTAAAACATGCCAACGTTGACCTTTTGAACGGCACATTTTGATGTCAAATTTGACGATGTCAGGTCAACTCCTTAGCCCCAAACAACCCCCAACAAAACAAAAATTACGGTAAGGTGGTCAAGATGCACTTTAAAGGTCTCTTGATTCTCTAACAATTGAATAATAGTTATTTATGCATCAAGGGCGTATAAAAGCAAGTTACGCCAGAAATTCATACACTATTTTATGCACAGATTAAGTATTTATCTCAAATAATTTCACTCCGCTTGAAGTACGTTGCTATAGATATTAAAATACGTTACCATAGTAAAAGCAGTAAACAAGTGCATCCATTTTAATTTTGTTCAAAAACTGTATTATTTCCATTGTCATTTTGATGTCATTTTAATTGACGTTTCTTTATGGCCCGCGGGCTATGAAGAGACCCGCGGGCCATAAAGAGTTGTTTATGTTCAGGTAACCAAGGTTATAATAACCTCATTATGATGTATCTGTGCATAAAACTAATTTCGGCCATGCCGACGCATAGAAAATTGAAAGACGCTTCAATCGACCCCTTTTCCTATTTAAATTCTTGAGTTAGGGGTTGCTGGGGCTGGGGGGTTGATGTGTCAATGTCAAGTTTGATATCAATAGCTGTCCCCCAAAAATCAAGAATCGACCTGACAGAGCGTTTTTTTAAGAAATTAGTCTAAGTGTCCCAAAACAGGTGTGTCTCCTTTTCAATGACCCACCCTGTATACGCGTACATAGGGAAAGTAATGTAATAAAAAAAAGAAGTCGAGGTTTTGATGAATCTCAACGTTTTGGATCCTCCTAAGTCCCAAACCACCATCTTTGAAAAATGTTTGTCTGTAGGTGCGTGGGTGCGTGCGTACGTTATGGCTTTGGAACCTAAACTACTAGACCGATTTTGATGAAATTTAAAACTAAGGCCTATAAAAAAACTTTATCGGTAAAACAAGCTTCTCATTAAAATCGGCCCAAAGGGGCCTACCCAAACTTTGGTGAAAAGTTAGTAGACATGGTTACAAGTAAAACGCCATTTTTCGTTTGTTTTTAAATTCAAAATGGCGGCCAATATAGCAATTTTACAAGTTTTTACTTCTTAGAGTCTAGCTCAAGAACCGTTTAACATGAAAATTCAAAATTGTAGCCAAAGGATGGTTTTATATAAAGCGAAACAATTCATTAAGAAAAATGTGGGTCGTCCGATATTTACACAAAGGTACCTAAGTCTGAATCACAATGCTGCTCTGCTGACTTTATAGGTTCAAGCTGAAATAAGCTTTTTGCTTTGATCGGGAGCAAAAGTGGAGGTCTCGTGGAATTAATCTGCTATCCTAATCAAATAATTGAAAAATTTAATTTCGCTAGATCACAGTCGCAATTCATTAATTTCAAAAGCAATTTAACGTTAATAAGAGAATTTAATTTTCAACGAATTTTATGAGAAAGTTAGATCAGACACGCAATCTATCTAACGCTTGTGATTATATTATAAACTGTAGAATGTTCTTACCCTTCTACAAATTCTCCCTCTTTTTCTTTTTGAAAGCCTTTTTTCTTTTAAAGTAAGATTTTTTCGCAATAAATTTACAGATTTTCTTCTTACAATTCAACCGCAAGCATCGACTGCGCTTTGGCATATCGGTTGATGTTGACGTAGATGGTAAATTTTCAGTATCGCTTTTCAACATTTGAATATCCATTAGTTCTTTTGTAGATTTGAGACCTTCAATGGCCATCGAAGCATCGTTACAAGTCATGGCCATAAAGGGTAAAAATGTGTTATCCGATAATGCGATTGATTGGGTATCGTCTCTTCTGTACACTGTTACAATGGAGGTATTTTGTATGTCCCCACCTATGCAACAAGTCCCTTGTAACATGGTAATATTACCGTCAGGTATAGAAATTTGAAGGTGGTCACCAATGGTAACTGAAAAGGTACTCTTTAAATTGGTATCAGGAAATCCATATTGCATCGATTGTATTTCATCGCTAATAGTTTCATTGATTCCTTGCAAATTTCCTATTACGTGGCCCATTGATGTTGATTTGTCCTCACCCGGTAGTTGCATTTCGGTTATCATAGTCTCGCTCCAACGTGATTTGAAATCGGATTTATCAGAAGAGCGCGATGAAGGAAAAGATGTTGAACGCCTTACTGTGCTAATAGAAGACGATGCTGACATACTCGTTTCGGTTACCGTTGTAGTCCCGGTATTACTAGACGGATGCGGTAAATTTGTATTGGTGAATAAGTAATATGCCAAAACGTTATTTGGACATTCTCGCCGAGCATCTGAAAATTGTAGTTTGCTAATCTTCCTAACGGTCTTGGCTTTAGTACAACATTTCTTCTTAAAATGTGAGACACTTTCCAAAATTTCGGAAGCTTCTTTTGAAACTGCCGATGATTCATGATGTCGAAACGTTTTAAGCATGTCAATAGGAATTTCGTTTATAAATCCACCACGAGAATCTCTTTCCGTACTCGTGAGGGTCCTCATAATTTTTAAACTCAGCAATATGATACGATCTGATTGAGATGAAACACAATTTGTTAAACTGTAGATGAGGCTACAATTATTGCAAATAAAGTTTTCTCCTTCCTTACAAATCATTACGTTATAAAGCACGGAAAGGAGAAGAAACTTTAAATCTTCTCCTTGGGTTACCTCTATATGAGGAATGCTTCTAATTATTTGATTTATTGCATTTTGACAAACTGGTTGACTTATTAGAAAGAATCTTCCATCAGGGATTGTAGCAAAATTATTAATTATTCCGGTAAGGCAAAGAATATACTGATACTCCGACTCGCAATTTAGTGTTTCATTGGTAAGTTTACGAAGACTGCTGCTGTGGATTTTTATTATATCGAGAACTAAATTTTCATGAGTTAAAATAGTTTCGAGCAGGTTATTACTTTTGGTGAATTTCCATAAGATTTTACTAAAAAGCAAACCTTGTGTTATACACATATCCTTTTGGGACTTAAGCTCTTTATCTTTGTCACATATTTTCTTGGACATTTTACGTAAATGCTCATCTTGACTATACCATTCCTTCCGTAGGCTACTGTGTTTTTGCTTGAGTGAAGATAGAGTATTATTGGCCATTTCCAGTTTAAGACTAACTCCAAAATTAGACTCCAAATCATCTTCCTCCTCACACACTAACGCATTGTAAGTGTCCAATAGTTTTCTGTCTGCTATCTCTAAATCTATTAGAGCCGCTTTCATTTTTGCTTTGTGTCTTGCCTCATCCCGTGGGTTGGTAATTAGTTCAGACTGTAACTGACAAACTAATGTTTCCAAATTGTGCCGTACTTCATTGAAAATTTTGTCTGGTTTTGTAAAATCATTCTTACACTGTTCTACCATGTCGATGTACAAACATTTACGTTAGATTTATTTAAACATGACAAATGTAATGTCAAATGCTCCTGCCTTCTTTGCTAAAAAAAACCGTGATTAAAGTGAAATGTCTTATGTATGAAGTAGGTATGGCTATCGTTAGCTACCAATCACATTGCTTTATCTGTATCAATGACCAGTGGCGTGTATAAGGGGAGGGGCGGTTTAGGGGGTTTAAACCCATCCCCGAAATAAGTTAATATACTCCACTAAATTCTAAATCACGTGATCAGCCGTAAGTTTTCTCATTACTGAATTGGGGATTGTTCACTCGACCTGACGAAGTCTCATGCAGACCCCCCCCCCCCCCCCGAAATTACCTATAGGTAATCCCTATAGGCTTCGGCTAATGAGATCAAGTGTACAGCTAAATAGTATCGATGCTGAAACACCCATCGGCTTCAATGAACTGTTTACCGCCTCTAAAGACTTATTGAGTAGGCGTACTGAGAAGTTAGAGTTTGAGTTAGTGTTTTTAAATTGGAAGCTACCTTTATGGAGATGGTCATCAAATCCAAGCTTTTCCCCCAACTGTTGTTGTTCGATATGTATCAGTTGCAGCCATAACTAACACTTTAATCACTTGGTGTCTAAAACTCTACCATTGTACAGATGAGCACCTCAAGGAAAGTCTCCGTTCCAAGGGGGCTTGATGTCTGACTTAAGAGGATTATCCAGATCGCCATTAATACTCCACAATTCCTGTAACAGATCTGGAGAAAGCTTGCCTCACGCCAAAGCACCAACATAAAAGCCCACATCAGACATACAGCACGAAACACATCAGAGTCGTCAATTTAAGTTGTTTAACTATTGTTTAACTAGCAATTGCACTGCTGTATCAACAGTTACCGCTGGGAATATCTCTTTGGCAACCGTATGCAGTTATTGTCCGCTAAGTGAGGAAACTCACATTCATTTCAAGCGTTTCGACTACTACGTTTTGGATGACTTGGAAGAGTAATCGCCACTACCTTTGGAGAACCTCGTCGCGAAATGTGACCTACGAGGTAAACGGACCCGCTCTACTACATCCCTACGCACTCCAGTCATATTCGCTCAACGAATATCGATTTGGCCCTTACATCAGTTCTTTTGGGCGGCCAAGGTCCATTACACATCTTTTACTTATAACCCTTGATTTTAGCACATAAATGCGTCCTGGCTTAACGAAGTCTTTAATATTCCTTCCGCATGGTCCAGCGTGTCATGATTCCCAATCGGTTGACTACACGCGTCATTGGTTAGCTGGCTGAGTTCGCTACCAAGGAGATTCAGCAGAGCTAAAAGCTCAAGGGATCGCCTTCTACAACAAGATATTCACACAGTGTAAATTTACAGTAATAAACCCGAAGTTTTGTCGAGACTATCCTGGTAAGAAGCAGGAACATGACAAGTTGGTTTAATGGTGGACTACTCCTTCCACAATCACGTGGATTTGTGTTCAAAATTCCATTAATTTTATTCCATTGAACACGCAGTATATGATATTGGTGTGAATTATGCTCAAACCACAACTCCTACGGTGGATGACATGGTAATGTGATAATTGTACTAACTATATGCCACTATAAAGCTCTTGGAGAAACAGTGCAGAGGAAAGCTATATCGTCAATCATTTTACAGAAACTTTGAAATGTGCACACAGGGCACAGGTATTACTATAGGGCCAGTTAGGCAGACAATTTGTGCAACACAGACTTACCTATTCATCTTCATCTTTTGTAATTCCAAATTGGGAAAAAGTAGGTACAACATGAAAGTGGGAACGATTAGTATGAATGGTATGGACAAGGAAGCATGTGGATGAGTGTTTGTGATGATGTTTAGATAATAATTAGTAGTAACTAGTAAGAAATATCTTTTTAATTGTCCCAAGATACGATGAGTCATAAGAAAGGTTAATGAATGACATTAGGCTGCAGCCATATGTCATAGCATAGGCTTCTAGAGTAGAGTATCAATGAATACATAGTATTTAGGTGAATGTACATAATAGGCTAATATCACATGTAAACATTTAAACGTAAGTATAAACGATAATTTAAACCCCCGCCGCTGCGTTAAAAATTGTTTTACTGTCTCGATTACTGGCAGTTGTCGCACTACTTATCCCACTATGTCTTCGCTGATAACTTATCTCTTTGCTATTCCATATACCATAGAGAAAGTATATTAGTAAACCAATAGCGATCCATACGACGAATCGTATCCAAGTTGCCGAATCTAGAGTGGTCATAAGGTATAAATTGATGAATATACTTATCCCTGGTAACCAAGGTACAAATGGTACCTGCAAATAAGACGATGGAGAAAATTACATTGAATGATTAAGTACTCACAGCGAATGACAAAGTTTCTGAGGATTTCGGTTGAAGTGATATAATGATGAGTAATATAACCAATAGGGCACTTGTAATGGCACAGACACTGACCACCCAAGGCTCTCCGTTCAGCAATTCCTTTTCGTAAAGTACTAACATTGAAGCTGGCCCAAAGCAACAAACACCTACGAAAAAACCAACGTAATAACTGTCAAAGACAATGGCTTCACTCACAATAGATACCCGAAGCCCAAGCTACTATACGACTCGACACTTGGTTAGGTTTCTTCAATTTGTAGTTAAACATTTGTGCAAAAAAGGCTCTTGTAGTTACTTTCACTTTATGACTAGATTTGTCTTCATTGCCCGGTTCTTCGGAGTACCTAAAAATGCTTAAGTCAAACGTACACGATTGTTAATTGAATAGTACCTCAATATTAAGATACATGCAGCGACTATGGAGTACGCGCTCAAGGTGCCAATGGACATCATGGTGAAAAGCTGTGATAATTCAAAAATGCAAGCGAGTGCTCCTAAAAAAAGAGATTGACGTTTATTTCATACTTACTACAGAATTATAATTACCCGTCAGGCATCCAGCGATCAAGGTTCCTAGTACCGGTGTCTGGAAACGTGGATGAACTCGACCGATAAATTCAAACATTAATCCATCGGAGGACATTGCGTAAATGACACGTGGTAATGGGAACATGGCACCGAGAAGGCTAAAATTGAATGTAAGTCTTACGAAATGTGAGTAGGTGATATACCTCGAAAACAGTCCACAAAGAGCACCGACTGTAACCATGTACTTCGCAACGGGCCATCCGACAGTATCGTAGATGTGTGGGAAGGGTGCGTTCTCATCTTGAAGGTAATAGGGCAATATCATAGTGAGCACTGTTGAAATTCCAAGGTACGCCAAAAATATGATCGTTAGCGAAACGACTATGGCAATAGGTATAGATTTTTTGGGTGTTTTGGCTTCTTCTCCTAAAGAAAGGTGTAGTAGTTGAAATCGTTTAACGTAAGAAAGGTTCGACTTACCGGCTGTTGCTATACAATCGAATCCAATGAATCCGTAAAAACATGTAGCTGCACCTTTGATAATACCTGAAAAACCGTATGGAGCAAAACCCCCTGTTCCGTAACCGTCAGGAACTTGATCGGCCGGTATTCTCCAGTTGGATGAGTCAACTACATAAAGTACGTTAAGGTTGCAATTGGTGGTGATTTCGCACTTACCTTGCCATAAGCCTGAGATTATAACGAATAGTACTACTGAAAGGTTAACCATTGTAAAGACGTTATTGACAAGCGAGGATTCTCTAGCACCAAGAGCTAATGCAACTGTAATTCAACGTTAAAATAACGTTACTTTATATCACTTGTTCTATACCTGAGAATAGTAAAACCACGCCAAGTGAAAAGAAATCAGGGAATGGTGCTAAGGCTGGAGCATTCATTGGTAGGTTTTGTTGAAGAAAGTCTGACATTTTATTATAGACCAATGCGTCTAGATATGTGAATAGTCCTTTAACGACACTGGCGGACCCTGAATTGAACAAATGTACCTTTTAAACTTACTTTCACCTACTTATACTTGCCGATTACGTACTCCAATATTAAGTTCCAACCAATAATAAACGCAACAAATTCACCAATGGTAACATAACTATATATGTAGGCAGAGCCAGCTTTTGGCACACGTGCGCCAAATTCCGCATAACATAACCCTGTTGAAGATAATTCACTAAAGTCAATTCCAAGAGGAAGGTACTTACCGGCAAATACTGATGCCAGAGCAGCAATGAAAAATGATATAATTACAGCGGGTCCCGCATAGGATTTTGCAACTTCCCCTGCAAGTACGTACACCCCAACTCCAAGCGTACTACCAATACCCAAAGCTGTTAAATCTAAAGTTGTCAAAACTCGTGCTAATTTCGAATCTTCAGTGCCCAAATTCAGTTTCTTACGTTTCAATGCATGTAAAAATTGATGCCATGATAGTAGACGCATTTTTTGGATAATATTCCTAGAAAAGGCAATTAAATCAATTTCGTCCATTTTAAACTGTACGTGTGTGAGCGTTGATGAAAGCAATTGAACTGGTCGCATCAGTTTGAAAGAACGTTAAGTGAGTTGGGATAAATTTAAAATTAGTCCTTGATTCTTACTTAAATGAATGCGACACGCTAAAAATAATCTTGCGTGTGTTTTTGAATTGCACCAAATGGTAAAAACGTTTCGTGATGTTACGCACCTGTACTTCGTTTTGAATGAAATTTTTTGTGCAATACCTCTGGATGACACACTCAAAGTAAATTTTATAAGCAACTATCCTTACCTTTTAGGAGTGATTGTCGTAATCTAAAAGATAAGGGTTTCGTGCTCTACTTCTAATGAAATAAAAATAAGGTGTATATAGTAATGAACATATGGACAATAAAGTTTGTGGGAAGATAACAGTTGTACTATTATTGCAAAATACTATTTCTTCATCCAGAATTTGTGTAATAATTGACAAGGGATACTACCCCCTGCACCTAATGCGTTTTCAAAAATTTGACAATTTTGAAATGATTGTCAGTGAACTATATGGCGTTTATTTTCATTTCAACTCGAGCATTAGTCTAAATAATCCAGACGCCCATTAAATAATTAGTTGATCAACAAAATAGTTTTATTTATTGAAGGGCAATGCTGTTTTTGATCTTTGAACTAATTTAAAAGTAATTGTCTCTCTATCCTTATAGCTGACGTACAATTAAATGCGAAACAATATTGTGTGCAAGTCGAAGAAATTTGGCACATTTGCACACTTAACGGGATCCTATGGTGATATTAATTTTCAAATCATTTACAACGAAAACTGACCTTGACCATTATCGTTCGTTTTGTAATTATGAAAATCATTTATCAGATTAGATATCTCAGTTTATCACATATTTTACGTACACCTACAATACGTAGTGGTCTAGAAGTATAGTTCAGTGTATGTCCGATTTAATTCTTCCACAGAGTACCTCCGCAGTTAATTGAAATTGAAAAAAAGAAAAACGATTTTCGTGAACTTGTACCACATTTTGCTTGATATTTTCATCCAGTAGCCGTAATTCTTCATTTTTTCTCGGTATCTAAAGTTCCCGATTGCTATATTATCTTTGAAGATACTAAAAAAAGCAAAATACCATTTTGATATAGGTTGAATCTTTCAATTGAAAAAATTCACTAATTCATCGATTACCTTACTTCCATAAGGCAAGGAACTGAACTATACATACACGATTGGGACCAGCACAATATTTTCTATGAAGGTTAGTAGGCAAATGTTTGGATCGTCTTTTAGCGTGGTTTCTAGGCTTTCGGATATTGCCACTATTCCCACGGTCAGATATATCGTATCAACACGAGACCAACGGCTTTACTTCTTCTCCAAAAAAATGGCGTGATTCACTTTCTCTCTAGTTTGGAAAAACTATTGCGTTCGTTCGATTGGTTAGTCAAGGTCGACATTCGTAAAGCGACGATGACGATTTTAGTACACAAATGGTTATACGAATATATACCACTCTATAAATAACCCTTATATAATATGTACTGTGATCCTTTCCATTCTCCGAGTCCTAGTTAACACAATGCGACGTCATTTTCGTTTTATCGTGAACGATAGGATGTGGGTACATTAAAGTAATGGGAAGCCTAATGGGACAAAATTTGATCAAATTTAAGGATAACATTTTTAAATCCACTTCATCAATGCTTGCCCATCCCTGGTTAACTATAATGGTAATGTGAGTAATTGCTCATACCCTAAATCAATTATATCTAAAAAGTATATTGTAGAATGTAACGATAGTAATACTATCTTATTTTAAGTACATTTCAAAGATTAAAAAGTAACTATCATGTAAACTGATAAAGGGTATATGAATGTGTACATACAGGGTATCCTGTTCCCCGTTTCCTAGAGACACGTCAACATTAGGCTCGAGGGGGGTCATCTTTTACGATAAAACTTGTTCCGGGATACATTATGCCCAAACAAGAATCTGGGATACATAAAAATCGTCAAAAATGGAAACAGAACGTCGGAAAATTTTTTACTAATAATGCACTTGTTCGAATTCGACGAATGAAATGACGCAGGTGACACCTGCGTCATTTCATTTTACACATAATATCTAATTGAATGACTATCGGTTACAATGTGTGTTTGTCCAAATTTATATCAGAAAACCATTTTCAGTGACAAGACTCTGAATAAACCCATTGTTAATCAACTGCAGTGTATGAGTTAATTAAAATGGAGTGCCAATTTCACCCAGAAAAAAGGCTAGAGGCGTCCTTGGTTACTTCCCTAAAACGGATGATCGCTGAGGAGTACCTACCCATCAATATAAAAGTGGCAAAAACTTTCGTGAACGCATAATTTCACGATACGTGATTTCACGATTTTTTCCTTTGGATGTAGTATGTCAAATCCATTGAATAAAGAATAGAGAGGAAGGAGAGTATCGTATCATTGCTGCATAAAAATTAGTGACGGAAGTTCAGCCATTTGTACACCACTGTTGAGTCATCTTTGTTTACATTTTGGTCGTGTTGACAGTTGACCATAACCTGCAAAATTTGAAATATTTATTTGTTGATTGTTACAGTCACTGAACACCCAATTAGAGTTATAAATATGGCAGTTGTTTCTGTTAATTTCTATGCAACAGGAAACATGTTAGTAGCCATTTTGCCACCACTTTGATTTCAAGGTCGAGGGCATATACTCCTTCCTCTCTATTCTTTATTCAATGGTCAAATCACTTGCCGACTCTAATACGCCAAAAGTAATGTTACTGACAAACTACTCGCATGCGAACCATCTTTTGCCAACGTGGTGGATACAATTTGCTGTTTGATTTTCACACCATTTACAGTATTTTGGTACACCCCTCCCCCCTAAATAAGTAAAGTGGTAAGTTGGTTAATATTTTAAAATTTGCTCAAACATTTTTAGCGCCCCCTATTTCAAACTATGAAAGGTAGCATCCCGACATCAAAACAAACATATCTTGTCCATTTCAGCTAAATCGGTTCAGTAGTTGTCGAGTCTATAAGTCACAAACAAACAAACATTGATTTTTACATACCTACATGTACAGGGCGGGCCATCTACATTTGACCCATGTGAATTTTAAATAAAAATTTTTAGGAAAAGACAATTTTATTTTTTTTGCACAGGCATTTATTTTGACCCAATTACTTACCTTTCAAATATTATTTAGTTCAAGTGCTCGCCTTTTTCCCTGATGACAAAATGTGCTCTGTTTTCGGCATTTTACATAACGTTCTGTGGCTTGCTGATGTACACTTTAGATTTCAAACATCCCCACAAATAGAAGTCGGGCGGCGCGGTGTCAGATCAGGTGAACGCGGTGGCCAGTCAAAATCGCCATTTTTGGATATCAAGCGAACAGGAAAGAATGACCTCAATAAATCCATTGTGGCGGTTGCAGGTATAGCATGGCACGCCATCCTGTTGGAACCAGAAGTTACGCAAATTGATTATCATGGCTCGAGAATGATCGCAATTGACGGTAAGTGGCTTCGATCGCTCGTCCTCGAAAAAGTAAGATCCAATCACACATTTCGCGGTAATACCACACCAAACGGTCACTCTTTGGTCATAGAGAGGCTTTTCGTGGATTATTTGTGGATTTTCAGTGGCATAGTAGCGGCAGTTTTGTTTGTTTACCGTTCCATTCAGCGAGAAATGTGGCTCGTCGCTCATAATCAAAAATCACCGTCAGTCTCGGCCATGTTGACACAAAATTGTCCGTATGCAACCCGACGCGGTTTGTCCTGTGGATCGATTTTGTTCATCATTTGTATTTTATATGGGAATAAAAGATGTTTCCGGAGACCTTTCAACACTGGCCTGTACAGCAGCGACAGTTTCATCGGAGCGCCTTAGTCTTGGTTTATTTGGACGCCTGGCAAGGCTAAGACTACCACTCGATATACATTTTTCGTACAAACGCTTTATGGTGTTTTATGAGGGCGCACTTTTGATTTTATTTTTTTAACGAATCGCACGTTGAGTAGCCACGATTGAGAAACTTTTTTGGATGTATAGTTGAACCAAAGAGTATATAAATACTCGTTGGCTGAACAATTTCGGCGCGTTCAGGCTGGGTGTAGTTATATCCATGCTAAATAACTTTTTGAAATGACGCATCAACTGTGGTATGACGTTTGTCGATTTGACAATGTATGTCAAAGTTATTATGAGTTTACATGGGTCACATGATGGGCCACCCGTTATATAGATAACTTGAATTATTATTGGAAATAGTATTAGAAAACCGTTGCAAATTTCCTGGAGTAGTACGACGCGTTATCCATGATCATTTCAGGCAAACTTTGGAGAAGTAGATTTGTAGATCAGCTTTCAAATAAGAGCCCGTCCCTATTTTGTTTTGCCAGGAACGTTTATTAGGTGCGTCTCTATGCGGTTTTATTAATAAATTCGTCCATTCGGCACTAAAGCTAAGAGCAATGGTTACCAACGACTCGTCTAGATAGACAATATTGCAGTTTTCTTAGCGAAATCCGCGACTTTCATGTACCTAAATAGCGACGGTCCCAGACAATTTTTAATTTCCTATTTCTCAATATTAAAGTGGATTTTCTATCTCTTTTTTACGTTCGAAAATCCCATAACCTTTCAATAATCTAGATCAACTAAAAGTAAATGTCTTTAATCTTCATTCACTGGTGCTATAATTCTGTTAATTATTGTCGGTGGACTACTTTTAGTAAAAAATCGTGCTCCTTTCTACGGATTCCACTTCTTGTTGTTTCGTAATATAAGTGAGAACCCTTGAGCGAGAAGTTTTTTACTCACTATGACGCAAACAATATTTTTAAGTGCGTTGGGTGCTTCTTGGGATGACGAGTTCAGCGCTTTTAAGTAAAGACAATCACCTACTGCAACACCTTCTGCATTTATGGCAAAAGGTAAACAAGTCAGCAGTTTACACATGATTACATTAGAGTATAATTGAAAATAAAGTATAGAAGTAACGCTTTTACCTTCACTACACTTCTTTACACTTGCACACTTTATTTTTTGTCAAACACCATCGTATTTTGCCTTTGGACATTTTTCTATGCGCATACACTGTGTCAAGTACTTAGATCAGTAAAATCAAATCAATTTGCTTAGTTTTAACCATTTTGATCAATTTTTAAAGGTTCAAGGATAAGACAAGATTTGTTATGGCAATGTTTAACCGTTGAGCTCAACGGTTTAACTGTTATTGCAACAATGCAACCCCTTAATAAAGGAAGGATTTTTTGATGCGACCCTTGGTTATGATCTCTCCACACCTTGAAGGTATGGGTGACAGCAAAAGTTTATTGAAAACTACTGAAAATTTCCATGCGTAATAAAACTGTTTCTCTTCCAAGGTCGTAGTCGTGTAAACTTTTGAGTCGACAGTCTGTGTTGGTGGTAGTTTTTCCTACCAACGATGCTTATTTAAGAACGAAATTGCAATTCTCAATTGATTCGAAAATGATAAGGGTCGTGGTGGTCGTCCTCTCCGAGGCAATTATTATTTACCACCAGGCACCAAGGATGAACCCCCCCTCCTCCGTATCTTTGTTGATAATTACTCTCAAAATAAAGAATTAATCATATCAATGCACGGAGATACCAGGTACACTGTTTAAAAATGGCCCAGTTTATCAACAACTTTACTGAAAAAAATGTTGTTACGACATTAAAGATTGTATAAATATCTATACGGAAGATTCGACGCATATTTTTTCTCAAAACTGAATATTGTTTATGACCTTCCAAATTTTAGAAAAAATCCGGTTCTTAAAAAAATCGAAAATTACTCATATATTTAATAGACTTAAAATTGTTATTTGAAAGAGTTTAATAAATTATTTTAGTATTATTAGAAATTTTAATATTTAAATACACTGTGTAACTAACTAATAAGTATAAAAATTCAGCATCCGACTACGTTCTACGGGAGTTATTGATGATGGTATTGCAGCGCCTTCAATAATGATGATGATCATTTTCTTTAGTTTCAAAATTGTTTTCCTCATTTCGATGTTTCAGTCCTGTTTCTATTCAAGCACAAGGGTTCCGAATAAGTCGCCTAGGTGCACGTGGACGTCTGCCCATCCTCTCATCGTAATCCCATCCAAATCCTCTTTCTATTGCCTTCGCACGACTTCCCTCGGCAGTTTCCACTTTCCACCTTAAAATGTCTAGGTTCGATTGTGATGCAAGATGTATACTATCCAGTTAAATTGAAAGTTTCTCTTATTTAAAATTAAATTATAATAATATTATGTCGTAAAAACATCTGTAAAAATAACTGAATTTCTGTCCCCAAGGGGCACCTTATATAATATTAACATTGCTGTGCTGGTATTCCAAATAATAATTTATTGCTTTAATGCATTCGCGTTTCGCCTTTATTTGATAAACCGCGTTTCTCAAGCCTAAACGTGTCAAATACTCCTTTATACTTTAAGACCTCAATTTTTTCCTCCATAATATCTCCTAATGAAAAGTTGTCACGCAACACTTGTTGATTAAGCTCACGAAAGTCTCTGCATAATCGTAATGCTGTATTTTCTTGTTTGATAACTTATTCACATGAACTTCATATTATTATTGAAACTTAAAACAATCTTTTTTTACCAATTCGTTTAATGTACATTTTGTCTAAACATAGAATTCCCTTATAAATGTTAACAAAGGGTAAGGATGTCAGATTACTTATGTCTTTATAAGCATTTTCCCAAAGGTGCATAATATTCCTCATAATGACCACATTTATTACTTACCCGTGCATAGAATAAGAAAACCTTTGAGTCCCCCTCAGTCCAAAACCACAATTTTTGAAAAATGTTTGTTTGTGGCTGAGTGCGTGACGGACCACAAGGTAGGCTGATTTTCATGAAAGTTAAAACAAAGGCCTATAATAAACTTCCAGAAGGTAAGAAGCATTCTATATGTAAGTATATCCCGGTAAGTATTGATTTTATCAAAAAATGTTTTGGATAAAAGTTGTTCAGAATTGAGATTTTCTGGATATATTTGACAACGGATTAGAACAATTGTGGATTGACAGCCTAACAACGACTTCCAGATTTGGACCGTGTCAATATTGTAAATCGCCGATTCGCCGTCGCCGTTCCGCGGTCGGGACAGTTGGCCGTTGGTCAAATTCGCCGTAGGAACGATTCGCCATACAAATCGAAAATCGAAAATAACTTTTAATCTTGAGGGGCTGTTATCAATTGAAAAAAACTATACTAAACCTACCTCTAACCTAAGCGCCTGATTGGCAATATACGTTTAGGTTGGCATTTTTTTTAAGTTTCAAATACTATCATAATAAGTATTCACGTTTTTGTATCAATTGAAAAAAAATATACTAAACCTATCTCTAACCTAAGCGCCTGGGTACGCTTAGGTTGGCATTTTTTTAAGTTTCAAATGCTGTTTACTATCACATTCCCATTTTTGAATCAATTGAAAAAATTCTGGCAAGTTGCCACGAGACTTCCCTCGTATTAGCACCTTTTTCAAAAAATAAATTTATATTGCTGAATTCAGAAAAGATTCTCTTTTAAACTGCACAAAAAAACTGCAACTTTATATTATTAAAAAAATGATTGCCGCCATTTTAGCTTATACCGGAAGTGACGTCATCAAAGGTAATATCAGCATTTTCGTCCTTGGCCCGAATGCAATCCATTGGCGAAAACCGCATTTCGATAACTTTAATAGTTTCTGAGTATCGAGCGTTGCAGTCGATTTTTAATAATTATTTTTTTAACACTTTTTCAAAAAATAAGTAAGCACAATATATATTGCTGAATTCAGAAAAAATTCTCTTTTAAACTACATAAAAAAACTGCAACTTTATCTTATAAAAAAAATGAGTGCCGCCATTTTAGCTTACACCGGAAGTGACGTCATCAAAGGTAATATCAGCATTTTCGTCCTTGGCCCAAATGTAATTCATTAGCGAAAACCGCATTTCGATAACTTTAATAGTTTCTGAGTATCGAGCGTTGCAGTCATTTTTTAATAATTATTTTTTTTAACACTTTTTTCAAAAAATAAGTATAGCACAATATATATTGCTGAATTCAAAAAAAAATTCTCTTTTAAACTACATAAAAAAAACTGCAACTTTATCTTATAAAAAAGATGAGTGCCGCCATTTTAGCTTATACCGGAAGTGACGTCATCAAAGGTAATAACAGCATTTTCGTCCTTGGCCCGAATGTAATCGATTGGCGAAAACCGCATTTCGATAACTTTAATAGTTTCTGAGTTTAGAGCGTTGCAAGGAATGTGTACGTACAGACTACAGACTACAGACTACAGACTACAGACTACAGACTACAGACGACAGACGGAAAATTTTTTTTTGCATATTTTGAATCTACGTATTCGGAAACGCAAAGATATGTAAAAATTTCCATAGGTCAAATTTTTTTTTTTGGAAAACTAATACAATACTTCCCTTTTACTTCGTACTCGGGAAGTAAAAAATGTACTATAGCATAAAACAATTCTCTATGACTAAAGCTAAATTTACAAAGAGTAAATTATTTTGATGAATACTTCTAAATCATCTTCCAACGGCTAATCGTCCCTACGGCGAATTTGACCAACGGCTAACTGTCCCAACGGCGAAACGGTGACGGTGAATCGGCGAAGGCGAACCGGCACCGCGGCGGCGAATAGTCCCTAACTGACTTCACTATCAGTTTGTTTGTTTTCAATAAATGAAACTAGCCATATATTTATTTGAAGTCAAGTTGTACTGGCAGCGACCCGACGACCACTTGTCCCGGCAGCTACTTGTCTCGCGGCCAGTTGTCTCGGCGGCCAGTTGGCCCGGCGGCCACTAGTCCCATCTCGTCCGCCCTGACAGAAATTTTTATTGTCATATAAATAACAGTTGGACATCGGATAGTAATGGACAAATGATATTCCATACTTTTTGGACATTTTAGTTTTACCTAGTTATGTTGCGGAAATCCATCAATAAGATATATAATAGGGTTTCTGTTAATTGTTATCCAGATACCTACTGCTGGAAGGTGGCCATTTAAACCATTTTTAAAGGTGTTCTTCTTCTTCATGGTTTGAATTTACTAAACTAAAGAGTGGTACCTACTGAAACGTAAAAGAAAATTAAATATCATTTTGCGAACAATGTAAAATTGCAAGCCTAATTCGAGAAGCATGGTATGTGTATAATGTTAAATCCTTTGGAGGTAAGGTAATAACTATCAACCGTTTTTTCTCCTTAAAAGAAGATCATTTATTAACAAATTAACTACATAACATCTTACCTTAAAAGAAAATCGGTTTTAATAGTATCTTACTTAACGAACGCTAAGGCACAATAATATAATAAACTTAATGATTTTTTCTAATTCTTATTTTGACATAAGCGAAACTATACAAAACAGCCAACTTAATAATTATATCTAAAATGAAATCATCCAATTTTACATCTCCCCCCCTCGAAAAGGCAAGAGCTTACTACTATGTACAAAATTGTTAGATGAGCGATTGCCACCACTAACCTCATAAATGGTTGAAGATACTTGGTTTAAAATTTTAAAGGGTCCTCTTCGAATTGGATCTAACTTTGATCTATTAAGACGGTTACCCAATTCGACATAAACTAATTCGCCCACTTGAAAATTATATTCTTTTTTATTTTTGTCAACTCTAAATTTATTTGTTGTGTGACATTTCTGAGAATTCGTTAGTGCCTCTTTTCTGTCCTGTGCCAAATCTTGTTGTTGACAAAGAGTTGGTGGAATTATCAAGGATTGTTTTCCTGTAAGTAAATACCTTGGGGAAAATTTCGTTACACTGTGGGTAGTACGATTGTATTCTTCTGTACATTCATCCGCTAAAGTGGACCACGGACGTTGTGGATTCTCATCAATTTTACAGCGAATGCGGTTTACTAATGTTTGATTTAGACGTTCGTTTAAACCGTTTGAAAAAGGACAGTCTACAGCTGTATAAATTACAGTGACACCATAGCTACGCAGAAAGTTTTTAAACTGTTTTGAAGTAATACTGGCGTATCGATCTACTAAAAGAATTTTTACATTATTCTTCTTAAAAATAGGTTGTAAGAATTTAATTAGGTCTTTTGCCTGTTGGCCTTTGGAAGAATGTGTATATGCAAATCTAGTAAAATGGTCAGCCAAAAGATGAAGGTAACGTTTTGGTGAACGATTGTTCGAGAAACCTCCAATAGTATCAAGTGACATGATTTCATATGGTTCTTTCGCTGGACCTAACTGTGATAGCTTCCCAATTTCCCGACCTCTTCTCGATTTATTTCTCATACAAATATCACATTGGTTACAAAATTGTATTATAATTTCATCCATATGTTTAAAATAATAAAAAGGCCTTATTTTAGCAATCATGTGACTGCTACCAATATGTCCATAGTGTGAATGAATCTTCTTTACTAATTCTAAACCAAAATTCTTAGATACAAAAATACGCTCTCTATTTCTTAACCTTTTGTATAAAAGTTCACCCTTTTTATATGTTTTTTTGTCGAGAGAAAATTCTTCTTGGTTATTTAATTGATCTTGTTTTAGATCATTGATTGTTATTAAATTAACTACTTGAAGAACGTCATCTGAGTTTTCAAAAGACTCCAAAACTGGATTTCTTGAAAGGGCATCCGCTTCTTGATTTGTTTTCCCTGATGAATATTTATAGTGAAATCATATTGCGAGAGATAGTATACTAGATCTCCCAATTCTTCATCAGTTCTAGCTTTTATTTTTAGATTTTCTAAAGGCTTATGATCTGAAAATACTTGGAATTTATGACCTATTAACCAATGTTGCCAATAGCGTAACGCTTCTTTTATTGCAAGGCATTCAAGATAAACAGCCTTCTTTTTAGCTTGAGATGGGGTAAATTTTTTTGAAAAATATGCTACAGGGTGTAGTTCACCGTTATCTTGAATTTGTTTCAAAACTGCCCCCACTCCTAAAGAACTTGCATCAGTAAATAGAAACGTCTTTCTCTGTGGATCAAAAATTGATAAAATAGGACTTTGACATAAATATTCTTTTATTTTATTAAATGTGACGTCACATTGGTTATTCCATTTGAATTCTGTATTTTTTCTTAAAAGTTGATGTATTGGTTCCATTATTCTTGTGTAATCTGCAATGTATTTATGATAAAAGTTTATTTTCCCTAAGAACTGACGAATATTTTTTTTATTTTGAGGTTTAGGAAAATCTTTGATTGCTTTCAAGTTATCATGATGTGGTTGCACTGTACTGTAAGTCAGAACATGACCTAAATATGTCACCGACAACTGAGCAAAATTACATTTTGATAATTTTAATCGGAATCCTTCCAAATTAAGTGCATAAAGTAATTTATTTATGTGATTTAAATGCTCATCAAAATCTGACGAAAATATTAAAATATCATCTATATAGTTAATGCAAAAATCTTGAAGTTGATATCTACGAATAGTGGTAGCTAGAATTCGTTGAAAAATAGCAGGCGAAATTTTTAGACCAAATGGTAGAGACTTCCATTGATAATCACCAGATTGTGTAACAAAAGCTGTCTTATAACGATCTTTTGATCTAACTCGTATCGACCAAAATGCGGAGTTAATATCCAAAACTGAGTACCATTTGCAATTTCGTGCCTTTACTATAATGTCTTCAATTCTAGGAAAAGGTTGTGATTCCGGCACTAAAATTTTATTCAATTCACGGAAATCAATGCGAAGTCTTGATCGTCTTCCTTCTTCTTTCTTATATGCCAAAGTTACTGGTGCAGCAAAGGGAGATTGAGATTCTTCTATCAATCCTGCTTCAAGCAACTTTATAATTTGTCCCTCTATTTCTTGTTCATCCGGAATGGAGCGGAGCATCTATAAGGTTTTTTTGAAATGTATTTATTTTACAAAAGTTTGATATGAGCCTCTTGATTATTTACATGCCCTACATCATATTTATGCTTCGCAAAAACTGATAAGTGTTCATTGATTATATCAGAAAGTCTCCTTATCTCATCTTTAGTTAAATGTTCTATTTTATTTAAATAATTCGAAGAGTTTTTTTTAATGTTCTTATCCATTACGTTACCCAATTTTCTTGGCTCATTATAATTAATATTCCCCCACCGAATATTCTTATCTGTTAGTTTTTCAATATGTTCTATACTATTATCATTTACCCTTTGGAAAATATTCAAATAATCATCTTGCATTAAACGAAATTTCTGAATTGCATCTAGACCCAGTAATATATCATATGAAAAATTACCATTCTTAATTACATTCGATTTCTTGTTCTATTTTATGGATCCTTATAGGTAATTTTATTTTATTGTAACATTTTTGCACACCACTAATTGTTTTAAATGTTTGATCATTTTCCCACATTTTATCTTTAATGTCTTCTATAATTTTTGAATTTATAATTATATCTAAAATGAAATCATTCAATTTTACATGTGTATGATTAAATTTAAGAATTTTATGCGGTTATTAAGATAAGTTAATTATACGCTATGATGTATGTACGTTCATTAACTTTAATTTATGCTTTAAACACAATCAAGTTGGCGCGGCGTTCCACTTTTACAACATTTAATTATTTCATTAATTAGCTCTTCTTTACACAGCCCACTCTTTTTATCTCACATATTGCGTAGGTACTTAAAATTATTTTCAGGGGTACTACATACTACTATCAAAAATCCTTGCCGATCCTATCCATACAATGTTTGTGTTTTTTCTAAATTTCTCATAATGTAATTAATGGTTTTGTGAATTATGCATTTTGGTAGATTTGTTGCTGTGCTACCGATCTGTTCTGAATATTTTTATTTAGCTTAGTTACTGCGATTCTTTTTATATGTATTTTGTAAGTATTTCCTTTCTTTATTCAGGTGCATCCCATACCACCAATCATTAAGTGAACTTAACAAGGAAATACAAATTTAAATCCATACTTTATATGAAAAAGTGTGATTTTTTATATTTCATAATTTAGTGTTATTCAATATTTTCCCCATGGTGTTCTTTGATGGCCAATTTTTAATTTAATTCTCCTTATCAATCGTTTTTTCCCTGCTTCTTGTTTGGCTTCACTTGCTTTTAGTGGTAACTCGCCTGGCACCATGTGATTTGAGAACCTACGTGTTCGTCAAATTATACTTTTTCAATCTTCAATGTTTTAATTAATCAATTCATACCGTTTCACACATGATTAGTTTTACCTGATGATGACGATTGCAATTATTGTTGTCGAAACATGTTGTAATTAGAAATTTAATTAACAATCGTTAATCTTTAGCTGGATGTGTATCTAAGAAGTAGGTACAATAAATTTCGTGTATGGGGAAGGTTCGGTGACACCCATCTATTTCATTTAATTTAACAAGGAACGGAAATTCTTGTACCCATATTCCTTTGTGTGACACTAGAAAAAGGATAATAATAAATCTTCTTAAATAGTACCGTGGCTTCCTACATCTGACGTTTTCATATTTTCAGTTACACAATAACACATTAGACATAGAAGTGATGGCCCTAATTTAACGGGACTAAAACCGAAACGGTTCTTTTCCAAACTGGTTATTGAGTTGAAGAAAAGAAATAGAAAAAAAGAAAATTGGGGCGTTGGAACAATGTGGGAATTAAGAAGACCCACAAACAGTAGATACCTGTCTCTGTTGAAAAATGACGACCAGTGTAGTGAGCGTTCCAACAACGCATAGTTCACCCATGCCATTATACAAAAATTAAATTTGTAGGCAACAAAAATTCACTTGATCTTTATTTAGTTAATGCACGCAACTCTGTATTTGCCAATTAACAACATTGTATAATGAGATTAACTAAGCGTATAATAAACACAAAACATAAATAAATAAATAAATAAAATACAAAAACATTTGCTATTTAGTGACACATTGTAACTAGTGACTAGAAATATTAAAATAAAAGTTAATTTTGAGCTGCGTCAATTCTGTAACTGATTTATAATAGACGGCACAAATACTTACATTTACGTTACGTATTAGTCAATTAATACTTACAATTTTGAAAATGTTATCCTAACACATAGCATACATGTATAAATTAGTATTTATATTTAACAACTCACACCCCTTTTATCGTTATCATTCGTATAAGCTAATCTAAAGCTAACGTTTCTGAGTTTGAATGACGATTATTGTTCTGTGTTGATTGCACATGCTGGATATAACCTTAAACAGTCCCTTTTGTCTTGACCATCTCTTGCCGCTTGTACGTATTTATAAAATCGTATAACATCCCCATTTGTCGTTGTCGGCTTCTGTAATTCATTTGAATCCCTGTAAATAGAAGTTGAATTAGTACTGTCATTAGATTTAGTATATTCGTGTAATATCGACACGCACCATTTATGCTCAAATATAATAACGTGACATTAACTAAATGGGGTGAAATTAAAAGTTTTAAGCTTAAAGATTCAAACGTCGCGCGTGCCAAAATAAGCATGGAAGTATGTATCTAAACTTTAGAAATGCAAATATAATTTGGTTGGGTGGCGTTTTACCTTACCAATTAAGCTCTCAATTCTCTAAATAATTAAATTAATTAATTGAGTTGGTAAAAGAGCTACCCACTCGAAGTAGAGAACCTGGGTTCAGATCCAGGTGTTCAGTTATATTTTTCTATATGCACACACATACCAGGTGTCAAAGTCAATTTGAAAACTTGCCAGACTTCATATCTTCGAAACTGTAACAGGTAAGTAAAATTTCTCGAAAACGTTTCTAGAACATTGAGGGGGAACCAATATGGAGATCTTCTGCAACTCACACCTTAGGCTCCAGCCACTCCAACCCAATTTTATAAATTAATTGTACTACCCCACGTGTAATTCATCATTCAAAAGCTTTTTAAAAATGATATTGATCAGTACCAAACAAAATCTTAATTAATGTTAATAATTAACTAATACCTTAATGTTTCAAAAATGTACGGGTCAGAAAGGTCCATTATGATGATATAGTTATTAGAAATAGTAAGAAAGATCAGCGAAGCAGGATCCACATTGAATTTAGGAAAACATAAATGCTTTTTAAAAGAAATAAACTATAGAAGAGATATTACATTTTTATTAGTGGTACAAATTAGTACAAAATAAGTACTAAATAATTAAATACATCCGACTTGATTCTGCCGATTTGGTCCTACCAGCTTATGAGAGGTTATTACAAAATAAAATGGGATAAAGAAATGAAGCCGCGGCGATTGTTTTGATGTATCACAATACGTGAATGAGGTAAAATCGTCTATCTATGACAACTGTTCACTGTTCTTCAAAATTAACTGATAATTCAACAGAGATTTTAGGTCATTTCTAACTCCCCCCAAAAATTCAAAGGTTAAGTGGCTAGAGAACTGCCATGGTTAAGCGTTTAATGAAACTAAATGAATTTTGATCTCATTCTCAATATTGACAATGAAAATTTTATTAAGAGCTGCGAGCTTTGTTTAAAAAATCACACGAAAAATACCTTCCACCACAAGAATCTATGGAAGAGTGCTTTTCCACTTGCAATTTCTAGACAATATGGAATGACTCTCTTGAGATGAGTTTTGCAAATGTACAGAATTAGCCAAAAGGTTTAGTTTTTATTGAGATTTAGTGCTTAAAGATTAATTAAGTGGGCGTCATTGTAACTTTTCATTTTTTGGGAGAGGTTTTATCCACTTTACGAATACTGGCGTCAATCGGTAAACGGCTTAAATGCAGCTGATTAAGAAGGAATAGTTCCATGTGCAATCTTGTGATCTGGATTGCTAAGGAATATCTCCATTTCCTGATATCAGTGTTCTAGAAGGTAAAAGGACCACTGGAATTTGCTTCATTAAAGCATGCTATTGCGGTTCAGTCATTTTCTCAAAAAAATTGCTTAGCTCGGAACAAATCATACCATTATCAAACATCAGCATATTATTATCCTTTATTTCTTCCCCCAGATTTAGAAATGACTTTATAAAAACCTGTAGCAATTCTAACATTGGGTATATCCATGATGAAGGTCGATAAGGCACAAAGGGGTTAGATTGAAATAAATCAAACAACTCGCAACCTCCCCTTAGACATGTAATTTAATGCAAACTTAGATGAAAATGGAGTGACAGGTTATGTTTTTTATGTTTTTTGGTAAGTACTGGCTAGTGTTTTAGTACGTCAGTACTTACCAAAAAACATAAAAAACATAACCTGTCACTCCATTTTCATCTAAGTTTGCATTAAATTACATGTCTAAGGGGAGGTTGCGAGTTGTTTGATTTATTTCTAACATTGGGTTTATGGAAATTTATGTCGACCTTGCTGTCTGATTATAACAGCCAAAATAACAGTTCTTCTATTGTAAGAAACTGTGAGACTAAGCTGAATTTTGTTACTACGTCATATGGAAAATATTTATGAAAATAGTGATTTTTAATTAATTTATCCATTTTATATCTAGTAAGCAATGCATTGCAACGGAAAAACAAAAGAAGGTGTGAGCAGATGAGAAAAAGGCTTCTATATTGTTCCATTTAACCGATTACGTAGCTCTTACCGTTTCTAAAGATACAAATGGTGAGCTTAGAATTTGAAGACAGTAGGTACACAGTCTATAATGTGGATTAATCACAATATAAGAAAGCCATGTCACGTGACCTAAACTAGAAATTAAAATTAAAATAGCGAGCTTGTACTGGAGTTTCATTAACCACTATTAAACTTTTCTAAAGAACCATCGTGGCGCCCTAACTTTACTTAACTTTATCCGCTAACTTTATATAATTTAACTTTAGCTTTGACTACTCGCATTTGCTTGCTGAATTTAAATTCTCTACTAATATCTAACCTACCCCCATATCGCCCCTTATAACTGAGTTTCCGAGCCATTGCATTACCAACCAATAGTTTAAATTAAATGGGAAGTGTGAGCTTGTAATACAGCGTCTGAAAAGTCTCTTTATTGTCTATTCAAAAATATTATTGGTTTGAAATTTATTGCAAAAATTAATACCTACAAAAAATTAAATTATCTGATTACCCATACCCAAATTCGCTACAACATACTGAAAACTTGTTTCCCATTTAGGTATTGATAACAAGAAGGTAAGCAACAACCATAATAATGTTTTTTTCGATAGTATCAATTAAATAGCCATAAAAAATACCATTTGCAATGTCTAGTTTTGTTTAAAACGCCTTAGCAAATTGTTTTGTAATTATAACTGCATGACAGTAGTTGTCGTTTGAATTTCGTTAACTATAATTCAGAAACATGGTTACATTACCAGAAATGCATAAAATAACAGTTTAATGATTGGTTACGGAGATAACAACCGAACACAAATGGAAGTCGCTTGCCTATTTCATGAGAAATTTCCGGATTTGTCGCCTATATCTGAAGGAACAATTAAATTAGTAAAATAGAAAAGCAGTTTCGTGAGCTTGGACATGTAAGACAGATAAAAAAATTGTGGCAAGACATCCCTTGGACCAAAAAACAGCAACATTATCTTATTAAAAAAATGAGTGCCGCCATTTTAGCTTATGCCGGAAGAGACGTCGTTAAAGGTAATATCAGCATTTTCGTTGTTGGCCCTAATGGAATCGATTTGCGAAAACCGCATTTCGAGTACAGAGCGTTGCAGTCATTTTTTAGCAACTATTATTTTAACACCTTTTTCAAAAAATAAGTATAGCACAATATATAAATTCAGAAAAAAATACTTTTTTAAACTACATAAAAAACGGCAACTTTATCTTATAAAAAAATGAGTGTCTCCATTTTAGCTTATACCGGAAGTGACGTTATCAAAGCTAATATCACCGTTTCGTCCTTGGCCCGAATGCAATCGATTGGCGAAAACCGCATTTCGATATAACTTTAATAGTTTCTCAGTATAGAGCTTTGTAAGAAAATGTGTACGGACAGACTACAGACTACGACAGATGACCGACGGAATTTTTTTTTCAATTTTTGAATCTACGTATTCAGAAACGCAAAGATATGTAAAAATTTCAATAGGTCAATTTTTTTTGCAACTAATACTAAGTGATGATACCAAATTAGATGTGATGCTTGAGCATACATACATCGAGTAGACAAGCATCCGCAACATTGAATGTTGTATAATGATTACCAATTCAAAATAAAGTCGTGCCAATTTTAGCAAATTTATAATATCCTGATTCAGGAAACCAAGTTCCAGCGAATACGACATGGTTCCAGCAAGATGGAGTGCCGCCACATTACCAACGCAAATGTCCGGCAGTACCTCGACGCAATATTTCCAAATCGGTAGATAGGAAGGCGAGCATCAATATAATCCCATAATTTAAATGTCTTCCGGAGGACGATAACGCTTGCGATACGTTACATAAAGTTAGCAGACATTTTTATTTAAGATTACAATGTTGTCAAGACGTTAGTATTACCGTTGTATATTATACATACATGTGTATTAGTTTTTGAGTGTATTGTAGCGAATTTCGGTAATCAGATGATTTTATTTTTTGTGTGTCAATTTTTGCAATGAATTTGAAAACGGTAACATTTTTGAATAGAGAATGAAGAAACCTTTCAAACGATATATCACAAGCTCATACTTCACATTTAAAAAATTGGGGGTTGTAACTGTCACTCGAAGAGGGTTGAACAATTCAATTTGACGTGTTTCGGGATTTTCTATAAATATGTGCAATGTAACAACCCAACTAAAAATGAATATTAGAGCCCCCCGTGTCAATTAAATATGCACAAGAGAAGTAGGAAAAATGATTATTGTTAAACAATTACTGTAAATGTAGTTAGGTTCTATATTAACTAATACAATAATAACAAATATCTAATATAATAATAACGTTACGATATTCAATTATTTGTTTTTTTTTTCGTTTCCGGAGGCCACGAGATTCTGTTCAGTTTATAAAATTGCAAAAATCTTTACTGCCAAACTTACCGCGAGACTACTGTCTAAATTATGTGAGAACCGGTTATAAAAGTGAACCATCACAAATTTGTGTGTCATACAAGATACTGTATACCTACCTGTAATACTTTCACGAACGTAATTGGAATTTTAAGAGAAACTGATCCACCTTAATATTATTTTGGTTTAGAATGGCGTGATGCAATTTAATGACATCGTCATCCTTTCTTTTCATAAAATTTACAAAGATTTTTGATTCTAATCAACCTTTTCGTCAACTTTACAAATTGCACTCGCAGTAATGACGACGATTACGACGAAAATGAATTGATCACTTTCTCTTGAAGTGATAAGCAGCGCAAGCGGATTCGTAACGGCATAAAATTACTTTTATTTTTGATCTACATCGACATTCTGGGGAATTTCAGCGATTACCCTTCTATCCATTAATTTTGATCCGCGTATGCTACTTTCAAATTCACGTAGGAAGTTTACTGAATCACTTCATAGAACTCATTTGTAAATTAGTAAAACGATGAGGAGAGAGTGGCAAGGGCGAAGTTTTACAAAATTTCGCTTAATTTCCAACTTCTGAACGGCGTTTATTTATATATGGACTAAATATCAGTTAAACAGTTAAATGTCGGAAGCGACCAGAAATTAATTTCGTTGCTGCAGGACGTTGGAAGATGTTTTTTTTTTAATTTCCTGCGATTTTGGAATTTGAAAATTGGTTAATTTTACAATAGTTGACTTTCTCTGGCATGGGTAAACAAGGCTGTAATTATAAATAATAACAATAACTACATGGAAATTAATTACCTACATTAGATAGAGAAGAATAATATTATATTGACACTTTTATTTACAATAAATTTCAAACTATAGTAATTAAAAATGAACAATAGCCCCTTTGTATATTCAAAAGTATTTCATGACCTCAAACCAAATTTGAACATGCAAGTAAATCAAAATTCAACTTTAAATATCTCTTTCCTACTAAACCAATTAAATACACGAAATTTGAAATCTTGGGACCATTTTAATTTTAACTAGCTGTCAACTTTCGCTGGTACTTTACTCGTTAAGCAAGAGATCTACCTACATTTTTAATGCCTAATTACTCTTAAACGTAAATCTGAGCCACTTAATTGTGTGTTATTATAATTCATTGCCAACAAATAAGTGGTTCCTAACTAATAATTATTTTATAAAGTGCTTAGCGATGAGTAAATATCTCAAGGCTTGTAATGTTTTCGCTGTGAACATTTAAATGTCAAAATGACGATCACTGACCATTCTCGTTGTGCAAGATCCTTCCCTTCACCCGAACAGGACATTAGCAATAGTCTAGATCGGCCTTTTATGTTTCAAATTAAATTTCATCGCTCCAATAAACCTTCCAAATTCATTCCAATAGTGTTTTGAGAAAATATGGGCTTCACTCACTTTCAAAAGAACTCAATGAGAAATAAAGGTTAAAAGAGAAATGATTGATAGTAAATTAAATTTCCCATTAGATTCTTACTGATCATCATTGAACCGTTGGGTTTTCTTCTATTTCCAGTAGTAATTAATATCCTTACGGAAGCTTCTGAAATCTGAACTTTAGATTTCCCATCTTCAATCATAATTTCTGTTTGTTCTTCTGTGACTTCATCTCCCCCTTAATTTTACTAAGCCACCCCTTTTTCTCCTTCTTAGATAGACCAATTTGGTTATCCTATGTATGTCATCTACATTATAATCTCTTTCAACGTCACTACACGATTCATTTCCTTTCCTTCTACAATAGTTATGGCGTTTTTCTTCTAAATCCTTTCTTCTTGCTCCTCTGCAGGCGGTTTATATCGTTTAAAACCTAACGGTTGTGGCACATCCGTAATTCCGTTGCACAGACATGTAGCGTCGTTAGAATTTCTGAATTCTCTAAATTAATGCTGTGTACAGGGATATTAAGTTAACGATGAAACATGCTTGTGTGCGTCAGTGCCGTTGTATTAGTTATTCGTTGCCAATTATTTGAAAAAAACTATACCCTAAAGGGGAAAGGCAAAAAGGCATCAATGAAACATCATCTTCATGTAAATATCTATTCTATATGGTGGAGGATTCCCATACCATTACATAGGTTTCTTCGAAAGCAAAGCTTATCTTATGGTGTAGCTATGAAACAATACGCTATCGCGAGAATTATTCACAGTTTCTGCCCTATATTTTTATAGTGTCATCTCCAAGTCTGACTCCATTTCCTTAATGTTGGTCATTCTTATGGTAGCGAAATTCGAAATAGATCAGTAGCGTACATCCATACCCCCCTCCCCCCCCCCCCTATTTGCAATTGAAGAATTGGTGGAAACTTATACTTGTAATAAAAACACACAACCTTCCCCTTAAATGTTCATACAATTGTTTTCCATCCCTCATCATGGCTCTTCTAGCGAACCCGGGTTCTCTCTTTTAGAGAACCCCTTTAGTTTTATCAATATTTGTGCTATTCGATATCAGTTTTTATTATAACGATGCTATTTTTGTAACCTTTGTTTATCCCCCTCAGCTTCACTTAACTTTATACTATTTTAATATATTTATAACTTTCGAAAAGGCTTGATAATGGGAAATGTTTATTCCCGAAACATGTCGCCACGTCAGAACCTATAATTACAAATTACACTTATCGAATTATATGAACAATTAAGGGGTATTCTATTCACCCCTTTGCGATCTTAGGATTCCTGTAAGATGGTGGAAACGTTTTAAGTATATAAAACAGAGAATTCATCAACGGTGACTGTAGAAATCATAGACAGAGTTGAAAATCTGCTGGTAAATTGATAGATATTCACAAGCTGCTCAGTTCCGAACAAAAACTGAGCATACGCAAATTTGTGAGGAGAATTTGACAGGTTTACCTCTAAAGATAAGGGATTTCTTTATCGTTGTAAATGTAGATGAGACCTGTAAACATTAATTATAAAATGACGTATATTTGACGTACTTTTTCGGTCATAATTAGTCAGTTACGTTACACCCCCAAATTCCGACGTATTATAGACGTCATTTCTGAACGTCTTTAATACGTGAGTTATATGACGGTATATATACGTAGTTATTTAGTAACTAAAATTTGATTTTTTTAAATGTTCAATATTTAGCATTTTTAATTCATTTATTTGAAAAGCGTGTACTTTCGCCGATTTAGAGATATCAAAATACGGTTTGCCTCAATCGACGTTGCCTTATGTTTGATTACCTTCAATTTTTATTCCTTTAACCTCAACCAAAACGCAGTAATTCTGTATCTAATATTGCTATCTGTCTTCAGCATCATAACTGAATGACACTCTAAAGCATTTTTGGTTTCTTAAACAATAAATCAATAATTAAATTTGTTAAAGAAATGTCATTTATTCCCACAAAATTATATTTATATCTTAAATACTCGTCTATGTCAAACAATAAATTAATTTCAAATTTATTAATTATGACGTTACAATTATCTTTAGGTAATTGGGACCAAAAATTTCTATTTGGAAAAATAGACATTCATATACTACGCGATATGCACGTCCTTCCTCCCTTTCTCATAGTGTTCAACTTCAAATTACTGCACTTAGCAAAGTCTCGCTAGCGCAGATAGTTTACTTGTCTGACTACTAAACGGGCGACCGAAGTTCGAGTCCTACTTCAGGCAAAAGTCTTTTTCAGCATTAACGATCTCCTCCGACTCTACAAGAAGCGAAGGGGGGCTTTGGCGTAGGACCTACCGGAGCACACACAGTTGTCAAATATTCACAAGTATGACAAGATGGTCGGAGTGGCCCAGGTCACCCCCCTTTTTTTTACTATGACTACGTCATAATTACGTCCCAAAATGACGTCATTGGGCTGTGACATTTACCCGTAATTCTGACGTCTTTTTCACGTCATGTTTTAAGGTCTCTGACGTAAAACGTGACGAACATTTCACGTCATTAAAACGTCCTTATGTTTGCTGGATACCTTCGGGACGCGACGGGAATATTTTTAATTTAATGAAATACCGATATGCCGAAAAAGGTAGGAAATGTTGACAAAGACACAATTAAGAACTTGAAAGCGGTCCCATAACTGCAGGGTGCATAAGGTAAAACTTGTTCAAATCTACAAACCGGCTTTGAGGTATTGCAGCAGCCACCCTAGCCTCAACTTCACCCCAAATTAATTATCTATTTGGATTTAAACTCAAAAAAACTTAACAGAGCATGTCATTTTATATAAGAAGTAGATTACTCATTGGGCCATTACAAAAGAACGTGTAGTAGCTTCATCCTGTTTTAATAACTGTGGATATTGTCCGACCTGAACCCTTTCCAAATAGCTTTAGAACTGATTTGCCTTTATAACCTGGGGGGGGGGGGGGGGGGGGTATCATAAATCGCCAGAAATCTATTCCCCTAACAGGATCTTCTTCTTCTTCACCAGATTGCACTGGCGTGGATACTCTTGGATGTATTCGGTGTCAACCATATTTTCCAGACAATCAAGGGACCTTCCTGAAATAGTACCGTCTGCTCGAATTCAAGGCAAGATTCAATTTTTTCAATAAAATCATGATTGTGAGATTTATCGTTGTGTCTTTGAATCAATTTTGTTTCATGACTGTTGCAATTTCTTGTGCCAAGTACGCTTACGATAAATCTCTAAGATGGTTGACCCTAATTGAGCACTGAAAGCGAGAGGAAGAAGAATATTTAAATGTGAAGATTACAAACGATGCATTATTGAGATGTTAGCAGTTGATTAGCTGAAGCACTACGTGTCTTGAAATTCAGTTCATATACACCAAATTCTAGAATTACTTGTTTTTATCGTTACAATTAATCATGGAGTTCCACAAATTAAGTTTTGAGAAGATTAATTCCCTTTTCCTGTTTAGTTTTAAGGAAGTTTTTATTATTCCAACATTGAAGCGACAGTGTACGGTGGACGTTTTACACTATTCAGCAGTTCTTCAGTTGCCATCATTTATTATTAATTATGCGGTGAAGGATAAATTGGTTCATTCATATGGTTTTCTGGCTGCACTTATTCCGAAAAACAGTAAACATTCATGAAACACACGAAGCACAGCTTTTATGTTCAACAAATTGAGAAGTATGTACCTACTGCATTCTTATCACAATCCTTCAAATTCTTGTTGAATTTATTATTTTATTTATTTATTATTTAAATGTATGCGCTCTATGCCGATACTGCCCAATTTATAAATGAAGATGATTAGGAAATGTGTACTGAATGAGTTCATCATTATACGATTATTGCACACTTCCGTCCTCATTTCCGTGAGATCGCTTGTTTTAAAAAGGAAATATTTAGTTTTGGTTACTTATTTTTATGAAGCAAAAAATATGGTATTATGGGAGAAATAATTCAATGACCTGCTAAATTTTAAAAGATTGCCGTTTGTATCCGTAAGATTTTTACTATGAAGTACTTCGACCATAGGCTGTATAAGCAATCAAGTGTCAAACTTTTAGTAAATGTTTCACTGTTGCCTAAGCCAACTTTTCAATTGAAGAAATAAGAATTTTTTAGAGTAATTCTTTACGGGATGAAGATGTCTCAGACGATTTGGTGTAAACACATTACTTTGTTGTTGGGTAGGAGAAGGTTTCTGGGGTTTTCAGTTTGCTGCACTACAGTAGCATAGTGAAATGTAATCGTACCTTTGTTGATATAGAAAATCCCGTTTAAATAAGAATTACCAATGTAAATGGTAGTAAACTGGTGTAGTGAGAAAACGTTCTTGGGTCGATTGCATAGCTTCCTGTCTTTCTGAAAATCTACCGTTTTTTGTTTAAGTTCAGTTCTAAAGTAACATACCGATCTACTTGTCCGTTAGAATTTGAAAATCATCTATTCAAACCTTTGGATTTGTCGAGATGTACACCAAGCTTGGTCACACGGTGCCCAGACACGTGAGGTCATAATTTCCAGCATTTCATCGTATGTTTTATTGTTGTATTAACGTTTCACTGCAGCTGTGAACTTAACATTTAATGGTTTGACAGGTTCACTGGGTACAGGATTCCTAACATACAGCGTCTACTTTCCCCCTAACGAAACCGATATCGCACTCGAAGAGAAGCTGGAGGCTTAGGGCGCTATACAAAGAAACAAAAGAGCAAACAGGTGCCTGGAACGGACTTTATGTGGAGATCGGCGCTTACAATACTAGGGAAGTTAATACAGAAGAGCAAGAGATCCTACTGGAAGACCCTCTGCGACGAACTAGAACAGGATGTCTAGGGCAGAGGGTACAAGATAGTGGCCAAGAAAATCTCCCGAGGAAACAACTGAACAGGGTGGACTGAAGTCGCCTATCATGAGACCATCCAAAAACTCTTCCTATGAAGGGATGAATGGCGTTACGACGAGATCAACATAGATGACTTCCCACAAGTCACGACGACCGAAGTCATCGAGGCAATCAAAGAACTACCCAATAAGAAAGCCCCGGGCCCAGACCTAGTTCCGGCCTCGATAGTCAAAAAGTTGGCCATAACGAGACCCGACATATGGACGGACCTTGTTAATACTTATACTTATAAGACTGGGAAAATACCCGAAGGCCTGGAAAGAGGCCAAACTAATCATAATCCCCAAACACTGCAGATCGTTTAGGCCGATATGCTTTCTCAACTTCGCGAGAAAAGTCTTTGAGAAAATCATCAAGAAAAGGTTAGACCTCGTAATTGACGGGAAATTGTCGAGCTTCCGGAAAGGCAGAGCCACAATAACAGCCATAAGCAAGATAGTCAGATTGCAAAGAGAAACCAATACAGGGACACAGAGAACTAGGGAGGTCTGTCTGGTGGCATAGATCGACGTACAAAGCGCTTTCAATTCCGAGTACCAAGGTACCTTGTACCTTGTACCGTTTCTATACAGCTACCCCCGCAACATAGCGATGATATCCAAAACCCCGGAAGGGCGGGACCTAACGTTCAAACTGGAAGCAGGCGTACCACAAGGAAGTATTGTGGAGCTGTGCAACGTCACATATGACGGGGTCCTTAGGGTTCAAGTACCGGAAGGCGTCCACATCTCGGGCTTCGCTGACGACCTCACGATCGTAGTGGTGGACAGGAGTCTCGACGAGGCCACGGTAAAGCTGCAATATACGATTTCGCAGATTAACGACTGCCTAACACCTAGAAAACTGAAGCTTGTCTCCGAAAAAACTAAGCGTGCACTGCTTACGAACAGAAGAAGACTGGGGGTGGTCACCCTCTCTATACTAGACCAGAATATCACGGCAGACAAGTCGATCATGGTACTGGGCGTCCTGATAGACAAGAACGGCACCTTTCTAGAACATATTAGACATACCGCCGACAACGCTACCAGGTGCTTCACAGCCCTGGCAAGACTGATGCCAAACTCAAGCGGGGCTCGTGGGTCTAAACGGATAGTTCTATGCAGCACCACTCAATCGGTCGTTACAATATGCGGCCGAGATCTGTCGTTAACAAGATCCTACGAAACATGGCATTGAGAATCACGAGTGCATATTAGAACTGCTGCACTCGAGGACGTACTAGTACTTGCCGGAATACCCCCGAGCCAACACACCATGTAATAGTGCGAGTTTTATAGATGGTTGTGCCAACAATAGACGTGTATAACCACGCTAATGAGAACCACCACCCGAGCAGGCAGAAGAATATTTCCAAATGATGCTTGCTTGCGAGGGAATGACAGGGAGAAGGGGGTTTAGTGGGTGCAAGTCCCACACTACCCTCACCGTAGATTTAAGGTTAGGGTGTGCGTAGGCATTCCCCAACTCCCCTTCTGGAATTACAAAAAAAAGGTTCACTGGGTAATTAATTTTAGACCGACCATATCTAAAATGTCTCTAGATAATGTGGTAAACACTGCTCTCCTTAGCAGTCTGGATGGAACCCGGGAAATCTCAGCAACCTAACGCTTTAACCACTACCTCTTCAGGAGTGTGCACTGCTCATTACTTACGTTATGTGAAACATTCACTTAATTTTTGAAAAAAATGATGTTTTGTCCTTACCTTGGAGGAACGTAATTTGACTAAGAGAACTCAAAGGAAAGATTTTTATAGGATGAGAAACACATCACTTGACGTAACTCCTTTCTTTAACATAGCAACAATATTATCAAATTAAACTAGTTAAATAAGTACTACAAGACCTTCGAACATATAACAAAAGGAAGGAATATCCCTATAGTTTAGTAGATGGTACAATGTAACGGAAGTTACGCAGGCTTTACGTCACAGTGACGTAACAGTAAACCATTTGTGATTGGTCAAACGGGTGTAGCGTGCAGTTTGTCGATTTAAAATAAAAAAATTACCAGTAGCGTAGAATTCATTATACGGTTAAGAACATAGAGAATGTGCAAAAAATTAGAAATATGCATACCAAATTAATTATGTTTAAAGGGAAATAAAATTAAAAGAAAAATTTATGCATTTTATTTTGTTTACAGCAGGCGCGTAAACATACAAATATTGGATTTACGACCCTGCTTAACAGTACACCAATGACTCGACGGAATACGTCACAGTAGGTAGCCATATTGGTAAACCATTAATGTTAGGTACTCATTTTGCCATATACATGTTCCTTCCTTTTGTTATATGTTCGAAGTACAAGACTCACTTTTGGCTCATGCATATTATATTATGTTACGTAATAGTACCTACAGGTAATTTATTTGCTTTACATAGTCGTCATCGATGTAAAATAAGTTCCAATAATTTGGTATGATCCATATTAACGGTGTTACGTAATTTCTCCAAATGGGGTGAACAGATAATAAATTACTCTTCACTAAACCTCCCCCATGAATAACTTTTATTGTAAGTGTTTAGAATTAAAGCGAAGTTGATACAATTAAATACTATAACGACATGTGTGTCGAAACATGTCGTTATAGTATTTAATAATTGTATCAACTTCGCTTTAATTCTAAACACTTACAATAAAAGTTATTCATGGGGGAGGTTTAGTGAAGAGTAATTTATTAAGATCCAATAACACAGGTCTTCAGATTGATGTTACGTTAAAAATATTTGGCTGAGAAACTTTCACGAACTTAGAAATTGGAAATATTTGCATTTCCGACACCAAATATCATAAAAGCCGACATTTTTGACGCAACAATTTTATATACAGAAACTGTACCGAGTTAATTATTAATTCTTGATATACGTTGTACACTAACGGTTTAATGACGAGGCTTATGTAGTTAGTTGACTTAGATGACCGTCTAAGTATCAGTAGGTGACCGGGATTACGTTTAAGTATATAAAAAAAAAACTATTATACCGCGCGGCGGTCAAGGTTGTGGTACACCTTTGTTCATAAATAGTACCTTCCTAAACTTTCATTAACATTCAAACTGGACTCTTTTAATAGTGAATAATGCATGACAATATTACCTACTCTACTCACCTGCTTAATTGTGCCGATATAAGATTACTATGTGGGCTAAACTTCGTTGGATTCTTATACATGCTGCATATAATTCGTTCACGACATGGCTCCTCTGTGAATTTGATACCGTTCAAAACTTGATCAATTTTTTCCAAGATCGGGCTGTAAAATGAATCGTAACTCGTCTGAGCCATCGAACTTGTATTAGGTATATTATTATGAGATAACGGTTCTGTAAGTGGGGGTATTGTTAAAACCTGACTGGGTACCATCACACCCAAACTGGGCCCAGTTGGTGTACCTTGTCCATAACGTCTAGTATTTAATTGCATTTGTTGAGCTTGCTGTTTCAATTTTTCTTGAACTTTTAAGCTCTGCTGAATTTGGTCCTGTAGTAATTTATTTTCGGCCAGTACCCGGTTATGTTCTTGCTGTAGACGTACCTTTAACTAAACAAAATTCGTTAGGTAGTGCTATTTTTTTAAATTACGAGCAATTTACAAGAATTGTTAAATAACCAAAATAATAAATGCCTTTCAAATTACATACTTTACAGTATTTAGACAATAGATACGTAATAAATGTACAGTATTTCCTACTCAGTTTTGATAATTACGTAAAAGTGTGTATTGAAAGTAGTGTAAGAATGTTGTAAAAAATCATCTGTTTTCTTATATCAGAAGCAATACAAGTAGTTTTATCATCAACATTTCCTTTGTAAATTAACTTTCTCTTTAATTTTATTCAATGCCTGTGGTTAACATAGTTCAAATGAGGGCTATAATTAGTAATGAATAATATTGCTTAAATGGCCAGTGAATGAGAAATTGGCACGTGGAGAATAATTGAAGATACAGGATGTTATATGAAATGTTTAGATATAATCTTTAATCTTTAGAACTTTAAGGTATCCATATGAGAACATGCCTTTATTAGTTCTCTTTTTATATAGGTGAATCTAAATTATTGTAAAAGATACACCGCCAGGGTGCACCATGACGTAACATTTTTCAAACAAAAGTGGGGAAACCGGGCCTTTCTAAAAATCCATTTATTGACAATTGTGTAGCTTGGAAAAGAAAGGAATAGTACTTTATGAACCTTCAAGAGATGCCATTATAAACAAACTATGACAATCAAGTAAATTCCAATTACCGCCAGGAAGTAGCTTTTCACTACGAAAAACTGTAGAAAATGATTATATCACGGTTATAAAAGCGACGCCTTTAGAGTTACGTGTCATTTCCTAATAAATAGTATGCGTTTAGTACGAAGTTTAACGCGTGCATCCTTTACAAGCTCTTGGTATAAATAATGACATTATTACATTAATATTAATTATACAATTCCACTTATTATGTATGTATATTAACTATAATTATCTACTGCTATTCTCTTTCCGCGTTTCTTCTCGCGTAAAATTACTTAATTGACGAAGTTTCGGTCAGGTAACACTAGACATCTTCAGATCTTTTGTCACCGAACTTTACCCATCATTGCAAATCTCATTTTCTGTTTGAACTGTCTTCTAGGTTCTTGTTTTCCGCAGTCACACAATATACGCCTATTCATTGATTTTTGCCAGTGATTGTGTGAATTCTTTACCTCAAAATACTGGTGCATCCCTTAGTTGTTAGATTGTCACGATTTTTATCAACAATTCTACTCCACCTAGCTCCGGAGCTGAATCACTGAATTGTTCGGTGTCAGCATGTTTGTTATCTAACGAACACAACACTAGTAGTGGTGGATTTTCTTGGCCATAATATAGTATGGCACGTTTTTTGCACGTCCCCTTTTAACACTAACTCATTAATGTCAGCTTTGGAAAAATGTTTCAGTCGTAGGTTTATCCTCCAGCAGGATTTTTGAACACGGCATTTGACACTTGCTCGTGATGGTGACTTTTGAAAGATTGCTTCAGGAGTGAGTTTATCATTCCATTGTAGAGCTGTCCTTCCATTCTTTATCTTTCTAATGGTGTTCTAGTATAAAATACGAAAACTTCCATTGTATTTCAACCATCATTCCTGTTTCTATAGTGTAGTTATTAGATATACCTAGCAGCTAGGCGTAGATATAGGTATCTCATGGTGGGGGTTCTGGCGAAATCGTAATCCCACCGGCATTGCGGTGGAGTTTGGTTTCCGTTTTAAGTAGATACATAACATTTAATATTATTATGTCTTTATTAAGGAAATGGAAATGAATATTAAAAGATGACAAAAAATGATCTGTCACAAATAAACTGATATCCAGCTTGATATCAAACGTGGAAAAATATAACCGGTGGGAGGAGTTTGAACTTTGTTTTCCTTGATTCTTATGTATGTATTTATTTATTAATTCATCATATTTCAATAAGCGTTTCTTTCATCACATTACCATTTGTAAGTCGTACGATAGGCGATGGGTGGTGGTCCAGAAGCTCTATTTAAACGACTTAGGGAGTAGTTGTTAAACTACGTGCTACACCATGGAGTGTATGGGACACACAAATACTACCTACACATAACGGTGGCAACTTTAGGGGTCCGGCGAGTGACGTCACAATTCTTTGAGTTTGAGTTTTTTGTATTCCGCGGTGTGTACCTATATCTCATTATAAATATAGTTTTATGTAATTATATATCCTAGTTTTTGTATTCGATGTTAGGTGTTTGTTTCTCCATGTAGTTATTAAAACATCGTGCTACTCTGCTCGCGTTATTCACTTGTTATAGTACCTCTCCATCTATACGCATATAGCTCGATCATTATAGATTACCAATTAGTCCACTTTGTTGTTTATTTTGGTTTCGCTGATATCACTATTCTTTTTGTTTTTTTTTGTTCGCGACCAATTTCAATCTGTTCAATTAGTCTCTGTAGGTTTTCTACATTTTCTGCTATTATTATGGCATTGCCAGCGTAACATATTATCTGAATTCCCTTTTCTCCCGTTCTGTGTCATATTTTTTTATTATTTCATCAGAAGGATAACGAATTCCAAGAATCTCCTTGTCTGTTCGTACGCTAATGGTTGTGTCTCCATCCAATTTCATCATTACTACGATATTAATCCATTTTGAAGATTGAAATAGCACAAAGGGGGTAAATTGTAATAAATAAAACCAACTCACAACTCCTCTTAGACATGAGGGGAGGTTGTGGGCTGGTTTTATTTATTACTACGATATTGTTATATATACTCTCTTTTGTTTTTATAAGGTCCACTGGTATTCCAGAGTCGAAAGATTGATGTACAGCATCTTCAAATCTTACCCTGTCAAAAGCTCCCTCTAAGTTTATTAGACACATATACGCCGGTTTGTTGTACTACAGGTATTTTTCAATTTGCCAATGTTATCAGCAAAGAATAACGATTACTTCCCTAGCGACGTATTCCGGTTCAATTGTACCTGGAGGGACATACGTAAAGCTAATATCTCTTCTTAAAGAAGGGTGAAAATAATCATTAAAAAAAAATAAAGATAAAACAAACCGAGTACTAGAAGAGTGGAGAAAAGGCGATTGTAGTAAAAAAAATTAGATTACTACAGGAAAGACTGCTTGAAATGATCAAGACGCCTAAAGGAATTGTTAAATTATCTCTGGAGGCTATAAAATAGTCATTCATAGTGTAAAGAACAAAGCGGAAAGGTGATAGAAGTAATGGATGATACAAGCTAGCACGTAAGTAAGTACAAGTAAGTATGGTCGATTGGCTATATCCAAAAGGGTGAGGCATAAAGCCATTAAAATTTCAATTTAAAACTATTATCCAATCAGGAAGGAATAGTGCAACATTTTGTGTATTAAGGTATATATACAAATAATAGACATTCAGAAAGGGGTAGAAAAGAAAAAAAGTAGTTTGATTGGTTTTTTTATTTATTTCTGCCGTGTGCTTGTACTATGATTAGGAAACGTTTTCGCGCCCATCTTTATTGGATATTTTTGACTTAAAATAACCTAAAAATAACACCTTCTTAGTCTACAGACCCTAAGGTATAGGTCTATGGGAAAAAAGGACATCAAAGCAAGATAAAGAAAAGTAATATCGTAATCACAAATCTCAAAGCGTATAAAATTTGACTTTTATGGTCAAAAAAGTAAATATGGAGATTTATAAGTCGCGAACAACGGGGAATTAACGAACTGATTGAAACTAGCAATAGAATATATTGCAAACTTGGACTGAGAACTATTAAAATAGAGACCAAGAATGACTAATGCCAAAAAACTATAGAGGGATCTTCTAATTACAGCACTAAAGTTAATAAAAAATATAACTAGCAAATAGCAATAGTGTCAACACTATGGTGACAGCAAAGCATAAACGCAAGAGTTCAGAATTGGTCAACTTTAAAACTCAGTGTCGAATTTGATGACTATAGTTCATCTACTGCGGACAAAAACATGGACATACCTATAATAAAAACATTTACCATATAAATACAATACAAGCAATAAATAACAAAAAGGCAGATATAAAATAAGATTAAAAAATTCAAAAAACCCACAAAGATGAGTACTGAGGGTAAACGAAACAATACCATAGAAAAGATGATAAAATACAACAATTTGGGCATATTGGCATAGGCATATGAATACGGATGTGTAAAAGGCTCCAGAATAACAGATTGTCTCAACGACACGATCTGGAACAATGGTAATTTCCAAGAGGAGAGAGAATTTCTGAAAGACCAAGAAATTAAATGAATTCATGGTTTAAATAGAAATGAGGGAAATATTGAAGAAACTTATGGGGTATAAAACCGAAAGATATCTATGATGAGTTGTAAAAAGTCTGCAAGGAACTCAGTGGCGGATTTAGGGGGGGGGGGGCTTTAAGGGATGGTGGTCAGGGCGGCAAAAATTAGGGAGCGGCAAAATTACGAGGCACCAAAATTAATTGAAGGAATTTTTTTGGAAAAAATTGGAAAACAATGGAAAATAAAATTTAAGTAGAAATACGTCAATACGAGCTATTATTTTACTTGATAAAAATACCAAACATCGTTTACTCTGCACTTTCAGTTTATTCGGTCGGGCTCATTTAAATATGGTCCTAATCAGATGGATTATCCTATTTAGCCACATGATTTCTAAGAATTTGCATGACCAATAACCTTTATTGGAGTGGAGGGCCGTATTCTCCTCGTGAAGCTGAAGGTGGTTTGTGAAGTGAAGTGGTTGAAAAAGCTAAATAATTAGGTTTATCTGTGACTCTTGGACTGTTGGGTATTCATAGAGCTTAAGAAACAATTAACCTTCAAGTGACATGGGCATCTCCACCTTCCCCTTTGGTAGGAATAGAGAGTTTAGGTCTTCACTAACAAAAGTGCGTTGCTGTTATGCTGAACAAGAAAGAGATGTACTCGTGCATTCTTGTGAACAATTACACCTTTAAAGTATAATTTCGGTAACAATATAATTACAAATGCCACCTTTGTTTAGTCTTCCTAATAATGCTTATACGTATACTTAAAATTAAATGTTTTCACACTTAATCACGTAATGGTTGTTCACGCCTACAGTAAAATGGAAGTGCTATGGTATACGTAAAAAAGTGTCATTAACACTTCTAACGTGCGTAACTATACTTTATTATGAGCTATCCAAGTAACTTCGATCATTAGTAACCTTTTCATGCTTCTTGGTTCCAATTCATGCAATTGCATTGTATAAAGACACTTTTTAGGCTGACTTTTTCAGCAAAGAATGTGAGTTTTGGTGCACTTAATTGTATCGGATAAATCCATTATTAACGAATGAGTAGAGTCACTTGCAATCAATCAGTTACACCATCCATTGACCCCATTTCAATAGACATCTACTAATTGAAAAACGATGAAGAAATAGAAATGATAAGTGACAAATTGTAGAAGAAGTCCATTTGCGTACAATCACCATTACTCTGTAATACATAACAGTCTAATTGAATAGTCTTATAATGGGTGTTTGTATCCACACAATTTACAACGATACCACGAAATAAATTGGTGATGTTACGAATATGTAGGACAATAAACTTTCCATACTTTCCAGAACAGAAAAACGAATTGAAAACAATTTACTGCTGTTATAATTTCACAGAGGATTATTACAGATTACACACAAATAAACTTACCACTGCTTCTCTTTCCGCCTTTAAGGTTAACGCTTCTATTTCCGCTGGTGTTAATGGTCTATTCATTTGTGGTTTTTTAGAACGATTTGATGACCAACTATGAATTTGATTTTGATCTCCAAGCAGCGTACGAGGTGGATCAGTTTTACGATGGAGAAAGCTGTAAAAAAATTAAATTATTATTCTTCTTCTTTAATATATTTCCAACAGACAGCTAATAACAAGTTTACCACACGATTCCGGCTTTGACGGGTCTACTTTCTCTTGATAAATTTGCAATTAAGATATGCAAATGAATGTGCAAAATTAGGGCAAAACTTAAAGTGTGTTAATATGTGCTAATCATTGAAGAGCACTATTCGTTACATACTTGTGTTTGTCCTTAATTGATTAACGAATCTATAATTGTAGCTAAAACGTGCCATATAAGCGTGTCTAACAGTTACGTTACCGCTGTTATTAAGACTAATTAAGTTACGTAATAACATCTTATTTTACCTATTGTTAAACATCTTTATTTCGACCATATGATGATATTCGAATTTTATCGCCAATTAAATGTTTAGGTAGCCAGTATGGAAAATCCACCTCGGATGTTTTAAAATTGAATTGAGTGGAGCACTACCGGTCCCAACTGTGGAGAAAGGGGGAGGGTGGTGTCGAAGGATTTCCAACCCAAACATTAGAATCGGTTCTAGCAAGGAAAACAGACGAAGATAATTGGCATTTGGAACGTTCAGGGAAATAGAGTTAAATTGGAGGAGTTTTTCAGAGAACTTTTCAAAATTAACTTCGACATGGCGACCTTAATTTAAACAAAAAGAGGGGAACCAAGCTAGAACGAGTAGAAGAGGTGTATCTGTACTGATTCATAAAAAATAAAAATCCAAAAAAGCACTTACGAATTACGATCAAGAAAAAGAAAGCTAAACAAAAGATTCTAGAAGAAAAGAACAAAGAATGGTAAAAAAGGTGCGAAGAAATAGAGTAATATATTGGGCGAAGGCGATAAGAAGCCGACCGGCGACCACGCTCGCTGCGAATTCGGAAATACATACAAATTGTATAGAAATAAGTTCTTCCAAAGTAGGTTAGTGTCGAGTTTTAATAAAAAAGCAACCTTTCTTTATGTGTTTTGATAATGGTCTAGGATCCATCATAAAAAGCAAGCAGTTGACTGAGGAACATGTTTTCGCTATAACTCGGCACCAATTGATCGTACAGAAAAAATAAGAAAGCGTTTTGTAGGTTTTTTGAAGCTCTACAAGTTTCCTTTGGACGACTTTTCTGGAAAATTAATGTTTAACGATTTATCGTAAAAAAACAGCAAAAAAAGTAAACGTTTTGGTTTTTCGCTTATATCATTTGTGGGTCAATAAATAGAATATGTACATGTATGAGAAAGTTGTAGAGCTTGAAAAAACGAACAAAATCACCGTGTTAGATTTTTCGATCGTTTGAAAAATAAGGTGAGCCGTTCTGCAGGCAATAGGCCAATTCAAAATTACCTCTAGGCTGGTTTCCGAGTGTCACCAAGTACTAGAGTAAGTGACAAACAGCAATACCCTCGAGCTCGTATGGGTTAAAGGGTATGCTGGAACATAAGTTTGCCCGACTGGTCTCAAAACAACCGTTTTATGGTCGAGAGCCGAGTATTTCGGGAGGTAACACAAAGGGCTCGAATAGGTGGCCTATGTGCGCGTAGACTTCTAACCACCCTCCCATTGTAATCCAGAATCCAGACCCCACAGGGGATTTAAATTTGAAGATCGCGCCGAAATTGTCTATTGAGGAAGCTATTGGCTTCTGTTGACAAATGTGTAGGTGTACTATCATATTGGTACCGTATCCGTATTCCAAGCTTTCTAGCCACAGATCTAGTACTTTTAGGCTCTTCAGTAAATCCAGCAAAACCGCCTTTTGCAAATTTCGGTATTCTCGCCGCTTTTGATTGTAGGTTAACGACACCTTGGTTGAGCCCACTGAAATATAAGCAACCTGGAACGCGCACGGTGCATTTAACCTGTAGGAAATAAACCGAGCGTGCGATAGCAATAACGAAGGGTCATTTTGTCCTTGTTGTACTCATTCACAGTTAAGCTGTTGAAGCATTTTGATTGTTTTACGATTAATCAAATTAGTTTTTGTCCTACACTTTGAAAAACAATCGTGTTATACGATGGTTAAATATTGTTGTTTTACAATCAATAAACAATAAAAACAAAGTAAAATTGCCGCCTTTCATAGTGACGATGGAGTTAATTAAAAATTGACGGTAAGCAATTCAATTGATTACTTATTAGTTTCTCTCGCAGTGTGACATAAAGCCTTGTATGCAATTCGTAAATAGGAGGGTTCATTGACTCCCTACATATTTAGTTTCGCGTTTGTCGGAAAATTACTTATACGATACAAGATACAATAACATAATCAGCAAGACAGAGACCGAATGACCCTACATTAATTCCCTTTTCTGTCGGCTCGGCTGTAAGTTAAGCGTAAGCGTTCCAGGTTGCTTATATTTCAGTGGTTGAGCCAACCTCTGACGAGTTGTTTCAAAATATCGATACTCAGGTGTTCTTCAATTAGGGTAACGGTCTCGAGAATTACTTTCAGCGAATCTTCTTCCATTTTGATCTGTCTCACCGTATTTTATCTTCTAATTGATAGCATAGAACATACACAGATGAAAATGTAACGCGATATACGCATAACAGCAAACAAACATTTAAATCAATTTGTTGTAGGTACTGCTCATAGGTACCATAATGTGAAGCGAATAATCCAAAAAGTGTCTTACTGGGCCAAGTTATTAAAACATTTGCTCAAAATTTTTCAATTAATACGATAATAAACCTTATTCAAAATTCATGGAACCATTTTTTGCAATACTGCGTAATGAAGTTTTTATATATCGCCACCATCTCATTATTACACCTTTTGGAAAAAAATGTTTCGACAAAAGTTGTAGATAATTATAAGCAATTATAAAGTTTGAAATACGTACATAAATACATTTTTTTGGAAAACGAAAGAAGCTCGATAATTAATAAACCAAAAGAACAAATATACATTATATTATTTTATCTAATTCCGTTAATAAAAGTGATAGTTTACGTTGTTGTTTAAAATTAGGTAACGTGATCTTTTTCAAAACTGTCTCATCACAGTTATGTAAAGTAGTTATGTAATAATATTACACAACTGACAATTTGAAACTATAAGTAATTGGTTAATTATTGTCAAAATTCGATGTTTGTTTCCATAGTAACCATGAACTTAAAACTACTTCATTTCAGATTAATGTTCTCATTAAAAAATCAAAAGGTAGATAAAATTACGGAATTAGATAAAGTTTTGTACTTAACACGTTATGAAAAAGTCTAGTTTTATTTGACTCATGTAATTTGCAAAACTCGCTCGCTTCGCTCGCTCGATTTGGCAAATATTACATTTCGTCAAATAAAGTTAGTCTTTTCATAACTGGTTACGTAAATAACTAGTAAGGTTTGATAATCCCTTTGGTGTATTACTAACTAAGTAATATTAATATTATTCAAAATTGTGGTTTAGATAGTAAAATAATACTTATAGAATAATCGATAAGTGTTATTGGGAGAAAATCAGATCCTACATGAACGTTTTTATACTAATCCAGTACGAACAGAGAACCAATTTATTGAGTATCAGAGGGGTAGTATGCTTGAATCGATTTTTCCTACACGACTTTTACATTACGGGAAAGTCGCAGTTTGGGATATTACCGAGAAGTTGTTGAGCGATAATGTTATTTGCAAAAAGTTCATCTGAATATAGTTATATAAACCAAGAAAATAAAACATTACGAATTATGCAATGGCTTCCGTGAGCTTAATAAACATGTATTTGCGTGACAACTTTTCATTAGGAGATGTAGACGAAAAAATTGGGGCCTTAAAATATTTTACACGTTTAGTCTTGAGAAAGGCGTTTTATCAAATAAAGGCAAAACGCGAATGCATTTGGAATACCAGTACACCAGTTATATGTATGAGGTGCACCCCTGGGGACAGAAATTCATCTGATGTTTTTACATGATATTTTAATTTACTTTTAAATGAGTTGCTAGCATTAGAGAAACTATCAATTTAACTGGATAGTATACATACGTCTTGCATCACAATCCTCTTAATCGATTCTAGATATTTTAAGGTGGAAAGTGGAAACTGCCCAGGGCAGTCATGAAAAGGCAAAATCTAAATGAGAAAAACAATTTTGATATTAATGAAATTGATCTAAGTAACTAAAATTAGTATCATTCCTATCATTATTGAAGACACAGCAATACCATCATCAATAACTCCCGTAGAACGTAGTCGGATGATGAATTTTTATACTTATTAATTAGTTAAAAATATTAAATACTACAATAATTCATTCAAGTCTTTCAAATAACAGTTTTAAGTCTATTAAATGTGAGTAATTTACGATTTTTTTCAAGAAGCTGCTTTTTTATAAAATTTGAAAGGTCATTACATAAATATTCATTTGACATAAAATATGTATAAAGAACTTATACAATATTTTCTTTAGAAAATCTTTAATGTCATAACATCGTTTTTTACAGTAAAGTTGTTGATAAACTGGCATAATAGTTATTTGCATAAAAGTCAGGAAAATCTCACATTACAAAAAAGGAGCTAAATTGAAATATGTACGAGGCACTTTGTGCCGAGTATTTTAAAGCTCCGAGTCAAGTAAGAGATTTTACTGACGTGCTTTGTATAAAATTTTTCCTGAAATCGGAAAAAAGGACGAAATTTACAAATTTTCGAAAAACTGTTTAGAAATTCCACAAAAATTAAGTTTGTCAATTTTGTTGGTAACTGTAGTTACAAACTATATTTTGCGTCTTGTAAAATCTTTACAGTACTAGTTCGGAAAATTCAGTTTTAATAAGCAGGAAAATGTTTCCGGAAAAATAGTTTTTGCCCATTTTTCGTCCGTTTAGGAAGGAAGAGCAGCGAACATTTATTGTCAATATTTTACGTACATTTGTTGCAATTAATTACATTTATCAAATATTGTTTTTGGGTTTAGCGCCTAACCTGTAAACACCACCATGTACATACAAGAAATAGCGCTGAAAATTGTGCATTGACTATTGTTGTTGGAGAAGTATAACTTTTAAAGTTTTTTATAGTCAAAACAGTAGCAGGAACTAGACTAGATGCCAAAATATGCTCATCTCGGAAAAAAACACTGAATAAATCATTAAGCAAGAATCAAATAAGGGAATTGGTGCAATGGGAACCGTTATGCTGAAAGTGCCTAAAATTATTAAATAGGGTTGTTTGAATCTCTGTGCGTTGACATGATTCATTCTTTATCTTGAGAGTAATTGTCAATAAACGTACAGAGGGGAGGGGATCATCCTTGGTGTCTGGTGGTCAAATATTTGACTCGGAGAGGAAGGGCATCTCCAGTCAAGTGAGTATTGCTACTTCGATGATGTTATAACCATATCGTAACTGCTTAGGTTTCTTAAGCAAATGTTGCTTCGCTCTTTCTTTTTTGGTGAATATTTTGTCGAAGTCTTTAGGTAGAAGAAACTACCACCAAAACATACTGTAGATTTAAAAGTTGATACGACCATTACCTTGGAAGATAATCAGTTTTATTACGCATAAACTTGCTTTCACCTATACCTTCATACGTAACAAATCCTTCCTTTATTAAAGGGTGGCCATAACAGTGCCACAACGAATGTTCTACCCTTCAACTTTGAAAAGTTGATCAAAAAGGTTAATACTAAGCAAACCACCATAATTGATTTGAATTTACTGGTCTACTTGATACATGACATATAAAAAAAATGTCCCAAGGCAAAAGACGATGTGATTGACAAAAAAAAGTTTTGCTTTTACAATGTGCAAGTGCAGATTCGTAAAGAAGGTACAAGTATTATTTGTATACTTTATTTTCTATTATATTCTCATGCAATCATGCGTAAGCTGGCCACTTGTTCACCTTTTTCAATAAATGCAGAAGGTGTTGCAGCAAAATGCTCTCTTAAAAGTGCTGAACTTTTGCACGCTAGTATCTATTGTTGTTCCATGTTAAATTTTTAAAAGGAAAAGCATTTACGCTGATATTATTTTAATACTTTTAATGTAAGATGTAAACACTGAACACTGAAAACACCAGAAACCACCACACTCTCTTGTTCGCTGATGATAACAGTTTCGTTGTCGAAACGCATTAGATATGGTAAATTTTTGTTGTTGTTTTTGGCATTTTCAGTATTGTGTAATTCTACGGCCATAAGGATTCCAGTTCATCCTTTTTGACTCTATTAAGACCGAAAAATGTTATGTGCAATAAAAATGCATTAACACTCTAACCTATAAATATTCCGTTACGAAGGTTTTCATTGGAAGTGAAGATAATATGTATTTATCTACCGAGAATACATGACAGATTTTATCGCCAAAAGATACGGAACGCGAGCTCCATCGAATGCTAAAATATTTGGAAGATATTATTTGTCACGACTAAATATTTAAATGCAAGTTTATAAATGATTTTAATACAATGAAAGTTGTAAAGGTAATGTTAACCTGGTTACGTAGATGACCTATGTTTTAACATATTCATCGTGAAAACCCATTTCGAAATATATCATTATATAATAAGGGAAATTCTCTAAATTTGGTAAAGAAAAGTATATAAAATCAGTTTCTCTGTCGCCGATGGCAATTTCCTAATTACTTAAACATTTACACGACCACACAATATAACTCAATACGTAACATTAAATCATCCTGATGATTCTTTGGTCTTTCTGCAAGTAGGCCGTGTGGTTAGCTATAATTCAAACGCCCACGATTAAGAATGCAGGTTAATTACATTAGAAAAATAAACTATTTTTTATTCCCAAACATGTTTTTTTTAGTAAGATGAGACGATTTTGCATTCTTGTGCCGAATCGAAATTTGGGGACAACTTTCTATGGTGGAAATAGGATGAGAATTAAAATAAGGAGTTCAGAACACTTTACTGAAGCTCGGCGACGACAAAAGGGGAGTATGAGTGTGAACTGACATTATGAAAAAAATTGACGCAAGTGACAATAAAGTAAGTAAAGCTATCGCGAGTAACCGAAGGGGAAATATCCATTGAATTATAGAAAAGTAGGTTTGTCATTAAGAGAAGCTTGGGGATAATCTCTGTGTGATGAAACCTTGAAATAATATTGTGTGAGAAGGTTTTTGAAAGAATCATAATCGGAGGTAACATAAATTCTATTACCCCCAAAAACAATAGCCCATACCCCTTCCGTCCTCTTTCGACCCCCTCTATAATATAAATTTGTCTTAATCTCTAATTTTAAAATTTTTCCCAAGCCTATCTCCAACATGTAATTAAACTTACGTTTTCTTATGTTTTATTGATGTTTGCACATTACAATTTAAAGTACAGAAATGTTCCCACACAAGGCATTTACCATTGGGTATAAAAACACATTGCCAATTTTAAATTTTTTCAACCCCAGTAAATAATTTCATCTCTGTAACAAATCGTTTATTACTTCCGTGTTGACCGTCAAGGGTAGGTTAAATTTATTCAAGATGTCATGAACTTTTACTACAATATAAGAAAAACTTTTTGTCGGCATTTACTTGAGCAGATTTCGACACGTTTAAGATTTATCGTTTTAAAAATCTTGATGCGCGCGGGGCCTATAAGACGCGGGGCTGGGTGTACTGCACCGTTTGCACGTGCCTCACGCCAGCCCTGATTAAACCGATGGTTCCATAATTTTATAACTTTGTGATATAAAATTAATGTAATTTTACCGAAGCGTCTTCCCCCATAAGTATCTCTTTCATCAGTTTATTGTTGTAACCCTAAAATTTTTTACCGTGTAATTTTAATTTAATTTCTTCATGTATTACTCACAACATGCTATTCACCTAATTTTAAGCCTGAACATGACTTTGTAAGTCGAAATTAATAGCTGCAATTATAATAAACAAACAAAAGTGGGAGAGGTTTTGAATTTTTTAATATCTAATCATCGCTTTATCAGATGTAACAGGGTCTCAACCTCGCTAGGGTAGTGATCTAGCTATTGAGCAAGTCTAGTTATACCTATAAGTAATAATCAATTTTGTTCGATACAAAAGGGGTTGCGAGTCTAGAAGGTTAGTTAACGATGTGAATATGAGAATGAGAGAGTTAGTGGAGATGATTAACAAAAGTCCATTGAAATGCGGAGTAACGTTTATACCAGAACGTTAAACCATTTCGTGGAGATGTTGGTACACAACGAGAAAAAGAGGCCATTACATTGTATAATCTTCATTTCATTAAATCTGAACATAAATCAAATATGGTTACAGCCATCTGTTTAAGTTTAAAGCTCAGTACTACAAACTCAAAAGCAAAGTTTATGGTGCATTACTAATACTTAAGGGAGAGTGCATTACACAACAATTAAAAGGACAAAATTGAAAGAAGCGCGGAAGAGTCTGTCAGAAACCTGGAAGAAACACATCAGGATGGAGAAAAAATTTTGCTAGAAATGCAATAGTTGTGGAAAAAATGACATTTCACAATCATGATCTTATCTTACAAAGCATACTAAAAGAGTGAAATAGTTACACATGCATGAGCGCCCATACAGTAATTTCCGAGGGGGGGGAGCAATTTGGGGAAGATTAAACAATTAGTTTTATTAAAATTAAATGTTTCGTTATTTAGGAAATTATTACTACTTAGAGTCCGAGTTCAGGGGGGGGGGGCTGGCCCTTCTTGCTCCTCCCTATGGGCGCACATGTGATGATGAAATATGTGTTGAAAACGATATGTTGCGCTTCGTGGTAATATTATTTATCAAATAAATTTTTCCTTTTTTGAAGAATAACTTAGTTATGAATATTATAGTCCGACCTTGAATTGTACAAAATTTTGACAAAATAATTAATAACTTGGCAACCGCACATCCAATATCAAAAAAAATTCAGGCGTGATATAAATATGGTTGGTCGATACATGAAGGGGAAAAAATACAGGATGTGCCATTAAAAAAAGTGACATTTTCCTGTCAGGTAAAAATGGAACATACTGTAGATATAAAAATATTTTTAAAAGATGCACAATTCAAATCTAAGCAACCTTTCTTTGAAACTTTTTGCTGTATCTTCAATGCACATTGAGTTATTGACCGATTACGGAGCAGTGGGACACCCTGTATAGTTATAATCATAAAAGGTAAGTTAAAAAGTGTCTATATAAATAGAAACCCTAAAATCCCTAATCAAAAGTAATAATTTTATTGTCACGCGATTGATGACGGTTTTTTTTAAATTTAAATGTTGCTAGGCTATTTAAAAAAGGCGCGGTTTATCTGAAAGATCAATTACCGCCATTACCGGTTGACGGTTGTTGACAACTAACGCTATTTTAATTACTATAGAGTTCGGTCTATAGAAAGTAAGTAGTAGAAAAAGTAAGGTATTCTACTCGCATATAATAGCTATTATACTCACTCAGAGGATTACCACACTCGCCTGGCGGCTCGTGTGGCAAACTACATCTTCATGAGTAATAGCTATCATTACATGCTCGTTGAATAATATACTATTTCAGATCGGAAGCAACGTGCAATAAATGGATTTTTTTTGAAGAAGAAAGTATCCAAATTTAAGATACTCTGTAAAACGATCGTTTTACGACATTAATGGTCCTTAGGAGAAGTTAGTTGAAAGTGAAAAGTAGGTATTTTGCACGATTATTAAATCAGACTATGTTGTGGTACACATTGGAATGCAACATTAAGCACCCGGATACGCTAGTTCTACTGTACTCTATAACACATTTTGGCATTCACGTAGTGAAAAAAAAAACATTGCAGGTACCTACCTACACCTATCACTATAATATTGATTTTACGCTACACCAACGTAATGGCTATGATTATAGTTGTACCATATATAATTAATGGCAATAATTTTTTAGAGAATGAAGAATTAAATTTAAAAATATTGCATCTCGTATAAAAGTAATTAAATAAGACATAAAATGTTTGTTCCTTTCTTTTAACCGATTAACCCAAAATTTGCTATAGGTGCTGTTGTGCATATAATAAATTAAGATGTATTCACGTTTCGAAAATAACGTCATCACATAGTCTATATTGAATGGAAATCTCGCTCTTGCATCTCTTTATAATATATTATAATAAAAAATGGACCTACTCAGCTGATAAATCCGGCCCACCTCCATAATATTCAAAGCCAATGTCGTAAGATTGGTGAGGATCTTGATGCCCAGTCGTCTCGTGATTTGGTGGTACGTGGTGAAGATGAGCTATTTGGTGGTGGTGGTGATGGAATTTCGTTAAACCGTGTGCGTTTTCTACATATGGACACAGCTTAAATAGATAAGATAAAAATGGAAAGAAGAATAACAGTATTTTCAGCAACACTTTCTTGGCGACAGCCACACCCGCCAGCAAAGGAAGAAAGAATAAGAATTTTATCAGAAGCAGTGCAACCACCAATACAATGGCCAGCAAAGCATGTAGCAGCTTTTCGCCGATGAATTTTTCTGAAACGAAAAGTGTTAATCACGATTATTTCTAGAGTTCAGTATTTAGCGTACTTATTTTCTTGAAGAAGATTCTTGGACTTCCCAACTCTTTCTTTATAGCCTTTGGGATTAATTCTAATTTAGTGATTAAACCGGATCCATCTAAACTTCTGGGAGATATTTCAAGAGTTGAACCCTCAAACATTAATTTCGGCATTTCAATTTGCATATTATGGGTCAGTATGAACCTTAGAGCCTTATTTCCTATATCTTCGGCTCGGTCACGTCTACGCGCACTGTTGTAATATGTAACATTGTCTTTGTAATCGCCGAAACTTGCGTTGTTCTTCGTAAATGTGATGAACCCGTTAAATTTGTAATTACCGGTATTATCTAGAACGTCCTCGAGGTAGTCGTATAGTGTCCTTTGAATACACAAAACTGTAGGCTTTCCACAATTATGCCTTACTAAATCGATTAATCGATTGATGCTAGAAAAGTTAGAAGGTATTTCCGGTATTCCATCTTCAGATGTTTTATTTAACGAGCACACTAACCGCACACTTATAAAATATATTAGGAGGACACCTCCCAGACGTTGGCGAGGCCACCAACTCATGTCTTTTAACTTTAGTGTAATATCTGTTCATCTATTATTAAAAACACGGCACCAAACAAACTTTTTAAAACAGAACTATCTCACAACACTCAGCATTCTACTCGAATGTAAGAAACTGGACCGCGTAATCAGGGCATGCACCGATGCTCTTCCGATGGTTAACACCACGTGAATGCGAGACTAAAACCAACACCGAGTTATCATAAGATGACATACTTATTGAACGGTGAATACCCCTACTCATTTACTTCTATAATTACGCATAAATCAACAATTAAGACTGCTGTAGTGTAAAAAGTGGTAATTTCTTAGATCCCAGATCCATTAATACACTTTGATGGCTTTTGGAGTATGTTTTAAATTGAAATTTGCATGTTTAAAAGAACAACTACATTCACCATTAATTTTATTTAGATGAGGTGCACACTTAACACTATTATTACTGAATTGTGTAAATGTTGTACACTCTAATTCACTCATAATCTGTACAGCCAAAAATGCGTTATGGTGCTCAATTTTACATAATGGATTTCTAATTTATCCAAATTGTGATGTTTTGGCAGTTTTAATGACGTCATCGTAGTCCGATTTTATACCATTTTATCCTTTCCATCCTAAGTGAAGGTGAGAATAAATTCGTTTCTTGTTAATTGATTGTCGAATAGCTTTAAACTAATTTAGACTTAGGTACCTACTCAAGGGTTAATTTTATTTACAATTTATAAGTAGACATACATTAATAATAATATTTTGGTACAATTACTTTCTCTCACATCATCCTCTTTTACAAAAGTCTCTTAAACTGCTACATCCTCTCATATCTAAAGCTGTTACGAGAGGGGCGTCTTTCGTCCCCATCCGAAATGCCGGTTCCCATTGTTGATCACGCCAAGGACGAGTGATGTTCGTTCAACGCCTCCGAATGTGGTGCCGGTCGCAAGGAAGTCCACGAGGAAAAACGGAGTGGAAGACCGTCGGTTTCGGAGGCGATTATCGAGATGGTTCAACGCGAAGTGCTTCAAAACAGGAGGAACACCGTCGGTGAACTTGTTGCTCGGATTCCTGGGGGTTCTTACAGTGGAAAGAGCTTTGACTGAAAAATTGGGGTATCACAAGTGTTGTGCTCGATGGGTACCGCGGCTATTGACATCAGAACACAAGGACAAACGCCTTGACTGTGCTCGCCAGTCTCTGCAAAAGTGTTAAGAAGATAAGGAAGGATTGCTGGATTCCATTGTTGCGGGAGACGAAATGTGGGTGTTTCATTTCACTCCCAAACGATACAAAGAAGTTCAAACAAACTTCTTCTGCTGGCAAAGTCATGGCCGCTGTTTTTTTGGGATCGAAAGAGGATACTGCTGATCAATTTCATGGAACGTGGGACAACAATCAACTTAGACAGTTATTGTGCAACACTCAGGCGAGCTGTCCACAACCGCCGCTGAAGGCGACTTGCAAACCGTTGCAACGCTGCTTCTCGACAATGCCCGACCTCACGTCTCCCGTCAAACCCGGGACCTTTTTACATACTTTCGGTGAACTGTTATGACACTCATGCCCCACCCACCTTACAGTCCGGACTTCGCGCCTAGTGATTACCATTTGTTCCCCAAGTTAAACGAACACTTGAGTGGGCAACGCTTCAGGAGCGATGACGTCAAAGAAGAAGACGGCGCCGAAGTTTTAATTTTTTTACACGTTTTCGCTTTTCATGAAACTGCTTAGACCAGGAATAGACTTTTTGAAACGGTGTATTTTCCAAAATGTACAGCCAGTCTCCTCATGCTTTCGCTTGAATTCACAACTTCATTTGCTGGAAATTTGATTGTAATGCGTTGCACAACTTGAAGATGAATTAGGTATTTCAACAAGCGCGGACGTAGTAAAAATATAGACAACGGTTATGACAGATTGCAACGCTGTAGATAGTCTACTACGCTCAACACTTCGTTCTTTTTGCAAGGGTGTCATCGTGGGTAACATTCTCGGTTTACACAAACGATGGCCTTGTCGATTTAGTGCGCGTCTGGCAGTATCCCTGGATCCTGAAATCCCAGTTTTGGGTTATGCCTGGGAATAGCACTTAAGGAGCGTAAGTCGTTGCCTTGCACCAATCGTTTTCTACCTTCCGCCCAGCGGTGCTCAAAACCCTCACTCTCTTATTGAAAGGATAAATATTCACCACCAATTTCGCCTCAGTTCTTTTGGATCACGCACATTATTTTGCCATAAAGTTAGCGAACTTCGTCTTTTTTCAGCTTTTGACATTTTGTTCTATTCTTGCATGCTATTCAATGGCACCAACGTGCTGCGCACGCCGATTTTTGTACGTCACGTGGCAGCTGAGATTACTACGTCATATTATGATTGGCCCGTTTTACGAAGCATTGACAACTTGGTTATTAAGGAATAGGGGTGTTTCCACCTCATACATAGGGTTAAGAAGCAAATGCACGGTACTATAGTACCATTTTTGGAACTAGTTTCACGTGTGGCAGAGCCACTTAATATCAACTTGGCCACATTGACAATATTTTCGGAAAGGCAGTGTGGCTAGCACTGCATCATTATCCCCAGAGGTAACCCCCATGTGCAAAGTCTCACTCAACATTTTTATTTCCTGTAAACATTAAAAACAATTTTTTTTCACAGTATTATCATGTTGAGCGTTACGGTTCAGTGAAAGTAGGTACACGAAATTCAAATACGATGCAAATAATTGTGAAGTTCATTAGAATTGAAGGAGAAGGGGGTCGTTATCGCTAAAACAAATCTGGATGATCCGAATCTAGCAAATGTTGTTCGAAGTGCCTCGATATATTTTTTCGCCGTTGTAGAATTCGTTTTCAAAATTTTCACACGTTCCCATGAATTTTGTGGCGACGTCCAATCTCTGTGCTTTGTGGTAAAGGGCGTACATACTGCGCAACTTTTCATTCTTTTTCGATCTCACCCTCAATAGATACCCACCAAATGTATGTACGCGCTAATGATTTTCGCTTATTTACTACGAAGTGCCTGCGATGTAATTCTTTCAAAATTAAAGCTTCTAAATTTTGGATACAACAATACGATAACCCTGCATCAAATAATCCTACCGCCTTTTAAGACCAAATATCGATATTAATGGTCTATGATCTGTAATCAAAGCACATTTCTTACCAAATACTAATTATATTTTTTACACTACAAATTATGCTTAGTGCATGTGTACCTATTTGACTATCTGAATTCTGGATTACGATAGGAGGGTGGACATAGTTCACGCGTACATAGGCCTCAAATTCGAGCCCTTTGTACTACCTCCCTGAATAGAGTTTTCCGACCCCGCAACGTCACTCAAGCCATCCCCACGTGAGATGAACCCGAGAATGTTGGCAGGGGAACTTGCTCTAATCGTAGCAATGTCTAGCAAGGATCCCCCAACATGGATCATCTTAGTTGGACAAGTGCCCACTAGTAGCCGCTCTCTCTCGCATCACAGCAGTCTAACATCAAGTTCCACCTAGCCTTATGCTGGGCCAAGGCCTCACTGGGATTGAGTGTCTTGAGTTATTAAGATGTTTACAGTTAATACTGTAAGTGGAAGAGCCCATCCTGGACCATACAACATCTGTTTTGAGGCCAGTCGGGCTATCTCATCGGCTTTCTCGTTGCCTTTCGTTCCAGCATGTCCCTTAACCCATACAAACCCGAGGGTATTGCTGTTTGCTACTTGCTCGTGACATTCGGAAACCAACCTAGAGGTAATTTTACAAGGACCAATTTCTTATGCAAGGTTGTAATTTATTACATTACATCTTTCGCAACTATTTCAAAATTAATTTCAATCCGGTAAGCCATTTGGAAAGGAAAAGTGGTCGCTTTCTCCGTAAAAATACGTTGATTAATTACGTCGTTACATATTCCAAACACAAGCAGATCTCGCCAATTTTCGTCCAATTTGAAACCGAAATCGTACCCATGTGCTGGGCAACTTCTTAAGAGGAACTGTGTATTCTGCTATCGACTCATCCGACGCTTGTTTCCGCTGTCTAAATTATTTATAGCGTTCTGCAATCACTGAAGTGAACATGTAGGTAAGTGGTTCTTCACTTTTTTCGCTTTTCTATCATCTCTTCTAAATTTTTTCTTGTCTCTTTCATTCCTCTATTATATACCGTCATTATTTCTATTTCTGTGTCCCGCCTCCACTTTAAATTCCTTTTAACAATTCCTCTCTCTTCTGAACTTACTTTTTTTCCTGTTTCACCCATTTTCTTCTTATTCCCGTTAATTAATTAAGGAAGGACGTAGGATTTCACAATAATATACATCTTCACCCTCAATAAATCAAAACAATTTAGAAAAATGAAATTATCCATCCAAATGATGGTTTGGTCACTGCAACGAAAAACCCACTTCAATAAATCGGTTCTGGTCTGAGTTCAACAAATTGCACGCCATATGCGTTCCTTTCCGCGGTTTCGTAACTATTAATGTTATTTATTAATTGAATTGTGTTTGATTGGAATTCTGTAAATAAAGGAATGCTAACATGTAATATGTTTGCAGATGTTTTCGAGAAAACAACACAGAGATTTAGTTCTGCAAACTGACCTTTATTATTCTTCGGCTTCCGTGTCATCACAAGCCCATAGCAGTTAAAATATTATTATTGTATTAATAAAAAAACGAATGAAAGCGTGTACTGGAAAGTAGTAGTATTTTTCTAAGAAGCTAAAAGTAAGTTTAATGTATACGAAAATTATGCTTTAAACAATACATAACATTTCAATTTGTGATTTTAAAGAAATTACACTGAGCAATAAAGTGAATAGGTAGTACAACAATTTTTCACTTAGATGAAATGTTATTGCTTAAGAGAGCGTTTTATCCATTCAAATTCTTCAAGTGATTTTCATCCCATTGTTGTGACATAAACAGACCGTTGCGACATTATCATTTGCCGTACCTACCTAACAAATCTTGATTAAGAGTTTATACCTAACAAATAAATCCCAAAAAAAGGTGCCGTTAAATTAAAAACAATAATTCATTTTTGGTAGGTACTTTATGCGAATATTTTTTTACAATAGATTATTATCATCGAAATTTGGGCCACTGGGTTATAATTTAATTATAACAGTTATCTGTTATTGTGATTTATTCACTTTTCAAGTGCAATTTTAATTATTTTAAAGTATGCAATAATATTAGCACTTAAAGGGTGAATTAGCCATCTGTGGAAAGAAGATCATGGTCATCTCCTTGACATATTTGAAGCGCACGTGGAGCGCCATATGTACCTTACAAGCACCTTCCGAGAGCTAGTATATAACCATGAAATAATATCATGGTATGTAACAAAGGAAGTAATATTTATCATTATGTAAATGACTAATTTACAATATTTTCTAGGCTCCTACTAAGATTCTAAAATTGCATTACAGTTGAATTAATTACCTACAAGACTCACAATCCACCAATATTGCTTAATTTATTAATTGACCTCTCATACTCCAATACCTGTGAAACTTTATTAACTTACACCTTAAATCGTCCAACCGCAAGATTAATCAATGTTTAACATATAATTTGATTTTGACAAAAATAGGACAAATATTAAATTTAATTAATTACTGCATATCGGTTCCCTACATGTAGTTTAAAGTAAAAGATATGCACAAGAGGTATTTGTTACGCTTTGGTTCCGGAAATGATTTCCTTTTAGAGAAATAATGTATTTAAGATATAATTTGACACACATAGATCTCTGTAGTTGTCAAATGTTGTTAAACAATCCTTGACTCATTGGACGATACGCCCCATTAATACAGGGTGGGTTATCATCATTCCCTTAAAAGGAGTCACAAGAAATTGGTGGTGAAGAGGGTATGACCAAAATCTGTCAACTGCAACGCCACTTTACGATGGGATATATAGACTACGTTTACACGCACTGATTTACGCCGGAGTTATAACATCGGTAGTTATAACTCCTGTTAGGCAGTACCGTTTACACGTTGAGGTTTAGCAGGAATTATAACTCCGATTTAGAAATAAATTTCCGGTAGTACCAATCTTACCAATATATAAATGAAATGAAATGAAAAAATAGATTCTTTCTTATAGTGAGGTTATAAGGTGCCTTTCATTTTAATTGAATTGTAATCGTATTGAATATGAACCAATATGAACATACAGACATACACCTTACGCAGTATCATGTGCGATTTTATTTGGGTTGGCAACAATCGTAGTCGCCTGTTTACACGTACTTTAACACCGGAGTTGACAGAAATTCCGGTGTTAAATAAGTGCACTCCTCTTTTCCAACAGGTGTAGAGTTATAACTCCGGTTTAGTAGTTCCGGTGTTAAAGAGCGTTTACACGGCATCTTACTCCGAAGTTATAACTCCGAAGTTATAACTCCGGCGTAAATCAAGTGCGTGTAAACGTAGTCATAGATGAGTGATCTCAGATACCAAACTTCGAGGCGGCTAAAGATCTGATAGATTGCTAGCACATAGGTGAGATGAGTGAAAGTGAAACCCCGTGAAGGAGAAAACCTCAGAATGATCCAGATTAAATGGAAGTTTTCGTTGACGAGTAATTCCTGATTTCTAAAATACAGTATTTAAAAAGAAATATGGAAATTAGCCCTAAATTACCATTAGATAGGGTAAAAGGTTATGAGAAAATCCCCCTGCATCATCTGATGAAGAGATGAGATAGATACTCAGTAAGTAAGTCGGCTTTCCTACTTAAGCAATTGACACATTTACCTTACTACATTTTTTTGTCGGGAGGGGAATGCATTACGCACGGTGCCTGCTTGTTTCATGACAGGGGGTGTGTGGGACTCTCCACCCTCCTCCTGAGTGTGATACCCACTAAACCCCCTGCCTTTTTCTCCCGAGTCGCGGTGCCGCTGTGCCAGCATTCTCGCACGGGCTCGGGATCACGTATCCTCAGCTGCGTCGTACCTCCTCTCGTATGGACTAAATGCCTTGCCACGCCCTTCTTTCTTTCTTGGCCATAACTCTTTTACACAGGCGTTTCACTGTTGCCAACTAGAGCAGCTCTTTTGGCGCTACTAGGGCCGCAAATATTCGGCATTAGTCTCGCGACTATCGAGCCTCTCCTTTCCGCATTTTCCACCTCCGCTCACCAAGTCTCGTCTAAGATGACGCCTGTCTGGTCGGTACTATGTTCAATATCCATGCAGTTTGAACGCGATCTTCCCCCTTCTGGCCCGAGGTCTGGGGCTTTTATCAGTGATGCCGCCGTTTTCTCGGGAGCTAGTTCCAGGGGCCGCTTGAACATTGACAAATCTATGATGCTGAGACATTTGTTAAGTAGTAGTAGTAGTGGTTTATTGACCTTTCGGTCCCTCGCCTGAAGGTTTTCCTCGTCGTTACTCCATATTAATCTAAAACCACTAAAAACGGCTCTCTCTCTCTCTCTCTCTTGGTCCGGGTCGAACGCAATCGCGCGAGCGAAATTTGGGCCATCAATTTTATGAGAAGTATGATATTTTAGACGAAGAGGAAGGAGTGCGTTATCGCGTGAGAGTATGGGAAACACATAGTGCTTTTTAATCGTTTTAGCTCAAGATGGGCGACGAACAAGTCCCGATCGATAAAATTGAAAGCTCATACTTACCTTCTAAAGATGATCGTTACCATATAAAGTAGGAAGGTACCATGAATTGGGCTCTTAGACTAAAAGATCCTCAAGGGTAATAAAAAATGCTTAGAGAAGAGATGAAGAACAGAAATAAGCTGTGTAGTTTGTGATTTAGATGAAGTTAACACCGAGGGAAATACCATTTATGTTAGAGCGTGGAATTAATAAGACCGCATCAATAAATTCAAAATGGGATAACACGCAACTAAAGTCTGAGACAGTTAGTGAGTAAAAGCAATACTCTGAGCAATAGGTCGATAAAAACGGAGGCAATCTTGGTGAAGTGGCATAAAAATTAGCGCTATAAAGACAAACTAGAGTAACTAAAGGCCGCCATATGAAAGACCAGCTATAGAAATATGTTGGTTATAGTGCTCTAGGGTAGCATAATAATTGCGATCTTAAAGATCACTGTGAGTGACGATGTAATCAAGGCGATGACCAGAGACCACCAGAACTCGATACCTTGAGTAAAAAACCCTAGCTAGGCGGCAACAAAAGGCAAACGTTAAAATTACTCGCCCATTCACTGAAAAAATCATTAAGTTGAGGTAAAAGTGAAATTGTTTCAACCGTGGCTGTCCAGACCACAACGACTCATCATGCAGTGTGAGAGTAATGCGACAGAGATAGTCGATCGGCGAACCAGTACACAGTCACAGGTGCCCAAAAGATATTTTCATTGGGGAGAAAGATTTTTCCCATTCGTATATAGGTATACGGGGAAATGAAGCAGAAAACAGAAAAGGTAAATACTGGTAGAGTTCGAGCATCACCAGACGGGGAACGGGCTGCTTAATAGTATAAATGAAGATCCGACAAACCTTTGGATGAAGAGTAATTCAAATACCGGTGCGTACATAAATATTGACAGGAACGATTAACGAAAAGAAGAGGTGCCTTAAAGATCGCTACCTAAAACTCAACAAACACATCAAGTGATAACATTGTCACCACGAAAATTAAAAGACTAAAACCGATATTGGGATACACCAACATGGCTTTTACAGACACACTGGATTGGGTTCCACAGAGAGAACCGAAGATGCAACCCTCAAACTGGTAAGTAATGGTAAAATGGTAGCTGCGGCAGCAAGGAATATTCCTTAAAACAAGTGTTCGGAACCAGATGAATAAAAACAAAAGAAAGACGTATTTTAACGGAATAGAAATTACGCCGATTTTAGGAAGCGGGAGGGGGGGGTTAGAGTATTGAAAGATATATCGAGACTGGATGTTCTGTCGACACTATCAAAAACGCAGTTCAACTTCATCCACTATTGAAGCAATATTATTATTATTATTATTATTATTATTATTGCGCTAGGGGTGGTCCCAATAGGTTGCTCCAAATTGGTTCCTGCACTACGACCTTTTGGTCTATCGTGCTCCCCGCTATATTGTCTAGGAAGATCGCCGAAATAAAAGAATGCGACATTTATTGAACAAAATGCAACTGCCCAGTCTTTCAACTTAAAACGCTTAAGAATTACAAATATTTACATAATATTCGAAGTAAGGTCATTCGGGTTATCCAGGTGTCACCGTACTACACCAAACCAGAATTTTGTGCAGCAGTAAATAATTATACTATTCTAAATTATAATAAATTTCATGGACGAACACCTTATTCAGTTAGGTAACTGTATTGGAAATAATTTAGAGATTATATTGATCAAGCGGACAAATTTTAATTTTTTGCTTCCACTTGATGGTGCAGTAACAGATATCAAAGTTAGTAGGTACCTATTACTGTTATTGAGGTAGTTGCCTTTGTATCTCATATGGATGTAATTTTGACAAGGTATAAGTTACATGAAAGCGTTGGAATTTACACCTTGAAACATACCTCATTTTAAACATATTTTGTTCCATTTCATTAAAATTATTTTTTAAGCAGAAATAGCAGACTATTTTTTTTGTAATTATGCATGTCTTATCTGTCTACTGACAAAAAGATTTTTTGTAATTTCTAAAAGACCACTTTACGGTATTAAAAAACCTAAAGCTCTATTTTACATTTTTTTAATTTCAAATAATATTTATAAAAATATGAATACCGAAAAAATCTCTCTGTCAATAGATAGATGTAGTCACTCTCTTTCAAACGCCATAAGAAATATTTTTTCAAAATTCAAAATATTCCGGAAAAAGTGAAATTAAAATTGTAGAAAAATCTGAGCATTTTCCAGTTTACAATTTAGCATGTACGTAACACAAATAATGGAGTCACGAAACTTCACGAGGATTACAATAACATAAGTAAGTACACTTATTAATTTTTTTTTATTTCTTGTAATTAGGTATATAACTTTTTCAACATCCAATAGCAAAATACTATAGATACTTTGACAACTACCAGTTAAACATATTTTGTTATAAAATTTGGCTTACAATTTCCTCTATTAAAAACATATGGACATAGTCGGCATAGTACGGCAAAAATGTGTAGGTAATGGGAAAGCAAAATACTTCGACGTCAAACTAAGGACTTCAAACCAAGTCTGGGGAAGGAGCACCAAAGCTACAAAGCCTCTGTGGGTCTGTAGGCGAGGGTTCGCGATCAATTGGGTATACAGATACACCAGATTGATTACATCAGTCATTACCCAGAAGAACATACAGACACCTAGCAAAGTTCACCACAGGGCCTGGCTTTGGTATTACATGAGCAACTATAACGACACTTTCAGCGGCTATGGGGAGCAGTGGCGGTCTGGTTGTCTAGGGCTTAGTCGTCATTTTACAAGCGAAGCAAGCAAGGCCTCATTTCTAGAGGCGAGGGAAATTTTTGGGACTCGCGCCGGCCATTTATTCGGCGGATGGAAATTGTGTACTAAACTTTAATGTTCAATAAACAATTTTTTTATTATAGTGTTTAAGGGTCGGCTTAAGGATATATAAGATCATATGTTGTTTAGAACGATTTATTTATTGAAATGAAAATTCACATCCATATTAGCTTCATCGGTTGCTTTTGCTGCCCCCGCACGTCTCGAGTTCGTGCTAACGGCATAAAGAAAAAAGAAGCCAAAAGTAGCAAAACGGCAAAACTTTTAAAAATAAATAAAATTTCAAACGCAGTTCGTCAGCGATTTGAATGTTTGCTTCGCAGTTCCAATGTATATAAGATAAGCGGATTAGTACTCAAAAGGTAAAAGGCCCAGTCGGCATTTCCCGACTCGCCGACCTGGCCAGATTGATGGAGACTGTCTTGAACCTGCAGCCTCGGTATTGCAGATATTGGTAAAGAATTCCTGTATAACATGGGATTGATCAATATACCGTTATGGAGGGATTGTGATAAGGAAAACGAAACGCCATACTACGTCATCTGCCAATGTGAGGCATACAGAAATGCAAGGGAATACCTACATGGAAATGAAAAGGGGAAGCAACGAAGATTCTCTCTACTAAAATCCTCTGGACTTTGGTAAAGGTACAGGAATCATGGTAGGATAGACAATAAAGGGGAGGGGGCCCAATATTCCAATAGGTCTCAGTACAAGAACCACTCGGAACCACCCCTAAAGAAATAATATTGTAGATGGTAAGCGTTTCAACTCAAGCATCCATAGAACATGCTACGTAACTTTAGCCTTTGCCGGTTGTTTTATTTCTCTTCCAAAACTGTGTTAGCTTAGCTTAATGCAGAATGTGACCATTTTATATTCCCTAACCTTATGGTATACCGATAGGCGAATAAGGTCCGACCACCTAATTAACCTTATGGTATGACCAAAGAGTATAATATACTCTTTGGTATGACGTTAGTGTTCATACAAAGATGCACTTTTGAACCACCCACTTATCGTTCAAGACGGATTTGCGTACAAGAAACATAGTACATTGTGATACGCGTTGGTACCCAGTAGCGTACACAAGCGGAAGAATAAAGGGGATATACCCCCCCCCCCCCAAGCGTCCAACCCTTCCATTGTATTTTACGCTTATTCTTATTACTCCTTAAACAAGACCTATCTTAGAAATTCAAGCTCACAGAACAGACTAAAAATGGACTGGCAATGATGTCAATTCATAGGGAACTACCCATTTCAGAAGACGAAATAATAGAGAAACTTGCACAACAGCCAAGGGGATTGGATTTTGTATAATAATAATATTTATTTTATAACTTTCTGTAAAACAAATGTTTTTTTTTAATTGGTAGATCACACCGCAGTTTTTATAACCCCCCCCCCCCCCCAAAGCTGTAGTCTGCGTACGCCACTGTTGGTACCACAAGGTGTTCGTAGAGCAAGACTCTTCATCTTGTTCTTGACGGCAACTAATTAGCTGTGACTAATAAATCAAAGTCCAAAGTAAATGATTATAGTCATCATACCGTCGAGACGAACATTCGTAACGGTAATTGAAGATGTTTAAATGGTATGGAACATCAACAAAGCCATAAAATTTTGAAGAAATATATTCACATAAACGGTTTACACTTTATAGATGTAAATTCGGACAACGAACTAAGAATCACAGTAGGTCAATAGTTTAAAAGCATTTTTAATTTGTTTTTAATATGTGAAAAATTAGCTTATAATTCGCGGCACATTAATTTTATTGACACCACTAACGTAACAACTCTAAGGAAATGTAACAAATTCATTAAGCCAATTTAAATTGGCGCTGTTCTGGTCAATTAACCGCAATTATAAAATTATTATTGAAATGATTCAGTACCACACATCAATGCTAACGCCGACAAGTATCTGTATAGTGTATAGCCTTCTTCGCACTTCTTTTACTAAATAAGAATATTAACTTCACTATGCATTGTTTTGAGACGGAAAGTGAAACTTTTGCTAAGTACCTATTATTAAATTTTCAAATAATATACACATAATCGCTTTTGATAGTTTTATATATTCATTCATTCTTATTTGCATGGACGCCGGACGGGCTAAAATAAAATACATATAATAATATAATCATAACTAAGCAATCTTACCCTCTTATACACCAATTCTAATTTAATTGTGGGAGTCAATACTCAATTTTCAGCCGATTCCCACCCATTTTTGTACCGCTACTTACTTATTACGTTCTTTGCTAATAATATGAAGATACCAGCTGCATTACAGATTGGGTACAGCATGTTTCACATAAATGAAGACACATAAATTACGTCTTTTATTTTCAAAAATTAGTTTAAAACTACAAGGTAATTTTTAAAAGAAGTGTTAAAAGAAAAATTGTAATTTCTACAACAAAAGACGTACGTGTACGAAGGAGATACCTATCTTTAAATTCTAGGTTGTCAAAAGTGGTCACGAAGTAATTCGTGGAGGAGGTCACTCCTTAGATACTGGATTCTGGATTACGATGGGAAGGTAGTCAGAAGTCTACGAGCACATAGGTCATAGACCACTTATTCGAGCCCTTTGTACTACCTCCATGATTAGAGTCGTCCGATCCCCCAACGTCACTCAAGCCATTCCACACGTGAGATAAACCTGAGGATGGAAGGGGAAGCGGCTCAAATCGTAGCCATGTCCGGCCAGCCCCAACATGGATCGTCTTAATTCGACAAGTACTCACAAATCTACAGGATGGTGATTCGACTAAGCCCATGCGGTGCATGTGCTGTGCTTGTTTAATTTACAGTTCCCTGAAAGTATTCCCACATATAGTGGCAGGTTCTTCCTTAACAGACCTGGGCTTGGGCAACTTGAGCTGTTAAGTTGTTTACAGTTAATACTGTGGAAGAGCCGGTTCTGAACCATAAAATGGTTGTTTTGAGGCCAGTTGGACTAACTTGTCGGCTTTTTCATTGCCTATTGTTCCAGCATGCCCTTACGTGCTGAATGGTATTACTGTTTGTCACTTGGTGACACTAGGAAACCAGCCTAGAAGTGATTTTGCATTGAGCTAGTGCCTGCAGAGCGGCTCTGCGGTCACTGGAAATTCTGATAATTTTATTCTTTATGCCGCGCATAAGAATTGTTTTTGCACTAAGCGTTATTCCTACTAGTTCAGCCTGAAAGACAGTCGATATTTTGCCTAGTGGTTGGCTGATATGGAAGTTCAGTTCTTTGGAATAAATTGCGGTGACTGTTCCTTCCATTGTTTTAGATCGTGAAGATGGATATATCTTGTTGGGTTGCCACTTTCTCCCTAGTATAAATTGAGGGATAGGTGAAACAGGTTGTCCTTCTAGGATAGGCAGTCGTTTGATTGCCTTGCCCAAAATTCGGTAGTAGCCCACCTCAATACCTCTGCTGTTCAACAACCCTTTATTTTTCAGACGCAAGGCCTCAATGAAGGCAGATCCAGGAAGGTTTCCATGATGGCTGTAGGGGTTGTTCGCAATACGCTCGTGCACGCAAGGCACACTAGTCTTTGCACGTGGTAAAAAAGAGGCTATGGTTGTCCTCTTTAGATACAAACATATAAATGTTGTCTGGTACACATTCAAAGTATAAGCTATTTATGCAAACAGTTTCAGCTCTCGAAAATAATTCGCGCAGAGTAGCTATAATTTAAAATCGCAGAAGTGACTTCATGCAGACGGATAAAACATAAACAATAACACACTTTTTAAAGGTAAACAAAGGCATTAAAACGTAGAATTACGGGTAAAATCATAGTTGCAAAAGTTTACGGAAGGAAAAATTAGTAATTGCAACAACTGGTATTGATCACTTAACGACAGACTTTTTGACAATTGAACGAACGAACGAGGAATTCTCACTTTCTCCCCCACACACTTCAGGTCGTCAACAAAATGGCTTAAATTTATAGCACTTAAAGGCAAGAAAGACATTCAACGTATTATATAATGTAACAAAAGCATCAGTGGGCTTTTTGACAGAAAATACAAAATTGTTTTTTGTTATTATTACAAAGGTAATTATATGAATATATTAATATCATAAAAATAACATTTTCATTGCGATATTTACTCCATCATTCTCAAAGAAACAGTTTCTAGTACTTCTGGTGCAAATCACACATCGACAACCACAACTCCCCTTCTATAAAGATCAATTGTTAACGGATTGACACCTGACGAGGTGCATCCTCATTGTGCACCCCCTAGGAAACAAACGGAAAATAAAAACAGGTTACCAACCAGAGAGTATATAATAGAGGCTTTGGTAGCAACATCAGCGTCCAAAAGAACGCAAAGAACTTACAAGGCCAAAGAATAAGAAACTCCCTCTCAAGAACGTTGAAAGCATTACTTTCAGTTTTTAATAGAAGTTCTGAAGACGTTGACAACCCTCCATATTAAAACGAAAGTGATCATGAAGGGAAATCCTTAAATGATATTTTTTCTTCGTTATCATTGCGATCAAATCCGATTCGATCCCCTTCCTTTGACAATGTCTTAGCCGAAGACTACCTCAAGGTGAAATTATATGGAACTAATTTTCTCTAAATTTTGTGGAAAGAACCATTCTGTTGCTTGTGTTACATAAAAATTATCGTCGACAGAGTTAGAAGTCAAGCTTTGTTACTCACCGGTTGCCACAGTTGATATCGAGTTCTTGTACCACATTTTGACGGAAGACAAACAGCCAGACCTAAAGGGTTACATTTTCCATCAACGCCCAGGCTAAACCAATGAATCTAGAAACTTGAAATTTTCAGTAAACCTTCCCCTAATGATGTAGGCACCCACTACGAAGCGGATTTTAAAAATTCATCCCCTAAGTGGGTCAAAATAAGGGTTGAAGTTATGGAGTTTTGATTTTATTAGTAAACATTGTAAACAAAAGCGCAATGTTATTACTGTCAAACTTAAAATAGTAAACCTTTCGAAGTTCAGACAACTTTTATTGGCGGTACGAAGTTCGCCGAGTCAGCTAGTACATTATAATATTATTATACCCATTACTTTGTGACTTATATTTTTCAACTCCTTGTACAACAAATTCCCCATCACTGTACAAAAATGAAAAGGGATAGAAGGAAAACTGACAAATATAATTCACTAATTTTACTTAAGAAAATATAACTTTATCCATAATAAATAAAAATGTAAGTATAGTTAGTAGGTACCATAAAAATTATTGTGGTTATAACGTTTTGATAATGGTATTCAAATTTCAAAGAGTTATTGTATAATGTATACTCTTTGCTTTGCTTGAGTAAATAGTTGTACCTATGGTTATCCTCGTGCATGTACTATGCAACTTTCCATACGCGTCAATTACCTATTTCGATGAAGGATGCTTATTCCATAACAAACGAATTTAATTTAAACCGTTAAAAAGTAAAGAGCATGATTTATTAGAACAATGAAGAATTTACCAGAATGCAGAATTTTTTTAACTTTTTTTTTTTTCTTTATTTCAACTTTCAACCACTTTGCAATCTCCTTGTATACGTTATGTTGTAAGTAACCTAGATATCTATAGGTAGTACCCACAGCAAACCTTTTAGCTTTGCTTGCTATAGAATACTGTAAATTATAGTGAGATATTTCTGCAAGTTAGGTAATCGTATGTCGCAATAGAGGTCAGCATACACCACTTATTAACATTTTTGGACAATTTTATAAAACTTGATTTTTTTTGCTACCTTATAGTGCTTAAAGAAAAGGCCTGTAGAGCATAGTAGATAGATACATAATTACCCTTCCTCAAATTAAGTGTAATACCGATGGCGACGTAAGTATACGATCTAATGTTGAGTTTTGTTCCTTTTCCGGTATGGATCCGGATCTTCTTCAGATCTCCAGCTACGATATATTCGGATCCGGATTTCTCCGGATCTCATACACAATTGTATGAACTTCGTAGTTATAAAATTTATCCATCAGAATCTCAAAATAGAGGTATCTGGATCGGTAAATGAAATTTACTGTAATCTAGTAATCTCCTCCACGAATTTATTCAAATACGGATACAGCTACAGACTTTATATCCGGATCCGATGTAAATTAATAGTACCTAATGCAGGTCCGGATTTAACGCCAAATTCGTAGATTCGGATTTAACCTTCATATTTTCGATCGGGATCCACAAAAATCCGGTATTCGTATCCATTGGATCCGGATATTTTTGGAGCCGATACCCGGATCCATAACATTTGCGGATCTTTACAGCCCTATTTCCTACTCATCGACTTTTGACAAAGGGGATTCAACCATTTCAGGCATAAGTTTTTTTTATTAAGCCACTTACTAAGCGTTAGTTATAGGTTGCTCTTTCTGCCATGTAAACAGGATCCAATCTGGAATGTACGTAGGCGGACTGGCCATAAGAACGTAATAAAAGTGAGTGTTCTGTGAGCGTAATGTCAAATGTGCAACTGATGAAGGTTACTACTAAGTGGGTTGGTAGGTCTTTCAAATCATAGGGACGGTCAGCTCTTCACAGTCCGCCCCTAGGGATGTAAGTGTTTTGTAATTTTCAGAAAATTAGAATCAAATTCATGAGGGAATGTAGATGTCATGTTAGTTCATCCTTTGAATTACTAGAACTTTGTGTGGAGTTAGACTCATGCAACTGTGCTAAACTGCCATAATAAATGGTTCAGAACTGTGTTTGCAACATGTTAATATCCCAAAAGCGTTGAATCATGCATACACAGTAGGAAATAGAGTTTGTGAAGGGGTCGATGTTTTCCTAAGTAGGGGTTGAAGAGAATGCACCTACAGTCCTTCAAGTAAACAGAGTAGCAAAAAGTAGCACTTATTCATGGAACATACTGGCATTGTTACGCAATGGTGTTACGACTGAATTGTGCTGGGACGTTTCTTTTGCCTTGAGGGAACGCAGCGGTGCCAAAAAACCAAAGTAGTCACTAGACAATGGTGGACCCATTGCACTTTGCTTTATGCATATTGCTCTGTCTTTATATTTCCCTGTAGGTAAATCTTCCTTAATTTTGCTTCAATTAATTCCTTATCTAGCCATTTTTTAATGTTTTCTTTAGTTACATTAATTTATTTCTGTTGCTTCTATTTTTTTATGCTACTTCAATTGTTTTCAATTTTTTTTGCTTACACTTCTTTATTTTATTAGTTATTATGATATCGTTGTCTTTATCAATTTTGACACCCATTTTACTAGCGCAAGCAGTATTTTGTTTTCTATCAAATTATTTGGTAGGAGTAATTATCAACTTGTTTTCTATCTCTTTACAGTTTTCATTATAAGGATCGTATGTACTGCTTTCAATTTACATTCCTTTTCTTACCTCCTTTTTGAGGAGTTGTATTTGTAAGATTATATTTAGTATAATTCTCCTTAAATCAAGTATACCTATTGCTGCTCCAGCACAGCAGTGGATATGGTTTTGGCGTTTTCGGCCTGTTAGGTTTTTTACATTCATTATTCCCACAGTTTTACGTACAACAATAATAGCGTCAGGGTATGGGACGTCTCCAAGCGACAATGCATCCCCCTTTGTTCATATGTAGTGCAAGGTGCAAGGTGGATGATAATACTAATCCACCTCGATCGGACTGTATCATCGAGCTAGACGACCGACAGGGTGAGCATTTCAAGTGTGGATGGGACTCATTTCATAGTGAAGGGTAGCTTGCTTCTCAATCAATAACTACTGAGAAGCGAAAATGGGTTTATCTATTGTTGCTCTGCGAATAGACGTCATTTTGGTGAGCTTGGTGGTGGATAGGCAGATATAAAAATATAATTTTTTACACCCCACACTACGAAAGTAACGAAAATCAACACGACAGATGGAACCCAGGACACTCCTTCTATCGGTGTAGATCGTCGAATATCAACCACATTAAAAAAAGTTTGCAGATCTCTGGAGCAGTGCGGAAAAAGAGACTGTTCCAATTGGAGTAAACTGGCCCCGTTCAATTAGAGAAGGTCAACTCCATGCGGGTGGCCATTCGGGCGCTGAAAGACAAACAGATGTTGAGATCGGATAACACATCATCTATCCAACCTCCGAACTACAATCTCACAAAGCTGCGGTTAGTAACACCGTTGATAAACGGCAATAATCTCTTAGAATATCTACAAATGTTCCTGGCAACATTAAAGCTAATCACATTTGAAGCACGATGAATTCTGTGCAGCCAATAACATGATGATCACAAAACAATACATAAAGCTAGATGGACGTCAACAGGAGGCAACGACTAAAAACAAATGTCGTACACTGATTAGAAGGAGGTTAATAATCGTATCTACTTTAAGAAGCCGGTACCTACCATGAGAGGATGCAAATGGTCATTATTTTTTTCATGTTGCCTAAATATCCAGTAATATTGAAAACACAATATGTTGTTGATAAATAAATATTGCAAATATTGTTCTTACACTCACTAAATATTGTATTTCCAATATTTGTATAATATTACAAAAAGATATTCCCCCAATATATGTATTGAGTCAATATTCCGCCAAGCTGACGCCAATAAACAGTGCTACAAGGGAAAGTAGTAGTAGTAGTAGTAGTAGAAGAAGAAGAAGAAGAAGAAGAAGAAGAAGAAGAAGAAGAAGAAGAAGAAGAAGAAGAAGAAGAAGAAGAAGAAATAGAAATAGTGAGATGGGAGAAATAAAGGAAAAACAGCAGAATGACCACCCAAGCCATGAACCGACTAGGATTGCAGTTCTGTTGCAAATAAATAATTACCTAATAACTATTTTTTATGGAAAAATGCATGCGTAAAAAAAGTATTTGACATCAAAGGGACGAAGTCCAACCATAGCTTTGTTCTTACATCTTTAATTTAATGTTTATTGCGCTTTCATGTTACATTGGTAATGTATTTTTCAGAGTAAACAATTAAACATACCAGGTGTCAATTTGAAAACTTGCCCAGACCTTATATCTTCGAAACTATAACAGATATGTCAAATTTCCTGAAACCGTTTCAAAAACATGGAGGGAAAACCACTATAACCCGTAAGGCGACCTTCTGCAACCCACCCCCTAGGTTACAATCATCTCACCGCTATTTTTTAAATTGCACAACCCCTTGTGTGAGACATCCTTGGAAATGCTATTCATCAGTAGGTACTAAATAAAATGTGAATTAATCGATTATTTTGTTGAAGAAATAAGAAAACGTAGGACATGAATTTAACAATAGACTATTGCCTTTAGAATAATGGAAGTTATAATGGAGTTATTCTGTTCATTTTCATAACCTATTTGGAAAGATAAGCTGTTTTTGGAAAATAGTGCCTAATTTGACATTTACAACAACAGATTTGAATCAATTCATTTAATACTATTTTTCGTATTATTTAAAAGACAATCGTTTAATTATTGTTTTAATTTAAAAAAAATAGGGGTGCAGTGACTGGAGCCTAAGGGGTGGGTTGCAGAAGATTTCTATATGAGCCATATTGGTTCCCCCTGAATATTCCAGAAACCCTTTTTCGAGAAATTTTACTTACCGGTTACAGATTCGAAGATACGAGATCTGACAGGTTTTCAAATTGACGCAAGACATAGAAACAGTGTACTTACAAGTACGGTTTACATTAATTCTACTATCGAAGGTGTTATTTCCAAAAAATTATAACGTCGTGTAAATTGTGATCAACTGTTTTACGTATGGAGAACGAAAGCTTTTACTTTTCCTATGGGCATCCTGGGAAACAAGAACATTTTTTGTTCAAATGATTTCTATTCTTACCAAGGTAATTCATTTGGTTATTATATGACTTTGAAGGGAAAGGGTTCTGGGTACAGTTGTATAAGAATAACGTTGTTATACAAGCAGTGGTCTTTGGGGATACCAATTTGTTAGATTCCAATACCTATCTCAATTTGTTCAATCGTGGCTGAGGTTTTTTAGCATGCATAGTTTACTTTTTTGAATGTTGCATAACAAATGAGAAAGAAAAATAGAAAACTTTTATTTTCATTTAATAAATTAACTTAACAAAGTTATCATCTAACAACAATAAATAATCTTTGGTGTCGTCTATTAAGGCTGATAGTGAGGTTGCAGGCCTAAGGGTAAAGGCATGTCAAAGCTTCGTCCATACGATGAGTATCCGCCATGTCCATGACCACCACCACCACCACCACCATGCTCTTCGTGAGATATCGAATGAGTGTTAGAATGACTGTAAATTGGTTTTGACACTATCTCATATGTAGTCTTCCCTCCTCCACCTGTTAGAGATTTTAATCCAACGATGGCAGCCAGCATAAGCGCAATTAGACCAGTCATTAAAGCTTTACCGGCCAGCGCAGCGATACCGCCTAAAGCTAACGCTCCCAAAGTTCCCTTCATCATGGCAGCAGCTGCTAGAAGCATTCCCATACCACCACCTTTCTTGCCACCCCCGAGTATGCCACCTTTTGCACGAGCAGTAGAGACTGGATCGTGATCGAAAAGTTTCAACCTTAAAGAGTGGCTGTTGAGATAATTTGAAACTTTTCTAAGGAGGTAGGCGTCTAATCGCGCCTCGGCGTCATTAGGAAAATCTCTCGCAAGCTCTGCTACAATATCTGCGGTATTGGCGCGTGCACTTCCATTTTCACGTACGACACTAATGCCCGGAAAAACACTATAATCATCATCCTCATTTAATTTATCTACCCACGACACTATATCCAATTTTAGGCAGGTTGTTGTGTAGGCATTCGAACAGTCTCTTGATAACGACTTTTTGAAATCACTTCGGTCAGGTGTTGGTGTTGCATTTTCGGCCGTTACGTAATTAAATATCACTAACGTTAATAATAATAGATACTGAATGTGAGCATACATAGTAACTCTTCGTCGTAAATCAACAACAAGTAATGAGATAATAAACTGAAGATTATTAACCAGCTGAGTTGTATATATAGTAAGGTAACTGGAGTAAAAAGACGAAATCGTCTCCCCTTTTTCCAAACGAATCGTCTAATGTTAGATTCAATGTACTTAGTGGAGCAAGAAGTAAATGTAAGCATTAAGTGACTGTTTGCTAGGGCGTTAATTTCAATGAACATGCGGGACAGCAGTTCTTCACGTGGACTACTATCACCGCGATGTTTTTCTCTATTTTTAATAACTGTTACATTATTTGCAATGACGGAAAGAAGTTTGATGACCAAATAATAACGTGAGCAATTGAACGTTTTCTAATTGCACATCAAACCTTGTTACCGCGTAATGAAAATTGACTAGTCGTTAACCAAATAAAAAACAAATGCGAAAGCAAGGTGAAATTATTGCCCTATTTTATTAAATACTCGTATCAATTGATCTACATTTTACACTTTATTTACGTTTTTGGACGAGTTCCGTACGCAAATATGCGAATTTATGTCAAATTTTCCATAAAAGAAAAGATTTAATTTACCATTATTAGAATGTACGGTATTATTTTGGTTAATAAAGTATTGTCGTGTTGCTCATTCACAAAAACAAACACCGAATTGGTATAAAATTATAAACGTAAATAACTTTCTCCTGCTCCAAATTCCTGATTTTAAATAAGTTTCTCGTATGCAAATAATAATTTAATACGCTTCTGTTTTATAAATAAACGACACAATCTGTTAATTATTATTGATAAGCTTGAAGAAGAGTGTTGAAGGCGTCGCTGCGACTCCAGTGTGGGCTGGCAATTTGTGGTAAGATTTCGTAACTGACGGAAGAGCTGCTGTGTCTTTCTAGGAGCTGTTTCAGTGCAATGGCGCCCGAAATTAAAAGTGCCATAAAACCGGCTCCCATACCTTTAAATGCCACGAGAGCGATTACAAAGAGTACCGCCGGAATTATTATGAGCGCCTTTAATTTGAGCAATAACAATAGTGGTAAGAATAGCTTCCTTAATTTCCTCCTGCGAGATTCTGAAACAAAGTAATTGCGTCATTAGTTCTCTTAGATTCAATTGATTAAGTTCAAGGGTATTCAAAGTGGATTCGATTTACTTCCTTTCATATCCTATTATAACCCTTTCCGTCTGAGTTATCAGCACACGGCGAATTCTATCAACGAATCCACTTTCGCGTGTTGGTATAATAAATATAGAAATTAAGCACGCTTCGAGTAACATTCATTAATTATATTTTGAGATTCTTTAGATTATCAGTTACTTAAATATTCTAAAATGTTTAATAAATAGAACGTGTATTTATAATTGAGGATTAAATATTTTATTCAACACGCAGCGATCACGTAATGTTCCATAACAGTGAAACTGAGCTCCTGAATTAAATCTGTATAATTATCAGATAAAAAAGTAGAAAAGCTCTAGAATCGTTTAAGATGCAAATTAAATTGTTCTTCTCTAACTCTTCTTGTGATTGTTCGAGCGCTTCTTTCAAAGGAAGTCAATTGAAATGAGCTTTAAGGTTAAGCCGAATCACAACCAAGGGCATCAAACCTATTCATCTATCCAGGGCCGGCGCGACCGTATAGGCGAACTAGGCGACCGCCTAGGGCGTCAGGGACTGAGGGGCGCCTGGAGCGTCGATACCAAGCGCTGTTAAGAGGGGAGCGCTAAAAAATATAAATTAAATCAACTTTCGTTTGGAATCAAGTTGTGATTATATCCAGGAACTTTGATGTTGATAGTTGCCGTAGTTGGTAGTTTGATTAGGGGGTTGGTTTGGAATTGGTGATGGAGGGGGGGATCACAATAGTTTTGCCTATCGTGAAACCAATAGTAAAAGGGTTGAGTGAAAGATTTAAGTCAATGGCAAAAGCAAATCCGAAGAACCAAATTTTGTCTAATGGAAATAATTTGTCAATCTTCGTTGTTAACCTAAATGTTATACGAACTCCTACTTACCGACCATAAGTCAAGGGTTAAAATAAGAACTATTACTTAATCGGATGAATTCCTCCATGTTTTAGTTTAGTGTTAATTAAAATAAAGTTGTGTAAAATGATGGCAATATGTTATGTTATGTTATGTTATGTTATGCCGAAATCGATCGCCAAGGGAAATAAAATAAAAATAAAAAACATTTTAGTTTACACAACTTTGTTTTAATTAAGAACTATTACCTTGCTTTATAAACCTAGAATCTGTACTCCTCATAAAGCACCGGCTTTTTAATCATTAAAGTTAAGGATACGAGCATCGAGCAGGGGGCCCGCAGCTGATTGCGTGGATAACAGACATAATAAAAGAAGTATGGGGGAGGGGGGATACCAGATAGATAGATCTATCCCATACACAAAAAAGGGGACACTACCAAATGTAACAACTTTAAAGAGATTGAACTATTCGACATAACAGGATGTTGGCCAGGATCATAAGAAACAGAATAGAAATACACAAAAGGAGCAATCGGAGAGTACCAAGGAGGATTTATACAAGGACGATCCACAATAGAACATAATATGTATACATGTATGTACTAAAACAAATACAAGCGACAAGTTACGATCAGGGCTTACTACTGCACATTTTGTTCATTGAGTTTCACCAAGCCTACGACAAAATCAAAAGAGAGATAATAATTATTATACAGGGCAATGGAAAGGTTCAAGATAGCGGAGAAATTAATTTGGGGGGTACACATGACGTTGAACAACTCGAAAAACAGAGAAGTTGCAGGAGGACACCTCTCGAGAGAGTTCAGACTCAAGGGGACCCACTTTTGACAACGCTCTTCAATATAGTCCTGGAAGACATATTAGAGACAGGATATTAAATCTTCAGGAGTCATTTATCAAAATAGGTACCATGTTTGCAGACGATGTGGCTCTAATCAGTAGATTATCACAGGAGCTAAAACGGTATTTAAAAAGTTAGAAAGAACGGCAAGAGAATATGGGCTACAAGTGAATATGTACCAAACGAAATATATGAAAATGGCAGGTGACCAGGAGGTAAGAAAGGGGCATCGTTCGCGAGTCACCACCGTGGAACGGCGGACGTATCTTTTTGAGGAAGTTAACCAATAAGAATATCTAGTGGTAACAATATCTTATAAAAACGAAGAGAAGGCAGAATAGGGAAGAGAATAGGAAAAGCAGACGGAGCATTGAGGGAGCTTATCACATCCAAACACGTCTCCTTGCAGCTAAGATACGGCTGTATAAAACAGTAGTGTGTCCTTCAGTGCTGTATTACTCAGAGCTCTGGATAATGAACAAGAAAGAAGCTAAGAAATTGGAAGCCTGTGGAAGGAAGATGCTGAGGAGCATTTTTGGGGGGATTAATAAGGATAATGAAGGAAATTGGAAACGACGAACAAACAAGGAAATTATAAAAGTATATGAAAAACCCACATTAGTACGAAGAATTAGGGCCCAAAGAGCCAGATGAATGGGGCACATGGAAAGAATGAAGCCAAATAGAATTGCAAATAGAATACTACTAGCAAAAGTTGGGAGAAGAAAGAGACGTACACCCAGGAAGAAGTAGTTGGAAGTTGTGGAGGAAGGTCTTAGAGAAGTTGGAGTGGAGAGCTGGAAACAAAAAGTCCAGAACAAGGAAGTGTGGAAGAAGAAAGTGGCTCGGATTGAGAAGACTAGCCCTTAGCTCAAAGAAGCCAAGGGCTTAGAACGCTTGGAGCGCTAAAATATTATTTACAAGCTTCAAAAGTTACATCTTTAGCTAGAGTCTGTATGTATGTATAGGGATGAGACAAAATTAATGTACTAATTACCCTTCTAGGACGCCAGGTTATTTCCTGGCGCGGGCTCTCCTAATTATTTATAAACTGCTCCTTATTGTTCCTGAAATTTTGTAAGTTAGAAACGTAATGTTGGCGATATGAAAAAAAGAGAATATTCAGCTCAAAGACTGAGCAGAACTAGAAGTTTTTGAGTACTAATTTTTATAATTCCGAGAGATTTCGAATCTGACTACAATTCTATTAAGGATATGTGACTGTAACAAGGTGTACAGAGATTATAACATATAACAGAGACCCTGTGAGGTCGACATTCGATAAAGTTTGGAACTAATTCACCGAGGAGCTAGATAAAGATGAACCAAATACTATTTCAATCAATCAATTGTTTCAATGCTTATAGCGATACAACAGTAAAAGTTAGTCCAACTATATGAGAAAATTCAACAGAAACTGTTGAAGGCAAGGTTAAGCGAAGATCAAATAGGTAGTTGCAGAATATGAAGAGGTAATTGAATTCCAAGATAAGTTCACTGATGCTTAGATCAGGACGGAGAAATTTTTACAAAGAAGTCTCCAAGACTTATCGTGTTTTTCACATCCTTCAGGAGGCGAAGTTATGAAATTCACTGGAAATACAAGATTTCACATTGGTTTACATTTTTGGTCATAATTCATGACGGTAGATGAAAATAGGTATAACCATGAAGCCTGAAACGAAGTTTCACTTACTCCTTCCAGTTGTGCCTGAGAAGACATCGACGAGAGAAGTTCTCGATGGTTTCCCAACCACAGCGGCAAATTATCCGAAAGTAGTCCTGTTTTGGTGAAAAGGAGTCAAGTCCAGTAATGCCGTACTGATGATCTCTCCAGGGGTCTACTCAACTTCTTCTTCTTGTGAGACTTCAAATATTTTCAGCGGACAACTCGTTTAATTGAGCAAGGGGATGAATACAAATTCATAAAGTGGTTCAGGAGGTCATACCTAAAGGTTTTCAACGTTTAAATTACTATTTGGCCAAATTGTTCAAAAAACTCATACATCAACAAAAAACATACGAGCACTAATTATAACAACTCATAAATATACTCGTAATAAATTCCAAAAATTGTATTCATAATTACACGCTCACTAGATACATTCCTACGTTGAAGAAGAAATTTTGTGCTACTTTATTCGCAACAATTTATAATTTTCCATATCAGTAAGTTTACAGTGGCAAAGCAATCGGTTGATAATATGATACGTTTATGAACAATATTTTTATTATTATTATAAAAAAACTAATTATATCTAAACTAATAAATTTGGAATCACCGAGTTTAATTTCTTCGGTATTTTATACTTAACCATTTAAAATTTGAATTGGTAGGTACACTTCAGTTAAATTCTTCTCTTACTTCCTTCATTAGAAGTTGAAATCATCATTAGGTAATTGTGAAACAAATTGATTATGCACTGTAATTATCATGCATTAAGATGTTAGTTGATCGAAGTAATAGGAATGGTTCAATTTTATAGTACGCGCAATAATGGGTAATTAATATTGAATTATCTCGACCCGATTTTAGTAATCAGTGTACTTCCGTTGAAGGTCCACATTGTCCTCCTTATTTCAATACTATCTTCGTACTTTGTGAAAGAAATTTGTGCTGTAATTTCATCGAATCGCATTTAAATTGCCTTTTTGTTTCATATAATACGCGGTTTGTAACCTACGGATTCTACAACAATTAGCGATTTTCAATTAAAAGTTATTATCACTTATAAATCTCATAAGAGCATTAATTCTTTCGGGTAATTTTTTTAGAGTATCTACACAGAAAAAAGGTATTACGTTGTTCTGTGCACGAAAAAAAATCGTTGCGACACGGTCATAAAAAATAAAATTTAAATTTTACTCAAAAATGTATCCATAGTAGGTAATTTGTAAGTAAGCGAAATATTGTGACAGCCAAAAAAATGTTGCGCTTTGGTACAGAATCGTTAGCAAATATTAATGCGGAAATAGAGGCTACAGTGCCTAAAAACACAAAAACAAGTAAATTTTCGGTATAGTACCAGTTTTTGACCTTAGGACGCAAGTTGTGGAGTACCATAAGTATTTATATTACAACAATAACAAATAATTCCACTTAGTTTTTCATTTCAAGCTATTCGAAAGACACTACGTATCAATTAATGTTACGTAAAAAAATGTTAACCTGTAAATTTACATGGTTGTTAGAACGATAAAGCTCAGTAAATCAATTGGTAAAATTACTCTTAACCAATAGTTGTTTTTAGGTAGATAAGATTGTTATTGTATGTGATACGCTATCATTTTAGCTAAATGTAAATTCGTTGTGTCCATAATTGGAGTTGGGAAAAAATTGGACTCTAAATGGGGTGCCGATTCACGTTGATTAATATTCTCTAAACCTTAGGGATGTTCGCTTACGATTTAGAAGAATTTAGAAATCGGAAAGGAGGCTAGTTTGTATATGGAATACCCACTCTTTGATGATCAGTTTATCCCAACAGGCTCAGACAGACTCTGAAGATAGTGGGTTAAATAATACGGATGCAGGTAATGTTATGAAGAGATCTAACACATCATGTATCTATTATAAAAAACGGTAGCTTGTCACATAACCAAGTTCGAAATTGGTATCGGGTACCTCTGAGGTTCGTTTTAAATCAGCACCCAGAGGCGCAGAAGTAAGGTTTTTTGTTATAATAATATCGGACATTCCGAAGTGAGTTTGAGTGTATCGGCTCGGCAGTAAAGTTCATTGTGGTGTAGCACCAAAAAGATGAAGAGTAGGTGCATGATATACAACGCTCACATCAAGAAATCTCACTCCTCTCCTTTTTCCGCCAGATTAGCATTCTATATCTAATCCTTCTTTAGTTTAGGTTTCTTTGGAGTTATCACATCATCTTTTGCATAGGTGACTGCTTATGTATTATTATAATCTTCTTTTCGTTTAAGATCCATTCATTCATTGTACCATCTTTGTTGCTTTCTCTGTCTAACAGTGCATTAGCTGCAACCCTTCAAAGAATTTTCATCTCTATTGCTTTAGTAATTCCCATGTCTTGGATATTATGTTCGGTTTAATTTTGCCGCACAGGCCATGATAGCCCACGTAAGCGTCTTATAAATACGTCACTTCGTTTTCTGCTGCCATTTTACTATGCTTCCTACGCCTATCCATAAATGGTTGTTTCCAGAGATTTACCAAGCCTAGTAGCTTGACTTGAAATATAATAACTTGGCTTGAGCTTGAGAGGCAAGCTTTTTAAGAAGAAAAGCTTGGCTTGGCTTGTTGTTTGCGAATGTGTTACAGCGTGGCGTGCAACAGATTTTGTACAAGGTACCGTTGCGCCCATTGCGATTTTGAGAAATATATATATACAACGTGTCCCAGATAACATTTCCAGCATGGGGATCTCGCTTATTATAAAAGATACAGATTTGGTTAAATTAGACGAATTACTCCTAAGGATGAGTGAAATTATAGGACACTCTCCAATTTCCAAATTTCCATGTATTTTAAGACTTATGGCAAGAAAAAGAAAAATGTCAAATTTCTTTTTCTTGTAATATCTTTTTTGTTATATTAGACATATAAATTTTATTTGCACTTTCTTAAGATATTTTTTATGCAGAATTTAAATATCAATTTAATTATCTAATTTAACCAAATCTTTATCTTTTATAATAAGCGAGATCCCCATGCTGGAAATGTTATCTGGGACACGTGGTATATATCTACTGGTAATTTTTTTACAATGATTTTAAGGAAAATATTCTTTTCTTACTAAATCGATCGATTTAATCAACATACCTACAACTACAAATGGTATATTTTGTTTGAGTAGAGCACAGACTGTCTCAAATATACCCTGAATTACACGTAGGTAGGTACAGTAAACGCCAAACAAAATCCGTTGCACGTCAGCAATCAGCTGATAATTGACGTCCCTGTAGTAAATGTAACGGCATAAAAATCGTGAAAATTCGACCTGTAAACATTAATTTCATCAGAATTTTATGATCGCCACGTTGGTAACAATGGATTGTTTTCAGCAACGTTGCCAATGCCAATTCCATAAGGTATCAATTTTGTAATGTTTTGTTGTGGTTTTGTTTTGACTGTCACAATTTTGAAGTTTTGATTTTGTTTTTTATTTATTATAACTAAAGTTACGAGTGAACTCAGAAGTTTTATTTGCGTTACCTTCTTTCAATTACAATCTGGCAACATTGCCCCCAATCTACGTCACTCACATTATATGACGTACAACGGATTTTGTTTGGCGTTCACTTTATTACTTTTATACCAAATGAATTGTATTTTATGGTAGAATGCAAAATCATCAGCTGGATTTTCTAAGAATTCTGTTCCATGGAATAGTAAAAAATGCTTAGAAGTATAAGCTTGAAAGCTTGGGAAAAGTTTGAAAGCTTGACTTGGAAAAGCTTGATAATTCAAGCTTTTCCACAGATAAGCTTGGCTTGTCAATACTTAAGCTTGGCTTGGTTTTTTGTAGGCTTGACTTGAACGTTGAATTCACGTAGCAAATCATTTTATTGTTTACCTGTCCGGCAGTGTAAGAGAGAATCTTAAAGGCCATGTCAGCCATTATGTGACCTGGAGTTGCTCTGTAGATGTTTACAAAAACGTAATTTTACTATAGATATTTGAATTAGTTGCTTCAACACGAAACTAGCGTTTTGATATGATATGATTCAAGTGTATTTCCTTTTTGATCCAAAGGTACTTTGCGATTCTGTAGAAAACGCCATGGTCCACAATTATGCACTAGGATGGTTGCTCCCCAATTTTGTTGAAAGTTGTTGGTAATATTCCTTTTCTATTTGTTGCTAGGGTTCAGGTATTTTAATCTCTTTCACTTTCCACTGAAGATTCTGTATTGCTTGCTAATTGATAGCAACTTTTGCTTGAAGCAGAAGATGCTTTATTTATCGAATTTATTATATGTTTGGACGTTGGTGCTCTCGCTTAAAAAAAGCACGTTACCTTGCAATTATGGGAATCATAAACAAATGGTCATCGTGTGAATAAGAATTATGTTTGTAGCACTACGTAAAAAGGTTACTATAACAACACAAGGGATTTGGAACCCTTTGGCGCTAAGTTCTGGTTAGGAAGTCAAAATTGCCCACAAATGAGAAGGAAGGAAAAATTTCATTGGAGCCACGATGATGGCAACAATTGCAAAATTGATTATAAACTATCCGTGAACTGTACGAGAAAAATGTGTCAAACTGTACAAATTAATTTAATTTGCCAATAAACTTACAGCTGATGACATAGATATATCTATCGACTAACAACTCGTTAGTAAAAGTAGTGAAGTTGTATAAATATATGGAACCAGAATGTAGGCGAGATATTCTAAATTGTTGGTGGTAAAATTGTGCCTAATAATTATGGAAGATTTCTCAAAAAGGCCAAACAAACTCAAAGATATTGATTTGACACTTCATTGATTAAAGGATAAATTCATTTAATGCATGTCAAATGAAAGAGGATAAAAAAATCTTTATCATCACGATCAAAATTTGCAAAACACTTTTAAACTTCTGTAAGCTAAAGTCAGTCCGTTGATAAATGGATAAGTTACACACAAGCTAATAGGTAGAGTAGTCTATTTAATTTACAAAAATTACTGCAAACGAGAGCATAGCACTGTCGCAGTACGGATCTAACAACAGCTTGCTGCTAACTTATATAGTAGTTACAAGAGTGGGCCTAAAAATTTTCGAATGAAATCTAGAATACCTCTACACTTAAATAATATGTATAAGGTGGGAAATTGATAGTGTTAGAGGGCAATAGGATTTTACGTATGCTGTCCGTGCACTACTTATATTATGTATATAGATTAAATACCGACGTGTAATTATTTCACTATGAATTTATTAACGCATAAGGGGGAATACAATAACTGAAATTTGTGATTCAAATCTTTTATTAGTTTAATAGTTTCCAGTTAAGTGAAACGCTCTGATAATGAAATGGCGCTACACATACGCAATAAAGAATAGTGAACGGGAAAAACATTATAGTAAGCAATAATGAGTAGGTTACGATGTCAAACGTGTCTGTAAGACAAAACACTAAAAACGCCAAAAACCACAATAGGAGTTCCAGTTCTCCCACCCACGTATAAGGATTTAATGGATGTATTCTATTCAGAATATCGCTTAAATCTACTTCATTTCATAATCGGGAAATGCAACATTTAAGTTGAATTTTATTTGTATGTTTCAATCGGCTAAATAGGGAATATACAGATTTTTCAATATTCGCCGTATACATAGACTAATAATTAAAGCTAGGATAGTTAGGTAAAATAAAAGTTGAAAAAAAGCAGGCAAAAAGGCACAAAAAATAATCAAAAAAAGCATCCAAAAGGCAAAAAAGGGACAAAAAAAGTACGGAAAAACAAAAACTGTCGAGAAGAAGGCCTTAACATTAACATATACATATTAAAGCTATGTATAGAAAAATAAACATTTAAGTATTTGAAAAATGTAATATACAGTTGATAGATGGGAATCCAACTTTATCCACTGGTTGAGTACTTGCTGGCATTCTTTTTCACTAACGTTTGCTGGCTAATTTAAAAATACGCCGGAACAATGTTTAAGGGACGCAATATCAACAAAAACTGTATGTAGTTGCAGACTGCAGGTAGAAATAATACAATGGGAAATATTGCAAAGTAAGGAAAATGACTCATCGGAGTTTTCCGTTTGTACACCAAATTCCGTTCCCTTTCAAACAATATGCTTTCTTAGAAATTACCCAGAAAAATGCATATAAAATCTAAAAATTTAGAAATACTTACATTACAAAAAACTAAAAAAAATTTACACTACACTACTAAATAGGCAAAAATAACAAAAAAGTAAAAAAGTAAAAAAGGCAAAAAAACTAAAAAAAAACCAAAAAAAGGCAAAATAAAGTTTGCATTTTTGGAAAGTAGGTACATACTCTAAAACGGATTTTAATTAGGGTCTGCCTCACGTTTCTCCATTTATAAGAAAAGGCATTTTGCCTAACTATCTGTAGCTTTACTAATAATTAAAGCATGTAAGTTGTTCTCACTTCCGAACAAAGGAGCAAAGCACAGATTGTGACAATTTTAGACGGATACTCGATGCAGGACGAGCGACTGGCTGTCATGACGTGACACAGGAGGGTGCAGACCATTTGCACCATGAGAAAGCATAAATGTGTTAGTGGTAACTACAGACAGGCGCCTTAATTACATTCAGCACGTTAGGTTAACAGTGCAAAAGTCACTTAAGACCTATACGATCTTAGCATAATTCTGCCCAGCGTGTGAAAGGGGGGGTGGGGGTGGGTGGGTAAGGTCATGTAAAAGAAGAATACTAATGTGACATTATCCATCATAAGGTATGGGGTGGAGAGATGGGTGCCTGCATTCAGGTGGGGGGTAGCATGGTCGATGTTAAATAGCGTTCACAGGCTATTGATGGTGAAGATGACCTCCTCGGCGTGTAAGACAACCGGCTTAGAGGATGTGCTGGTACTCTCTTACTTCCGGCCCAGGTCGTGGTTGCCGCCCCGCCTTTAAATAGGATAAGGGAAAGATGTTCGATAAGTGGAAAAAGCTATGGGTGGAAAGAGACTCCTGGGTAAATACCTTAATTGGAGGTATTAATCAGTAAATTGAGTTGGACAACCACATCACATAGTTCTTTACCGGGAATGCTGATTGCGCGCTGTTTGACGGGAACAATCGCTCGGTATTCGAGTATAGTAGATGGCAGCCGTGCCTGGGACCACATATTAGGGATCATTACGAAGATCTACCGTGCGTGGTAGAGAAATAGAAGAGTGGGGATAGCAGATAGGAAAATGGTTTTGGTGGTGGGTATACCTCCCTTGATGGGAGGGAATCTCACACTACCCTCGCTATAGAGCCAAACAGTCTGATAGAAGGAAGAGTAAAAAAAAGGAAGCAACTCGAAAAGTTAAATATTTAAAACACTTCTAAAAAGAAATCGTTATTACTCAAATTAAATTTCCTTCTCACCTCAGATATAACTAGAAATTTCATCTGAAGAGATGAAGGTTAAAGAAACGGATCGCAGACACTAATAGATGTGGATCACTACTGCCCTCACGTCTGCAGTTTATACGATGCATCAGAAGGAATCTCTGAAATAATTTGATAGAAGTAGTAATGTCAGGCACGAAGAGCAAAGAAATCGTTGTAATCTTGAGTTGATAGGGATGAACTTACACAGCTTGTTGTTTGATGGCCGTATAAAGGGAGACAAATATCATCGCCAAAGGATTGCTGAAGAACCAGAATGTCGTTCCATCGAACACGTTGTGTCTTCCGTACGTCTTGTTACAGTTGTTACATCTACAATTTCATAACTTAATTAAGGAGTATTTATTAATAAAGCCATCTTTTTGTAGAAACCAAATTAACAAGGAGTGCACTATAGCTTTCTTTAATTGTCGTTGGAAAGGCAGAAGATCTTTTGCGAAATGGACCAAAATGGACGTTATGCCATTAAACAGTTACCTTAGCTTAGCGAGATTAATTGCGACCTAAGCACTATCGGATACAATAAATCGGAAAATATTGAAAATATTAAGATTTAGAAGAGCCGTTACTCCATTTCCAATAGGATTGTTTATCACATTAGAAACACATGGAGACGGTATTTCGTTTATCCTAGGTGGCATCTCCCAATGATGAACATTGGAGTGAAAACAGAATGTAAATCTGAACAGTTTACTTTTACCAGATACTGATTTATATACTCTATGCGATCGGCGGTCGGTTTCTTCTTCAGGACAATCCTCATAGTCTTCACTGTTTCATGAAAATATCATTGATTACGCCTGGAGTATTTCAACACACGTTAGTCTCTGAAGAAGTGAAAGACTCCATGTGTCTTCCGAAGAATGTGATTGTATGTCATTAACTCTCTTGGAAGGTATAAAAAGGAATGAAGAAAAATTGCGGGTACATAATATTATTTAGGTAGCAAAAAACAACTTGCTGGAACTTGCTTCAAAAACTTTTTGACTTTCTCAAAAATCTAATGGGGCCAGTACCTCGCAAATGTGACGTTAAGCTTTTCTCCTGACCACCTAATGATATATGAAAAAAAAATCCACTTGGCAATTTTTCGAACAAAAAAATACAGATTGACTGTACTACGCAGAAGTATCTCCTTACAAACAAAATGGCGTTTCATAAAGATTTAGCATAGCACACGCAAAAAACCACAAAAATGTTTTAGAAACCGAATGCTTTTCAACAGTGGTATAAGCAATAGTCGTCGGTCGTTTACTTTCTGTTTTCATCGTTGTGGTTTTGGTGTTTACCATGTTGTGCTTCAATTCAACGACCTTCCACTCCTTTTGGTTTTCAATTCTTATATTAGGTGATGACGTGATGAAGACTAATGGTGAAAATTATGGGCCTTGTTCCATTTACAGAGAAGAAGAATCGTGCTTCATTTACCACAGACGGGCTGCTTAGGCTTTTCAGAGCCTCTTTAGTCAGAGAATAGAAATATATGGATGGGTTTGGAAGAAATGGAATTAGAGTACTGAGGGGGACGACATATACTGTTCCGATATTCGCCTTGTAGACTTCACTCGACTAAGACATCCTGGAAAACCTCATACAGAACAATAGGCAGTTATCTCTCCTGAATCGGAACCTGTACGTAGTTTGTACGTTTGTTCCTCCATTTACGTTTTTTTCAAATAAAACAAAAAGTTCTTGATAGTACCGAACTTTGGTAGCTTTGAGTTATTCTACCAAACTATTTAAATCTTCGATAAACAATCCATTTCATATTCTTTACTTGAAACGTTTTTATGGCAATGTTTTATGTTTTACATAAGCTTAACTTCTTCAAAGAATTGAATAAAAAAGTTAATTAATATAAGATTTGAACGTTTGGTAAGTACAGTGATGCAACCAACATCACTCATGTGATGTTAGCTAGCTTGGCTGTAGGCTGTAAATTCACCACATGAGAGGATAATTATGGTGTTGAAAGGTTGAGTGAAAGAATGGCTTGAAAAGAGTTTTAGATATCTGAAATATTAGCCATCAGAAAAAAATCACGTACGTACAATCATTTTAAACCCTACGAATTCGATTTTATTCACATGTTTGTGAAATTTTAATTTTGGATGGATGGATGTACAAAAAATGTTAAATTTGTCATTAACTTTCTATGGATTGCACGTTTCCAAATTTGACAAAATGAATGTACGGACATATCCAGAAATAGCAAAATGAGTCCAAGAAGAACTTTCTATACCTATTGCTTTTTCATCAGACATTCTTTGGCATTTTTTTTAATAGAACATAAAAGTGACCAACGTGCATATAAATTAATTATTATCACCAAAATTTGACATGAATTATAATGACCTTAAAAGAAGTTTTGTATATATTGCCCACGCACACAGCGTCATTTAGGAATTTTAAAGACAACAGGTGTGTAAAGGTGGGAAAACGAATAGTCAAGAAATGTTACCTTGATTACGGTCACGGACATCCGGAAAAAGCCTATTTGTAGGTTAGTAAGTTAATAACACGACTAAACGTGCCGACTTGTCTACACCGAGCTACATCTGCTGCCGCAAGCATTATTTTTTTATTATCAATTACAAATGAATGAAAATTTTTACGTAGCAAGTAAATGAAGATCTTCTCAAACGTCCCAATTCTAAGAGACACAAAACTGTGATGCAATACTAATTAATGCATTTAATTAGATTAATATAATGCTTGAAAGTAAACTGCGCTAACAGCTTTCGTTGATTTCTTTTTTATTAATAAATTGAGGTGTCATTTCTGGACACCTTCCATTCACGCCGATTAATACGTTGTTTGTACTGGATTTTTAATTAATCCTGAACAATTAATTAATATTGTATTAAATTAATTAATTTGATAAATCTGTGCAAAAAACAAAATTGTTTATACCCAATTGAAAGGAGGTCATTGTTGTAAGATGAAGAGTACCTTCACTACCGCCTTTAGCGTATTGTCCTGAAATCATTGACCTAATTAGAAAGATGGTATAAAATCTTTCACATTTCCCATATTTACTCATTGTATTGTTTGCCGTTCAATACAGTACCACAAGTCTTGGGTCAGAAACGGCAAATTTTAGCAAATTTCGTGTGGTGGACATTTTTGGTACAGAAAAAGTAATGAGGACCACAAAAAATTTATTGAAAGTAGTTTGAAGAAGGTTTTTTGGCCTTTGTTGATTTATTAATAACAATATATTATATTTCCCTTTCCAAAGGTAAATGTAGGTCAATTAAAGATATTTCTAACGTTCGGAACAGTTTCTTTTCTATACTTCAAGCATCTAATTATTCTTAAGCATTAGTAGCATTTCTGAAATACAGGAAATCTTATTTCTTAGGCTTCTTCTGAACAAAAACATTTTGATCATTTTAACAATGTTTTGTTTTGAACAATAATCAGAAAAGCTAGATAAAGAAATAATGCAAAATGTATGACCTTAAAGAACATTTTTTCAAAAAGGACCTTTTTTTAGATGTCAGATAGAATTTGGAGATGTACGGAATTTTTAGATATCTATCAACGTTTTACTGGCGTTACTTTCTCAATAAGGGATATTACTATACCATATGTATATAAGGTCTTCATTATTTTACATTAGTAATTTGACCGTGGTGAACGCCACAATTTACTGAAACATTCGCTAGATGGAGCAAGTATATGAAATACTTATACAGAGTCATGACTTGAACAACGCATCGCAGGGATATCATTGCGAGATACTTAATATGGCTCCCCAAATTATTTAAGAGCAAAAATGTGTTAAGATATTCAATTCATTCTGAAATCGGAAAATTGGAAAACTAGAACCCATACTTTTACAAATACCTTTGATACTATTGAACATTGTAAAAACATAAATTACATTCAACACGTGAAAAATCTCTTTGCTCTTGTTTTGAAATCATGGCAAAGTGTCACTCAGAGTGAGACTTTATGCACCATATCTGTTGAAGCAATATTTACCCGTCATAACGAACTCAATGTGAAGTAAATGGTGGAAAAGGGCAAGTAACAACTGACATGTTTGTTTTTTGAATATGAGATCTCTGTGTCCCAAAGTAAACCAAATTGCTTCATTTTCTGCTGAATGGCATTTTTACGGGATTATTTTAAGAATAAACTTATTGACTGAAAATGCAAAACCAGCTGGCCCGTATGGCCTCCCGATCTTATGCCCAATGACATGGTTTTGGGGTTATTTAAAATCGAAAAATTTATTCCGGATGAACTTTTCAAAATTTAATAATACATATTGAAATTCAAGATGAGTGCTGCATATATCGAATTATCAATTGGCAGCAGTTCGAAATCAATTTTACGAAAATATTGGCCACTGTCTTATAGTAAATTTTGACTTTGGAAACTGTTCCCAAAAATTTCTGAAAACTGTCTATTACTATTTTTCTATTTGTAATTTGATATTTTGCTTAAATATCTTTTTCTTTTCCATTTTATTAAAATTATGATAATGGTAAAACGTACAGGTTTTTAGTTTTCCAATTTTCCGTGAAGAAAATTGAACCAATAGGTTCAGAAAATTTTTCTCCACAAAGAAAAAACCCAAAAAAGTTACCACACTGTATAAGAATGTTGCCGTCTTATCATAGTTAGAATCATAATTTAAAAGAAAGTGGACTGCTTGTACACTTTGATCATTAAGAAGCACCGAATATGATAATCTCTAACCAAAAATTAGCGAAAAACTCTGATGTTGCTATTTTTAATGTCATACTAAGCTTAGCAAAACTGAAACTTTTAAAGGCCAGAAGAAGAATCCGATTTTGTGGTTATCAATATTATAACGATTCTAAATAAATTACCTTCCACTGCACTTCTTGCATCTTCATCGGACGAGAGCTTTATTTTGATTTCATGTTGGCCCATGTACCGTATGATACGGTCAAAGATTCCCTCTTCACTCCGAGCTGCAGAATCATCTTGCTTCGTCTTTTCCAAAGTAACGTAATCACCTAATAACTGAATCGAGTGTTGATTATCAAACTCATTCACAACTTTGACAAGATTCTCTTCGGCGCACTGTATGCTATCACCACAACCTTTATAAATATCATCTGTGTCGCATTTAGCTAACACAACAATTAATAATAAGGAGTACAATGTTTTATACATCGTTGACACCGAGAATAACAAAATAAATAATTGATTATTGAACAGTTGAAGATTTATATTGGTACAATAATACGTAATTTGGAGGGGTTAAAATATATTCAAGTATAACACGGATAGGTAAAAAATTCTATGTTAAAACGTGTACCTTTTTGTAATTTTCTATACTCTTTCATAAAATGTTTCTTCACGCAACTTAATTTGTATTCGAAGCATTGCGAAGCTCACTTTGCGAACACATATTAATGACAACCTCGAATTTTTTGTTGACATATATTTTGTTTAAAGTCGAATGTGATTTGAAGTGTTGAAGTGAGTTCGTTAATTACTGTAACGAATTTCTAACTTTGGGAAACATCTGAAGTATCTATGCACGCAAATCATCAAGATGCTTGGGACACGTGGTATCTTTTAGATGTGGTTATGACGGTGAATAACGGCCACCTTCTACTGATTTCATGGGTGGGAAAATAAATGTGCAGCACATGTGCCGAAGATACCATAAGATGGAAACCACTGATCCAAATTAGGCAACAGTTCCAAATTGGCAAGAGTTAGCTCAATACATTAGTTAAATAAATTTCAATTCGTGAAAAATATCTGCAATTACGTTTTGATAATAAAACGAGTTGAGAATGCTCTTCCACCATTGAGAGACCGAACAAAATTGCAGTGTAAATACCGCAATAGTTATAACTAATGAAAATGTTGACGCAATAGCTATTAAATGTTATAGGTATTCGTTTTCAGCGTTTAACATCACATAGAAGTGATTGTATATTTTGCAAAACTTTTATATTTTGACCGCCATTTTAACGGTGTTCTCGACTTTTTTCAAAAAATAAGTACAGCGCAATATATATTGCTGAATTCAGAAAAAAATACTCTTAAACTACATTAAAAAATTGCAATTTTATCTTATAAAAAAATGAGTGCGCCATTTTTGCTTACACCGGAAGTGACGTCATCAAAGGTAATATCAGCATTTTCGTCCTTGGCCCGAATGCAATTGATTGACGAAAACCGCATTTCGATAACTAGTTTTTGAGTATAGAGCGTTGCAAGAAAATGTGTACGGACAGACGACAGACGGAATTTTTTTTTCATTTTTTGAATATACGTATTCAGAAACGCAAAGCTATACAAAAATTTGCATAGGTCAATTGTTTTTTTTTGGAACACTAATAACAATACTTTCCTTTTACATCGTACTTGGGAAGTAAAAATGTAAGGGAAGCTGTGAAATATTAGTCACATGAAACATTGCTGCTTTCGGTACAGAGCGTTCGTTGTATACATTGGGTTGAAAGATGCAATGAAAGCACTGTGCAATTTGTGCAAGACCCAACAATTCAGAAGAGAAAATCAAAAGCTTAAAGAGGAATCTATAAGCTTTTACCTACAAGAACCTTTAAGAGACAAAAGCAGGAGTCCCCAAGGTAGCGGACTTGGGTCTTATCCTCTATCTATTATATACTACACTTACAGTGGCTACGTTTGCAGACGACACCGCACTACTTACAGTAGATACAGACCAAGAACTATCCACTTGGAGACTACATACAGCCAGCAATGCAATACTTAACTGGACTAAAAAATGGAGGATAAAGTTAAACGAGCTTAAATCCATCCATATTAACGTCACAAACTGCTAAAAGACCCACCTCTAGTAATAAATGGTACCATTGTGCATTATGAGAACAAAGCCAAGTACCTAGGAATTACTCTGGACACCAAACTTAGGTGGAAGGGGATTGTGAAGAAAAAAAGAGTGGAATCAGCCGTAAAATATAGACAGTATTACTGGCAGAACCTCCAAACTCTCAATCTCCAACAAATTACTGATATGCAATCAGATCTTGAAACCAGTATAGCTTTATGGCATCCGGCTCTGGGGCTGCGCCAGTGACTCCAACATTATACAATCTAAATATTTCAGAATAAAGTGTTACGAAACATAGTAAACGCCCCCTGGTACGTTAGAAATTCCGATCTTCACAGAGATCTTTAAATTCCAACAGTTAAGGAATAGTTCAAGAGGTTTGCTGGAAAGCACTTCACCTCCACGTCAACGCCGAGACTCTTCAACTGCTGGACAACCAACAACAAGTCCGACGATTGAAGAGAAGAAAACCATGCGATCTTGTGTAGTGTATTGTGTATAAAACAGAGCACAGTAAGTGAGTGAAATCTAGAAGACATCAGCTGATTAGTATGTACTTGATTCATTAAAATTTACCTAAAAAAGCTAATGACGTCTGTTTGTTTATAGTACATTTAATGTTACACTAAACCGGGTTTATGTAAGAAAAGGGAAAATTCCATTTTGTACATTCAGAAGGCTTGACTTTTTTATTGCATTGGCATCACAAATCGATACAAGTGGCTTTCTACACTTACACTTTATTATTTTTAGAGGTAGGCGATGAATGAACACTATTTCATGAACCTTAAAGTTTTTGACATGTGATATTCCGTAAATCTTCTTAACCTTTTTTAAATTGGACACATAAAGTTATATAAGAACGGCCATTATCTTACGAAATAATAACGAAATATTTTCCATTAAGTGTATGTCACCGCGTTTGAGAGAAAAGATTGAAGGACTGAAATTGGCTATAAAGTAAAAAGAATATGGTCCACAACGCTTATAAAGTGTAAAACATAAGCAAGGAATTACTTCATGGCGACTTTTCCTTATTTAATAATATTAAAAAAATGGGTGTGGTGAGAATGTAATCAGATTATGACTAAAATCCTCTGCTTATGATTTGTTGCTGTGAAGTTGGAATAAGCGCAGTTAGTATTGAAAGGAATTTTTAAAGCATCCTCTCCCTTTATAACTATGTAGATAATATAACATCTCCCACACAATGTACTTGTAGCCAGAGTTGAGTAAAGCAGTAGGAAACTTATTTTAAATTTTGTATTTCATGCCTAGTAGTCAGATATTGGAAGATAAAATAACAAAGATCTGTTTTGAATTTGTTTATTGATCTACTTAAATAAAATAAATAATAAAATGACTTAAGTATCTTCGCTAGATTTATGCCGTTACGGTTTTTGGTTCGTGTATGCTAAATCTTGAGCTTCCGTTTGTGTATTTACCCCATCTACCTCCATAGAACGTGCGTAGGGATATTGGGAGTTAGTCCATCCCCCTATAGTATTCGTAGTCCATGCTGGTGGTGCTCCATAAACGGGACCGTTTCCATTATTCCAACCCGATCCCCAGGCAACTCCTGAGAAGTTTGGTGTCACGCCACTATTCTGTACAAAACCAAGTCCCCGTTAATAGTTACAACACAAATAGGAAAATACCAACCCTTCCGAAGAGCGTCTGCGCTGCCACTACGGCCGATATAACCAAAGCAACCTTTGCTAGAATTAGAGCTTTTATGGACATGAACTTTAACACTGCCATGAACAACGACTTAATCAACAGTACTTTAGCTCCAATTATGTACATTAAAGATGATCCTCCCTTTTTTAACTTTCCTCTACCTGCAAGTGTAAATAATTACAAAATTCGAAACTGAAAAGATTAACCTTCTTCCAAGGACCTCTCGATGGTCGAAGGGGAAACTTCGGGAATATCGATTTTTATACTTCGTCCTGAAAATATGCGACCTGCCGCTTGAACTGCGTGATCAAGTAAAAAATCAGCCTTCTCCGAGAGATCTTTGGGTAAATCCACAATTTCTTTAGCGTCCCTTTGTGAAAGTGGCTTGTTACTAAAATGATTCGTTTTTAAAATGAAATTCAAAAGGCTTACATAATACCTAATTAAAGTAACACCCGGGAAGATCGTTAACGATTCCGACTTTGCTACATGATGTAAAAGTTTTAAAGCTCTTGAAGCTGCACAGTTTATCAAAGAGGTAAATCCTCCATCTAAAGAACATTTTGTAAGTAATCCGAAATGACTACCTACAACGTTGCCCTAAAGAATATTATTATAATTAAATCTAGTTATGAAAATATAAGAGACTTACTTCGATGTTGTTGTCAATATCCACGTCGTTTGTTACAAGATTCTATTAAAAGTACGTTTTCTGTTATGATCATAAATTTCAGTTACACTTACCGCGGTGACATAATGAAATACCATTAACATTGAACAAATCCAAATTCCTGGCCGGTACATTTCAAATGGTGTCTCTTTATCAAAGCAGAACTGATAACTGATTTCAGTGGAAAAAAAGACGAAATTTATATTTCCAACCACCACCTCATAAATGCATAGGAAGTAATGCCATTAAAAGGGAGTTGACAGCATTATTGTGTACTTTAGTTGTTAACACAACCCATCCTTTCTTGACCTACTCAAAGTCAAGGTGTAAAACTATTTAAATTATTTACATTTAAATATCCAATATGGTCCGGATTAAGGAGTTGGCGTGACATAATTCCGAACTTATTACTCAGTTATTACAGTTTAACAATTTCTCTTTTTGTTGTTTACGAATTCAGTTTTATGGGTACAGGTTGTAATATGAGATTAATTGATGTAACTTTTCCTGTTCGGTAAGTGAACATTATTAGTAATGTAGGTACTTGTTTTGCTTTCTTTCTATCTCAATTAAGGTAGAAGTAGCGCGTAATTTAGGCATAGGAAATAATTTTCTTTGTACCAATTGCTTTTCTTATGTTTTCATTTCTACTAATATTTGTTTAACCTCATTTCAATTTTTAATGTTTCATTTAATCGTTTAAATAGTATATCCAGCCCGCCTTGTTTATTTAATCTACAAAGTCCTTAAAGAGGACCTGCTTCGACCGGACCTCTTTCCACCTTGTCATTTGGGGCAATAGTTGAATAGTTTTAGTAGTGAAATCCGTTAATAACCACATCCGTCAATGAGCATAAAGGTTTAATCAATCAGCGATTTATTTATTTCTATTATGTACTATGTTCAGGAATAAACGCGAGTATTAACACAATTTATATACAATTTGTGAGACAAGTAAACCAAATTTTTTTAAATCAACTTTTGGTAAAAAGTTATAAAGCGTAAACTTTTTACTTGCATGTGGAGATAATAGTAATAATGAGATAATTGTAACTCGGAACTTTAGGGGCAAGAAAATGAATTAGTTAAACAATTAGAAATAAATAATTTGAAATTATTGGCTATATAATGACAGTGAAAGCCCGTGAGCAGTTTGGGAAAGACCCTGTGGTAAAATACATAACACGATGCTCATTTTTTTAATGCCAATTGCTGAATGCTGAATTGCATTTGCATGCAACTTTTCTGCTAAATGGTGAGCTATAGCAAGGTTTCTTCCTACAGTGTATAACTGTATTATTTGCACAAACACATTGGCTAATTGACACGTTACAATATTGCTGTCTAAAATGTTTTTTTTCCCCTCATTTGAGAAGATTATTTGTATTATCTACATATCATTAAGGAAAAAATTCAAAACGACTACAGCTGCAATTGTTAAGTAGAAAATCACTTAGATTATCTGTTATTTCTTCCATTTGCATTTCAATAGAACTGCACTTAGTTAATGGCGTTTATATATCCTTCTGGGGGATCAACGCAGCGTTTCGAATACATAAATAAAATTAGGCCACTGAAAAAGTTTGTTGATAAAAGCTTTTATCATAATTTAAATATTTTTCTGACCACAAGTAATGAGGACAACAGTTGGAAAAGCTTAAAATAAAAAATACGTTTGATTTATTTATTGACATCATTAGGAAATAAAAAGTTTTATAAATGTAAATATTTTATGTTTAATACTCTTAATTGAATCAAATTTAAATTATTTTTTTTTAAATAGATTTTAGTTAATGGTTTAGAAAGTTTTGCTTAAATCGAGCTAATTTGGTTTTTAAACGGCTGCCTTCGTGACATTCTTGTGAAAGTGATTTTTTAAAGGTATTAAATCGAGAAGATCAATAGAAAGTGTGATAGTTTAAAAGTGCTTCTTACACTAATTATTTACATAAAGTTTAACTGTACTTTTATTACTACCTACTTCAGCACTTTCTTGTTAGATGTCTCTGTACGTTTGTAAACAGGCGCTTTTCTTGATTTGATTAGACAAAGTTTTTCATAAGTTTAAATATTAAATAGCAGGTACGCTGTAATTAAATTAAGCTAATTATGTGCTCTGCCATAATTATTTCTAAGTTTAGCAACATAAAATAGAAATATTCTATAATTGCAAGTATGTACCTATTATTGAAATTAGAAGGAGGAATAAATGAGTAAAACATTGACGTTTTGGAAATTTCAATCAAAGCAACATTTTTTGTAAACGTTTCTGGACAATTAGATATCAGTTTTAGTATTTGGTTTACAGAAAAGTGTAATAAAAAAAGTTGTAAATAATTATATTTTAATAAGACGTTTAATTTAGAATCGTGGTTCCTTAAATTCTCTTTCAAGTTCGAAATTAAACATCCATGGAAACAATAATTATTGTTTATGTCCAAAAGCAATGCATCATCATATATAGATAAAGAAAACAATTACTTCAAAAAGCTTTAGTTATTAATCATGCTATGGAAAATGTTTAAAGAGTCTACCATTGCTGAGTGCACCAGTTACGCCTTTTTAGAACTGAATTACTCGCTTTTCATGCACCCTGTGTTTTATTATTCCCCGCAAGAAAATCCTACTCCTGAATTAACAAACCGTCATTTAAACGGTTCAGTTAAGTAGACGATTGTGCAGTGGAGCGCTGTCATGCTGAAACCACGGTCATCCAAAAATTTTCAAAATCATTCTGCAAAAATTTTAGTGTGTTACGGAACAAGAGTATATTTTGAAGCACCGAGTTCGCAAGAAACATTGCACTCAAATTTGAAATGACACAAAAAATTGCGATTTTCAAATTAGCTATTTCTTATTCTTTAATTAATTCATTTAATTTAATCGGAAGATGAATTCGGTGAAAATTACATATACCACGTTTAGATATTGCTTATGAAACATTTTAAAGCACCGCTGGTGATCATTGTCGCTCATTGTGATTACAATCCCTATGGGATTAGATATGTTTCCAGCTTCTTCAACATTGTTTCTTTTTCATTAATGCTTTTAACGTAGTAAACAATAATAGCAAGCAGACGATGTATAAACTATCTTTTAATGCGTACCTACATCACAAACCTGGTGCCGATCGCAGGAGAACCGCTGAACCAATAGCAATATATTAAGCGTGATGGCCTATATGGCCATCACGCTTAATATATTCGCCATACGCATGTACTTTGATGCAATGTCGTATGGCGTGAGGGCTAACTACACAATACCATGCAGAACAGCAAGGATCCGATCCATCTGTGCAACAACCGATTCTTCCAACCACTCCATGGACAGTGCTTCCAAGTGAGGACCGATTTACGTAACTATGTTGAATATGGACTCCAACCGACTGGTTTCGGAAGAAGGGTTTCAGTGAAATCCCTAGCAAAACGCCTACTAGATCTAATTAGTATCCGTTTTAGTCCACTTTACTCTCTCAAATTTGCCATATTAATCCTTCCTTCTATCCATTTAAACAAATTCTAGGTTTTAAACAACCGAAAGGTCATTGTTTCATTTCAGTACTGATGATCCATTTTATTATCGTGGTAAAATGAAGGTGTGTGCAAATGATTTACTTTCTCCATTTCATCCGTCTTCCCTTAAAGTTTTCTATTCTTGTGCGGAAGATTACTCGTCCTCGTCACTAAATATTATTTGTAAAACGTTACCGCTGATGGATCTGGCGAGAAGGTCGACGAAAGGACAATATGTATGTAGGTGCCAATATATTTCGTTTAGCTGTCTTCGAGTGTTACAGAACTTTGCGAGTGGATTAATCTGAGCAGGAATTAGGTTCATTCACTTTGACAATTTCCCTTCTTCTCCCTTATCGGAGTGTGTCTCGTGGAAGAATTCAATTTGTGAAAGACGTCATATCCTTATCAGATAGGTACACTCCAAATAAGGTTGGCTTTGTATTCGGCTATTTTTACCTTACTTACTGTTGAAAGAAAGAAACAACTCTAAGATTGAAGGTTTGTGGGAAATAATGATATGCAACCAATATTTTTGGAGACCTTGCCCTATCATTTAGGCAAATTGTTTCCGTCGATATTTTATTCATTGAAAGTTAGAAGGATATGTATGTGCCCCCACCTTACAACTTTTTCTTAACCATAGTGTTTCCTTTTTATTCAGTTATGGACTGTTTAACTTTTGCTTCAGTTTTTGGTGTTAAATTTCACAAATCGCGACAAAAAGCAGGAAGGAAGCAAAATCGTGTCAGTCAAATTTAGGCGTAAATTATAATCTTACTAATAAGATACATCCGACTGGAAGAGATCATAATCGGCATAAATTAAGATACGTAAAATAAGCTAAAAAGTAGATCGTGTGACGATCTTCCCTTAAAATATTTCTAACAATATTATCATGAAGGCTTCGTGTTAAAATTTAATAAAGCTTAGCTCTAAATGAAAATAATTACATAGAATAATGATTGGTTTGGTGCGGAACTTTAATTAAGCAACAGTACCAAACTAAACGTTTGCATGACCGTAGACTTTCTGCGTAAATAAGCGTGTGAAACGAGAGTATAAATAACTTCTAATTGAATGGAGGAATCGTTTGTGGTTTACCAAAAAATTATACCGCTTTATCTGAATTGAATTATGATTAAAACACGTACCTTGATTCATTTTAAAAACGATTAATAAATAAAACCTATTAATGTGCTGAATTATGGTCTGGACGTGACAAATGCAGCACATTTTTCAAAAGTCTTTTATTACCCAACGTGATCAAACTTTAAATCAGGTTACCTGAAAAACAGAGTATAAAATAAAATATAATTTGATTACTATTGTTGATCAATTCATGAATTATCATTATTTTTATACTTACTTACATTTGATGATTAAGTACCATTATCCTCAAATTTCACTTCTTTGATTGCCTCTTCTACGACTCCTCATTACTTGACTCATTAATCTTCACAAATTTTGTATTTTCTTAAATTTATCCAACATTTTCATTTTTTCCTCAGTACCCTCTGCAAAATAAAATCCTTCTCCTATATAAGTTAGTAAGGTGTGTGAAAAGTAGCCCTCTGTTCGTTCGAAAGCTCAACGTTTGCAAAAACATTCTTCTTTTTTGTGATACTGAGAATCTTGCAAAATATTTGTGAGTTAGTGTTAATGAGTGACAAGTTTATGGCCCCCCTTATTTTTATTAGAAATACACATCGTAGATTGTACTTTTAATATAAATATTAAGGTTCTCACACCCTAATGGCTCAGAAGATGATTTTAAAGATTCTCTTAACCGAAAAGTAACCAAGGTCAATGTCTTTAATTTAACATACGTACTTAAATGTATAGTTCGGACAAAAAGTAAGAGTTACGTTAGATTGACGTATGGAAGTACAGTTTGGTCTAAAACAGGAAAACGTTCATAACATAATACAATTACAAATTATAATTGTGAACTTATGAACTTTATATTTCCTCGAAAAATGACTATAGAATTTATACCTATATTTTGCATTGATGGTTACTATGGGAAAGGTGTTAAAATTTGAAAATCATTACTATTTTTTTTGTCACAAAACGATAGTAAAATTTTTCTTTGACTTTTGCATTCACTATTGGTTACTTGAACATACATACTGATCTTCCTCCCTATAATCTTTTACGCCAACCACACTGAACCATCACATTTTCTTGTACATCATGCAGCACACATAAATTACTTCATCTGAGTATAAATGAGGTACCTATATGTACTTAAAATTTCCAAATCTTGTACGGTGTTCTATTCGTTTTTCAGTAATCAAAACTTAAGTAATCATTAAGTAAATTTGCATTGTCTTCACCTGGTTAAATTTGTTTTAAAATAACTTTTCCCTATTATTACGAATATCACTCGATAAATCTCAAACATTTTTTTTAACTCGTTAAGTAAATTACACACTGAAAGCTCGCATTCTGGAGATACGGGTCATTACCTTACTCAATGGTTGTTTGTAATTTACATCAATTTGCCTAATTAGGAGTTTGGAACCTGAATCGGGAGATAGGATAGGATCGGTCTTATCAAGTACGTTAGTGCTCAACAATAAATTATTGGAATAAGGTGTCTGAATCTGAATGTATAGGTCGTCACAAATAAATACAAATTAGTGTGGGGGATAATTTATGGGACAATTTTCATAACATTCATATCCAAAGGCAGTACAATTACACAGTTTTTCCTGGACTCATGTCGGCTTAACATGATGTCATTGTCTCTTGGGGAGAGGGGGATGACCTTTTGATTCAAATTATCCCTACACGTTACCCTGATTACCAGATTTTCTTTAGAATGACCGTTCCTATTTGACCATTTGGTTCAATGATCTGTGTATCTCAAAAGCAAGTGAAAATTGTAACCCAATCTGCTTACTTATGTAGATAGAGTTTACTGTGTTATTTCTTTATGTATCTCTCCTAAATGTTCAAGGACTGTCCAAACCAACGACTTTAATAGCAGAACAATGCGTATACGCGTAGACCTGTTACAGTAAATTGATAATATATTCTAACAAAACCGTACCTTATTAGATTCTTAATTAATTTACATTATGTACTGATACTTCTTTGGTCACTGTTTTCTAACAAGGATATGGCTGCAAAGTTACCAACGACCCTGTTCAATTGATGGGGTGAATTTCCCTTCTCACACGTCATATATGGGGAGTTGTGTTTCTTTGTGGATTCCTGTTTAAGTTATAACGCGTTGAACCAACAAGCAATGTAGGGGTTGATTAGCTCTGGGTCTTCGCTGATTACAAGGAGGGAAAGGAGCTTCAGGAAAAACCCTCCAGAATATTCAATAAAGGCATCGCTTACCCTTGCACCTACCTTCCAATCTAAATATTAAAAATTACACTAAATTTTACTATATTTTGCTTTCAGCTTGTGCGATTTTCGTCAGGAATTTCATCCCCTCTTTAATTATTAAATAAATGATAAATTGGTAGCTTCTGCCATCACCTTTCAAGGTGGTAGTATGATGAAAGGCTGTTATGTAACAGATCCTAACATTCACACCAAGGTTCACCATGTCTTAGGCATGGTAAGGGTTTCTTAGTATTTGACTCAGGGTGCCAGCCAGCAGCTGAACTTAAAGCCCTGCCACGGCCTTTGTATTTGTGAGGGATACTTTGCAGCATGTTTGTTATAGGACCCGCCACGTTAAATTGCAAAAAGTTGAAGAGATGTAAAATGTAATCAACTTCAATGCTTCAGAATAAGATGGTGGCCTTGTATAACCACAATGCAACCAGAAGGGAACGCCATGCCCATAGAATCGTGACATGATTTGGTGCTCGCCGATAAAGAGGGGGTAGAGGAATGGGAAAAAAACCATTCAATCATAAGTTTGGCGAGCGGGCCCAGCGAAGGCTCACCATGGGCTGAGTTCCATAGCTAGGTACACGTTGCTACACGATTATCAGTATCCTTATACTATAGTCCCGCGTACAAGTGAAATCCTGAGCGGTAGACAAATAAGGAACCCGACCGATTTAGCACAGTTACATTCTATGGACCCCCAATCTAGGTTATTTTCACCTTGCTGGTGTAACCAGGCTAGACAACATTTTCGAACAGAGGGATTGAGTTCCAGAAATTCACATTCAAGAAACAACTGAACACGCTTACTGCCGGATGAGGGAGCCAAAAGACCCTCAGGAGTCCAACCCGTCATTGTAATCGTTTCAGTAGCAATTATGCAAGGAGGGTATGGTGGTTTACTCCTTTATCGTAACCCGAAAAGCAAATATGCTACATTTCAAAATCAATGACATAATCAATTAATAATCAATCATTAGGTGATGGTTATATAAGTAAATAACAAAACAATAAATGTATTACACCTCCATAGAACCAAATTCCATGACTCAAATCACGGCAAGCTGTTGCAACAAAGTTGTCAAAATGTATCGTAAAAAACACCTACGTAAAATAATCATACACGCTCTAAAATTCATCTATTTCTATTAAACACCCTAAATCAACCCTAAACATATTTAGCAAGTAAAAGAAAGTTATCCTTCAATGAAAATGTGAAAAGCAATTTGATGAAGTAATTCAATATTGCGCAACCTGAATAAATCCTGTAAATTCAAAATTTGTAACATAAAAGACCTATAAAAACACGTACAATGTTAATTCAAAATTCACCCTAACTAAATGAACAGTTAGTTATTAGTTATTGCAAATAAATAAAATATACTTAAATTTTATGATGACGGCGTTGCACTCATTTACACACCCCAATCTATCTTACCGCTTCCACGTTCCTTTTTCCTTCTCCCCCCGGGAACTAACTACTTTTCCCCTTGCCACCCTAATTCTTCAGTATCTGCACATCCCGTTATTATCAGTAAAAAATGAATTATAAAAATACTGACCATCACTTCGAAACAATTTTAAAAACGGACAAATTGTGGCCGCAAACGTTTAAAATCGAGGTGCCAAAAGCCTGTAGAATGCTACTATAATGTGTAGAGTCACTTTTCCCCTCCAGGTTGAATCGATCTTAATAAAATGACTACCTGGGGTTTATTTATGAGGTAATAATAGGCGGCTGGCCCTCGGACCAATTTGGTCCGAGGGCTAGCCACACACTGGATATATTTCAGATATGACCATACTATAAATCGGAAAATTCTGGCATAATTTTGTGTCAATTCTGAATATTCTTTACTCTTCATCCTCCCTTGTTCTACTTTCTGCATTTTTGAAAAACAATAACATTTGTCGATTTGGCTTCTGACATTTATCAAGGTTAATTTAAAGTACTGTTGTTAACTGCTAAAACGTCTTCCTTTGTTTTTCAGGTACCAACAACAATTTTTCTTCCTAAAACTGACAACTGGATTTGTCTTATAGTTGAATTAGTTCATTAGAATAAGTTTGGCATGTTGTAGTTGTAGCATGGTGTAGATGACGCGCCAATGCAACGGGCAAAACAGTATTGGCAAGTATTCGACACTGGCATAAAAATTAATTTGAGGAGAACACTAAAAAGCTTGAATGTGGAAAAATGATTAATACGTCTGTAAATATTGAAAGAATGGAAGAGCGTGTATACTAATCCTTTGTAACTACATACTTCAAATTTTATTCTCATAAATGCTAAAAGGCACAGAATTTTATATGGAATTAATTTTCTCTAAACTAACATTGTCCATAATTAAATTTAATAACAAAAACAAGTAATTTCACTAATTCTTTTTTTAAATGTAATCCGGCGCGTTTCGACGCAAGTATCATTATCAAGACTAACAGATTGTGATAGATTAAAATTAAACAAGAGTTACTACAATTACGTTAAGAAAAGAACAACATCCAATCAATCTTCATTCCGCGAGGCATAATTGAAAGATTAAGAAGAATAAATTGTGCGTATGTCAGTGCAGTGCTGTGAAAGATGTTGCACGTGGTAATGTCCAAAAGTGGTTGTTTGGTGTTTGGTATTATTGGTCCTTAGGTTCTCTGACAACCAATTCCGAGAAACCTTACAAACATTGCTATCCCAAAGTAAATTAGATGGAATTTACTAAATGGTGCTCTGTTATTCCAACAAGCTTACACACGCAAAAACGTCAGGGGGATTCTGTGAGAATTGTTCAACGACAGCATAATTATTGAATTTGGCTTCCCAACTCCTCACCGCACCCGACTTTTTCTCTATGAGTGTTTGAAGGAGAAGGTATTTGCAACAGTTGAGAATCTAAAATACTGTATCACAGAATAGGCTAATTTTTAAGTAAGATATTTTTTGAAACAAATAGCTTAGAGGAGTACCTACGGTAAATCTGGGTTCAACGTTCCCAAAATAATATTGCATAAAATTTTAGTTCACTTTCACTTCGGTTCCTTGAAGTTGCATTTTGTACAAATTTTAACTCAAAATACGGAGACTGAAAAAAAGCCTAGATATAACTGTTAATAAATCCATTATACGTATACGTATGAACATAATTATTGCTTTACAATTTTTTAGAAAACCGAATAATACGGCTCGGTATTTTGTCGATTATCAAAACTAATACAACTGTTAATCCTAGTTGTATAATAATTACTATTGTGCGATTTTGTGCATGATTAATCGTTATTTTTAACATATTTATGATTTGTTAAGTACACGTTAACTAAATATTATTGTAGCACCACTCACGGCATATAAACATTATTTCTTAATATTAAAAAAAAGGCGTTACCGTAATAGCTAATAGGCAAGTTGTTTTAAATTAATATCTTTATAGCACTAAACTACAGTTTCGTTACTTATTGTACTTAACTGGAGCATAACCCTTTCGTTATTGGCATGTACGTAGGTACCTAAATAAAACTACATACAAATAATACTTTAAATGTATAACGGATTGCAATATTTAAATTGGGGTTTAAAGAGGAATTAAAGTAATTGTAATAGTAAGATAATGTAATTTTCAGTTTAGATACAGTTGGTGTAACAACGTGACAAAATTATTATGTCTAATATAGTATTTTTTTAAATAAATAAATAGTTACTCTAGAATGTACATGGCAAATTCATTCCTGGTTATTTTATACAGTCCTAACGATTTATTTAACCGTTTACGTTATTTGTATCCCGATTTTAAAGCTAATGAAGCCACGAAAAGTGCAAAAAAGAAACCCGCTATACCCGTAGATGCGGTAAGTAACATTAAACCACCTACTAAAATTGGTATAAGCGCAAAAAATTTCATTTTATATGCTAATAAGAGTGGTAAAACTAATTTTTTAAGTTTCTTCTTAAATTTCTTCCTCTTCTTTCTACCAACTTCTACACTACCGTCTGAAAGACTATACGATTATATAACGTATTTGAATAATGAAAATTATTACCATCGGTCATAGCGATTTGATTTAAAATTGACCATCCCGTTGCCATCGTGGGGATTGTATCCAATGATTTTTTTAATGGCGATAATTCACGCCCGGCGGCACTAATCATTTTTTGAAGATAAACCTTTTCGATCGTCGCTGTCACTAATATAAACAAACACAACCAAAACATCATTAATGTACCGGTTTTTCACTAATGTTTAAATAATATTGTCCGATGTGCGAGATGGTCAAAAAAAGAATGAATTTATTTATTGATAAAATTCAGGCGCTATTGTCGTAGTCCCACTACCGCACTAAGATAACTGTATGCCTTCTTAAACCAATTCATCATATTTGTAATATTCCTTGCACATTAGCGGTGATATAATGGATTCTAACTAATATCAAACATTATATTTGTAAGGTTCCGCTTCAATATCGATATGCTGAACGATCAGTACAATCGCGTATACTTATTAAAATCAGTGGCGTTCGACAATTTCACTGTTTCGTTTCTTATAACGTTCTCGTGCAGCGTCGCGTGTTACAGCACTGATTGAACTGCAAGTACTCTAACAAAATGTTACTGTCAACAGTAGTATTAGGCATGCTTTTATGAAAATAAAAATTACTGCTTCATAAACCATGTTATTACTATGGGTGAAACCTTAACGGAGTAAACGTGCATTTATGTAATGACAGTCGTGATTTAATACATTACTGCACTTTAATTAGTTTTTGTGAAATGCTAATTTTTAATACTTCGGTCACTTAGCACAGAAGTAAAAATCTACATGTTTTAACAAAAAGTGCGACTATAAAATTGTGTGTGAATGTCAATCACTTACAGTGATTCTTTAATATTGTAACATTAATTTGCTTGGATTTTGACCATTCGACACGCTCAATATACCTTGGACTAGCTGCTTAACAGCCAAAAATTCTATTACTTTATGTCCCGTAGAGTCTTTAAATACACCTAATTTGATTATAGCATTTTATGACCTCTTCAATAGTGTTTGATTTTAATTGACTTTTATATTATTATTACAAAGTAATTTTATAATTACGGTTGTGGTATTATTGAGCAATTCAATGCAAAATTTGGATTTCGTAACAGTTCACATTACGTTAGGTAATTCTTGTTTCAATCAAGAAGTCCCTTTTTGACAAAAATCTACCGTACGTACAATATCCGAAGATAATTATTTGCAAAAAATAATATATAGGTTACCATTAACTATACTTTAAAGTTCTTTATAAACTGATTTTAAACAAAGATGTTTTTTTTGCATACGTCGGTAATTTACTATAAGAAGCACAAACTTTTTGAATGAAGTGCAATCAGTATGTGCATTTTGTAGGTTAATTATGTGTACTTTTTAGCAAACTTTTACTTGTTTCGGACAATTTCCGTTTTTGCTTTTATTTAAGATATTTGGAGTCTACGTGTGGATACGAGGATGTGTTTAAAAGTCACCGGCCATTGTAAGCCATTTCGTCCAACTGATCAAAATTGAAATTTATGGCAGCAATCCAGCAATCATGTCGAATAAGGGGCAAAACTCACTTCATCGATTTTTAAAATTCAAACTCATTTATCCTATTAAAATTGTGATAATTCTGGCATTCATCATTGCAATATAAAATTAAATTGTGTCATGAGACTATCAGGTAAAATGACAAAAAGGTAACAAAGAATGTCAATTTCTGCCGTGCAATTATTATACAGTTTTGATGCTTACTAAATCACTGACTAAAACTGTAAAAGGGGTTCCTTACTAGATATGTTTTAATGCAAATTTTGAACTTACCAGGGTCAAGTATTATCACTTCAGATGGTATAGCCTATAGCGTATTGAAAAATTTAATGCACCACTGCTTTACACTATTGCAACTTTTCTTCAGTCTGATAAGACAAAAATGTTAATTTCCAATGGAGAAGCATTGTAGCATATTTTTGAATGCATGAAAAATGCAACTGTTGCAGGACCACTGAAATTTTGAAAGAAATTAAAGTTTTCATAGCCCACTTTATTTATTTTAAGCGTACGATTTGTTTATCCCTCAAATTGCCTGTTGTATTACCACATTTTTGACTATATCTTCGGTACTACAAGAGCTATTGACATAATTATTATTTTTTCAATTACTCCCTTATTAGTTTTCCTTAAAATAGCAGTGAAAAAATATTTGGTACCATTTGAATTTTTTTAGAAAAGTCGACTGTTTTGTTCCTTCAAAAAGTTGCGCCCTCTATTGGTAGATGGAGATAAGAAATTGATGTGGTTTAGGATTTTTTTGGTAACATTAAGTATTCTCTTGACATCGAGACCAATTTTGACAAATTCAAGCAACCCATTTAGAAGTTACACGATTTTTTCAAGTAACACGTTATTGGTTCCCCCTCCCTTTATTTTGACAGCAATCGTAAAAATTCATTAAACAAAATTTTACATATTGATCACTACTTTACAATGAATATATTTTTTTAAATACATTACTGAATAAAATTGTCCAAAAAATGGGAATTTCAAATTGAAATCAGTGAAACGTCCTCTGGCGGCAATGGTAGGAAATTGAAAATAATTTCCAGCATTTTTTCTTGGCCACATTTATTATAAGGTTTTTTATTTCATTGCTTAATCTCAAATAGTTTCTGAGTTATGGCTGGCCTTCTTTCTTAGTTGTACACCCTGTACATATGCTACACATTGAGGACACTGAAAGTATGTTTAAACGTTATACAAATATTTACCTTAATAGCTCATTTGCTTGGTACGTCACTGGGTTGTCTGTTGAATAAATAATGAATCAATTGTAGACTTGTCCTTTAGCAATTGTAGGATTATACCAAGATGGTGGAGATGAAGCACAAGATTTACTATTATAACTTATTATTCTTACGCGGAAGTTATGTTTTTGGAAATTTTCAACGCAACCTGCGATGTATGGCCTTTGACTACAACTGAACGCTTCTTTACCGATATTGGTCAAATGATTTGCATAAATGTACCAATGACAAACTATATGTTTCAAATCAAAAAAACCTTCTGCAACGTTCTTCTGTTCTTCTGTTCCAACTAACGCGATCAACTGCAACTCACAAGTCAGTTGGTGCATATTTACTAAGCTCTTGAACCGGAAGATGATTTTCCGTCATAAAAGGATCAGTTTCTCGATTCTTTAACATAGTTACCTTTTGCACGCTTGGTACAAGGGGTAGTTTTCCTGCTAAGGGGTTGCAACTTGAAAGTCAGTTTATACATATTTCGAAATCTCCCAAATCGGAAGATAATACACCGTCATAAAATGATTCGTTTCTCGAATATTTAACATAGTCACCTCTTGCGTGCTTGGCACAAAAGGGTCGTTTTCCTGCTAAGGGGTTGCAACTTGGGAATGAAGTGTTACATATTTTTGTATCCTATTAATGCTGGAACTACACATGTATTAAAGAAATTATAGATTTAATGGCGTTGAGTTACCTTTTCAGCGAAACTAGTTTTGGGGTTGTTTTAAGGTAAGGGGTGGAGCTCGAAAATCGAAACGACACTGGCTTAAGAGCTCCTAAAGAGCTTCTAATTATGCACCTATGTATGTCCTCCGTTGTTATTTTTAAAAGGTGGAGAGGCTGAGTGAACTTTCACTTTCACATTCCTGCTAAGGAGATCGAGCTCAAAATTTAATTCTTGTGGAATTTGAAAGCTCCTAAATAGCTTCTAATTCTGAGCTATCATTTTTTTAATTCCCGCGTGGTGGTGGTGGGGGGGGGCAACTTTCAGAGATTTTTACAAATTTTGATCTTATAGTGGCTGTACAATAACTGATCAATCATATAAAATTTGAATGCTCGTGTCGTAAATATTCAAAGTAGTCTTACTGCAGATCCGAGTGGAATTGCGCTTGAAGACGGTCTCGTAAATTCTGATTTTCCAACATCTAACTCTTCGTGTTTCTGAACCGCTCTTAGTGTTGTCACCCTATTCCAAAGATTTCTAAAATGAAATGTTCAGTGAATCATAAATCAACTAGGTATGTAATATTAACTGCGACTCCTTACAAAGATACCCTACAAGACGACAAAAAAATGTACACTAAAATTGATGAAAAGAGAACGAAATGGTAATGACAAACAAGAGCGCCAGGACAGAACCGAAAGAAGGTGAAAATGATGCAAAATGCACAATTTACTGTGAAAATTTCAAGTTGCCTTCATGCAAAGAAGGTTGTGGCAATGCACAAAATGAGAGGACTCTTGTCAATTTTGTGGATTTGAAGATACCGTTTCAACAGTAAAAAAAAAGTGCAATGAAACGCCAACTAAAGAAAATCTAAAGAATTCGTGCCCGTGGTGACTACGCGATTAAACCAAGTGACCCTAGAACTTAAAATACTACTACAGGATAAATACAGCATGTTCCAAATCTACCTTCAGGCACCGCTCCCTACAACTGCCACTAGTATTACTTGTGGAAAGTCACGAAGTACATAAAACCACCACAACTAAGTAGGTTCAAAGACCACCTCTTTATTAGTTGAATTGCTATAACTGTAATTATTCCAGCTACCCTCTAATAGGTCGGTGACCGATCTTAAAAGAGGGTAGCTCAACGAAATCGACATCCGGAGGAGTCAGGATAGAGATTTTTTTAATCAATGTGATCCGGTTTGAGCCCGGTACAATATATTGATTAATCCAGTCAAAATCATTACCAGTTTTTATTAGAATTTTCACATTTTAAGAACTCCCAACAAATAAGTAATAAACAACATACTTTGGTGATAAGATAGTCCTATCGTAGACAGGTGTGCCTTATTCGACAGCCCAGACATACTTATCGTTGTTGTTTACTAATATCACCCACGCTTCTCGTGATTGTATTGACTGAATTCAAGCTGAATTTTATTCACAAATGGGCTTTTGCTAACTTACTTTCTCATCAAATTAATGAAATGACACAGAATTTTCAATTTTGAATACAAATTTTATAACCAAGTAATTACAAACAATCAACAACACATAAATGAATAGATAACATTTGATGAAAAGAAAATTTAAACATGACACATACCAAAAATTAAAAAAAAATTGTAATAAATGCTCGAAAAGCCCTCCTTCGTTCTCCAATCGTAAATACCATTTTCGAAATATAGAATCCAAAGCATTCTTTAACATTGCAGGTGTTACAGTTTGGAAAGCGTTAAGTATAAACCTTCGGAGTTCTTCTTCTATTCCAAAGATATCATTGTAAATATAATTTCTTATGCAAATCTGTATAATTATGTCACATTTAAGTAACGCAAAGGAACCTGTTCCATAGCATGCCATGAAGAATCAATTATAGATTAAAATAAGGGTGGTAATTTTCGCGGCCCCAAGAATTGTCACTCTAAGGCTAAGAAATATTATTTTTACCCCAAGAATTACTTTTTCGACCCCAGCTTTTTAATTATTTTGGTCCCAACATTTCTGATCCCAAGAATTACTATAATAGCCCCCAAAATTAGTATTTTAACTCACAGAATCATTCTTTTGGCCCCAAGATTTTATTCATTTTATTCAATTGAAAAAAATATACTAAATCTACCTCTAACCTAAGCGCCTGAGTAGCAATATACGTTTACGTTGGCATTTTTTTTTAGTTTCAAATACTTCTAGAAAATAAGTAAATAAATAAAATGTTGGAGTAAAATAAAGAAATCTGGGGGTGAAATGAATAAAACCTTGTGGTAAAATGAATAAAATCATGTAGTAAAATGAATAAAATCTTGGGACCAAAAGAATAATTATGTGGGCTAAATTAATAATTTTGGGGGCTAATATAATAATTCTTGGAATCAAAAGTCTTGGGACCAAAATAATTAAAAAGCTAAGGTAGACAAAATAATTCTCGGGGTGAGAATGACAATTATTCCTAGAACGCACAAAATAATATCTCATTAAATTAATATAATAAATTGTATTGTAAGTGGGAATTCTCATAGTAAAATTTCAAAATGTCAAACACTTGCTTATTCTAATTTTCGTTCCAAATTGCATATTAACTTTTTAAAAAGAATAAAATAAAATTGTCAACATAGATATAGTCAGACCTTTTCACATGAGGATGTTACTGTATGTGAAAAGCGCAACGTGGTTTAGAAAGGAAAATTCTCAAGAGAATTATTTGAACTTCTTTACCTATATCGTACTACATAATACTCTACTGAGTGTGTACGCATAAAACTCTTTCATTACTATTCGAACACATAGGTATTCTTCTATTTAATTAGATAACAACTAATGAAAATTTTACGGTTTGTACCTACCATATAATTAAACAACGATTTCGGATGTCCTATGTAGGCGAGTATTATAATAATTACCTTAATGCGATATACACTTAATTATAGTTTTCTCATATAGTATGGAACGTACAAAACCCGTAATAACAAATTGGGATAAGTATTTATTAGGTAGGTACAGTAAAATCAGATGCCATGACGAAATAAATATTAAAGTATAGTGCATACATCACTAAACTAAAATAAATACACCCACCGACGAACCGTGGCAGCACAAAAATTTGGCTAATACGTTTTTGATGTCTACCAATTTACAATCTATTGTAATTAATGGCTTATTCGATAATATCGTAACTTTTAAACTGATACAGTTTTAAAGTGTTCCTGTGGAATGCACGAAACACGACTATAACCTGGCATGTAATTTGAACTCGGATGCCAATCAATTTTTTCAGCTTTAAGAATTTCTGACCAAATTAATAGATTACATTTTTCGAGTAATTTCCTCGACCTTGCATGTTACATAGGGTCGTTGTCTTTCAAGGGGGTTAAGTATACAAAAATAGTATATCTCTTATTACGTGCACAAGACCTTTTTGTGTTATCTTTTCACAATCTGCACATCGTTTTAACGTTGAGTGAAAGTGAAAAGTTGTTTATAAAAGGCAAAACAAAAATCATTACTATTATTATTCCTTTACGTTTAATGTGGACGATACTTTCGTCGGCCAATCACCTTGGAGGAACAAGTGTCTTTCCATGTGTTTGGCGATCTGCCGGTTTGTTACCTTAACTATTTCTTGTTTTGATATCGTTGGCAAGTAGTCTTTCAACCCCTTCCACCTTTTTCACTCACGTTACGATATCACCACCTCGCCTTGTCTCCTGTTATATGAATTGCACTAAAGCAGCCGAATGGAACATTATTAATAAGGCTAATAAATGGATCATGCTTTAACTATTACGTCAAAAACAAAGAGATTAGTTTGTCCGGGACGAGCATTAGATCTGAGTTGTATATTTAGATTGGATGGTGGGAAAAGTTCACGTAGGTCGTGTCCGTGCCTTTGTACCTCAGTGATTAGAGTAGCTGCACCTCTGCGGTCTATTCTGGAGATCATAATAAACTGCTTTAAGTCACTTTATAATTAGCTTCACGTGAAATGGAAATGGAAAATTTTTATTTCTTTATAAAAACTCTCGGACGTACCACCTACCTTACTCGGAGGGATTTCGTCGTGAGCAACATTTTCAAACTAATTTACACTTAAAACCTTTCTTTATTCAACAAAAACCTTTTTTTATTTTACAAAACGTCCCAAAAATTTCAATTTTTCTCTTAATCTTTTTTCAAGATAAAAACCAAAACAACCTATTTTTTCTATAATTTACATCCGAAACAGAATATTTTCTACAGATAGAACTTTAAATAATAACGTCTGTTGGTTTTATAAACTACTGTCCGAAATTCTAAAATGAGAAAGATATGCCCACTCAAAGTGGGAAGGGAAAAACCTGTTTTTCTGTCTTAAAAACGAAGCAAACTATCAACTCCAAATTTTCAGGAGAACTTAACCCGTAACCACAGCTGTGACCCTATTTTAGTTACATAGTTACTGTTAGTGGGTCAATTTGACCATATCTAAATATCTTTGTTTAATTACAATAGTTGTTGATATAATGAAACAAAACAACGCATATTACAAGAACATAAGTTAATTTAATGAACAATTACAATTTTTTGTTGGTATAACAAAACAAAACAACGCATATAACAAATTACTCAAATTAGCACAATTTTTGCAAATTAATTGCGAGCATTAAGAACACAGGTTCATGGTGGAGTCAGAGGCTCAAAAAGGGGTAGTGGTTGAATTAATAAAACGACTTAAAACCTCCCCTTAGACAATGATATTTTGATTTATTAAATATCATTGTCTAAGGGGAGGTTTTAAGTCGTTTTATTAATAATTCAACACAGGTTCTTTAGCAAGAGACTTAAAAAAATTACTTCTTAATAATAAAAGATATTATTATTATTATTATTTCACTTTTATGATTTATTTTTATTTTGTTTATTTATTTATTATTTTTTTTTTCACTTTCTTCATCTTCCGCCTTGTTGAACCATTGTAGCGCAGTAGCCTCAAAGTTGTCATCGGTATATTTGGCCGTTTTCAAACAGCTAGGACGGCACTACATATGGGTCAAATTGACCAGAAAAAGAATAATATATTTATAAATTTGTCAAAATGACAGCTACACTCCAGCTACTTTAACACTCGACTAACCTATAAATACTTGATACACTGCTGAATGAAGCCTGCGCTGGTTCAACAGATACGCGGGTTATTCAAATATTAATAATCCATATCGTCAAATTGACCCACCAACAGTGGTTACGGGTTAAGAATGTTGTACCATTCCATTTAGTAGTGGGTAAAGCAAAATAGAAATAAATTTTTGGAGGGGTAGCTTGAGGGGGGTGGTTTTTGCATTCCTACCCCTAAATGTTTTATTTTTATCTTTTTAGAAAAATTATTTATGAAAATACAAAGAAAGAACTAGAGTGCTTTTATTTTGACTCATTTCTTGTTCTTTCATATTAACATCTTTCATACATACTGCTCTAACATCCCTAAATTCTTAAATTGATTGACATTTTCGAAAGCAGACTTGTAGTTCTACTTCAGGACACTGGAGCATTCTATAAAGAATTTAGATCATGCAGGGAACCCTATTTATCTAGTTTTTTTTAAGAATGTAGAGAATCTGATAACATCCCAGAACGTCAATTATTTAACAATAATAATAGTATCAATAATTTTATTATGTTTTTTGAATCCTTTATGTATTTTTCAAGTAGTTTGAATGACGGACTGTAACACACCTCTGTCTTTTTGAGCGAACCTGTTTTGCAAGTTAAAACTTTTAGACAATTGCGAAAACCTTAAAGTAAATTATCTGTGCTTAAACGTAATGAACTCCATCAATTATACAGGGTATACCACGGAACCCGTTCATTAGAAGTTTCTGGGGTCCCTTATTAGTTAGGAATTTGAAACTTTCAGGTTAAGGATAACCCATAGCATTCTTTTGTTCTAAAATATTGTCGATGTTGTACAACTTCCGGAAGGACCGGAAGTCGCCATTCATCTTCTTATTTTAAATGGAACCCCCTGTATATTATTGCATTTTTGGATTGTACAATCGATTCTGCGTAACATTGTATTAGATTATCCTATACCTATCTTCAACTGTTTTTGAGATATTATGATTTTTTTGAAAAATTTGCGCTTTGCGGAGGGATGTTTAATAGCCCACCTCTTGCTCTTCTTTGAACGCAAAACATTCATACTTTACAAACACGAAGTAAAACCATAAGGGTTCACAAAATGCATTTGCAAACCTATCACAGATTATACAGGGCGTTCAAAATTAGTGGCAAAGTTACAAAACTTCAAACACCAAAAAGTCATTTTTTTCAAATGGAACACCCCGTATATTTTTACATATTTGGAAGGCTATTTAATTTACGCATCGATAAACTATAGGTATCCCTATACCTATCTTTAGCGGTTTTGTAGTTATTAACACTTTTTATCTAATATTGATTAAAACTGCACTTAAAACCTATGCACATTTGAAAGCAGGCTGTGAGTATGACAACAGGAAAAACAATTACTTTTACAAAACGAATTTAAGGATCTTATTTATACAACAAACAAATAAAAAGCACTATAAAATGGATATAGAATAAATTCAAAATATCAGTATTGGAATATGCGTTAACTGCTTCCATTTTATAAAATTGTTTACTGTTTACCACCTGTTTGCTTTAATGAGCATGACATCCAGATAAACATTCGTTTGTCTAATCATACTAATAATAATAATAATAATAATACTTACTTGATTCCGATCCGTGCAGTTAGTTAACCAGGCTTGGCCTAAGTATCGATAAAAACCGAAGTATAATAATAATAATACCTTTTATTGAGAGCAAACTATTAAATTACATAAGATTGTTCAAAATACGTTAAAACTGCACACTTGTTCTCAAAAGAAGGGAGTTCAGGTGTCTACAAAAAAAGTAGAGGCCTGTTCTTGCACTCAACCCTGTTAGACGTTCATTACCGTATTTTATTTTCGCATACTCACAGCCTACTTTCAAATGTGCATAGGTTTTGAGTGCAGTTTTAATCAATATTAGATAAAAAGTGTTAATAACTACAAAACCGCTAAAGATAGGTATAGGGATACCTATAGTTTATCGATGCGTAAATTAAATAGCCTTCCAAATATGTAAAAATATACGGGGTGTTCCATTTGAAAAAAATGACTTTTTGGTGTTTGAAGTTTTTTAACTTTGCCACTAATTTTGAACGCCCTGTATAATCTGTGATAGGTTTGCAAATGCATTTTGTGAACCCTTATGGTTTTACTTCGTGTTTGTAAAGTATGAATGTTTTGCGTTCAAAGAAGAGCAAGAGGTGGGCTATTAAACATCCCCCCGCAAAGCGCAAATTTTTCAAAAAAATCATAATATCTCAAAAACAGTTGAAGATAGGTATAGGATAATCTAATACAGATTAACGCAGAATCGATTGTATAATCCAAAAATGCAATAATATACAGGGGGTTCCATTTAAAATAAGAAGATGAATGGCGACTTCCGGTCCTTCCGGAAGTTGTACAACATCGACAATATTTTAGAACAAAAGAAGGCTATGGGTTATCCTTAACCTGAAAGTTTCAAATTCATAACTAATAAGGGACCCCAGAAACTTCTAATGAACGGGTTCCGTGGTATACCCTGTATAGACAGCAGCCGCTACGTAGTCATGGAGATCCCCTTGAATCTACCATGTCCAAACCTAGTAACTGAAGCAGAAATGTGAAACGGCCCTGCAAACTCAAAACAATGCCAGAAAGGGACATCAGGAGTTGGGTCCCATACCATATTTTATAAAAAATTGGTGTTTTAGACAGACAATAATAGAACCGAAGACTTTCTGAAAGTTTATTAAGAAAAATAACGACAATATTCAACATATGTTAGTTAAAGAGAGGAGGAGGAGGAATAAGAAGATCTGTTTGGTATTCAACGGAGAGTCAATACAATACTAGCGAAGGTAGAGTACAAGCGGTCCGTGGTTAAAAGTTTATTTCATATGGCCTACCTTAGATTTATTGCCAAACGGCAATGAATTTCGTTTGATCAATAAAAAAATCAATGATTTGATAAATTCCCACTAATTGGAAAAAAATGCAACTAAAACAATGGGTGCGAAAAGGACCATATCCTTGATCTGCCCTGGCGAGAGATCACTAGACTCTCTCAACATGGACATTCAAGGAAGAATTTTATTTATCCTGAGATTTTGTGGAGACGCCACCTTTTCCTAGAACGTCAGTATAAATTTACGAGAGATCACTTTTCTTGTACATACTCTAGCTTATGTGACCATCTCCCTCCAATTTCCAAAAGAGTATAACATCTGAGTTTTTCGATTGGCGATCAGAGTCTGGGCATCAAAAGATAATGAAGTCCTAAGATGTTTCTCGGTTCTAGTGTCAGTGGCGACAATGTTTGTAGGTTCACTAATCCACTTCTATGGGGACCGAGAGGGAGATTGGGAGCTTCCTTTGGATACACTATACTAAAAATAGACACCTTTAATAGAACGCAGGATTTTATTGCCCGAAGGACTTGTAGTCTCTGCGTCGTTTGGCATTCCACCTCGTGAAGGTGGAATCGCCTAGGACAGAGCTAACACACAGATAATAGATAACCAAGTTACCAGTGAACTGGCAAGAACCGCCAACTAATAAACATTCATAATACATGGCACTGCAATTAAAAGAAGACACAGGTTGTGTTTAGAGAAAAGCACTTCATTGAAATTCACGCAAGAAAAATTTAAAAATTAAACCAAAAAAACACTAAGAAATGGCATTAATTTAAATCAATATTCATCATAATAAACTCCTGGTTTAGACCTTATATAGGCATCATTGTTAAAATTGATTCAGCCTAATACGATTCCATCCTTCGGACCGGAGTCAAACATAAATTAATAACAATTACTTTTGAGCCGAGTATTTTAAAAAAATGAGTCCTATTTTTTAAATTAGAGACTTATACCTACAACAGAAGTAGTGTGTGGATTAGAATTTTTCCATACTATCCGTGAATGGAAGGTAGCAAAGCGTAAAGTAATTAATAACGAAGACAGTACTTTGCTTACTGTACACATAACCGTTTAGTTATGTTGAATAATAAATCTCAAAATATGACTACGTCTTGCAATAAACACGAAATTTACCTTCCTTTTTTAAGGAAATTAGACTTGCAAGTCATAAGAATTAATTTATCTTGCACATTATCATATACTGCTAACATAATGTATTGACAATTAGTAACGGTAATAATTATTTCATTTTACTTATGAATTAAGCTAATTTAGTACCTTGCTAGACGAAAATCACTTCAATTCAGAAATAACAGGTGTAATGGTCCCCATGTTGTAATACAGTGATCCTGTTATTTGTTAAGTACCCACATAGTGTCAGCAAGTTGTTGAGTAAGTACCTATATAAAAATCTAAGTAACAGTACATAAATAACTTTTCTTGTCCGGCATGCTAAAATTTTAAAGCAAACGTATTAACGTAGTAACGTTTTCACAATTAAATGAAGCAACAGTATATAAAAAATAAAAATATTATACATATTTATTTTGTACCGTAAATGAAGTGGCCAAATTAAAATAATATATTCGCTTTATTGCGACAATTATAAAACTTTTGTGCATTTCGAAACGTTTGTAGTAAATTATTCGTAAGCAAAGAGAATTTAAAATTTCTGGCTTCTACATATTTATCTTAGACTTTTACTGTAGGTACGTGTACAACGTGCGATGAGGAAAACAAATGAACTTGGACGAACAAAATCAAACGACACCATGCGCGAAGTTACAGTTTCAACTCCAAATGGTTAATTTTAATAATCGCAACAATGTATCTGTGACATGGCGCAATGTACTTTTTGGCTTTTCTCTGAATCTGAGAAAATATTGATTCGAGGAATGTATACCTACCTCATTTAGTAAATAATACACTAAACGCAAGTTAGGTACACCACTACAATTTAATCCAGAATGAAATTTTTGCATTTGACAAACCTTTTGAAAGTGATTGAGACTATTAATGGTAACGTAGATCATAAACAAATTCTGGCCTAAGTAGGTATCCCCACCCAATTTAAAACGACATTAGACATAGGCACTATAAATTAAATATACTATAATAATGACAAGTAATTACGCTTAATTATTGTTTATTTATAAAATTTCTAACGCAAACCACCAAAGGTCTTGTGGACATAAACAGTAAAGGTGATTTGCTACACTGTTCCAGATGAAAAGAAACGCAAAACAACGTATCTCCAAAAACCAGTAAGGGCATACACCTGGATCGCCGGAATCCAAGAGCAACTGGATAAAAACCTGCAAAGGGCCGAGATCCAAAACGCTGGTGAGGGGAAGGAAGAAGAGTACCAAAAGGCAAGCTCTGATTGTGCTCATAGACCATACAATACATCTTTGAGCAACAATCAAACTCCTCTCTAAGGTGAGGGTGAGAGAGAAAGAGGTGAAGAACATGCAGTGTGAAGAGGCAGCAGTAGTTATGGGACACTTACAGGAACCACAAAAGGCTGCATCAACCATAGAACTCTAGTGGGTAAGTGCATGACATTTTTTGGAACCTTCACTGCCTGCGGTATAGTATATAAATGGAATGTTCTAAAAAACATCCTTCTCTCACCACAGATACATTCATTTTGACATCGTAACAAACGAAGAAGAATATCTGTGAAGTTTTTCAGTAGTGGCCGGTTCTAGGAGGGCGTTGAAAATATGTTGTAGAACTATATAGATCCTATTATTCGGCATTCTTGCCAGTTATGAGGTCATTCAATGATGTTTTTTTTTGGATTTATATTCCTGGTAATTGTATTTTTCACTTTTGATAGATTCAAACTTTTCGTGAGCTAGTCTAATTGTAGGGGAGGGTCGAAATGGATATTGATCTCGTTGTGTCGCTAGCATTTGGTTCGAAAACTTTTACTTGGTGGTCGGCCCCTTTTTTACAATTTTTTGTTTAATTGTCGAAGGAGGATTGGTATAGTGTTTTGTGTTTGCTATATGTATAGTTGGATTTCTGTGCAGGTATTGTAAACTGCTATTTCACGTGGTGTTTCTAGTGGAATTTGCAGAGTGATTTGTGCATTCAAGAGCTCTCCAATTATACATCCGCTAGCTTGCATTTTCGGTGATTGTGAGTAATCCAAAGATAAATCTAAAGAGAGTTCTACTTGTTATTCCTTTTATGAGCCAAAAGTCTAGTTTTCTTGGGGTGTTTGACTAGTAAGTGAGATGCCCATTGCCCAATGCTTAGTTAGGTATATTGTTACCGTGAACTACTATGGCAGAAATGAATTTTTGCAACCACAATCTCAGCAAACCTGTTGGGCACTTCGAAACGTTCTAGGTTATTATTTAAATTCCTCTGAAGAATTGTGGTTATCTCGAGACGTACAAAAGAAAAAATTGTCCTTTTTCGCTCTTATAGCTTTTTTTGTGTAAGTTCTTAAGCGTGTTTATCAATTCGTTTTGAATGGGCGATGATAAACAATAGATTTCAATCTTTCTCTACATTTCTTACGAGCCCTGTAGACTCTGTGGGAACACCCAGTAACCACACGGAAGCCCCAAGAAAAATGACACCCACGAGAACTCTGTTCACGAACGCACGTAGATGTTATACTATTGGAAAATAAATTTCAAATCCATCAAAACATAGTAATCCATCAAAATGAATTTATAATTTATACCACTGCAATACTTTTTCTTTCTAAACTAGAAATTATGCATATTACAAGGGTAATTTGGTTTATTTATGGGAAAAGGGAATTTTTTCACTACCGAAGATCCTCTTCTTTCAGTTCAGATTTTTTTGTTCGTTTCCGAGTTCCAGTTGCAGATGTTTGCGGTATGTCTCCGTTATCTTCTTCAGTATTCTCATCAGCATTTACACCTGAACGATTCTTTTTCTGATTACAATCCGTAATTTTTTTTTTCTTACGTTGAGACGTGGGTTTTTTTGAACTGCCATCCCTTACACTTCTATTAAAGCCGTTATAGAGAGAAGAGGCAGAAGTTGATTGTAAACTGCTACGTCTATTTCGATATTTGACACCTGCCAAAAGATATTTTTCTGGTATTACTTGAACCCGCCAAGATTGGGCACCACAACGTAGAGCGCCACAAGAGTATTTCCTATTATTCTTATATCGTCTTGTTAAGCTCTGTTTTACATATCGAAGAAGTTCGGCATTCTGTTTTTGTAATACCTTAATCGCATTGATAATATCCTGTAGATATCTTGAACTTTGTTTTGGAGCCATTTCAATTTTCAAAACTATAAATAATACGAAATGGGGAACTAACAGGATAAACATTTATGGTTGTACTTAAAGATCCTTGAATAGTATATAATAGCGGGGGACATAATAGACTGTGAGACTGTCGCGTAGTTTGACGCGGATTTGATATTTTTTATGGACCGTTTGTATTTACAACGGGATACATAAACATAAACATAAAAGTAAATACATGAACATAAATACCAGATGAAAATGAACAATTTATTCTAAACAAGAACTTCAACGTAAAGTTATGGCTCGTATGTACGTAACACATTGCCTTCTCGGATCAAGCGGATGCAGGGGTTGACTTGGAGGGTCCGCATAGCAGGGCTTGCTGCCGAGTTCTCTCGGTACCAATCTCCACGGCGTCCTCGCGGTCGACGTTGGCGGCAGCGATGAGACAATTGTTGGTACCGGCGATCGATGCGGTGTACTGTACCGTGACTGCTTCTCCTAGCCGTGCTTTTATCAACGTCGGCGTAGGATAGCTGACCCTTTGACCGTGCTATTATCAACGTCGGACAGGGGTACTTGATTCTTTCGTGCTATTATCAATGTCGAAAGAATAAGTAAGTTCCTTAACAGCGCGCGCACGCTTTTATACCCATTTGAGCGGGCGTGTCTACCGCGCTTATATGTTAGGTGAAATCTCATTGGCGCTTGTATTTGGTGTGGGGAAATAATGTCAGCCAACCGCGCTTCGGGTGTCGGATGCGACTTCGTGCATGCACGTGAGTGCACGTTATCCCTATAAGACCAATAGACAAATCCTGGGTTGGCAATAATAATGAGGATCAAGTGCACACAAAATTCATTACAAACACATGTGTCACAACGGTATAAAGAAGATCGAAGGCGGAGTAACTGTCACAAAAAAGACTTCTTTAGTGTTTCTTATGGTAACATAATGCATAAGGAAGATCTAAAAAGGATATTGATGTTGTGGAACTGCATACCGAACCAAAAAAACTATATTATTGTACAGGGTGGAAGAAGAGTCAGGATAACAAACGAAAAATCGAACACTCAGAAAAGCGGCTTTGGAAAGAGAAATTTATGAACATCGTTTAGCGAAGAGGAAATTTTTAACATCGAAAAGATTCCCAGCAATGTAGTACCATCAAATTACGATATTTTCCATCGCAACAATGCAATGGGTTGTTTTCCCGTAGAAATTGACAGATTCGAGCATAACTGTCCCTAAGATTTTTAACATTTCTGAGTAACGCAGTGAAACCTTACAATCTTGTTCTTGTTCATCGAAGCTTGGACAAAATTTGAAGGCCATACATAATACATAACCAAAAACACTCGCGTCATACAATAATTTATGGGTGAACCCGTTTTTAGATATACAAACACTTTAAACGAATCCGGTACTCGTTCAAGGTATAAACTATTCCACTGTAAAAATTTCAGTATATAAATAATTATTACTTGTTTACTTCTCCAATGCTTTTAATAAATTTACTTTGAATTTAATGGCATACTTTCTTAAATATACGGGTTACATGTATTATGATTAACATAATCAAGTAATTTAATTTTATTTCTGATTCATCTATAAAAGTATAATTATTATGATTCTTTGAAAATAAAACTAAAAATTGGATTAGGTACGTTCATGAGTGATATGCATTTGTAATTTACCTAACCTTTTATGGTAACTAACGTCGACATCTGTACTGTAAGTACCTAAGTAGTACACGAATAAGTTATCTAAAAGAGTATAGATGTTGTTACATGTTACCTACTGCAGAATTACTCCTTTCACGTTACAATATTATGAGGATGAAACCATTGTTTACATATTCATTGTGGGTACTGACATGGTACTTACAGATTCAGGTACGTTATGTATTATAATATGTAAATAATAATGATTTGCTACACAAGGTACCGTAATTGACGGCGAATGTTTTGAGTAATTATGATGAAGAACAGAATTAAAGGTATTAGAGCATCTTATATGGTAACCTGCTCAGGATTATAAAAAAATTAGCATTTTATAACATTCATAAATTCTCCGATTTCTTTCAAAATTGTAAAATTATGTATGTTTATGAAGAGAAAGTAATTTTCAAACTTTTTGATTTATTAGATACATTTCAATTAGGTGATTATGGCAAGAATAGTCAAAAACATGATCCTAATGGCCTTGACAAAACCTCATTTGGCCTGCGGAACGTCTCCGACAGTCCTCAACGCCTAATTTATTGTCTTCCGTCGTGTTCGCACTCCTTATCCTTATCCTGACATACATGGACGAAATAATAATATTCTCAACCGACCCCAATTAAGTGCAACCGTCAGTTGCGAGATATTTTGACCTCCTATAATTGGCTGCACGTGAGACTTACAACAAAGGCTTCCTCGAGAAACTTAGTATTGTATTGCTTTTTTATTGTCTAAATTATATAATTTTACAAAAAATTGAAATCTACCTCTTAACTAATCAACCAATAAACGAAATAAACATTCTACTTAAAATAAAATAAACAGAACCTTCCTAACCCTAAGACCTCCCATTAACCTTCATCCCTTCTATAACACTCCCTTATAAATCTTCTTCTTTCTATGACCTCTTCCATCCAGCCTAACCCTTCTCCACCCTCTCCTAATACCCTCTTCCAGCTCCTAGTCTCCGCTCTCAGCTCGTCACACTCCCCTAACATGTGATCCAAATTTTCCCGCCCCACACTACATAGTCTACATCTTCTACTATCATCCTCCTCCCAATATCTATTGTCTCTCTCCTCATTTCCACACCTAAACCTTGCTATCAGTCTTTTCTTTTTTGTACTTAACCCACCCGTCAAGTACCTCGGCATACCCTCCCCCACAATGTCTTTGTATCTCTCGTTATATCTTCCTTCTCTGATCTTTTCTCTTCTTTCCTGCATCTGTACTTCCCCATCCCTTCTTATTATATCTTCTCTTATGTTGTCTCTCCACCCACTTTCCCTGCTCCTCGTCACCTCAGCCATCGCATATCCTCCTCTCTCATAATATTTTCTTCTGCTCGCCTGTCCGTGCTTTATTCTTCCTTTCTTAAGTTCTCTCCAACATTGCTGCAACAACTCTCCTCCCCTTCCTCTCTCCAGACCTTCCTCGTACCTCATCGCCATTTTTCCCGTCTGTATCCTCAGCTTTTCCCCATTTATCTCTTCCATCACCATGTATCCCGGCGTCTCTCTCTCTAGACCTAATGTCCATCTCCAATATCTCGCCTGCACCCTCTCCAACACTTCCCATTCGCTCCACCCCCATACTTCGGCCCCATACATCATTACGCTCTTCCCCAGCTTGTCGAAGAGCCACCTCCTCCTTTCAATATCGTTTCCAAAAAATCTCTCCCCTATTCCCCATATCTGTCCTAGCACTTTACTCCCCTTCTTTGCTAGCTCTTTTACGTGCTCCGCTTCTTTGTTATCGTACCTTAGATGGTAGCCCAAGTACTTTACCTCCCCCACTTCCTCTATCACTTCTTCCCCCCACCTCCACACCTCTCTCTTTCTTCTTCCCCTACCTTTCTGGAACACCAACATCTTTGTTTTCTCCACACTGATCTCTAACTCTCTTCCTTCCAAGAAATCCTTCACCACCCTCATCATCCCTTTCATCTCCCTCTCTGTCTTCGCTATCACAACAATATCGTCGGCATATGCCAAGGCCCACACCTTTGCTCTCCCTATCACCACTCCCCCGTATTGCGCCTTTTTCAATTTTTCCTCCAAACCTTCCATATAAATCGAAAAGAGCCCCGGGCTGAGGGGGCACCCTTGTCTTAGTCCTTTTTCCGTCACAAAACTGTCCCCGCACTTTTCCCCCACCGCACCTTTATACTTCGTCTCTTTGTACAGTTCTTCCGTTCTTTCCACTATCCCCTCACTTATCCCCCCTTCCCTCATTATCCCCCACAGCTTTTTCCTGCACACCCTATCAAAGGCCTTTTTGATATCCAGAAAGAGCGCATATACCTTTCCCCTCTTTCTCTCTAATTCTTTATTCACTGTTTGTCTGATGATATATGTATACATTGTCGATCGCCCTCCTTCCCCTTCTAAAGCCTGCTTGCCAATCACCAATTATGTTTTTTTCCTCCATTTCCTTCTCCAGTCGTCCCTGCAGGATCATCGCGTATATTTTGTAACCCGTATTAGTAATACTTATACCCCTGTAGTTCTTGACCTCCTTTTTATCTCCCCCTTTATAGATCGGGCAGACAACCACTTCCCCCCACCGCTCCGGTATTCCCCCTCCTTCCCACACTTGGTTTATTAACCTCCTACAAAATCTCTTCGCTTTACTCCCCATGTATTTCCAGTTTTCCCCAGTTGTACCGTCCGTCCCTCCAGATTTCCCGTTCTTTAGTCTACTCAACACATTTTCCAACTCCTCCACCGTGACCTCATACCCCTTCACCTTCCTCTCTACCCTCTTCCCGCTCTGAATCCCATCCGGCACCCTTCTGCCCCCTAACGCTTCCATACAGTTCTCTTCCCAACTCCCTATATCTATCTCGCATGTTCTTCCCCTTCTTCCCTTCCCCTCTTTGTTTAGGAATTTCCATATCTCTCCTTCATTCCTTAGTTCCTTTATTTGGGTTTCCAACTTCTCTTTATACTCTTTCCTCCCCTTCTCACATTCGTTTCGGTACTTCTTTTTCAGCTCCTTGTATTCCCCTAGCTCCACTATGCCCCTTCTCCACTTCCTGATGCTTCTCCTCATCTCCCTCTTTGCCTCTCGGCAGTTTTTGTTCCACCATTTTTTGTCCTTTCCTTCTTTGCGTCTCCCGACCTTGTATCTTCCCTTCACCATCGCCTGATTCATTTTCCTTAGCATCTCCCTCATCCCTTCCTCCACCCTCTCCTCTCTCCATTCGATTTTCTCCAAATTTTCCTCGTATTTTTTAATACTCTCCTCATTCCATACCCCGTATTCCTTCCATTTATTTTCTTCCCCTTCAATCTCCCGCCATTCTCCCCTTAGTGTTACTTCCAGAGGGAAGTGATCAGACTCCACTTCCTCCCCCACTCTGAACTTTACAATTTCACCGCCACTTTGTTCGTTCACTAGCACATAGTCTATTACCGATTCCCCCCTACCTCCCATGTAAGTAAACTCTCCCCTGTCTCCCTCTTCCACGTTCCCGTTCAAAATATCCCACCCCCTGCCTTCACACATCTCCAATAACTCCTTCCCCTCGCCATTTATCACTTTATCCCTACTCTTCCTTCTCGTTTCCACCCCCTCTATCAGCATACCTCCCTTCTCTCCGGTTCTGGCATTAAAGTCGCCTCCCACTATGACTCCCACTCCCAACTCTTCTTTAACCACTTCCTCTAGGAGGCTCCTCATGTACTTCATGCCTTTGGAGTACACCGTCACCATTACATAACTCTTCTCCTCCCTCATCCTTATATGGTTCACCATCACCCCCTGCCTTTGCGTATTTATCCCACTTTTGTCCCCAACCAGTTCGTCCCTTATTCCCGTTAACAATCCCCCACTAGCCCTACCCCTCTTGCTGTCTTTTGTGGCAAATTGCGCCCTCCACGTAAAACCCCCCGGTAGTTTACTTTCCCATGTCTCCCAGTCTTTTTCCTCCATCCATGTCTCTACCAGGCCCACCACGTCAAAACTTTGTAAATAGGTCCAGAAACCCCCACTTTTGTTTTTGATTCCCGCCACATTCCAAAATACCATCCTAAAGTGTTCCCCTCCCCCCCTCCTCCCTTCACTAGCACCCCCTCCCTCCCCCTTTAGTTTTTTGCGTCACTTAATGTTCCTTCTTCCTGGCCCCACTTTAGCTTTCCTCTATCCTCATCCCAGTCGTACCTGCTTTCGTCTATCCAAATCTTTCTGTACCCCACCTTCACTCTGCTCCCTCTTTCCCTTTCCACCTTTGCAATCTTTCTTAATTCACCTTGCACATTCCTCTCTTCTTTTGTTAGATCGTCCTCAATATACACGTTTGAGTTCTTCAAGTTTCCCTTTTTCTTCATAACTTCCCTCTTTTCTCCCCAACTACCTAGCTTCGCCACTACTAGCTCCTTTTCTGTCCCTTTGTTTATCGCCCATGCTTCTTTAACACTTACTCTCACTCCCACTTTGTCCTGTATGAATCCTTCCAGTTCCTTCTCTGGTTCCTTCATTGTACTGCCCCTCACGACTATATTATTTTTCCTTCGGCCTCTTTCATTTCTTTCCATTTCCCTCTTTATTTGTACTATCTCCCCCTTCAACTCTAACTTCTCTTCACTCCATTTTTTCTCTTTTATCCCATATTCTTCTTTCATTTGTTTAACTTCCTCTCTCAACTTTTTACTTTCCTCGTTGTTTTCCTTCATTTCTTTCCTGATTTCCCCCAATTCCGTCTTTATCTCCATTTTCATGCTATCCAACATACTTATCACCTTTTCCATCTCCTCGTCTCCTTTCTCTATTTCCGCTCCACTTCCTCTTTCTCCCCTTTGTGGCGACCTCCTAGTCACCTTGCTTCTCCTGAACCCCTCCTCCTTACACTCCTCCGTCTTTTCTGACTTTTCACCTTCTCTTTTTCTCTTCAAAAACTCGTCCAAGTTTCCCCAACTACTTGCCCTTCCCCTTCTTTCGCTCATCCGCCCCCTTTACTCCTTGCTCACTTATTACGTACAAATCTACTCCTTAATTACTTCTCCCCAAAATTCTACCCCGTCGGAAATTTACTAATCGCTTTATCACTCTTCCCGTTAGAAAATAAAATAGAAATTTTAGTTCATATAACAAAGTTAAAAATTCCCAAATCTACGACCTTTAACTTAAACTGTTTATCTTATCCGCGCACTCAGATACCGCGCTACGTTAGGTACTTACTTTGCGCTAATTACTCCTTTATTCTCCTTTCGTCCTTTTGTCACCTCACTTTTCTACACTCTAGTTTTTTTCCTGCATCAACCGATACCACTCTGTCCCCACACCGTAACAATTAACACCTACAAAATTGATATCCTTTGGGAGCGCTTCAAAATACGTGTTTACTCGTTTAACGCAAATGCAAACATCCTCCTCGAGAAACTTAAACGTTCTCTATATGTCGCGCCAATTTTCATAGGCAACACCCACCGACGCTAGCGAAAACATCTTCAAACCGTTGTAAGGAAAAGGAAGAAGGATGACACTTGTACAAGCCGTCTTACAAACCATACGAAACGAAACAATTCCACCACTGAACGGGTAGTAATAACTTTTGCCATCGATCATCAACCCTAATGTTGACTCGTGTCCTTAAAAACACAGCACCATAGGAATTCGTACCCTATTGCTTGACGTCCGAAGGACGCCCGGAAATTCCGACGTGATAGCCGTCACGGCACCTCATCCAAACCAGACCAGACCAGCCATGGCAGGTCTGGTCGCAATTCTAGCTTTCCACTTTTGATTAGATTTTGTGTCGTTTAACACCCATTAGACTTAGATAACCTTGTACAACGCAAAGAACTGTTGCGCTATATAAATAAATAAATGGAAATTTTCATTTGTTAAAAATACCATTCGATTAGAAAATCGTAGCGAACTTTCTCATTAATTTTCTAATAGCTCCCGGTTGATCTACTATCATCCCATTTAATATTTTGGCGGTAAGATTAGCTTTCACAATCATACATAACCTTTTCAAATTTAAAAATCCAGACTTATTCGACCCTGCAGTATAACTATTTATGGAGTTTCATAACGTATGTAGATAAAATGAATTATGTTTATGTAGGTACTTGCCTAGTTTTGTGATTTTAATTTTCTTCAACATTCAGTGTTTAGTTCTCATTGAAAAGCACGTTATATATTTTCATCAAACTTGAAAAGTTTGATACATATTTGAATTCCATGTGTGTGTGTGTGTCGCTTTGTTGTGTTAAGGAATTTTGAAATGTTGACTTCAGATTCGGAAAGAGCACCAAAAAGTAAGCCTAGGATTTTTTCCCTTGTCGTAGCTCAACGGCAACACCTTCAAAATGCCCGACAAAATTTTGATAATGTTTGGAAAAATCGGAAATTTTAGACTTTGAATTCAGAATCGAATAGATGATGAAAAGGATTAAGTTTGATTCTAATAATGCTTTTGAGCATTCTTAACTGCTTTAGTCTTTGAATACAATGATTTCAATATATTGACTACACGATACACCTCATTATACGGATCCCATAATTCTGCTGACAATTGTAGTTAATCGGTTTATGGATCAGTTAAGAAGTTAGTATATAGTTAGTTAGTATAGAGGTTGTGAAAAATATTGCTCCAATGTTGAGTCAGCTGCTGCACGGGAGCTTGCATTTTCCCTATACCGCCTAATGTAAACGCCCGCCACTGTAACTTTTTTATTATGATAGATAAAAGGCTCTACGATACCTTAAAATGTTTTCCATGATAATTTCTACAAAAACTCAGAGGGAATTTTTAATAAAAAATTTGCTGTTGTAATTAAGGTCAATTTAAAAAAAACACAAACTTCATTGTAGGTTCCTGAGGGACCTACTCCAAATACAAATTGGTCGGAGTTTTTCTAGATAATATATTGACAAACACATAAGTATGTAAAAACAAAAATTGAAAAATGTTAAAAGTTAAAAAGTTACAGTGGGGCGCGTTTACATTACGCGGTATAGGGAAAATGCAACCTCCCGTGCAACCTTAAGCACAATTACATCATTTTAATGCGAACATATTATATCTATTCGTTAACTAATACTTTGTACATTTTACACTTTGAGGTAGGTCAGTAATTCATAAGTTTAGAATAACTTAAATATACCTAACCGCATCTAGTAAAAGGCGCGTTGGTAACGTTTCGAATTCTATGACTTCTCAAGCACCGATGGACAAACAGAGTTCTATGTTGGAGAAAACTCTACCTAGGTGATAACTGATAGTCACCTGTTGCAAAAATTTCTCAGACTCCTTTTTTTATTATTGTATCTTGTATTGGTATTTGCAATATCAACAATTCATTAATCATGTATGATTTTACGAAACTAGGTAATATTTTGAAGTTATATTCTAAAACTCTAATGCCGCGGTAGAGTGAACATGAAGGTTGGATTGTAAAAATAATCTAGGAACTGACACTTGTAGAAGGTCGGTAGGAATAACCTCCACAACTTTAGTTGCAACTACGAAAAAGGATCTGTACAGCACTGCAGCCTTTTGTAGATCCAGGGTTGTCATTCCAAAGCTACACCCATCTGATGATTTAGCTTTGTATACTATGTATTTAGGGTTTCCAATGCTATTTCACAGTAATGCAGGTTTATTTGTGCAAATTTAGTAAATAGCGGAGTGGTGCAACTATGATTCCTAAGAGAGCCCCACAATTTCTACGTTTTACTTCTTTGAATTTTACTATCTCCATTGAGTAAAGAACGCTCAACGCTGTCACGAAGTTGAAATAAGATATACGGCTGCAAAAGTCTCCATCTAACCCTTGTTTGATATATTAGGACAACCAATTTTTTCCCTTTCAATGACCTGCCAGTTTCAGCTGTTAACACCTCTATTTTAAAATGCAGTCCCCCTCAGTATCCTTTGCGGTTCTATTTGCACCACACCTGCCTTGTCTCTCCTATTAACCATTCTATAGGTATAAACACAATTATGCTGGGTATTTAAGTTATTCATTTTCACTGTTTCATCTATTATAGTTTTAGTTGTAGCTTCGTAGTTCTATCTAACTTACGCTCCCCTGTAGCATAGCGTTTTTTGTTTTATCACACTCTAGATGTCTTGGAGACACATCTTGGTAGTGTTTTTAGCAAAACGTTGTGATTTTTCCTTAAATCCCTGTGCAAGACGTTTGTGAAACGGTATAGTAACTCGGCGTTTCCCTGACTACTGTTTTAAGAGTTTTGAGCACTCGTGTCTCTAAATTTATCCACATTCTCACTTCCACTAATTCACATACGCCGTTTTCTGATCGCTCACATGTTGACGCACTTAGGATGTCGCGCCACAGGTTACCTTCAAACGTAACTACTCCGTTACTCGTAAAGGAAATGTAACCATACAAGTCAACTACTTAACCCTGGAATGTTAGTTGCAGCATTACTCAAATCTGGCGCTAAGGGACGGGGGCGAGGCAACGACCGATATCGTCTCATTAGAATACGTAGACAGGTCCATTCTCCAAAAGGGGGTTATAAAATAAGGATAATAATAAAAATCACGAAACCTCCCCTTAAAATATTTCATGATGAAAATAACGATGAAGATTTTTATGTTTTTTAGAGTAATAACGCTAATACCAATGTAAAATAGTAGGAATAAAATGGTTAAGTGGGATATTTCTATGCACTAACCATTGTGGTAATATCCATCAACGGTGGTGGGAAATAACTTATTTGAGTAAATTTTTTTACAAAATTGCGACATGTTTCAAAAGCATACTGGTTTCATTTTCAGGCGAAATTAAAATTACATGAAATTACTTAATATGAAAAAACAGATTGTTAAACAATAAAACGTGCTCCACCCTTGATTTGATCTCAAAAGTGAATCAATTATTACTTAATGTCAGTCCAATAAATCTACCAAGTTTCAATAAATAATTCTAACCTCTTCTTGGTGTTGAAATTCCTCTTTCACTCAGTAGTTAACCGGCATCACAGTGGCAAAAACCTCTTAATATTTACATTGAGTCATGCTTTGCATAACGCAAGTTAAGAGCGAAACAGATCTTTTGTTTTTTTTTTAGTTCGGTTAAATAGTTATTTTTCTATATAGTACAGTCAATTTAAACACAAAAATATACAAACATTGCAAAAAATCCTATGTTACGTTTGCTTTTTTCATGGTGTTAGGTTCGGTCCCAGTAGTAAATACTCAATTTTGCAACTTCGAAAAACTTGTGGAAACTGGGGGGGGCACCAAAAACCGCGATTTTTTCGGACTTTTTTCAGTTTTAGCCTCGTAGATCAAAAACTATGAGTTGTAGTGCAATGAATATGATTATCTTTTTTAAACTGGACTAAATTTTCTACCATTTGAGCCTAACCGGAAGTCTGTAAGTATAATAGTTTCCGAGATACAGCTCTTCAAAAATAGGCATTTTCCCTAAATCTGTTTTTAGCGTATCATCCATGATTCGAGCCAGATATTGCCACAACGACGTGCCCTACGATCATTGTCACGGAGGAAAAAATTGTAGGACATTTTATCACCTTTTATTTAAGCATAGATGCATTCCTGTAGGCCTAACAGTTCTCGAGAAAAAGACGGAAAACCGGAAAACAGTGAAATCGCTACGACTCCACATATACAGGGTGGTCAGAAATTCACTCATCGACGGGTAAGGGTAGTATTGGGGACGTTGCTCTAACGAAATAAATGCAAAAAAAATCTAGTAAAAGTCGTACCGTTTCTGAGTTATCCGCAGATGAAGTTAGCCAATAAGAGCGCTGCGCGGGCGAATTCAAACAGCCATCCACAGGCGGTGTTGCCATGCATACTCGAGGCATGGATCCGCCAAAGAAATCGAAAAGAAAAACTCTCTTCGGAAGCGGGGATCTAACCCGCAACCTTCAGATTGAGAGTTTCGCGTCTTACCGTCTACGCTGCCGAAGCACTACAATATTATTCATAAACAAAATATTAAGTTGTTTGTGCTACAATTCCTTTGATTTTAGAAGCCACTAGGGCGGACTGTTTGTTAGTAATCATAATTAATCGGTAATTCACGACATTTTTCGGGAAGTCGGTGGTGGGACCAAAGGAATTTTTTATGGGGATTGGTTTTGAATTAGTTGATAATGCTTGCTAGATAAATCTTTAATTTTTGTACAAAAATCGTTTACATAGTTACTGGTACAAAAAAAAACACCACCGACTTCTCGAAAAATGTTGCCTAGAAACGTTTAGGAATGAGCCAATGACTACTATTTACATTTCCGTTTTGGCTCCACGAATTTCTGAAGCAAACCGATCATCCTTCTTTAAGAACTCGGCCAACATAAAAACGTCTACTCGAGGAAGGGTATTCGACTTAGCTTTTAAATAAGTTCCATTTACCATCGTAAAAATTACTTTCGCAACGGCATATTAAATCAAGCTAGCCGACTGACAGCAAACGATACCAGCATGTGACGTCACTATCTGTTTCAAACTGATTTAGCGCAAACGCTGATGTTTGAACACTTCAATTCTTTTTTTCTCGAAAATGGTTCAGGTTATTTAACTTTTTTGAACTGCTACAGTTTACACACACGAGTTTTTCTTTTCGCTTTCTTTGGCGGATGCATGCCTCGAGTACGCTTGGCAACACCGCCTGTGGATGGCTGTTTGAATTCGCCCGCGCAGCGCTCTTATTGGCTAACTTCATCTGCGGATAACTCAGAAACGGTACGACTTTTACTAGATTTTTTTTGCATTTATTTCGTTAGAGCAACGTCCCCAATACTACCCTTACCCGTCGATGAGTGAATTTCTGACCACCCTGTATGTAATAGCATTAATATGATTAGAAGACATTTTCTGATTACCTATTCTTATTTAGCCTAGCGAACGAACGCTCAAAAAGGGCTTGTAGACAGACTTTTTGATCCTAAAGATTTTATTTCTGGGATGTGTTTGGTGATGATTATACGAAAAGTAGCGTAACAAAATGTGCGGATTTGTTTGGTTTTCCGTTTACATCTCTTGAACAGGCCATCGTAGTGGGAAATGGCCAATTATTAAAAAAAGCTGATTAAATTTTCTACAAGTTTGTTTCTATGCGTTTTTGCTCTATCTCTATCCGTTGAAGAGATATTCGCTGTCAAGAATTGACATTCTTTTTGAAAATCGCTTTTACACGACGTTTTTCGGCAAATATTGTGTCCTAGCTCCTAAAATATTGGGTTTATAGCAAAAACTGCAGAAATAAAAGTTGTAGACCATAAAATTTCCTACAATATACATGTACCGTTTAATATTTTATCTTAAATAGATTAGATGTTATAGTTATTTAAAAAAAACGTTGAGTTCAAGATGGAATAGAGGGCACTAGAGAACAAGTAATTTTGTGGAAGGTTTGGAGCTAAATCTGATATGTGAGTATTAAATACAGATTACCTGCATCCTTAGCCAAACAATTTCAGTCTTATGCGCCACCATGTTTAATTGTCTCATAGTATTTTCTTAATACATTTATGATAAGGTTAATGTTTGACGAAAAGAACAAAAGTATTTTCTCAAGGCAGCTTTTATTTTATAATTGGCCATTTCCCACTACGATCGCCTATTCAAGAGATACAAAGGGAAAACTTAACAAATCCGCAAATTTTGTTACGCTACGGAGTTAGCTCATACGGTAGGGCCGGGGACTTTTCGTATAATTATCACCAAACACCAGAACACCTCCAAACACATCTTAGAAATCAAATCATTAGGATCAAAAAGTCTGTCTACAAGCCCTTTTTGAGCGTTCGTTCGCTAGGCTAAATAAGAATAATCAGAAAATGTCTTCTAATCATACTAATGCTATTACATCTATGTGGAGGATTTCACTGTTTTCCGGTTTTCCGTCTTTTTCTCGAGAACTGTTAGGCCCACAGGAATTCATCTATGCTTAAATAAAAGGTGATAAAATGTCCTACAATTTTTTTCTCCGTGACAAGAGTCGTAGGGCACGTCGTTATGGCAATATCTGGCTCGAAACATGGATGATACGTTGAAAAAAGATTTTGGGAAAAATTGCCTATTTTTGAAGAGCTGTATCTCGGAAACTATTATACTTACAGACTTCCGGTTAGGCTCAAATTGTAGAAAATTTAGTCTAGTTTAAAGAAGATAATCGTATTCTTTGCACAATAATTCGTAGTTTTTGAGCTACGAGGCTAAAACTGAAAAAAGGCCGAAAAAATCGCGGTTTTTGGCGCCCCCCCCCCCCCCAGTTTCCACAAGTTTTTCGAAGTTGCAAAATTGAGTATTTACTACTGGGACTGAACCTAACAACATAAAAAAGTCAAACCTAATATAGGATTTTTTGCAATGTTCATGTTTAAAATGACTGGACTAATAGGTACCCGATATAATATGTATAATGGCATGATTTTCACCTGCATATGCAGGGCTAAAGTGGCTTATTTTTCCCTGGAGAAAAATGGACATGACGTACCGCAAATGAATGCTCAACCAATCACAAGCCAGTATTTTACTAATTTTTCAATGAAATATCAAACGTCAGAGTTTATTTGATGTTCTGCGTATTTAAACGACCGCGTCGACAGTCATTATTTTTAGCTATTAGTAATCACTATTTTGAGGGGTACAGAAAAATAATGTATTGTACACGGAGTGACGGAGGAAATAGTTGTTTGTATCACTAGGTTAGAAACTGCACGCACTTGCAAAACAGTTTCTGGCCGTGTAATGCACAAAACTATTCTGGTCGACAAATTTGTTTAATTAAAACAAATTATTAATTTTATATATCCAGCTAGGGAATTTACGTTCTTCTATTGGCGGTCCTCACTTCATGGTGTAATGATTATTTTGTCGACCGAAAAAGTTTTGTGCATTACACAGCCAGAAACTGTTTTGCCAGTGCTCGCATCATCTTTATAGCTTATCTACGCCTCAATTATGTGATCTCATTTACAATTTATTAAACTGACAGGAACCTTCAGCTATATAATAGTTTAAAAACAGAAAAACAGAATTTGTAGAAGTATTGACATGTCAGCAATTAGCGTCAGCGTCGGTGAGTACTATTCCAAAATCTTTTAAAATCCCTGTTTCATTTTCTTGTGAAGACAGGAAAATGCCATTTTCATGACGAATGGAAAATCAGTTTTTCTAGACGGGGGCCGAAAAAGTAAATTTTAGCGCCTCCCTCCCCTTGCTTACGCTAGAATCACTTAATTATCCCCTTTGTATGTATTATAAAAAACAATTTATTATGAAAGTAACAAATTTATTATATACAAGGGGGAAAGTAAGTGATTGTTAGCGTGAGTATAAAGTACTCCTACCGACCCCTAAATTAAATACGGCTTATTATTGTGAAGACAACCGCCATTTTAAAACTACTGTTCCTTGATCTAAAACTGTTGTCGACGAAATATCTTTGTAGAATTAACAATATGACTAAAATTACTAACTTTCAAACGTGTACAAGCGAATTGTCTATGTAAGCGTGGCGAAAATTATTAGGTTGTCAATTTCTTTTTTTTAACGTTGTGTAAAGCCCTACGTTTAAAATAATTAGCCATTTTTTACAACAATTTCATCGTTATGATTCTTGTTAATAACCTACAATTGGTCACACTTCATCCACTATAACCAACAAAGCGATGCGATGCTCCAAAAAACTGTTGTGATCTACGAATAAACCATAATTGTGAAGTTATCTCACCGCTAAATTTTCGTACAATACATCATAATCAACTTACCTATGTACCTAACACGCCATCTTTTGTACATTAACACTGCTCTACATTCTTAATTTAAAATAACCGACTCTTTAATTATAATATGAGTGTTCATACTTATTCGCAACCTCATTTCATACACTAATTATGTTATTAAAAAATTTCAATTACTTTATGGAAATAGTAATAAATTTAGTAACATTTCTATTTTAATAAATCATAATGGCGGGGAAAGGTACATCGTATATCATTTTTATTTAGCATCGTAACTGCGAATTTATCTAACTGCCACTTGTCGACTTAATCATTTTTAATGTAATAGAGTTTAAAAAGTATAATTATCACCTGAAGCCTTCAATCTAGTTAATGTAACTGCTATATTTATTAATCTCTCGATATAGGCGGAAAACTACTTTTTTTTGTAGGTTTTTAGGTGAATGAATCTACAAAAAGTTTAGTAGCACAGAAATGTTTAATTGTTAAAAGTAATTTGGGCGACCTTGTTAAATGTTTCATATGTACGATGATGAATTTACTTATGCATAATCATTTAGGCTAGAATTGTTTAAAACTTTATTTGTAACAGTATTAAAAAGACAGTATATACAATAAATAATTATAAATAGTAACAATTTAATAAATACGTGCGATCAGGTTTAGCGAATGACTAAGGTAATTATGGTTTTGTGTAACTGTAGACCATAAAATTGGTCGATAAGAAACAGCTAAATTAAATTGCGTTATGAAGTGAATACGTCAGGTACGTTAATCTTGTTTGGGGGCCGAAGCACTGTACGCTAATTTTTGACTTTCCTCCAAAGACCTCTTGTCCCATCCTCCGTGTCCAGAGGTGGCAACAACGTGTTGGTGTCCTCCGTCGTCTCCTTGTTTAGCCGCAACCAATTTTTTAATAGCAATTATTCCCGAAAGAAGAAGAGCAATTTTCGATGTAATCAAAGCTTTACCGGCTAATAAAAATAATCCGGCAATTCCTATCGGAATCAAAGCCATCATCTTTCCCATAATACCCATCATCATTCCCATCATCATCCCACCGCCTTTTTTTCCAATTTTTTTCTTCTTCTTGCCACCGATGCTGCCTTTACGTCCTAAAATAGATTACGCACTATAGCATTACTAAATTAAACTGTTATGTCTTAAGTTACCTTCCTCTACTTCATCATCGTCTTCGTCGTCATCGGAATCAAGCAAACGGGGCATCGAAAATTCAATATTTCGAGTTTGAACTAACGACGTCACTTTATTCCACAACATATCAGTTAAAACGGCATCTCTTGCATTGACATTTCGGGGTAAGTTCTTTTCAAGCTGTTCTTCGCTAACGGGGCTCTCGCTTTCCTTACTCGAATTTGAGACCTTCACGATTTTAATGTCATCCGAAATTTCTAGTTTATCCATTCGTCCTAAACGATCTAAAAATGTAAGGGCCTTTTTCTTAAGACAGGGTGATAATCCATCCGATTTGGAGCATTCGTCGAACACTTTAAAGGCTATCCTTAAACCGACATTTTCTATACTGTCATCTGCTACCGCCGCGAGGGCGATAAATAACACTAACACACACGTAATCCGTACGGCCATCACACTTCACTATCAAATGCAAACTGTTGACCACCTAAGATATAGTGGCAATTTTATACTACATCTCCTGAACCCGCTGACCTTTCTATAGATGACCCCGTAGACGTATCCAGAGAAAGAGAGATGCGCAATCACCCACACGTGTTTCTTCGGCACATTTGCCGACTACCCCAGAAGCTCTATTGGCTGAGATTGACCCAGAATTGCAATCTCTCGAGTTTATTGGTTCTAGTAATGTTCGCATCACCTGCTTTACACAAGTTTATTATTAAGTTTTCTCCCGTACATTCGTTATTACTCATAAAATCTGTATAGGTATTTGAATAAATCGTTGACCTGCTACTCAGTTACAGACAGTGAATCTGGTTTAATATAAAGCACGTGTGAAAATGAAATTTCTTATTTTTTTTTAATGCCTTTTAATTCGTATTTTACGATCGAAAATGAGATTAAAATTACTTACGCCAAATCCAACGATTTTTTTTCACGAATGTGTAAGTTGCGCCTTATCGGCGTCGCACTCTGTGAACCTCAATTTCAATTCCGGTTATATTTCTCTCTGTTAATAATTTTTTGTTTTTCATCTATTTAGCAATTCTAAAATATTGTAATTTTCATGTTCATCTGACCCCAATTTTGTAAAAGAATTTCATTTTTGAATAAGATTTGCTTAGTAATAATATTATATTTTTATAACTTTTAATATCTACATTAAAATCAAGTTCAAGTTTACATCTCATTACCTCCAGAATTTCTAAATCTGGGTCATTGGTCTACCGAATGTGTGAGTGTGTGTATGTGTGTTTATTCCGCAACCGTACCGTCCAGTTGGCTTACGGGTTTAATTTTAGACGATAATTAAAAAGTACTTTTATCAAGCTTAGAGAAATCTTGGTAACTCTTACGGTATAATTTGATGATCTTAACAACATTCTAACGCGTACGGCTGGGTATTGTACCGGATTTTTCCTTTAATTGTCTATATTCCAAATTCCAACGTGACGAACCAAACTGGGTTGATTACCGACATTTTTGCTGACGGAAGGTTGTCCATCGAAAGTTACTTTCCATTGATTGTATTTCCGATCTTACTAATGAAAAAGTAATCTTACCTGTTTATTTCGTATACACGTGAAAATTTAAAACAACTTTATACGAAATTATAAAAGTAATTATTTATTGCGTGTTGATAATTATCACCCATTTGTTACTTAAACCATATCATCGGAGGCGGGTCTGTCTTCATATCATTTTATGCGTGATACACTGCACTTGCATTCCACACCCGATTTATGCTCTAAAACGTCTTGGTGCATTGATAAATTGAAGAGAATAATCACAATATGCCAGTGTGTTACAATGCTACATAATATACAGTAATGAAGGTTCTTCTCTTGATTTGTATAACGTTTTCGCATAGCATCGCAAACCAAATCATGCAAAAGAATAATACATGTTCTGACGTGTATAGTGTAGAGTGTTTCAAAGCGCAAGTTTTAAGCATGGTCGATAAGGTGATATGTGCATCTTTATTTAACCCAAATCTAGTTAGTGTTTCGAATCAGAATGGTACTCGTGACGGTAACATGAATTCGAGCGAAATTTGCAGACGAACGCTTAGGGCAATGTCACGTTTCATGTCTACCGTTCAAGTAAAAATTAAACAACCAGGAAAAGGGAAGAAAAATAAGAAAGGGAAAGAATTTGGTAAACGACCTTCGTTTATTGCAATGGGTATAGCAAGTGTTTTGTTATCACTAAGTCTCAAAGTGATTGTTACTCTAGCAGTGTCGACAATTGTTACTGCAAACATTTCTTTAATATTATCAGCGATAGTAGCAATCCAAACAGTGATGAAAAAATATTACTCAAAACCAAAATTAACTATTATAAGACCGCACAGACGTGCGTACTGCGTATATTTCTTCTGCGAATTTACACAGGGCTCCAGTATCAGAAGTGGAATACAAGCACTGGAAGGTATATTAGAGGTTATATAACGTAAACCATTGTAGTAATGTCGAAAATTTCATGTTCCTAATTAGATGTATAAGGCGTAGTGTGCCAAATAAAATTAGTGTGATTATAGGAGACCAAATTTATAAAATGTAAGAGCGCCGAAATAAATAATTTATTAATGTAGGTATTTATTAATAAAAGTGTAACTGTCTGTATTTGTAGCATTATAAATTACTTAACATACTTATTGCAATGTTGATTGTAGTAGACCTTTAAACTATCTTCACGGTATTATAATTGTTCCTAATCACTGCCTTCTAATAAACATGTTAAATAGTATTCAGTAGTGAGTGTCTCATTAGATTGTACTGGAGCCTTCTACAGGAGTTGGTGACTTGGTTGAATAAAATGCTTTTAAGGCCGACAGTTGGGCTAGGGAAGATCTAGCGTTTATCGTGGCGTCGCAAGACTAGCCGAAACGTGGGCCTTAATGAAGATAACGCGCTTTATTAAACCATGTCACCAACTCCTGTAGAAGGCTCCAGTACAATCTAGGGAGACACTCACTACTGAATTCAAGTATAGGAGACCATTTTCATTAAGTAGTATTCATTCATAGTATTCGTCTAGGTTAAGACCACATTTTGTCTAACCGCCATACGATTTGTGGTCTCTCTAAATTAATACATAAAACGAAGAATTTTAAAATCCAAAAAATATCGTAGATGGTTTTCCACGCGAAAAATAGTTTAAGAACGTTAATGACAATTTTGAGGCTGCTTCTACTTTAATAAAGGATGATTCAATCATTTGAAAACACCTTGGCAGTCCTCTAGTCTGGAAGGTATGGATTGGTACGAATAAGTTTCATTAAAGTCACCATGAAGGAAAATACGATAGCATGTTGTGAAGTTATTCCCAGTTTCCAATAAGGGTTTGAAGCGAAGAATTTTACCGTGAAGTTGCCTATAATGTGCAATAGATTAGATCTCAATTACCTTACAAACAATAAATTCCTCCTTCCTACTTAAAAATAATTGTCAAAGAAATATTGTTAAATCGTTTCGGTTAATAAAGAGAAAAGACCATAGTCATTCCAACGGAAATAAGACATGTGTAGGGTATCCTAAGCGAAACTCTGACAAAGAGAAAATATTTTGGGTGCCTAAGCAGAAAATCTCCGAAGAACCGCACTTATAACTTATTTTTTATAACCTACGTCCTGAAGCTTCATAAATTGTTCACACAGGCAAAAAAACTAATGAAAATATTCCATAAGATAAGAAATAAAATACTGATGGGTAAGGCAAGAAATGAAGAAATAAGAACAATCTGTAAAGTAGAAGACTCGTAAAATTGAAATTAAACAGAAAAATCGAATTCAGTCTGCCCAAACGTAATCAGCACGAACAAAGAAGGAACGGACAACCGGTTTCATTGCAAAACAAGGAAGAAGAAGGCGTGGGAAGTAGAGACGAAGTAGGAAGAGGAGACAAAGAAAAAGAAAAAAAAAGTAATCTATTACGGCAGAATAATATTATTCGAATATAACCACACCATACGAAGGAGACAACAAACATCAAAAGTTACTACTTTCTTTACCAAACTCATTCCAGATAATTGATGATGTGATCACACAATTGAGGAGGTTAGAATAGTATTAAAATACCTACAGATACAGAATTTACCTTAAAAAAGGTTAGCTGGTAGGAAGAAATAATTTCTTCAAAAGATTCTCAAAAGCATACTAAGAATGTTTAGAAAATCAATCTAGCCCCATGTAGCAATTAATATTGGTGTAATATTGGCATTTCATTGTAAATATATTCTTATGAATGTACAATATTGTCCCAACATTGAAATGGGAATAATTTTACATATTGGCTAAATATTACCAAACGATATTCCTTCAATATATAGGAAAATATTTATGCAATATTGGCCCATTATTGTTTTGTCATGTGTCCCAAAATAGTATGAAAGGGGGCCACTACAGAGCCTTAACTGCTGCGAGGGACCATTTCCCATTGCGCAGCACCTGCAGAAGGCAGAACATTATACCATTGAGCTACGGAAAGTTATATAATTTGGGAATTTAAAGTTGAACACAATAATGTATTGAGGAGGGCGTGCATATTATATTTTGATTATTTTGATATCTCTAAATTGGGGAAAACTAACATTCGACGGAGAAAATATCATGTTATTATTTGTGAATATTTTTTTCGTGTTGCCTTAATATATCATTTTAAATATCCAGTAATATTGAAAACACAGTATTGTTATGTTATTGATAAATAAACATTGACTTTATATTGCATAGTCATATTTATGTTGTGTTGCTTAAATATCGATTTTAAATATTTAGTAATATTGTACACGCAATATTGGTACATTATTGTGTGTACAATATTTGAATTTACATTAAATAGCAATATTTTTTAAATATTGCAAATATTGTTCTTATATTCACTAAATATAGTATTTCCAATATTTGTATAATATTGCAAAAATATATTCACCCAATATTGGCTGCAGTCCGACAATATTGTCCCAATCTCTTTATATTAGGCCATTATTCCGCCAAGATAACGCAAATAAACGATCCTACATGGGGCGTGATTATATCGTTGTATAGTTCTATAGCCTGTGCCGTACTTCAAATTCAGCATTCCAATTACGGGCTGCTGTATTGCCCAACCTACACCTCAACCGGATTCTATTTAAACACAAAACTTTCACTTTTATGATCCGCATTTAATGCATTGTAATTACAAAAATTCTCAAATAAGATAGTTAATTTTATTATATCACGTTTGAGAACCTCCGCAATTCAGTACTTAAAAGTTGCTTTCAGCATAGTGCCTCAGGTAAAAGAAAAGTGACAACGCTGTGCAAAATTTCTCCATAAGAAATACATTGCCCTATGCTAGCCGTGCTGAGTTTGAAGCATGGTACAGACTATTATGTAACTTTTATCGTAATACGAGGAATTTTTTGTGGTACACCAAGAGCCAATTTGAAAACCTGACAGAGCTCATATCTTCGAAACTATAACAGATAAGTAAAATTTATGGAAAACCTTTCTAGAACATTGAGGAGGAACCAATATGACTCGTAATTATATAACTTTAAAGGGCTTTTCAATGACATCTCACACCTTGGGCAGTGCAATTTAAAAACAGGGATGAGATGGCTGGAACCTAAAGGGTGGTTTGCAGAAGATCGCCCTGCTGGTCAGAGTGGTTCCCCTCCATGTTCAAATTGATACCTCTATCTAATATTCCTAATTTTTATCAATAGGTTCGATTTTTGAGGTTGTGAGTGTAAGAAGGCAAATTTTCTGCGATGTTTCGAATTTTAATTTTAATGTTTGGATTTCTAGATAGAAAAATTTCCAACTTTGTAATTGAAAAGTTTCCTCTGTACATCAATTTTTTTGCTAAAAAATAAAATGAACGCTTCCAAAACATTAATATTTCAAGGATTTAAGTTTACTAGAATTTGAGGCATATTTTGTCTTTGACATTTCAGAGATTTTGACCCCTTAAAGAATTGAGATTCGTACAATTGTGATAAATCTATGCCTTGGTAAATCTCTCCTCTATGAAAGATTTTCTACGAGATTATATGATTTTGAGATATAAAAATAAAAAAATTTCAAAGCGATGTCTTTGTTCAAGATTTTAACACTGTGAGAATTACAGACTTTCAAATTTTAGTATTACGACCTTTGTTCGTAAGATTTTGAAATTTCAATTTCGTGAAAAGTATAAAAAAATAGATGATACTGATTTCATGCATAAGATTCGACATTTACTAGCATCTCATGCTTATTTAGTTTTCAGCTTAGTATGGAAGACAAGGCAAAACTGATATTTGTGCTTCAAATTTGAAGCACCTACATTTAAATTTTACACTTGAAAGAAATAACTACCACACAAAATGTAACACTAACTATGATTTCAATTATTAAAAATTACCTGCAAGCTAAGTACATTAGGGAGCACCATTTTCTCACTACCACTGATAAATAAGACGTATTGAATAGATTCTGAAGATACCCCTTAGTTATCTCGTTCAACCATGGGGATGTATGTACAGGCCACATCATTGTCAAGATTACTCAGACGATGTGCTGGCGCCGTAAATTATAGTTCTGAGGATCATTATGGATGCGTGAGAAAGTATGACCTTCACTAAGACTTTATGGAAACCCATTAACCCGTCTAAAATGATGATCCGAACATCAACAACCGTAGCAGATATTTCCATCTGAAAAGGACCAAAAACCATTTGGCTTGTTCGAACTTGACAGTGATGACATATAGATCTGGGTCTGTATTGCATTTATGAACATTGGTACTCCTAAGCAGTAGCTTTAAGAGTTTTGAGAAATAAATTGGTTGTTCGTACAGTTTCAATAAAAAATGGAGGAGAAACTAGTTGAAATTCCCGGATTACAGAACGAACTTCGAATACCGCAGTACCTAACGAAAGTATAAACAAAAATCTGGGCCTTATCAAAAAGACAAAATTTGATAATTTCGAAATTTCGACTTTAATGTTGAATATCTCGAAAAGTGTTTGACATACCGAAAAATTGGCACCGGATCTTGGATCAGCATAAAATTTCACATAAGATCTATATTGTGATACATACGCATCTCTTGCAACGCACGGACGCAGCGGACGCAATATTTAATACTTACAGTACCTAACGAAGTTCGTTGAAAATCAAATCAGCCTCTTATTATTTCCGTTAATCAAACAATGCGTAAAATATCGTTAATTGCTAAATATTTGTAAGCACAATATTTAAAACCGTAGAGTTTCAAAGTTTTCATAAAAACATTGAAGCTTCCGTCACTTTCTATGACAAAATGCTATCGGAAACCGTTTCAACCCATTTGGTAAAAAAACCAGTTCCGAATTTAAAGACGTCTTAATTAATTTACTTATTTAGAAAATTGCGATGTAATTATTGTAAAACGTTTTGCAACTAAAAAAATACGTTTGATCTCTAATATTCATTAACTTTAAACTAGATACACAGGAAATATAACACTTTGATAATTTAATTTATTTTTAACATCAACCTTAATGACTCTGTACCAAGCTATTAAATTTTTTTTATTATATAAATGTTAAAATTCAATTACCGTTGATTAAATTTTGTGTAGGTAAGTATTAAAAGAAATTGCTTTTACATTTGAATCTAATTGGTTATGTTCCCATAAAGACGTATAGGTACTTTATTCAAATACTGTTCTTGACTTTGTATTATAGGGTAAAGGACAGTGAAAGCTTTACTAATTAGCTATACATTGAATATTAGAATTTTGCTTTCTTACGTGTAATATGAGATTGTGATATATATGGGAAAAGCGTGATAGACTTTCTCTAAGGTAATTGCCGGGTATCTTTTTAAATAAATTTTATTATTTAGAATTAGAAGGTCTTGTACAAAAATGAATTCGATACATGATAAACAAATAGCTTTCTAAGAAGAAATGGGTTATATTTGAAGATGTGCTATATTTAAGCGAAAGTTAAATTGTGAGAAATATATGACCTACACTGGTCACAATGGCTTTGCTAAGATGTGTTACTGGTTTGTTAGCATTGCGTGTTTAACACTTAATTTTCTTTAATTTGTTGTAATTTAACGATGTACCAATGTAACTAACGTTAATAGTATTTGCACTTTCATCCTTCCGATCTTGTAACGTTGAAAATTGAATGCACGGAATGTTGTTTCGGATTTGGGCACTAGGTCAAAGGTGTGTACGCAATATCATTAAGCGTAAAGTAGTAAATTTTTATAAATAACTTTGTACTTATTCTTGTATGTACGTTGTCTATGTTGTTTAAAGTCCGTGAAGGTATGAATGAATATGTGCTTTGCATTTGGGAAACGCCTCTCAAAATTACACGGTACAAGTTTGTCTATATTCTATTGAAACTTTTGGCAATCTTTTCATTTTGAAGTAAATTGTACATTTCTTCTCACGTACCAAAAACGATCTTAACCGGATGACAAGAAAATTCAATTGTGCGTGTTGGGAGCGAAAAATTGTTGTAATTTAATCAGTTTATTAGGCTAATTGTTTATAGATTCTATCGTAGAAATTTTAATTCCATTAATATTTTTGGTGTTCCAATTAACAAGTAATTAGAGCGTAAATATGAACACAATTTAAACGTACATTAAATTTTCCAAAATATATTGACTTAATTTGTAAACTCTTATTTTCAGTTTTGAAATACACGGTACATATGGTCAATAAATAGAACATCAACCATTTTCTATGTCTTCTATTTGCGATATTCATTATGTCTTTTATATACCTAAACTATAGGTAATTTAGACATACGTAGATTGGACTTGAATATCGAATTTTGGCCAATTGAAGAATAATTTAAGGTCTTTCATATATTTGTAAATAATATATGTTATTATAGCAATTAACAATACAGGGTGCGAGGAAATAACGGAAGTAAAGTTTAATACATCCTAGAGCAAAAGTCCCTGTGTAAAAAACCCTCATTTTCGTGGATCAAGGGGTCAAAATTAACTATGTATACACCGCGATATTCCTGAATACGTAGTTTCTCCATGGGCCCAGCAGCACATCAGTGTCAAGGACTGGACATTCGAACAGGGCCTAAGTGTTTGAGGACTGGTACGAAGCACATTTTCGAGATTTTATTACATCTTCCGAATGGCCTCTCTATGCCTGGGCTTTCAATCGAATGGGTTATAATGTGTAATCAATGCGAAGGTCTGTGTCATTTCAATAAACGTTTGAGTCTCAGAGGGTGGCTACTGCATATGTGCAAATGGATTATAATGTGTAGGTAATCAATTTCAGAAGCAAAGGTCTGCGTCAAGCTACACAAAGGTTTTAGACGTGGAAGCATTTTCTGCGCTGTGAGTGGGGTCGACTGTAACCTAAGGAAATAAGGTTTCGGAGGGTGTCCACTGCAAAATAATTTCATTTCATGGTTTGTTCTTTTGATTTTGTTTTTTATTTACAAAAATCAACGTCTCCAGAAAAGGATACCTGAGCAGTTGATGTAATATTTTATATCGATTATAACATTAATGTTAAGCTGTCATTCCACCCTTGATTCCAGCTTGTTTCAAACCGTTTGTGCTAACTGGAAGGCACTTTTTTTAATCATCATCAGTATGTTTTGAATCATTGTTATAGTTACCAATTCATGATCGCAGGATATGAAGGTGGACCCCAATTAACGTACCTACAATCTCGTTCAGTAAGAGAAAAAGTCGCTGATCTTTTTTCCCGTTATGTATTGGTAGGAGAACATATATTACTGGATGGACACCGCCAATTTTTTTCTACCAAAAGTACTTGTGAAATGGATTTTTTTATGTTCTGTCAATGCATCACTTTTATTATTCTCCCAACAACCGTAAAAGTTGCAGTCGACCAAATATTAAAATTCGATACTGCTCTATATCACTGTTGGCTAAGGAAGTTGCCCCAAACCGTTCGTACGGAAACATTCGCACTAAATCGAAACTTGTGGAAAAACTGAAATGTTATCTTTAAGGCACAGGAGGATCAAGTGTTAAAACATGCATCGAAAATTAAAAGTAATGAGCACGGTGAAAACATGTAACGAGCGACAAAATATTAATGGAAATCCTATATAGCTCATGTCAAAGTAATTAGGCGAAACAAAATAGGGCATTAAAAGTACACTTTCCGCTGATAACTCAAAGCTGCATGCAGTAAAAAAGGGTTTTGCGGAGATAAAATTCGTATTAACAGATCGGCCACATTTGAAAGTGGCTTGTAGTTTTTTAGCAAATAGAGAAATTATTAATTTAGGTAATGAAAATTCGGAAGAAAGTGAAATATATTCTAGTGATAGTTTTAAGTGCTATTAATAGAATGTATAATTAATATAATTATATTATTAACGTTCTTATATGTGTCAATAGCTTAACTGTTAAATATTAATTTATATATAGTACTTAGTAATTCAGAACTTTCGCATTAAACAGTTCTGTACAACTGCCAGTTGTTTAGTTTTCTATTAGAAATAAAATAAATGTCACCGTTCGAAAAACAAATAGATAAATTGATCATACCGCACACGCCACCGATCTATTTCTAAGTTACTGGGTCCTTACACAGATACATACACTTTCACACGAGATGAGCTCAACATTGTTAACCTTCTGTAATTTTCACAGGGTGTCCAAATATGATTTGCGGCAATGCTTCAACAAATTCGTAAGCTGCTGTACTAGACATCCTTTTACGATAATTGCGACTTTCCTATAGTGGTTTGAAGAAGCGTAAGGGCGTCACCAAAAGGGTTTGTTACCAAACATCAAGACCACCACCAAAGACACCCACAACTATTTGGGCACATTTCTGAGCAATTGGGTCTCATTTTTGGCCGTCAAGTGGTTTACGTCTTATTAAGTGAGTGTAACGGCAAATATAGTGCAATACAAAATTGGTAAAAGTACCTCCTTTACCTACGATATACTTTTCTTTAAAGACCACGTTGTGATGATATCTAGTTTGCCCTATTTGCTTTAGTAAATTTCAATTATTAACACGGCAAGTGGGTTAGTTCACTTCATTGTTATAGCGGTCACATTTGTTACAGGATTCAGAAACTAGAATTAACGTACATATTCTCGCTTTTGTGAATTAAATAACTCACTACTAATAAAATATAGTCATTTCACACGTTTCATTTGTACATATTAGAAGTAGCGCATACAGTGAACTACTATTATGTTTGGTTATTTCCTAAGATGCAATTTACCATTTATTATATGTCTAAGTGCAGAAAGTGTCGTGATTCAAAGAACTCGTATGAGAAGCTTCATAATGCATACCTTTGATCGTCATTTTGCAAGGCTATTTCCTTATACTGCCCGTTACGATTTATTATGAAAATACAGTTTTAGCTCCCTCAATAATAGATGTAATTAAAATTGACGGTTTTTCTCTAATTGCCCCGACTAGCCTAATACCGCAATTACAATGTACAACAATGAACATTGAGTGCCTCTTGGTTTACATATGGAATGACTTCTTTAAGATTAATTAATGTTTCAAGCTGATTGAAGGCGCTAATTAACAATAATTGGTACCTACTTTAGTAATTGAATATCCTTACAGATTTATTCAATGGAACCCATATTGAGCAGTATAAAAGTAAGTAAATGCAGAAAATAATAGCGTTTTAGATATGAGTGTTAAAAGTACTATTTTATTTTGTGAGTGAAAAGTTTGCGAAACGAGCGAAGCGAGTGGAGCAATTCCACGAACAAAATAAAAGTTACTTTTAACACAAATATTATACAAAGTTTCTTGTACAACTGTTCTATTTTGATAATAAAATAGAAAAATTAATACATATTTCTATAAACTGTCATTTTGACGTCTCTTGTCAGTTAATTATCTTTTGACGTTTCAACAATCATTACCGCATTTTGAGGTTAAGTGGACGTGTTATGGAACGCCGTATTACCTTAGTTACAAAGAAAACAAATATTGGTTACAGCTCCATTATTGGCTAGTTTAGGAAAAAAACCCCTGGGAAAAAAACCCCGGAAAAAAAAACCGAAAAAACTCCCAGGAAAAAAAACCCCGGAAGAAAAACCCCTGAAAATTGAAAAAAAATATACTAAACCTGCAAATAACCTAGGCGCTTTAATGGCAATCTACGTTTAAGTTTAGCATTTTTTTTACTTCCAAACTTTGTTTAGTGTCATGTTGCCATTTTGTATCAATTGAAAAAAAATATACTAAACCTGCAAATAACCTAGGCGCTTTAGTGGCAATCTACGTTTAAGTTTGGCATTACTTTTATTTCCAAACTTTGTATATTTATATATTTAGTCACAGCCATCTATAGGTAATTATTTTTCGGGGTTTTTTTTCCGGTTTTTTTTTCCTGGGTTTTTTTTTCCGGTGGTTTTTTTCCGAACCCCGTTAATAGTATAGGTATTATTTTATGTGGCGGAGAAGTACAACTTTTCATGGCGCGCCTGAAAAGTTAATAACCTTTCTAATGTAACAAATTCTTATGTTCTTATGCCTTAGGTGCCCTTGGAGCGATGTTATGGTTTAACAAAGGGTTCATGAATTTATAGTAGAGATTCACAAAATGTCTATGGTAGATGGGTTAGATTGGAAACAAAAGTTGTTACACCATCTAAAGTAAAATACTTAAGGATATGTATGGTGTTACAGTTAAATTTATACATTTGTTCATACTGAATATGAATCATGGGACATTTAATATATTAGTACCAAGAGGGTTCTTTTTAAGGTGAGACAAACGTAATTGTTGTAATTATTTTACACAAAATATGGATGAAATTGCTCCCGGTAGTATTTGACCTCTTCTGCAAAACAAACTATATGTATCGAAGTAGTTCTGTTGCAGATTTGCAAAGCAGGGCAAACTCCTTAATCTCCAGGTTCATCTTTTTATAATCTCTTAGGTGTTTACTTTTGGAAACATCTGTGGCATAAATTTCGCGAATTAAGGGTTCTGAACAAAGATATGGTAGTCATTTCACTTTTGTTTAGGTGATTTGAAAATTGGAATGTTTGATTCTGCTTCTGTGCAGGTCTTAAGCGATGACCCAAGAAAATGCCAAACACCATAAAAAGAATGTACTTATGGCAGTTCCGATGTACGAATTGTGCACTAAACTATTACAAAAGTCGAAGCGAATTTCTAGCATTTAACTGAAAGAGCAAGGAAAACATTTGCACAGTGTTATGGAACCTTTTCCCTTTGTAAATTGTAACGCAAGAGGTATTCATGTGTATATTTTCTACAGAAGAGTAAATTATTGATAACCGTCTTGATATAGTTGCGGCTATCTAATCTCATCTCACTATATTGTTTACAACGATGTCATTGACTGACTCCCATAAACTGACTGAACCATAACAGAAATGCCGAGGACTGTGCGTGACGTGTGGCACCAGGACGGACTTGACGTGTTGCTAGTCTATTATAGGCCTCATATAGTAGATTTATAGAAAATATGGCTGGGAAGCGGAATGGAGTCTGGACACAACGGCCACTGACACAACGGCCACACAGAATTTAGTATGCCCATATCGGCCACACTGGACACATCGGCCAAACGTGATGTGTGGACACAACGGCCACCTTGGACGTAACGGCCACAGCTCTAGCTGGACACGATGGCCACCTTGGTCACTACGGCCACATATCAGATACGTAGATTGATACAAAACATAATGCTAAACTTAAACGTAGATTGACACTTAAGCGCTTAGGTTATTTGCAGATTTAGTATTTTTTTTCCTATAAATAGAAAACTCCTATTATTTGTGAAATCTTTATCGCAAACATTACCTTACAATTCTGTGTGGCCGTAGTGTCCAGTGGCCGTTGTGTCCAAGGTGGCCGTTGTGTCCAGCTAGAGCTGTGGCCGTTACGTCCAAGGTGGCCGTTGTGTCCACACATCACGTTTGGCCGATGTGTCCAGTGTGGCCACAGATGTTTCAAAAAGTAAACACCTAGGAGATTATGAAAAGGTGAACCTGGTGATTTGGCTGATTTGGAAATTGGAACGTTTGATTCTGCTGTCCAGTTATATTTTGTATAGATCTACTGCATAATGAAGAAAAACAGTGAAGAGGCTAGCAATACGTCAAGTCCCTCCCGGTGCCACACACCACTCACCGTCTTCAGCGTTTCTTTTATGGTTCAGTCAGTTTGTAAGCGTCAGTCAATGACATCCTTGTGAACGATATAGTGAGATTTTTACAGAAAATTGTGAATTAAGATACAAGTCACGGTTACCGATATAGATTTGTCTGATTCCAGCTGCAAAATTTGTCAGGACGTTCCAAACACAACCGCAACTATATTCAATGGCTCTAAAGGAATGGTTGAGACATGTTCATTGTCCAGTACAACCGAAGAAACAAACGATCATTTTCTTGGAAGTGCTTCTTGAACGAACAACTTTGTGGGATTCAGAGCATCTTGGAAAAGGTACTCTAACAGTAGATTTGTCCTTAGCTTCCGGGTCATGTAATATCCAAGTTTCGTCACCGGTAACGATGCTGTAGACGGATTTCGCAGTTCCCCGGTCGAATTTTTTAAGCGAAATTCATCTGAAACCGATCTTTGTGATTTGTGATGACAGCCAATCGTTGATGCAAAATCTAATGTATACCGATGCTTCTATCTCGCGGTACGTGATATGCTCATCTTCTACCATCAGATTGAGCACAGCATCGACCTTTTTTGGAATCAGAACCGAATTTAGTGACCCTTACGAGATTCATCAGAGACGCACAATAAGGTTCCTTGTGTTCCCTTTAGGATCAGAAAATCGCTTGAAGCAATCGTTACCATTAATCAATATTGTCATACCGTTCTACACTTTTATTACCCACTTACCTACTTTTTATTATTATTACTCATGTTATATTATTATTTCATATTTATTTTGTTTTAGTGCTTAAATAATTGACAAAAAATAAAAGGTTTACATAGAGTAATGTAGAGTTATAAACTTTGTGAACTCATAGAATGTATGAAATTTATTAAACAAATGCAAAAAGCGCAAAAAAGGAGTAGAGAGTAGGAATAATTAAATTTAAATTCTCACTCTTCCTTTTATATACATAATGAATATTCCATAATTTATGTTATTCATTTCTATGCAAAGTATTTTTTTAAATAGTGTAATAAAACTACATATTTTAACCATCTTTCACATGTTACTGTATGTACACAAAAAATACAATAGTTCCTAGAAAAATGGAATCTTATATGAATATGAAGATAATCATAGGTTTTTTTCGCCAGTTCTAAGTGGATCATTTTAGTATAAGTCCATTTTAGTGAAAGAACAATTCTAAAGTTTAATGATGATGTCAAGTTACTCGTTTAATTTTATACAATTGTATGCATAGTTGTGACCCAGAAATTCATTATAACAAGACAAATTCATCAAAATATAATATATTCTTTAGTCTTTTGCAGATATGCATTGTTAATAATGTAAATAAGGATGTACTAAACTATATTTTCTACTCATGCAATGTTCATACTAGTTCCCAAGGTCGTTAATTGACTAGTTCCCACCTTGGGAAGCCTGCGGAGAGGGAAAGCTTTAACGCGACCTTGTTAAAACTTTTGGTTTGCACGCTGTTCTATTTTCCCAATTAGTATAATATTTTTACAAAAATGTTAGTTGTATATTCATAGCACTTATTTTCTTTAAAAAAAGTAACCAAAATGCCCTCATTAATCTCATATGTAAATTAAGCGTGTAACTTGTTACACATTATAAAATTTAATCAGGAGTGTTATTTAGCAAAATAATTTATTGTTAGCGGAATTCTAATTATTATGTTATTAAATTTTTTTCCATAATCGACAGGTGTAATTTATACCTTTTATTATAGGTATTATAGATTTTCATCTATGATTACACGTTTCTTGCAATCATTTATCCTAATTGTGTAATTTCTTGTTTCGTTTGATTTAATACATTAATTGATTGCGTAGAGTGATTTTTTCTATCACCTTTAATAGTATAAACTGAAAACATTTTCCATGCCATGAAATAATGATTTTTAATTTTACCTTTAAATTTTTAAAAAGCAAATGTTTTGCATTTTTTGTACCTACTGTAACATTGGATGGATACATTTTTATTTAAATGAACTGTTCTGCTTTTACATAATCCATTCTTACCTTACGAGGATACCTAGAAAAGAGGTGAGATGCAACCATCGCAGTTATATAACTATAGTCAATAATAAGTGTTTCTTTGTGTGGTTACCTGACAAAGTATAGTAGTTGATGTCTGACACACATTCAGGGTCTCTGCAAAAAGTGTCAAGTCTCTAGAACATTTTTCCGCAGAGTAGTTCAAAACTGCAGAATAGGGTACAGACCTACGGATCCTTTTTTTATAATTTAAAATAGCTGCAATCTCTAAAAAACATCTAGAACACAAGTAGGTAGAACAGCCAGTTTGAACTGCCTAGTAAAGATCGTGGGAAGAACGAAAACTACACAGAAAATCAAAAATTGATGAAGAAGGTTCAAACCCTGTGCAAGGTAGTCGTTTCTCTAAAGCGGTGAAGAACTGAAGCACACGACTCCTTTTCGGATAGGAAATAAAACCACGAAAACTACAAGTCCCGTTCGACGTTTGACAGAATAAAAATCCGTTTAATGGTTTTTGAAATTTCCTCAGTTAGGCACAGAAAAGCTCTGGTAAGGATTGTGCTGATAACCGGATCTATTTATTTAACAGGATCCGCGTATCTGGATCCGAAATTCGATCACACGTGAATTCTGTTGTTGATGTATGGAATGAATTTTGTGATTCTTTGTGATAATTACCTATAAAATTTATTCATCCGAATCTCAAAATGGAGGCATCTGGATCAGTAAATGAAATTTACTGTAATCTAGTAATCTCCACCACGAATTTATTCAAATACGGATACAGCTACAGACTTTAGATCCGGACTCTATGTAAATTAATAGTAATGCAGGTCCGGATTTAACTCACAAATCCGTAGATCCGTGCATCCGGATTTAACCTCCAATTCCGTAGATAGGGATATAACCTTCGGATTTTCGATCCGGATCCACAAAAATCCGATATTCGGATCCATTGGATCCGGATATTTTTGGATCCGATACCCGGATCCATAAAATTTGCGGATCTTCACAGCCCTAGTTCTTATACCTCGCCTCACATGACAAACAAGTAACAAAGGTGAACCAATTTCTTAACGAAGAGCCATAAGAACTGTTGAGGTACCTAATAACATAGATCACTTATTGATATAATTAAACAGAATTTACAATGTTTGCACTTTCAGCGGATAATTATGTTGCACGTGGGACGGGGTAGTAAATTGTTTACATTTCGATTTCGTATTGAAATGATTTACAACTACCTGATCTAAGAAAAGGTTACTTACACACAGACTAGTAAATGTGTATTTTGCTTTACTTTACTGCAAATTGTAGATACTAATGTAGTCGCATAACTAATAACACTCTGCCAAGTGAAATGATCTGATCAAAATAAAACGGCAAATCATTGTCGCTCATTTTAGTAGTAAGTCTTTATTTTCTTTTTTGCAATTCGGATCTAGTTCTTTAACTTTCTTTGCATAAATACACGCGTTCTTAATTTGGAGGTTCGGTAACGATTTTAATCGACAATATATAAATTTAGGGCTAGCAAAAAAGGCCTTAGTCTAGTAAAATTAGGCTATCAACAGCGATACTGCGATTCATTGTTTCAGTTATCATTAAATTACATATTGAACTTACGAACGGAAGCTTATAATGTATAAGAAGTGGTCTTTGATAAACAAAATTTGCAATGAAATTTATTATGTACCAACCATATCCGAATAAGAACAAACATAATCCATAACGTTATGGCTTGTTTATTGTTGGTTATAAACTTGTTTAATTACAATTACTACACCTTCTAGTGGAAAAAAAAATTTAACGATGCTTACATTGTTTATGTGATAAATAGCGGTAATAAAGTTTTTCTCATTAATAATAATAAGAAGCTTTGTTCTGGTAGATTTAAGCACAGCTCACTGTCGTTAATATAAATAAATGAATGAATAAATAAATAACTAAAATACTAATATGTTAGTAAACATAATTAGTATCAGTTGGCATTTGTCCAGAGTACACTAAAGTTGGATCAGGATTATTTAAACTTCGATGCCATCCGCCATGACTGTGACCGTATCCACCAGAATCTGAGCTGGTCGCGTACACAATATGCTCATTACCACCACCGCCACCTCCACCACCGCCCTTTTTTAGGGCACCCAGAAGCGACATCATTAGCGCCATTTTCGCGATTAATAACGCTGCACCCGCCAAAAATGCAATTTTACCCATAAACATTTGACCCATCATTCCAGCCATTGCTAATCCACCCATCATTAGCATATGTCCAGTTTTATCCTTTTTCTTTCTGCCTACAAATAGAGCTTTATTAACGTAATATGCTGGATTTACGGTACCTTCGATGACATTGGCCAAACTAAATTTGACGGTTCTCGATTCGAAAAGGTCTTCCACTTGGTGATATAAAATGTCATTGAGTTTCGCACTTCTCGCACTAATATCTTCAGGTAGATCCTTTCCAGAAATGTTGCATCTGTAGTTAGGATCCTTCTCGATGTCAATCATGTCAAAGATTCGCATGGGCTGTTCACTCATAATCGTTTTATTTAAAATATCAACAGCTTCTTCTTTTAAACATACAATAACGTGCGGTTTTAACAAACACTCGCGTATCCGTTTAAAAGGTATGGTCTCTTGCGCACTTCCTAATAGTATTGCAACTGATAAAAATATCAATGCACACTGCAGCATCCTTGCAGTATTCATAGCACAATCTTTTCGCGTAATATTCTCTAAAGCTCGAATTATATCAGTGTAATGGTTTTATATAAAAGTACGTGCACTACCAAGCGTGGATATTCACCGGTCGAGATAAATACTTAGACACGACGTCACACAAGATGCGTTACGTTTAGGTATTTAAGTAATTTTCTGACGCTCTTCAGCAAAAATATTCTATGGAGTATGATTTTATGTACCTATTTAATCCTGCATCGGAATTTAAATATTAGAAACACACACTGACCTGCTGCTCTAAATTCACGCCACCCTCGAACTTAAAATGTCTTCAGTTTTGTATGTTCTACACATAAATATGTCCATATTTACCCTTCCACATCATCAAATGTGTACAATTTTAAACGAAATAGAGCGTAATTGTTTTGTATGGTCTCGATGACTTTTTTCGACAATCGCCATATTGGAAACGGACTGTTGAATATTCGTGATAAAAAGTAAAATTGAATTCGAAAATAATTATAATTTAGTCTAACTACTGTTTTTTTTTGTTACCAATATTTTAATAACATGCGCTAATAGTGCATGGATTCCTCAATTGACACCTAAAGTCATAACTAGAACGTGAAATATTTTCAGCTCGTGCCACCGCACCGTACCGATAAAATTAATAAACGGAAAAAAAATCTACAACCTATCATTTGCATCAGACCTATAGTTGCATAAACTCCTTTTTCCGTTATCAATATTAAAGTACTGTAATGAAGACGTGAATAATTATGCAAAATTTGTAACATAGTTGCATCCAATACGATGCACATGCACGCATCAGAGAATGCGTTATATGCCGTTTATAATTGCAGGAATGTTGACAACAAAGAATAAACCTTGTCGAATATGTGAGTAATAGACGAATATGGAATAGTCTTCTGTCCCACTGAACTAGTTTGATGAAAATGGAATTTTTCTGAGTGTGTGTGTCTAGTAAAGTTTTATGAAATAATTAAAGAGGAATAAACAGCAAAGGTGAACAATAAAGAATGAGAAATAGTAAAAGTGACTTTTTCAAACTTAATCGAATGAAGGATAATCGGAAATAATAATAATAATTCTTTATTTCCGCAGCATTACAAAGTACATTGTACACAGTGGTCAATCCAGCTTTTACCTACAGAATACGTACCCCCTTAAGTAAAACCTGTCTCGGAGGTTACCATCTGTAATTATTGTATTGAAAGCAAGTTTTTTTTTTATAAAAACATAATTACAATTTTAATATGAACGCAGCGGAGGAGAGGGCCAAAAATAAAGAAAAAAACAGCAGTACATAAGAGAAAAAAATTAACTCAACATATCCACATCCACACTTAGTGTCAATGTACCAAATGTACTAAAAATACCTATGCCAAGTCGGCTACTATAGGAGATGCCATGCAGCGAACCAAAGTATATTTCAGGTTCACAGTCATAAGAAGCCACCGATGGATCAGCAATTTCCTTTCTATGCATGATTTGCAGTCTATTATATTATGAGGCAGAAAATTATAAACCTTTGTCGCCATGTAGAGATTTGACGTCTTAAACTTTTCAATTCTGGGTTTAAGCAAAATTAGTAGATTTCACTACCCTCGGCTCCATCCCCATTCAGAAGATCACTAAGTATTTTATTAAAAAATAGACAACTAAAATCTCTGAACAGTGACAGAGTATGAGTCATCTTTGGTTTCTTTGCCATTAAACTAATCACATAATGTTTCTGTGCGACCTGCAGAGGTTTTATAACACTGGGGTAAGCTCCACCCCACGAGGAAATTCCGTATTGTGACCTTGACTGAATTAAGGCGAAATATAACATTCTCAGAACATTAGGTGGGCACATATTCTTAACAAAATGGAATTTTCTAACGGAGCTCTTAATTTCTTTTTTAATTTTTTCCACGTGTTTTCTCTATGAAAGTTTCATGTCCACCACGACCCTAAGATATTTTACCCCATCAACCTGCTTGACATACTCACACGCACAGTTATCCGACCATGAGCTCGTGATACCGTGACTCCAGCTTGCCCGACACTTTGGAATTTTTAGAAAGATTAAAAACTATAATATAATTTGTCTTGGCAACATTTAATGAAATTTTATTTTCATTTAGCCACCATCTCACATGAGCAAGGTCCAATTCCATATTACGTGCAGTATCGTCAGTAAATGACGTGACCCTCTAATTTTACCGAACAGAGATCATTAATGTAGGTTAAAAAAAGGTATGTCCAAGAACAGACCCTTGCGGGACACCATGGCGAATAGCACCTTCCTTACTCACTTTGCTATTGATTCTAACCTGTTGCGTCTCTCATATTGGGGTAGTACCAAAAGCCGTCATTGGCTGTTCCTCTTATGTCCATTGCATGCATTTTGGATAAAAATGATCACGATGTAACTAAATAACACAAACTTATATCTTTCGTCTTTTGTATAGTTTGTAGAAAGGTCATCTTTGTTTGTTCAAGCGAACGAAATAATTAATTGATGTTTGGGAGTGTAACAATTAAAACGGAGTAAGTGAGATTTTAATGCTGCAACATTGATATTAACTACAGCCCTACAAGAGGAGAATGAAAATAATTGAAAAGGAAGTGAACAAACCGCAGGTTTTTCAGTATGAAAGGCTCCTACGTCTTGTAGAAATAAAATCAGGGAGTGTCTTTCGATATTACTAGGTAGAAGAAGATAAAAAAATCACACGGGTACGTAAGTTTAGTTAGTACAGAAAGGTAAGAAGAAGAAGAAGAAAAATCCCGTACCATTTCAGTTGTTTATTTTTATTTTATCACAATACAATTTCTCTTATCTCAGTGCCAAAATTTAATAGTATCCATTATCACAATGGGATTCTGGATGGATTTCGATGGGAGGGTGGGAAAGTCCACACGCACATAGGCCACCTATTCGGGCCCTTTGTGTGCTACCTCCCTGATTAGAGGCGCTCGACCCCGCAACGTCATTCAAGCCATCTGACATATGCGATAAATCTGAGGATGCTGGACGGGGAAGCGGCTCTAATCTTAGCCATGTCCGGCCAGGATTCTCCCAACATGGATCGTCTCAGTTCGACAAGTACGGGACATTCACACAGTATGTGTTGCGTCGTCACGTCGACTGTGTAGCATCCTCTACAGGAAGGTGACTCTACCAAGCCCATGCGGTACCTGTGCTTGTCAAGTTTATAGTGCCCAGAAAGTATACCTACAAGTAGCAGCAGGTTTCCTCTGGATAGCCCTGTACAGAAGCGCATCAGGCCACAAGATGGTTCTCTGAAGGCCTCTATCATGTGGCGGCAGTCTAACATCAAGTTCCACCTAGCCCTGTACTGGGCTTGGGTGTCTTGGGTTAATAAATAAACTGTTAATAAAACGGTAGTTTTGAGGCCAGTCGGGTTAATTTATCGGCTTTCTCATTGCCTATTATTCCAACATGCCCTTTAACCCATACAAGCTCGAGCATATTGCTGTTTGTTACTTGCTCTAGTACCTAGTGACACTCGGAAACCAGCCCAGAGGTGAATTTGTATTGATTTACTGCCTGCAGAGCGGCTCTGCTGTCACTGGAGATTGTGATGGTTTTAATTTTTATGCTGTGCATATGAATTGTTTTTGCACTTATTTGCATTATGCATGCTAGTTCTGCCTGAAAGACAGTCGAAATTTTGCCTAGTGATTGGCTGATATGGAAGTTCAGTTCTTGGTAGTAAACACCTGTACTTGTTCCTTCCATTGTTTTAGATCCATCCGTCTGGTTCGGATGCCACTTCTACATCAAAGAAGATGTGGTGGTTTTTCCCTAGTATAAATCGAGGGATGAGTGAGTTAGATCCTCTTTCTAGTATAAGTAGTCGCTTGACTACCTCGCCTAGTATTCGAGAGTGCCTTTTCTTTTGAACAACCCTTTATTTCTCAGAAGCAAGGCTGCCAGTATGGCCTGCTATCTCACGTGGAGATCCAGTGGAAGCAGATCCAGAATGGCTTCCATGACGGCTGTCGGGGTTATTCGTATTGCGCCCGTACACACACGGCACGCTAGTCTTTGCACATGGCTGAAAAGGGCTTTGGTTGTGGATAGTCTGGTCCTAGACCACGAGACAATTGCTCCATAACAGAACATGGGTCTTATCACGGCGGTGTACAGTCACAGGATAGATAGCCTTTGGAGATGGATCCCAAAGTCTTTCAATTGCGGGGCGACATTGCCAGAACCCCCTGTTTGCTTTCTTCGCTTTAAGCTGGATGTGCTTGCTCCAGTTCAGTTTATTGTCAAATGTAATACCTAGATACTTCACTGATTCTGGAAACTGGAGGTGTTTTTGGAAGAGTAGAGGACCTCGAAGGCCCTCTATCTTCCTTTTCCTTGTGAAGAGAACTACCTCCGTTTTTGTCGGGTTTATTGACCCTTATTGGTTTCTTACAGCATTCTTCGGTCACTCTGAGAGCTGATTGCCTCAGACTGCACAATGATAATTTTAAATAATTTTTCTATGTTGATGGTTATTTAAAATAATTCATTTTATTTTGTTGATAATATTAAGTTCATTCCTTAAATAAATTTCATGGCGCAAGGCAGCCATTTGATATTATCTTCAGATAGCTGATTGTCCCTCTTTATTACATAAATTTCGGTTATTTTTATCTCACTGATTAAGTTCGAGAATCTGCCCATTTATGATTTTTTATGGCGCAAGAATTCAAATTATTTTGTTAATAATTTTATTCGATGACTATAAAACACATAGAATTATTTGATATTATGAAAGGGGAATTAATTTTATTAACAAGATAATAAAAATTAATTATTTTTATCTGCTAGATCATAAAAAGAATGTATTTTAATTATATTGTTAATAAATATAATTAGCCTTCATATCATATCTAGATGGTCAAGATAATTTAAATTCTTACTTCAGTTTAAATTACTCTACATAATAATTATATTAAAATATATAAGTTTGAACAATAGTAGATGATATTATTAGGAGCAAAAATAAGGCTTTATGTGCTAAGATTTGCAGCAACCAAAACACATAAAGCCACTTTTGCTCCGAATGATAATAATTAGTATAACACTCACTTAAGTACTATTTTTTGTTGAAATGGTGCTTAGAGGAAAAAGTAAAATTCGAAAATGTTTCTTGCTTATTTTTTTAAAGAAGCATGGAAACCAAAGAAAACAATTATTGTTTTAACCAAAAAATAAGTTCCTATTTGATGTTCAAGATAAAATGTATCTGGGAACAAAATATCATACTACATTAGCTGAGTAACGCAGTAAAAGAGGGCGCAACATATTTAACTGTATCCAACTCGTGCCATTCTTTAAGAAGACGGTGCTTGTAGACAAAGGAGGAGATCTTACCACATTAAAACGCATTCTAGTGCCGTCGTTTAGGGTTATATTGAGCGACTATTGACAACCACAAACTGAGATAAATCTAATTATAAAACTGAAAATGTCCGTTTCTTTATCCGAATTATGCCTAAAATGATCACATCTTCAGTATTAAATTTACAGGACTTGTTCGATCTTATTTAGAAGTGACCTACGCCCATGCCTGTCGGTTCTCGAAACCGGGTTTAAAGTACGCATGCACGGATTTCCTTTAAAGACAAAAAATATTGTTTTTCTGTGTGGCATCTTGGCTCGTTTTCTGTAAACATATTATATGGCAAGAAAAGCTAATGTTTTATCTATGGAGTATAATATACATAATTATGATCTATGATGAAAACACATAAGTTTGAAAAAATATATTTAAAAAAAATAATCAAGCAATGCCCTACTTGAGAAGGTTTTATGGAGGTTTCCGCGAAAATTAGGTTTCATGCACGTTTAGAAAGAAGAAATCGTTTGGTAAACATTTACTTCATGTTTACTAAACGTAAGCTTCACCGTATTTCTCAAGCACCCACTCTGTAATGTCCGCGATTGCCGCTCGGAAGATGCCTTCATCCCTTCGAAAATTTCGCTTGTCTAACAGTCGCTCTTCCCAACGCAATTAATGACCTCATTAAGGTGTAATCTCGAGTAGATCCGAACGTCCGTCGTATGGACCTGTGCGCTACCCTCGACTTCATTCACCAACATCACCGTTGAGCACATGAGAAATGTGATGGGTAGCGAGTCCCGCTTGACTTAATTGGTTCTCGCCAACCCCTACCCCTACCTCAGAGTATGGAACAAAAAATATCAAGAGAGATATTGCGAAGGATTGTCAGATTTGTAATTACCTCAGTAAACTGCTGGTAGCTTCCTTCAGTGTGAACTGGATAAAAACCAATTTTGCGACAATCCTGGTCATCTTAAGAAAATAATCAGCTTCCGTAGGAGTTAGAGACACATTTTCAGCTCGAGATTGCCAATACCATAGTTATATCGACACGCCAAAAAAACTGGTACACATACCTCATCGTAAATCATGGCGTAACCACAGACTGTAGAGCTACCACTAACTCTTGCGTGTTCTGATATTGTAAGTGTTGCGCCACTACTCGTTTAATGCATGGACATCCTTATAGCATTCGAATTCCAGTTCACACTCCTGAACAGTTAACCTTTATTTACCAACCATATTAGAAGGTAGGTCAAGTGGTTATACCCTCAATCACCCCACGGCTTGTACTTACTTTACTATTTACCTTATGACATAACGCCTACAAATTTTGTAGGTTTGGTAAACGATTGTACAACGTTTACGTTACGCTGCTGCACAGACCGGAACTCATTCGGTAAGCTGCTCAAACGTTTCCCTTAGGACATGGTATTTACCTACCACTTCTTCTCGCCTCTTTCTACTTACACATAGTCAATCTGATTTATTGTTTTCCTTCTGGGAGCTCACGTCCTTTTACATACTTAATTATGTAATCCTTATCTTCCTTTTCTATCATGAAAACTCCATTACTTGTTCTTTTACTGTTTAACCTGTTATTTGCTCTAACTTTCAGTTGCGCCTACACCATATAACGTGAGTTATTGTATTATCGACAATCAGAGTTTGCTGCCTTCTACCTTTCTTTTTTCTTAAATTTTCTTTAAAACTAAACTACTGTTCCTCAGGTGACTGAATCAAAATTACGTAAGTGATAGGCGTGACTACAAAAATAGTCGCTTGTCCAATGGTCTTCAAAAGTTATATTTGCCGAAGCTTCAACTGCCACAGGAACACTGCTCAATTGATACCAACTAAAGTGAGCTTCTGGTAACCTCAAGCGAGCGTATCTTTATTTTTTCGCATACGATACGAATTATTGCATGAATTTAGGTTCTAATAAGTACAAACATAGCGGTTATTATTATTGAATCAACCGTTTCTTCAAAATTTGGTTCGTCGCGTCGGTACAAATAATTTTCTTAAATATCACTCAAGCTCCACCGTCATAATTTTTGTAAAAAGCAATTTCTGTGTATTACCTATAAAATAAGGTTATAAAGTTTGATTTTTGAGAAGGCGCGTGTACGTCATAGGCATTTTTCTTTGTTACTATTGTTATTATATTGTTGACAACAATTGTAACTATGTAAAATGTCTATGACGTACACGCACCTTCTCGAAAATCAAACTTTAGTAGCAAAGTCGAATATTGTAACTTCCCCTGGGATTTAAAAATATAAATCAAGAATGGTATCATCATGCCATTTAAAATAACGGTGTCGATAGTTATTTTCTGCATAACCGGATTTCACATGTTGATGGTCTAAATTCACCTTCATTTTATTAAAATAGATACATTCAATGTAAATTGCCATTTAATAGATAAACCTTTAAATTATGTCATTTAAAAATAGTTGGAAAGGAAACACTACAGACACGGTTAAGTAATAAAATTTTGTATTGATTTATTCAATAAGGTTTGTTGCTAATGAATCATTTTTGTAACCTAAACAGCTGTAAATCACTAAGTATACTTACAGCTAGCTAATGTTTTATTTGAGAAACTCTAAGTCTTAGCTACCTACTATCGGAGTAAAAATGCAAGGCCTCTGACTTTAAGTGGTCATAACTCATAACGAAAAAACTGGGGGGTGAAATTTCTTCATTTTTGGGCAGTACATTAGTCATTTTCATTTATATATGTTTAACATGTGTAAAAATCAAATTGGTAGAATTAGTTGTTTAACTTGTAAGTGCGTTAAACGAGTAAACACGTATTTTGAAGCGCTCCCAAAGGATATCAATTTTGTAGGTGTTAATTGTTACGGTGTGGGGACAGAGTGGTATCGGTTGATGCAGGAAAAAATCTAGAGTGTAGAAAAGTGAGGTGACAAAAGGACGAAAGGAGAATAAAGGAGTAATTAGCGCAAAGTAAGTACCTAACGTAGCGCGGTATCTGAGTGCGCGGATAAGATAAACAGTTTAAGTTAAAGGTCGTAGTTTTGGGAATTTTTAACTTTGTTATATGAACTAAAATTTCTATTTTATTTTCTAACGCGAAGAGTGATAAAGCGATTAGTAAATTCCCGACGGGATAGAATTTTGGGGAGAAGTAATTAAGGAGTAGATTTGTACGTAATAAGTGAGCAAGGAGTAAAGGGGGCGGATGAGCGAAAGAAGGGGAAGGGCAAGTAGTTGGGGAAACTTGGACGAGTTTTTGAAGAGAAAAAGAGAAGGTGAAAAGTCAGAAAAGACGGAGGAGTGTAAGGAGGAGGGGTTCAGGAGAAGCAAGGTGACTAGGAGGTCGCCACAAAGGGGTGAAAGAGGAAGTGGAGCGGAAATAGAGAAAGGAGACGAGGAGATGGAAAAGGTGATAAGCATGTTGGAAAGCATGAAAATGGAGATAAAGACGGAATTGGGGGAAATCAGGAAAGAAATGAAGGAAAACAACGAGGAAAGTAAAAAGTTGAGAGAGGAAGTTAAACAAATGAAAGAAGAATATGGCATAAAAGAGAAAAAATGGAGTGAAGAGAGGTTAGAGTTGAAGGGGGAGATAGTACAAATAAAGAGGGAAATGGAAAGAAATGAAAGAGGCCGAAGGAAAAATAATATAGTCGTGAGGGGCAGTACAATGAAGGAACCAGAGAAGGAACTGGAAGGATTCATACAGGACAAAGTGGGGGTGAGAGTAAGTGTTAAAGAAGCATGGGCGATAAACAAAGGGACAGAAAAGGAGCTAGTAGTGGCGAAGCTAGGTAGTTGGGGAGAAAAGAGGGAAGTTATGAAGAAAAAGGGAAACTTGAAGAACTCAAACGTGTATATTGAGGACGATCTAACAAAAGAAGAGAGGAATGTGCAAGGTGAATTAAGAAAGATTGCAAAGGTGGAAAGGGAAAGAGGGAGCAGAGTGAAGGTGGGGTACAGAAAGATTTGGATAGACGAAAGCAGGTACGACTGGGATGAGGATAGAGGAAGGCTAAAGTGGGGCCAGGAAGAAGGAAAATTAAGTGACGCAAAAAACTAAAGGGGGGGGGGGGAGGGGGTGCTAGTGAAGGGAGGAGGGGGGGAGGGGAACACTTAAGGATGGTATTTTGGAATGTGGCGGGAATCAAAAACAAAAGTGGGGGTTTCTGGACCTATTTACAAAGTTTTGACGTGGTGGGCCTGGTAGAGACATGGATGGAGGAAAAAGACTGGGAGACATGGGAAAGTAAACTACCGGGGGGTTTTACGTGGAGGGCGCAATTTGCCACAAAAGACAGCAAGAGGGGTAGGGCTAGTGGGGGATTGTTAACGGGAATAAGGGACGAACTGGTTGGGGACAAAAGTGGGATAAATATGCAAAGGCAGGGGGTGATGGTGAACCATATAAGGATGAGGGAGGAGAAGAGTTATGTAATGGTGACGGTGTACTCCAAAGGCATGAAGTACATGAGGAGCCTCCTAGAGGAAGTGGTTAAAGAAGAGTTGGGAGTGGGAGTCATAGTGGGAGGCGATTTTAATGCCAGAACCGGAGAGAAGGGAGGTATGCTGATAGAGGGGGTGGAAACGAGAAGGAAGAGTAGGGATAAAGTGATAAATGGCGAGGGGAAGGAGTTATTGGAGATGTGTGAAGGCAGGGGGTGGGATATTTTGAACGGGAACGTGGAAGAGGGAGACAGGGGAGAGTTTACTTACATGGGAGGTAGGGGGGAATCGGTAATAGACTATGTGCTAGTGAACGAACAAAGTGGCGGTGAAATTGTAAAGTTCAGAGTGGGGGAGGAAGTGGAGTCTGATCACTTCCCTCTGGAGGTAACACTAAGGGGAGAATGGCGGGAGATTGAAGGGGAAGAAAATAAATGGAAGGAATACGGGGTATGGAATGAGGAGAGTATTAAAAAATACGAGGAAAATTTGGAGAAAATCGAATGGAGAGAGGAGAGGGTGGAGGAAGGGATGAAGGAGATGCTAAGGAAAATGAATCAGGCGATGGTGAAGGGAAGATACAAGGTCGGGAGACGCAAAGAAGGAAAGGACAAAAAATGGTGGAACAAAAACTGCCGAGAGGCAAAGAGGGAGATGAGGAGAAGCGTCAGGAAGTGGAGAAGGGGCATAGTGGAGCTAGGGGAATACAAGGAGCTGAAGAAGAAGTACCGAAACGAATGTGAGAAGGGGAGGAAAGAGTATAAAGAGAAGCTGGAAACCCAAATAAAGGAACTAAGGAATGAAGGAGAGATATGGAAATTCCTAAACAAAGAGGGGAAGGGAAGAAGGGGAAGAACATGCGAGATAGATATAGGGAGATGGGAAGAGCACTGTATGGAAGCGTTAGGGGGCAGAAGGGTGCCGGATGGGATTCAGAGCGGGAAGAGGGTAGAGAGGAAGGTGAAGGGGTATGAGGTCACGGTGGAGGAGTTGGAAAACGTGTTGAGTAGACTAAAGAACGGGAAATCTGGAGGGACGGACGGTACAACTGGGGAAAACTGGAAATACATGGGGAGTAAAGCGAAGAGATTTTGTAGGAGGTTAATAAACCAAGTGTGGGAAGGAGGGGGAATACCGGAGCGGTGGGGAGAAGTGGTTGTCTGCCCGATCTATAAAGGGGGAGATAAAAAGGAGGTCAAGAACTACAGGGGTATAAGTATTACTAATACGGGTTACAAAATATACGCGATGATCCTGCAGGGACGACTGGAGAAGGAAATGGAGGAAAAAAACATAATTGGTGATTGGCAAGCAGGCTTTAGAAGGGGAAGGAGGGCGATCGACAATGTATATATCATCAGACAAACAGTGAATAAAGAATTAGAGAGGAAGAGGGGAAAGGTATATGCGCTCTTTCTGGATATCAAAAAGGCCTTTGATAGGGTGTGCAGGAAAAAGCTGTGGGGGATAATGAGGGAAGGGGGGATAAGTGAGGGGATAGTGGAAAGAACTGAAGAACTGTACAAAGAGACGAAGTATAAAGGTGCGGTGGGGGAAAAGTGCGGGGTCAGTTTTGTGACGGAAAAAGGACTAAGACAAGGGTGCCCCCTCAGCCCGGGGCTCTTTTCGATTTATATGGAAGGTTTGGAGGAAAAATTGAAAAAGGCGCAATACGGGGGAGTGGTGATAGGGAGAGCAAAGGTGTGGGCCTTGGCATATGCCGACGATATTGTTGTGATAGCGAAGACAGAGAGGGAGATGAAAGGGATGATGAGGGTGGTGAAGGATTTCTTGGAAGGAAGAGAGTTAGAGATCAGTGTGGAGAAAACAAAGATGTTGGTGTTCCAGAAAGGTAGGGGAAGAAGAAAGAGAGAGGTGTGGAGGTGGGGGGAAGAAGTGATAGAGGAAGTGGGGGAGGTAAAGTACTTGGGCTACCATCTAAGGTACGATAACAAAGAAGCGGAGCACGTAAAAGAGCTAGCAAAGAAGGGGAGTAAAGTGCTAGGACAGATATGGGGAATAGGGGAGAGATTTTTTGGAAACGATATTGAAAGGAGGAGGTGGCTCTTCGACAAGCTGGGGAAGAGCGTAATGATGTATGGGGCCGAAGTATGGGGGTGGAGCGAATGGGAAGTGTTGGAGAGGGTGCAGGCGAGATATTGGAGATGGACATTAGGTCTAGAGAGAGAGACGCCGGGATACATGGTGATGGAAGAGATAAATGGGGAAAAGCTGAGGATACAGACGGGAAAAATGGCGATGAGGTACGAGGAAGGTCTGGAGAGAGGAAGGGGAGGAGAGTTGTTGCAACAATGTTGGAGAGAACTTAAGAAAGGAAGAATAAAGCACGGACAGGCGAGCAGAAGAAAATATTATGAGAGAGGAGGATATGCGATGGCTGAGGTGACGAGGAGCAGGGAAAGTGGGTGGGGAGACAACATAAGAGAAGATATAATAAGAAGGGATGGGGAAGTACAGATGCAGGAAAGAAGAGAAAAGATCAGAGAAGGAAGATATAACGAGAGATACAAAGACATTGTGGGGGAGGGTATGCCGAGGTACTTGACGGGTGGGCTAAGTACAAAAAAGAAAAGACTGATAGCAAGGTTTAGGTGTGGAAATGAGGAGAGAGATAATAGATATTGGGAGGAGGATGATAGTAGAAGATGTAGACTGTGTAGTGTGGGGCGGGAAAATTTGGATCACATGTTAGGGGAGTGTGACGAGCTGAGAGCGGAGACTAGGAGCTGGAAGAGGGTATTAGGAGAGGGTGGAGAAGGGTTAGGCTGGATGGAAGAGGTCATAGAAAGAAGAAGATTTATAAGGGAGTGTTATGGAAGGGATGAAGGTTAATGGGAGGTCTTAGGGTTAGGAAGGTTCTGTTTACTTTATTTTAAGTAGAATGTTTATTTCGTTTATTGGTTGATTAGTTAAGAGGTAGATTTCAATTTTTTGTAAAATTATATAATTTAGACAATAAAAAAGCAATACATAGTTGTTTAACTTTTATTTGAATTAACAACAATAAAAACGCTGTATTTAGTATTTTCCTGGCTGACAGTCGTTTTTAACTTATCATAAAATTGTTATTGTTTCATAAATTGTTACCAAATTTACAAATGTTGTAGCACACATACTTCTGAAAAGTCGACAGCCAATAAATATTGATTATTCATATAATTAAGTGGTTTTATAAGCCCTAACCGAAAATGTGCTATTTTGCAATATACGGTAACTGAAGAAAAAATTCTTGGTTTAAATGCTAAATTTGTATTACTCAAATCGAGCTGCATTATTGCTTTATTGAAAACAAAATTTGTTTTCTTGTAATTCGAAGTAAATGTTATAATTATCGCGAAAGAAAGACGCACATATTCCCGCGAGAGGTAATCTACCACATCGTAAATCGTGAGCGGCAAGCCACAACAATGTGATTATTCTTTAGCATTGTATAAAACCATGCGCTTCATAGCAATAGTGTACGGCACCATCTTCCACCCCGTACCGCACCTCACCGCGCGAACGCAAGCATCCATCCTTTTTTCCAAATTTCTTTTAAATAATACATGTATACATGGCATTATTTTTGTGAATCGTGATAGACCTCAATATCATTGCTTTAACCTTGTTATGTTACTGTCAATATTATTAATATCGAACGTTCAGGTACTGAGTTACACAAGATGTCGTTTTTTTCATTATAGTTTTAAGACTAATAAACCAATTGGCCTCAAAAGCATCTCACACCGACAAAAAAGTATACACTTGTCAAATATATAAGTATCTACCACTCAGTTTCAATAATATAGCCGTAATTAATTTTTAAAGTCGAGCGCTTGTTCGATTTGAGTCATAATTAGCGCTTTTTCGCACATAAATTAATACAGTGCAAAAATCTAAAACTGTACACCTTTATGTAGTGATCTTTTAAGTGCACTTTATTTCATTAAATTATATGATTGCTAATTACTGAGATACAAGCTTCTAAAGTCAGAGGCCTTGCATTTTTACTCCGATAGTAGTAAGATGGTGAAGTCGTCATCCACTCTACTTTGCCCACATAGCTAGGTTTTGCCATAACCGTCGCCCAAAATCAATACCCAGAAAGAGTTCGACCGATTTCCGTCCCATGTTCAGCCTTACCGATTACTCCAAGTTAAGGTACCTATGCGAAGTTGGAATCGTATTATGGCAACGGTCTTTAAGACTACTCGCGCAAGACTATTGTTCAATTCCTCATCATGATCATGTCGTCAAAATGTGAATTAAACGTAGCCAGTAAGGAATGATCCCCATCACTTGGTTCAGGAGAAGTCGTGAAAAACTTGATCGACCTGCGTCTTTACCTTCCTAGTGCGTAAAATTAGGAACAAAGGAAGATCATAAATGTCTACACTTCATTGGTGTCTCCAAGAAGCTTCCACGCAGCCACCTCAACAAGGTGAATGAATTTGTTTCTACTAAAATGGAATTATCGAAACCATCAACATCGATGTGCCAAGGTTAAACCTACTAGTTTGACCTACATAGTCATCATCGCGATATTAAATTATTATTACAAATTAAAAATTATACAAATAGTAGCCTGCAACCTTGAAATAGAAAGTGAAGGGTTTTAAAAATTATAATATAATAGGGATATTCTCACGATATAAATACTAAAGATAGGATGTTGCGCATGGTGGGCGGTCCGCAAATATGACGCGTGACGTCACTTGTAGAGTGAATTACATTTGAGGAATACTCATTTGATGTGTTTTCCGTCTGTACCGAGTTTATTTTTCGAGATACAAAAAATTTCATAAGATCAAATATGCTCCTTATGATGTCTTTTATATGTTAAAAATAATAGGGTAGCTCAATCTCTCTCAGTTAACCTGAAAAATACTTGTATTAAGTAGCATAATTACATCTGATGGTGTTTGCGCCGCGACGGCACAAAAACGGTGCTAGATAGAGGAAAATTGCATATGAACAAATTTGTAGAGCACAAAATTTGCTAAAGAAAAGTCCGAGAGAGGGTGTAATTATCTCCATTAGTTTGGGAAAAAGCGGCGTGGACAGTTGCGCGAATAAGGGTTGCATCATTTTGGACGCCTGTAACTCTTAAACTATCGAAGGTCGTGACACCCTACCGCGGACTTTTCTTTAGTAAATTTTGTGCTCTACAAATTTGTTCATATGCAATTTTCCTCTATCTAGCACCGTTTTTGTGCCGTCGCGGCGCAAACACCATCAGATGTAATTATGCTACTTAATACAAGTATTTTTCAGGTTAACTGAGAGAGATTGAGCTACCCTATTATTTTTAACATATAAAAGACATCATAAGGAGCATATTTGATTTTATGAAATTTTTTGTATCTCGAAAAATAAACTCGGTACAGACGAAAAACACATCAAATGAGTATTCCTCAAATGTAATTCACTCTACAAGTGACGTCGTGCGCACGGTCTGACGAAATCTGAACGTCGGAGCATCCGGCCCTGGGATATTCTTATTATCGATCTAACAACGATCAGAAAAACACTTGTGATAATGAATGTAGTGCCTCTTTCCCTGAAGAAAGGTGCTGTAAACGTGTACGGTAGGATCATGAACATAATGTTAGAATTAATAAATAGCACACAGAAAAAGATGTTTATAAGGGCAATAGTCCCAATCGGTGGGACTTCCGCTCTCCCTTTAACTCGTGCCAAAGAAGAATGCAGAGAACGAGTGCGAGATATAACAAAACCAATATCAGAAGGAGTAGGAAGACAGGACTTCGGTCATCCATAAATGAATGCACAAACAGCATGAGGAGGTACTATACTATCCCTACTAATTTCCAATGGTATATGACGAATGTGGAAGTAAAGATGTGCAACGTTTTAAGAAAAGGAACTCGAATACGTGTGTAGATTGATAGAGTGGAAATGAAGCAAGAAAGGACATGTGATGAGTAGATCATAAAAGAGTAGAATGAACAGGATAGTGCCTTCGTTGTTCTTTTTCTTGCCATTTTAGGTGGGCCACTAGACCGGCAGGAAGTTTAAGCGCAACCGACGTCATCATAAATACACTACTTAAAAGATTTATGGTCTTCGTCTGTTGCCACTCGCCCTCTTACATAAAGGCGCGTCTATATAACTCTTGAATTACACGTGTCAATTGCAAAGATTGACGTTGTCAATTGTATATGCTCTTGTTTTAGGCATAACATGGAATTAATACTTCAGATTCGAAAAAAAAAAAGCCTACTAAAGGGTTACACTTAAGGATAACATTGTTTCCCTCGGTATATGCTTACATTGGGTTCTTCTCGAATTGTTATTCTACTAGATTCACATATCTCACTTACTCTGCTTGTATTGGAAAAGGGGAATAGGCATAAGTCGAGACTGTACACACCCTTCAGTAGAAGAAACGCGGATACAGCACAGGTTTATATACATCTAATTGATGATGATGAACTGTTGCTGTTTGCTACTGTTGTGTAGCTTGAAAGAATTTCTTGCTCTTAGTGTGGACACATCTGACTAAAAATGTCATTTGGTTAGAGCGTTGAGTGATAAATCCACTCAACGGTTAGAGCTAATAACCCGAAAAGATTCTATTATAATGGTTGTATCCTTCTCTAAACTAAACTAAAGAAAAGGATCATAGAAATTGTTCTGTGTCATGATTTCAAAATTGGTAAATTCTAGACTGCGGCCTGGGGAGCGAAACTGTTTTTGCAAAAGTCAATTAAGCACATGTTTTTAAGCAATAACTGATAGTAGCCACAAATCCTCTTTCTTCCATTTTTAGCCGTTAGCTAAGTTAGGACAATGCAGTCGACGGTAGGCACATATGAAAGAGCCGCTTTGGATACGTAATGGAAGGATAGGTGTATATGGATCATAACGTCATTTTTACTTATAAAATTGTGTGATACGGCCGGCAGAGTTTGTATGCCATGACTATGAAGTCATAGTGTTAAGAAGCAATAACATTAATAATAATATAGTACGATATGACTAGTACAGGTACTTTTTTCTAGAAGTGGTCCCAATTGTTCCTGCATTGTGACTATTGTACTCCCCGCTGTTGTATACCCTTCGAGAATACCTTTATCTTTAACAATTTCCAGGATATCACAGTAGGGCGAATTTTCGTTACTTATGTAATCTTTTAATTTCTAAGCAGGTGTTTCCTTGCCTTTGTGTATGCCTCACAATGGCCTTTGTCGTGGTATGACGTTACTTATTCCTCATCACAACCCCTGCATAACGGGATGTTGGCCAGTGTACAGGTGTTTGAGGGCATGTAGGTAACTGCAAGGCTTTAAAAATAGCGGGGCTAACTGAACACATTATTTGGCGCTGGCAGAGAAAAACTCAAAAAACCAAAAAAACGAGTGCTCGGAAGTTTACATAAGTACGTTAGGGAAACACCTATTCGTGAGATGTACGGAAGATGGGTCAGGAAATCCACAGAAGAAGATAGGAAACAAGAAGTCATAATGTTGAGATTTGGAAAAATTGGTACAGTAAAACCTCGATATAACGGACCTCTATTTAACGGACTTCGGATATAACGGACAAAAAATCCGGTAAAAAAATTTAAAAAGTCCTGTTGATATTATACATAAAAGAACAAATTTTACTACAAAAACACAAATTTATTTCAAGAAAATAAAAATAAAAATACGTAATGTAATTAAGCGTGCGTTTCATTCCTCAGTTCAAACGGATTACCTTCCTTTTACTGTACATTGACCTACATTTCTTGCAATTTCAGCGTTTTCAGTACGGCCGGCTGATAACGCGGAGAATAATGCTTACTTACGTGCTTAGCGTAGGATTTTTGAGTTATTTTAAACTTATTTTTATATAACGGACTTTCGGCTTTTACGGACACCCCCTCCCCCCAATTAGTCCGTTATATCGAGGTTTTACTGTACTGTCCATTTCACTCACACTCGCATATACTTTATAATCGACAAAGGTTTTGCTTGGTATATTCTAATCTTAATCTAGCAGGACGACTATAAAAAAAATATAAGTGCAGGTACCTACCTACTGTACGGCAGTCTCTATTCATACCTTTCGCCTCTTGTTTTTAAAGCAAGGGTGGCACGTGAAGCTGTATTTAGTAAGAACTATGTACAATTCCCATGACGGAATTACCTGATGATGTAGGAAAAAATCAGTGCATATGGTACTTTAAATGCATTTAAAATGTTAGTATTATTACCTCAAGAGTGAACAGGACCTGCCAGAGAAAGTAAAAAAGGCCCTTTCACTATAAAGCTGTAACAAAACCTGCTCCTACTGAGATAGCAATTAGTGACGCATAATACGGGGATGAGTGACTGAAAATCAGAGGGAAACGTTTAGTAGGACATGATGCGGATGTAAAACTACTTAACGTGAGAAGATATTAGCAGAAAGTTACAATAGTAAAGAAAAGTAATCCGTCTCTGTGTAAGAAAAGGTGAAGAAAACCAATATTTCCGAAGTGATATTTCTTCTTTACTCCATCCCGGTGATTGGTCTGAAATTCAGGTAAATGATAATATGGCCTGTATGGGAATTTGTCTAATGTACTGCCAATTTGACTAATGTCTGAGACACCGGTAAACTGGAAAACATGCGTTAATACAACTGTAGTAGAGTGTATGGAATTAAATTAGAATTGGAAGCAAGTTTTATTGCAATTATGGACAAATGCCTTGGATAAATTATAAACTTTATTGAAAGTTATCTAAAAACCTTATACAGTGTGTCTGCTTAAGTTCGCACCATATGGGAAACTTTTTTATTATTAATTTTACGAAAAAAAGTTATTCTTTATAAAAAGTTCTGCATGTTCTAAAATCTAAAATACAATCATCAGATATTAAATTTATTCAGTCGTGTACGCGGTTTGTCAAAAAATATGAATTTTTCTCAAGAGTAAAGTACCTACCTTTATTTTTGACAATATCAAAAATTGTTACTAAAAAAAGTTAATCAGAACTAAAAACTACGTTCAAATATGCAATTACATCCTGCTAGTTAAAATTTTTTTTTTCAACTTTTTCTCAAATTACTACCTACCGATACTGATACTTAACAATTTTTTTGTCCTATTTTTGTCTACAATAACAATGCAAATGTAAGTGTAGTTACGTAAAATGTAGGATGCACTGATAAACAAATGATTTGTATTACATCAAGAAATGTTTGACAGTGACGGAACGGAAATCGTGTCAGTATCGGTAGGTATAATAGTAAATTGAGAAAAAGTTGTAAAAAAAAATTTTAACTAGCAGGACGTAATTGCATATTTAAACGTAGTTTTTAGTTCTGATTAACTTTTTTTAATAACAATTTTCGATATTGTCAAAAATAAAGGTACTTTACTCTTGAGCAAAATTCATATTTTTTGACAAACCGCGTACACGACTGAAAAAATTTAATATCTGATGATTGTATTTTAGATTTTAGATTATGCAGAACTTTTTATAAAGAATAACTTTTTTTCGTAAAATTAATAATAAAAAAGTTTTCCATATGGTGCGAACTTAAGCAGACACACTGTATAACTTGTGCAGCTGAAGTTCTATGCTCAAAATACTCAACTTTCAAAATCATTTCTCCTACTTTCATTATAAGTGGTGCTCTACACGACTGAGACCCAATTGTATAAAGTCCAGTTGAGTTTCAACCGGAGATTAGTGTAAAATTGAGTCACACAAACTAGGGTTGACTTCCGACCTAGGGTTGAATTGACGGTTGTACCACCCATTTACCAACTCATATGGGTTGATAAAATCGTCAGTTCAACCCTAGGCAAGGCGTCAACCCTAGTTTGTGCGACTGAAGTTTATACTAACCGCCGGTCGGTTGAAACTCAACTAGACTTTATACAACTGGGCCTTAGTCCTTTGGGAACGTTGTAAACATTATAATGGTGTGGTTGTACAAGGTAAAGTATCAATATAAGGATCAAGTATCATGAAGCAACTTTTATTGAAGTAAGTAACAATTTTAGATACCCCTCTGCCAATTTGTAAAAAGGCTGGTATATTCACTTCTCACACACACTATCTTAGAAAATAGGGAAATTTCGACAGAAAATGCACTAAAACGCTTTTTAAGACTATGCATAACTTTTTTTGGGGGAAATGTTTAACAACATTTGTAATAAATAACTATTCTAAATAATCAAAATCAACTTTAGCAACAAAATGGAGTTTTCATCTTTTTGCCTTCTTTTCCGAATCATTCCATGCAAAATTCCTTTTTCCGCCACTGGATTTCTCCTCCCTTTCCAAGACATGCTGAATGTTGTTAAATAACATGTTAGCTGTATGTGCTTCATTTTCATCCTTCACAGTGTCATCTGGGTAGTAATTATAATCACCTTGATATCTGAAATTTAACAGAATAACACCGGAAACACACACATTCCATTTGTGTTACCGATTGTACGATCCGAGACCGTATTGCCCGTGCTGGGAGGAATAATGCCCACCATGTCCATGGTGTAGATAGGGTTGTTTAAATAAAAGTGATCCTAGACCAATCGCAGTTGTCATAATTAGACCTAGTTTGCTTATGAATATGAACTTCTTTGCCAAAAGTGCTAAAACTCCAAACATAATTGGTATTAAAGTTGCTATGCTGAATTTAAATCCCAGCAGAAGCGGTAATAAAAACTGTTTCGCTATCAATCGACCTACAAAAAAAAGAAATCTATCACGATAGATTTTACTTATTTCATTCATATAAATCTTAATAGATCAGTAACCTCATTGACCCACATTTTTAAATGACGCCCGATGGCGATATTGCTTTAGTAAAGAATACACTCATTAACATTTAGCAATCCTATTCCGCCATCTGACGTTGCGTAGAAGTTTCGCAATTGTCGAGAAACAAACCTTGATCTTGCATTATTAAGTTCAAGGTTCTTTTCGTTTACTAACCTGTACCGACCTCCTTTAATGAATGCTGTCCGAGAGCTTCACGGTGAGGATCTAGGACGAATTCTAGTATACCACCTGGACTAGATGATGGCGCCACTCTCATCGTTAATCCTGGATAAAGAACGCTCATATCCCATTTTAAACTTCTACGTGAAAATACGTCTCCGACAGAGTCCACTATAGTTCTGAAATAAACAACTGAAATTGATAGCAATAGCTCATACCTAATCGTTATTTTATGTAATATGCATTTTGAAATCAAAACACTTTCAAAAATATATTTAAATCGAATTCATGTGATGTGCCTGCCATGTGACGTTGGGGATTTGGTTTTTAATAAAAACGTTAGAACCGTGCTTTACGCAAATTTCAAATAGGATCTGTATAGGATCATCAATTCTGATACAAAAAGAATTGTATATGCTATACCTATATAAAGGTTTATTGGTAACTGCACCTATCCAAAATAAAATAACATTTACCTATCTGTGCTTTTACTATTAGATAGAAAATCAAATTTCAGTTATTTATTTTATTCAACAATCCCCAATTTCAATATTTTTAAAGTTTTGAAATTTCGCAGATTATTATTTCAGATATTACACAGGGTAATCGTAAAGGATAAAATCTTAATAAATAAAGGCTTTCAAGCTACGACATTGAGATGTCGTCAAACTGTCACAATCTTTGGCAGCAGTGACAATCAATTATAGAGCTTACTAAAGTAACTGCTGCAATCGAATAATAAACCTCTGTATACTAAAGATGCAATTAGGGGAGAAAAAATATTGGGACAGGTATGGGGTTTGGGGGAATGAGGTGAGGAGGAGAGGGTGGTTATTTGATAAAATGGTGAAAAGTGTAATGATGTATGGAGTGGAAGTGTGGAGATGGAGGAAAAAGGAGGTGTTAGAAAGAGTACAGGAAAGATATTGGAGATGGGTGTTGGGGTTGAAAAGGGAGATGCCAGGCTACATAGTGCAAGAGAAAGGCGGGCTGGAAGGGATATTATGAAAGAAGAGGGTATGCAAGGGAGGACGTGCAGGATGGGGATGAGCACAAGAGAGGACATTGTAAAAAGGGATATGGATGTGCAAAGGCCAGAGAGAAGGAATAGGATCAGGGAAGGGAGGTACAATCAGAGGTATGGAGCCATAATTGCGGAAGAAGTGTCGAAGTACCTAAGGGGAGGATTGAGTATGAAGAGGAAGAGGATGGTAGCGGATAGGTGCAGGAACGAGGAAAGGGAGAATAAGACGTATTGGTGGGAGGATGATAAGAGAAGGTGTAGGTTGTGTGTGGAGAGTGTGAGGAGCTGAGGGAAGACGAAAGACGATAGAGAGAGATTTTACGAGAGAGAGCGGAAGGAATAGGATGGACGGAGAAGGTGGAAGAAAGAAGGAAGTGAAAGGCTAGGTTAGGCGAATGTGCATTATAAGGATTAGGAGATTGTGGGTGTTTTTTTTGTACCTATTGCGAGGGATAGAATGTAAAATTTTAATTTTTAAGGTTTTGCTTTGTGGTCTATGTATTTATACGGGTTAAGGGATAACAATCCATTTGTAAGGGATTTTCCTTACACAAATAAAGTGATTATATATACTAACGATCCAATTTGTCAAGGGACGCATACGAGGTGTGTAAATTAAATAATGAAGGGCTTGGAGGAGGAGCAGGTGAACATGTGATACGCCGTCGGTACGAGTTTGAACTCGCTAAAGTCATTTGGTTGTCCGTAGCAATTTTTTTTGTGAGACAGTTTTTTCTAGTGCGTTCTAAAAATGAGTGACATCAATTTCGACCAAAGGTGTGCTATGATGTTTTACTTCAGACTTGGGCACAGTGTAAGGGAAAACTTCGGCAGGCCTTCAGAGACAGTGTTTTGTCAAGGCTCCAGGTTTTTCCGTGGTTTAAGGCATCTTCAGAAGGAAGAGAGTCGATTCAAGATGAAGCATGAAGCGGCAGACCTTCATCTTCAAGAACCGATGAAAATGTTAACAGAGTCCGAAATCTTGTGCATTCAGATCGTCGCGTCGCGTCGTTTGAAAAAGGGACATACGTGTGAGACCAAACATCGAGAACGATTATGCGCCTTGTCACACACCAAAACGAGTTTTTGACTAATTTTATTACTCCTAACTAATTTGTTATTAAATTAACATTTTTTTGGAGCACCTCTTTACTCCTCTAAAGAGAGTGGATCAATAATTAATAAATCGGAATCGTGCATTCCTGAAAGATATTTTTCTACTGACATTAGCATGAAGGAGTTTAAGTTTTATTTATTATTTTAAATTATACAGAGTGGGTAGCATCTTCATCTTGTGTATTTACATGTTTAATTCCTTGTCAAAATGTCAGGATTTTGGTCAGATTCTCCCAATTATCGTCTTCATTATAAAAGTCGGACCATCGAAACCAGAAGTTATTAATTCATAATAACGTAATGCAATTTTGCAACTCTACACCCAAGTTTTTCCTTGTTCCTTAATTTGTTCTGTTCTCGTCAAAGCAAACGTTGTGCATCGACCTTAATGCACCTCACTTCATGTTATACAACTCGGAGATATCGTATCTTTTTGATACTCTTAAAATGTGATTTGTGTCAGATGGCGATGAAAACTCCAAATAAAGTAAGTATTGTTTTAACTGCTGCTGCAGGTGAGCAGTTTATTGATTTCTGCAACACAGCATCAGATATGTTTTGCATCGGATTAAATAAAAAAATTCTGGCTAGTATTGCCACGAGACTTCCCTCGTATGAAAAAACTGCAACTTGATCTTATTAAAAAAATGAGCGCCGCCATTTTAGCTTATACCGGAAGTGACGTCATCAAACGTAATATCAACATTTTCGTCCTTGGCCTGAATGCAATCAATTGGCGAAAACCGCATTTCCGTAACTTTAATATTTTCTGAGTACTTATAGAGCGTTGCAAGAAAATATGTATGGACACTGGACAGACTACTGACAGACTACAGACGACAGACAGAATATTTTTTTCATTTTTTCAATCTACGTATCCAGAAACGCAAAGATATGTAAAAATTTACATAGGAAATTTTTTTTTGGAACACATCCCTTTTACTTCGTTCTCGGGAAGTAAAATAAAGCCCAGTTGGTCTATCTTGACTCACACGAGTGTCATCATTTGCAATTTTAACGTTACGTTGAAAGTATTGAATTTCGGTACCACGATCTTCATGTAGTTAATGCATTAAGCTTGTTAGAAGTTGATGGACAGTTAAAAATATCGATTAGCTTAGCTTAATATTTTTTGCATTAAATTCCAAAAGCTGTTTTGCGTCTTCTCTATTCAATTTAAAGTTTTTAATGGAAAAAATATGCCAAATTTTAATTGAAAGTATACTTTGAAGCGTCGATTTTAGTGTTGTCATAGATACAAGTCTGTTGCATTCCCAAATACACCCACGGCATTTTAGTACAAAAAGCGTGCCGCTGTAGGTGTTCTTTAAATTATTTTATTACTTTGCTTTATATTTGTAATAAAATTAAAAAAACAGAATTTTTTTAAATTAAAATTTCTATTAGTTGAACATATTATGATTCACTTTTGACGGAATTCAGAATTGTTTCGATTTTTACTGTGGTTGGTAGATAAAATATATACTAGAAATAGAGGGGCGTTAACACGGCGTGAGGGGGCCAAATTTAACGATAAAAATAAATTTGTGAATTTTTAGTCTTTGAGACATCAAAAAGCCTCAAGTAGGTACCTATTTGTTTTGAAAATTTAAACAAAAAGACAAGAAAAAATGAAAATTATGCGAAAGTGACTAATAACTTAATTTCAAATTAATAAAAAAATTAACACAAATTTCTTAATTTCCTTTTCAGCAATACCGAGTACGTCCTCCGTGGGCTTCAATGACTGCTTGGCAACGTTCTCAATTGTTCCATTGTTTGTGGTTGGGGATTATGATGATACAAAGCTCCCTGCAACTGATCCCAAGCATGCTCTATCGGATTTAAATCAGGTAAAGGTAAATGAGGAATTCCATTGGTTTCAATTGCATCCATAACTGCCATGGATCGGTATGGACAAACGTTATCGTCCAAGGAAAGGAAACCATGACCCACATCAGGATAAAACCATGTTGTTGATCACTAGACTGCGGATTTATAAGCACATATAACAATTAAAATAAGCAGTATAAATTTTCAAATAAGCACCAAAATAATGTATAAATAAGCACAAATATGTATAAATGTGCATAAATAAGCATTTATAAGCTCGAAAAACAGTGCCATGTAATAGTCTACGCAGATGCACAAACAATAAATTTAATTTTTTTGAAAGGTTACACAATTATCTAACAAGAAGGACAACTTGCTTTATTAATTTACTAATTTTTAATTACTTTAAATTAAGGAATATTTCTCACTACATAAAATCCAAATTAGTATTATATTTAAAAGTTAACTTATTACCTCCTTATTGCACGGATTACAAAACACCACCTCGCCATCGGATGAAAAGCACGAGCAGTCCTTTATCCATTGTTTTATTAAAACATTTTTTGCACTTTTGACTTTTCCCATAATTAAATTAACACAACACTATGTTTCAATATGGAAATACACGGAGCACAACTCTCTGCTTCAACTGCAATTTGATAAATTCGGTTGTGTACCCACTGTACAATTATAAAGAATCCCATGCCGAAAATACTTGTTAAAAATTTAATCCTCCACAAACATCCAAAAACAATAATTTCAAAGGGATGGAAAATTCCAGACTTGTCAGTAAACAGCCTTCTTGAGAATCTATTCAAGGATTTAGGGTATACCTACATAACTACTTTTGTTAATCCTCTTACAAAACAAGTCAATTGAATTTACTAGGAAAATATTTTAGTTTCATTGCTTATCTTTGGTTTTACCAATGAACGTTAACAATACTTGTGCCTATTGTTAATCTTCATTGGTTTCATAAGAAACTTGTCGTTGTAGATTTTGTCTGTTTAAAAATTAACCCCAAAAAGTACCAGATATAAACATTAAAAAAGCAAAATAAGCAATAATAATCAAATACAAAAATATAAGCACAAAAACGCTAAAATAAGCACAATAAGCATTTATAAATGTGGCTCAATCGCTTTAATATTGCATGAAACATGTATCTTTCAATTATCATTAAGGAATATTAATCCCAGGCAAATATGCATTTGCTTATAAATCCGCAGTCTATTGATCACCTGATTCAAGCATACTTCTGAATTCATGTTTCCCGGAATAACCAGCAAATCGGTACGGCTATCATAACAAGTGCTTCCCCATACACAAACAGTGCCTCCCTTGAAAGGGTGAACTTCTTGTACTGATCGCCGGTGTCTTGGCACCAAAGGTTGTGTACTGACACGCGTTCGACGACTATCCGAAAAACGACCATATCTCAATTGATCAGTGAACAGTATCAACTTCCACTCTTCTGTCCAATTGACACGCTCTCTTGCCCATTCTAATGTTAGTCCCCAATGTTCGCGAGTCAATGGTACACCTCTAAAAAGGCGTCTAGAACGTAAATTGACATCCCATAAACGTCTTCTGACAGTTTCAACTGATATTGCTGTTCCTGTTGCTTCTACGAGCCTACTACCCAACATTCGACATGCGCTCAAAGGTTCTCGGCGTGCATAAATGGTGACGTATCGGTCTTCAGCAGGGGTAGTTATTGATAATGAATTCCTCAACAGATCCAGTTTCTTGGAAACGGTTAAAAAGTATAGAAATGAGACTTTGGCTAACTTGAAAAAAAGTTGCTACGTCACTTTGTCGTTGACCACTCTGTAGCAAACCAATTGCTCAATTTGTTTCGCCAGATGTTAATTTACGTCTCGGCATTGGGAATTAGCAACGAACAAAATTTTGATACCAAATTTGCACAATAAGTGAACAAATTGACAAGTAAACCCAACATTGATTCGTGAGAACGGGTTTGGAAGAGAAGAACTCTCCACAGCCCTCTACTTGCAATATAATGCTACATTTACCTATCCGTATCGCATAGGTAGGTATGATAACTAGCAACTTTAATAAAGTGTCAAACATGACAAAAATTTGAAAATAAAAGAATTGAGCAGATTTTCAAATATATCCTGAACTTATGCGGAGTAGTTTATTTAACGAGTAGCGACTCAACATAATATTAAAATATTTAATATTCAGTATGAACAATATGAGAACTATGAGAATCAATAATACTTCTTCGAATTTACATGAGGTACAGAAAAACAGAAAAACCAAACGCATGGTGCCTTCCAAAAAAAAAAAACTACGAGATCCAAATTCGAAAAACACGAAAAATTTTGATTTTCAATTATTTAGGGCCTGAAATGACAATAAAGAACGGTAATCTGAAAGGAAAGAGGAAAACAGACTAAGAAAGAACTTACATAGATCTTCCAAATACCATCCAGCGGCAAAAGAACTTCTCCTTTCCGCGTTGTACGTGAACGGAATTAGAATCTAGGTGGAAAATGATTATTATGAGGGTAAACGGGAAAAAACGGGAAAAAACGAAAAAGGGCTTGAAATTGATTATCTGGGAAACGTAGGTAGTATAAAAAAACATATTTGTATTTTCAAAAGGTAGATAGCAATAAATATATTGGAATTTGGCTATAGGTAACCCTTATTTGGTAGCTGTGGGTTACTGTACGATCGAATTGAGTTAATAAAATTGTTGAACACCTAAAAAATCGCAGAAAATATTATTTATTTTTGCAACATAAGGAATAACTCAAATAATTGTTTTCGAAACGTGTCTTGCAATAGTTTTAATATAAGGATTTTTTAGCCCGGGCTTATTTTCAATATAGGTACATACATTGAGGGATTTGTTGAAAAACTGTGGGTAAATCAGAGAGAGGTTAGTGATTGGGTCAAGTAAGGCATGGGCTCACGTCTACACAGATGATGTGGTGGTGTTTACCAGAACGTCAAAGCAGATGAGTAAAATGATTACTACAATGACGGATTTCATGGACAAGAGGCAGCTGGAAGTTAGAAGTAAGATGAAGTTAATAATCTTTCAAAAAGGTGGGTGGGGGAGGTATAATGAAAAATATGAAGAGATAATGTGAGAGGGAGTGCCGGAGGAATATGAGGAATTAAGGGATGAAGGAAGAAGACTATTTGTTGGAATATAGTGTTTGTAGCACCCCCAGAACTTCTAAATGGCAGGTTACAAATGTTACATAATTAATACTAAGTTACATATAAATAATTAATAGATATTAAAACCGAGTGTAGTTAATGTCCAAAAACAGAGAAACAAATTACAGGAATTAATATGTACAAACACATTATGGCAAAAGTGCAAAAAGTATGTTGGTAATAATAAGTAACTATAATTAGCTTAAGAGGGCAGTAATAAAAATTAGAATCGCCATCCTCTTTGATTTCAATAATTATATAAATGACGTTTTGGGGTAATTTTATTTAATTTTTTTAATTCAATAATAGATATATTTTCTAGTTACAGAGACTGCTAAATATAATATATGTAGGAGGCACAAACATCTTATTCTCCTTTTATTACCATTCCTTTTAAGTACTTTAAGACGTTCTTAACACAGTTTTTAGTATCTTCTGTAAGATTAATATGATTTAACTAATTACACTGAAGAAGGACTGCGAAATGAGTAAGCAAAGTTTGGAGTTCCAAAATGAAATATTTACGGTCGATATATCTTCCTGACGTTTTGCGTTCGGTGCTCTCTGTGGATTAGATTTTGATATCTGTCTTATAATTTATAATGTTTGTAGGTACTCTTCGTCTTTGTCACAAGAGTTTCTAATTGCACTTTCAGTCATCATTTTTTTTTCGATAATGAAATTTCTAAAATTTCGCCAAAGTGCTCAACTAATTGCTTTCAAGTCAGAATTTACATAAGAAGAATAATTAATTACCCGGATGATTAATCACTGAACATTTATTCAAAGTTTTGATGTATGTGCGTACTTGAAACAGTCACCGCTTTCAGACAATCAATTAGGTACCAATTAAAGAACAACCCACGTTTGACGTGTAAAGATAATTAACACCTAACTTTATACGAAAGGAGCAACTGTTCGTGTCCGTCATCAATTAAGTGTATAAAGAAGTTGGCAATTAAATTAATTTATAAAACCTATGTTGAGAATAACAGCAAAATTTATGAAATTTAGAGAGAAAAAATGTTTCAAAGGAGGTCGCAATCAATTATTAATTATTTAAGCATTACTTGCTACGAAGTGATCCTAGGAATAGTAATAGAATTTCTCGTTAACAACTCAATTGCAAACTTAGACCGTACATTTTCCCAAACTCAGAAATAGTTGAAAAGCGATTAAAATTCAAATTCAAATTAGAAAATGAGGTTTTCGTCTAATAACCACATTCCCGTAACAATAGGTTAGTTGATTATCTATAATTTTATTCAGTAATTAAGGAATAAACAATTAATCGAAGGGTTAACTATGACTATAATTTAATATACCTAACGTCAATTTCCCATTTATTTGCAATTTCCCTCTCGCAAAAGCTTTCAGGTCATTAAAAGCACATTGTAGGGTTGACTGAATAGCGATAGTTGAATTCAATCGAGAAATGAAAGCAGTAGTTGCGGTTTGGACGGAATACTAAGAGAACAAAGTAGTCAACTCTTTGAAAGTAGAATGATTGAGAAACCTTTCCGAATTGAAAGATTTTGAGAACTAATATAAGAAAATTCTTTATTAACGATTAGTAAGTTTAAAGCATCTTGGATAGCGATATCGAACTTTTTGCACAATTTGCACACTCCTTTACGATAACAAAGCAATTCATACTCCTTGCAATAGTTTTGACTCGATTTCAGAATAACATACATATAGTTCGGCCAATGGATCTTTACCGATCTATATGTTCACATACAACGACGTGCGTATCTGTCATTCGACTACTTTATTACTAAAAATAAACAAAGACAAACTGCAAATCTCAGTCAGTTTGTCCTTGTTTGTTTTTAGTAATGAAGTAGGCGAATGACAGATACGCACGTCGTTGTATGTGAACATACATCGGTAAAGATCCATTGGCCCAACTATATATGATTTTTAAATTCTTTTGTAAACCGACTCAATTTCAGTACTGACTACAAGGTGTCAAAAAATACTTTCTAAGAGAAGAGGTAGGTAATAAAATGGAGGTAAGAGGGATGTTCCATTGCCAAGGAAGAATTGGAACATTGGAAACGAAGGTAGCCCAGCTCTCGTTGGAATAGTTGCAATAGTAACAACGTACACTAAGCAGTACCAAAAGAACAACCGACGGATATTAAAAAAAAAGGGAATTATTATGTAAAAGCCACATGCCTATTTATGTTTGCTATATAAAGTTGCACAAATAACACAGAGCTATAGAATTTTCGGATGAATAATCCTTTGGTTATGGATCGTATCAAACAGGAGTTGGTGCAACAATAATAACTTTGAAGAAGATTCTTGTAAGACTGAAGATGATCTGTGGCAGAGTGTTCGTGGAACGGTAAGTCTTAGTACGTCTAATTTGCACCATATCGGAACCTTGTGCATTATAGTTAGTTTCACTTGATCATACCTTTGTACCCAGAAATATTACACATTTATACGACAAAATGAAAACAGAATTAATATAAAATCCTTTATTATGAACTTTTAGTTACGAAATAAGCCAAAGAATCACCACCTCCGTATGTCCAATTTTTGAGCAAGAATAATTTTTAAGTTTTTTTGTCTTCAATTTTCTACACTTTTAAGTATTTTGATTTTTGAAGGCCGTTTTTGGCATAGCCTGTGGCCTTATTGTTGTACTGTAAATATCTGTATCTGTATCGATTTAATAAAAAAATGACATTTAGGAACACCCTGTATAAAGCATATCATATCTCTTAAGACAGTGGTATACAGATTTCGAATTGACCAATGACGAGGCCTGTATTGAAACAAAATTATGATCTCGCGGTAAATTGATGTCAACCAGCGAGTTACAAATGGCATCAACATTCGATTTCCTTTACATTAATTGATGAATTCAAAGGTCGTGTGACAACCAGAAATCAAATATTCGACGTAATTATGTCCAATTTGGAACACTTGTAGCCTTTGACACAACACAACTAATATACCAATATCCACAATCACATTTGTTCGCTGATGATGAAAGTCTTGCTGTTGAAACGCGTACGTTTTCATAAAATATCTTTTGCTATAAAGTCTAGAGAGCTCCGTCTATTCTCTTCTAGAACACGTGTGGTACGTTGTGGGAAAAAGCTTTGGACAATCGTTGACTTTCTGAGCTACAACATTGGTTTAAGGTACGATACAGTGCGCCAGGATTCCATCGAGAATACACTATTTGTTAGATACATGACTCCTGTTGAGAACCAAATATGCAATACTAAAAAAATGCCACAGCCAGGACATTTACTAAAAAAAAGTGGGAGGCAAAAACCCACAAAGTATTATTAGGTAAATTCCATATAAAACCTGAAACAAATGCGACCAAAACGTGCAAACTGTTAAAACAAGTGTAAGGTGAAGCTTGTTTATCAAAATTACTTGCTTAAACGCTTAAACTATTTCGATAATGTCGGGGGTCAATTGAGCGTAATTCAAAGTTTCAAACGGGGGCCACAACTAAAAAAGTTCCTCATTTCATTACTGAAGACTGAAGACAGACACGTACCTCGTACCTGTTATGATGACAGCAGCGGTACTGTTGTCTGTTAATAATAATAATAGGCTTCATTTGGGTAAAGATACACATACAAAGAAAAAAAGAAAAACAAGTAATATTACATTTCCTACTAAACCCAAAGGGCGAAGTTCAGATAGGTTTAAAAACCATCTGCTGTTCCACTTAACACTCAAAGCATTCAAAGTAGTGTAATGGCCATTGAGTACGTTTGATGGTCAGAATTACCCGTGTTTTACTACAACGCTGCAAGTTTTGTGGTTGATCATCCACGGTTTTCGCCTCTTTTGCTCTGTGTGACTTTCTTGTTCCCGAAATTAAACTTACCATTGAAGGATTGTTATATTGGTACTATTACTATCATCCAACCCAGCAAACACACATATAAAATATACATACAACATATATAAAATTGAAGTAAATACCCCTACATATGCTTTTTTATATATCAAGTATGTAAGTATTCTTTAATAAAGTTATATAAACCGTATGTCACACAATTACGTATATTTTACATAATAGTATAAAAACTTACGGATATTCTGTATACAGAAATTCATATAATATACATATAGATAATTACATATCACTCATGAAATTCATGTGCTGTCATATTTACATGATTAGATTTATGTACGTTAGGTATATGTAAAATATTATATGTATGAAGTATTACTTATTTTTATGTATGCCTTCTGTAAATATAATTAGAAATTATGATTTATATTGTATGGTCGAAAATAAAGTCCGTTTCTATTTGCGCCACATAAGTAATCGCACGCGCGTGTTTTCTATAACGCCAAAAATTGTAGTTCACGTACCTTTAATATTAGATCCGTATCGACTAAAAGGCGTCTAATATATATAGAAAATAAATAATATAAAATAAATTAAATCCTGGTCATTTTTAACATAAAGTTAAAGGTAGGTATAATCATTGAATAAGACTTCACTCAACGATATAATCCAACAAAATTTAAACCAATAACGCGAAACAGCGCAAAGTTACGAAGTATGAAATAAAAAGAAGGTATGTGTCAGATTAGCGCAGTGGTACAATGTCGGATTTCGGAATTTGCAACGCGCACTCCCAAACGTTCGAATCCGGTTAAGGGAAACTTTTCAAGCAAGTATATCATAATAAACTGTCCGCTTTCAGTTCAGGTAGAAACGAGTTCGTGCAACAATTAAGTTAAATATAATTAAAAGTATAGTTGCACGTAAGAATGTAGTTTTTGCTGCTTAAGCGGCCGCCATTTTGGTCATCGAAACCCTTTAAATATTACATAAAATATACATAAAACGTATATAAATTCATGTAGAAGAATTTACATCTAATAGACATATATTATTTTGAATATTGCTGACATCCTGACATTAAATATCTCTTATTTTTCTTCCAGTTTTATATAAATCTAAAAAGCTTTTACATAATTTATATGTATTTTATATATAAATGTGTTTGCTGGGAAAGAACAACAAAGCCTATTCTGGGAATGAATTTGACCAACTACCTTTAAATCTCTGTCAACTTTGGATAGAGTAGTTATCCATTATCCTTTAGTTTTAATTCCACGACAATACATATCTTAAGTTTTGAAACCAAGATATGCACTATGTAGAGGAATAGCACAGCGTCGCTAATGTACGAAAGGCGACATTGGGTGTACTGTGTACAAGAAGTGCCCGACAGTTGAAGGACTGGAATAGTGAAGGGGAATAGGGAAGTTCATACTATAGCAAACAAGAAGGAAGAATCAACGATAGAGATCTGCCAAAAAAGATAAGAGGAAATGAAGGTCGTACGTCTTTTCTGCCTCTAAACTAGAATTTACATTTGTCGCTTTGAACTAAACATTAAAGTCGTAAAATGAGAGAATTTTCATCATATTATCTTACAAAAGAGCTGTATTTAGTATACAGGGTATACCACGGAACCCGTTCATTAGAAGTTTCTGGGGTCCCTTACTACTTATGAATTTGAAACTTTCAGGGTAAGGATAACCCATAGCCATCTTTTGTTCTAAAATATTGCCGATGTTGTACAACTTCCGGAAAAACCGGAAATCGCCATTCATCTTCTTATTTTAAATGGAACACCCTGTATATTATTGCATTTTTCGATTATACAATCGATTCTGCGTTAATCTGTATTAGATTATCCTATACCTATCTTCAACTGTTTTTGAGATATTATGATTTTTTTGAAAAATTTGCGCTTTGCGGAGGGATGTTTAATAGCCAACCTTTTGCTCTTATTGAACGCAAAACATTCATACTTTACAAACACGAAGTAAAATCATAAGGGTTCACAAAATGTATTTGCAAACCTATCATAGATTATACAGGGCGTTCAAAATTAGTGGCAAAGTTAAAAAACTTCAAACACCAAAAAGTCATTTTTTTCAAATCGAACACCCTGTATATTTTTACATATTTGGAACACGATTTAATTTAGGCATCGATAAGCTATAGGTATCCCTATACCTATCTTTAGCGGTTTTGTAGTTATTAACACTTTTTATCTAATATTGATTCAAACTGCACTTAAAACCTATGCACATTTGAAAGTAGGCTGTGAGTATGACAACAGGAAAAACAATTACTTTTACAAAACGAATTTAATGATCTTATTTATACAACAAACAAATAAAAAGGACTATCAAATGGATATAGAATAAATTCAAAATATCAGTATTGGAATAAGCGTTAACTGCTTCCATTTTATAAAATTGTTTACTGTTTACCACCTGTTTGCTTTAATGAGCATTACATCCAGATAAACATTCGTTTGTCTAATCATACTAATAATAATAATAATACTTACTTGATTCCGATCCGTGCAGTTAGTTAACCAGGCTTGGCCTAAGTATCGATAGAAACCGAAGTATAATAATAATACCTTTTATTGAGAGCAAACTATTAAATTACATAAGATTGTTCAAAATACGTTAAAACTGCACACTTGTTCTCAAAAGGAGTGAGTTCAGGTGTCTACAAAAAAGTAGAGACCTATTCTTCCACTCAACCCTCATTACCATATTTTATTTTCGCATACTCATAGCCTACTTTCAAATGCGCATAAGTTTTAAGTGCAGTTTTAATCAATATTAGATAAAAAATGTTAATAACTACAAAACCGCTAAAGATAGGTATAGGGATACCTATAGTTTATCGATGCGTAAATTAAATCGCCTTCCAAATATGTAAAAATATACGGGATGTTCGATTTGAAAAAAATTACTTTTTGGTGTTTGAAATTTTTTAACTTTGCCACTAATTTTGAACGCCCTGTATAATCTGTGATAGGTTTGCAAATGCATTTTGTGAACCCTTATGGTTTTACTTCGCGTTTGTAAAGTATGAATGTTTTGCGTTCAAAGAAAAGCAAAAGGTGGGCTATTAAACATCCCTCCGCAAAGCGCAAATTTTTCAAAAAAATCATAATATCTCAAAAACAGTTGAAGATAGGTATAGGATAATCTAATACAGATTAACGCAGAATCGATTGTATAATACAAAAATGCAATAATATACAGGGTGTTCCATTTAAAATAAGAAGATGAATGGAGATTTCCGGTCTTTCCGGAAGTTGTACAACATCGACAATATTTTAGAACAAAAGAAGGCTATGGGTTATCCTTAACCTGAAAGTTTCAAATTCATAAGTAGTAAGGTACCCCAGAAACTTCTAATGAACTGGTTCCGTGGTATACCCTGTATAAGTGTGTTAAAAAGTGAGGCGATAGGTACCCTAAAACTCATTCTGATTTAATTACGTAATTAGGTAGGTATTCATCATAAATTTTCCCACAAAATGGCAATCGGCGTCCAGTCATGACAAATTATTTTATGATTACACATATAATTAATAATAATATAACTGTGGCGACGAAAAGGTTAATAGGTTACAACAAATCGGATAACAAATGGAATGCATGAAATGAAAACACAGAAAGAGATTTTGAGGTAACTCGCATGAGAATTAAATACATTTGAACTTGAACTTTGCACGAGATATAAATAAACAAAATATTTCTTTCCTAATTTAGAATACATATTATAATTATGCAATGTTGCACAAGTTCTTAGCAAAAAAAAAACATGTAATTCGGACGAAATAAAACTCATTTTGAAGTTCCGCGTTTGCATAAGTTTTCCTTTCATCTCATTTATTTAAAAATTTAATTTTCAATTTTCTAATGTGTTGCAAAAGAAAACTTTTCTTAAGCTAAAGTAATTTTTTCATTATTTATATCAGTGACAGATTAAACAATGGGGAGAGAATAATAATTACACTTCACGTTGAATCTATATCAAAAATGAATGAAATGATTTACAACTTGTTAGTAATTCAACCTTAATTTTATTACCTACGTACTTAATCTCGAAGCGCCTTATAAAGGTTTACCTATATTATAACATCCCGCAAGAAAATTTCATCGTAGGTACGTGTATTTATGGAAATGTATCAAAAACTTACCTTAAATCTCCAGGATCGCGATTTAAGAAATTGGAATTTTCTCGCACTTCTTGTTCATCTTTCGCAAATGTTACGCCGTCGACGACATCAAACTCAGGATTATTATCAATACTTTGCAATTTACTTAATGCTCCTATTCCTAAACAATATCCAAACGATGTAGGTGTGCTAATTAGACATTGATTAAATGAATCGAGAAGCGCCGCGTAACCCAAGTGGGTTATCATTGCAACACACAATACTTCAAATACAAACATTTTCGACTGAATTTCTTTAGAATTACACGATTCCTTTATATATGACAATGTTACGAATCAGTAAATTTGGCTGTAGTGAAAGTGCCTTGTCTTTCAATAGAAAAATTCACATCTTTGTGTAACGTCGGATATCTCTTCAGTTGAGGAGTTAATTACGTTACAGTACGTAAAGTGTATAAAGTAGTTCACTTATTTTCAACGAAAATCAAATTCTGCACAATAAGGAACTTTATTTATTTTTAGATTAGGCTGAAGTGATTTTCAAACAGTTATGTATGCTTCCCAAGGGGCTGCGTTTCCGTAAAAAATGTTTTGGTAAAGTATTTTAACGGAAAACGGATTTATACTTTTCTATTGTTTCTTATTTACTTTCTCCTTCACATATATTCACAGGAAATTAACTTTCAGCAACGATGAGTAACAAAAAGCGATCCTTCAAATATACCAAATATGTAAATGAAATCGTTTGTAAATGATTTCGTTATCATACAAACGATACATATGTGCACATAAAATCAGTAATATAATATTTCAACATCGAGTTAGAGGCGCGTGACAATCAATATTGCGTCCTCACGCGTATTTCACACGACTTTTTGGAAACGTTTTTAAAATCACGCATAAATGAGCATTTTTGAATAACATAATTTAAAAATAATCGCAGGATTACAATGGTGAAAGTAAACTCTAATCTGTAAATTGTCAATTTTAACTTGAGTGTAAATAAAAATTGTTTATTATGTGTAATTATATGAAACAAATAACGATTCCTACAGTTGTACTTGTAACATGCTAATGATACTGGAAAAGTAGTCGTTCCAGCATATTTTCATGGTACAACGCCCTCTTAAGATCTAGCCACCTCCATTTCCTCCTCTAAGTCCCAACTTGATTGATTTTCGCCTCCCTTTTGGGTTACATTGAGCGGAGATCCTTCCCTCATACTCGTAGAACATAAATGGACAAGATTAATCACATTAGCTAACCACCCCGAGCCACCAATAGAGACAAAAAAACTTACCGGGACAGGTCGCCTGAAATTGAAAAATGCGCGGCGGGACCATCGAGCTCCTCATATCCTAAATTGAGGCAAACAGGGAGCGTTAATCAAGCAAGTACTCCACCCGCTAAAGCAGCCCGTTAAAGTCCCGAAGTGTCCATTAAAGCTAAAACGGGAACGGGAAACGAAAAGGTCATCCAAGTAAAGCATCGCATGGCTATCAGAGGTGGCTTTTAACTAGTGGTGGCAAATTTAATTTTTTTCGTATTCGAATATTCGTTAAAAAAATATTCGAATATAGAATTATTCGAATTCAAATAACAGTAAAAAAAATTCGTTTTATTCGTGTATTCGTTTTATTCGTTTATTCGTTTATTCGTTGTATTCGTTTTATTCGTAGTATTCGTTGTACTCGTTTTATTCGTTGTATTCGTTTTATTCGTTTTATTCGTTTTATTCGTTTTATTCGTTTTATCCGCTTTATCGTTTTACTCCTTTTATTCGTTGGGCTAGTTTTATACTATAAACGTAGTAGAGCATTCTCCAATGGCAATGGAAGTTTCATTTAAGCATAAACATTTGAAACCACGCTTAACCTTAATATGCATTAGTAAATTACTTGTTGCTCCATTAAATTTAAGGCACTTATTGCAACTTTTGCAAGTAACTACCGCATCACTCGTATTCTTCACGAAATATTTCCACACTTTACTCATAAATCACAGTAATGTAGTCGTCTAGCCTGAGAAATAATTTGAACTAAAGTAAAAATTTATATTTAAATGCTTAGATAATCCTTGAAAGGAATAAATTATCATCAAAGGCGGGTAAAAAGTAAAAACTTAAATAAACAAAGTCCAAGCTTTACAATACCATGAAAATAATTCCAGTTAAAATCACCCTGCGTGGTTGAGGATTATTGTAGGTACCTAATGTTTAGAGAAATGTGTTCACTGATTTACCGAAAACCTTTTACACTAACAAACAATAAATTACAGTTCATTACGACTTGTAAAAGGGTGATATTGAATAGTGAATGACTTTAAGCTGACAGCAAAGAAATGCTGAAATAGCTATTTACAATACGAATATCGTACCTACAACGTTTCATATTCATAAATTATTGTGGGTCGCAAGAAATTTGTAAATGAGAAACAATTCCATGAAATGAAAAGTAGTAGGCATACCTCTGCCGTCTGTCATCTCTCAATAATAAACCAACGACGTTCTCTTTTTTCTTAATTTAACAATTTTTTTTGGTTCTGCCCATTATTCGTTTTATACGTTTTATTCGTTTCATTCGTTTTATTCGTTTCATTCGCTTTATTCGTTTTATTCGTTTTTATTCTAATTCGAATAGTGGTATTATTAAGTATTCGAATAATTCCCGATTATACATTCGAATATTCGAATATTCGAAAAAAATTGCCACCACTTCTTTTAACAGTACCCTTCTAGCATGAGGGTCCATCCCGATTGGCGATTATGGCACATAGTAGTAAGCTTTTTAATAAAGTAACAATGCATGGAAGAATGGGATCATACCGAACACAATAAGGCTATTAGGAAGCGAAAAGAAGACTCTTTGAAGAGGTAGGTACTGTGAACAGAATGCCCAATTTTTAGAAGAACCAAGCTCCATAGAATCTTACAAGGAGGAACTGAGAAAGAATCGTATCCTTTGAAAAAAAAATGAGGGCGGTTAAATGGAATGGGTAGATAGTAAATCTACGTAAAATTAGGTTGAAATGAAAAATTCCCGTCCTGTATAAATTTCCATGAATGGATGGAATTTTCCCATTGAAAAGGAAACACGCCGGTTTGGGACACTTAGACCAGTTTCTTAAAAAAACGCTCGGACACGTCGATTTTATATTTTTGGGGGGCAACTTTTGATGTCAAATTTGACTTTGTCAGGTCAACCCCCTAGCCCCAGCTACTCAAGAATTTAAATAGGGAAAGGGAGTCGAGCGACCCCTCATTTGAAGCGTCTTTTAATTCTATATTCGACAGTATGAATGAAAATTAGCTTTATTCAATTTTTTTTTCGTCCCCATGAAAAGGACCCTCTAGAACAGGGGTGAGCAACCCGCGGCCCGCCGTACATATTTATGTGGCCCCCCAAGCATTTTCAAAATTGAATTTATTTTATTTAATTACAGACTTTCTCCCGTCAACATATTTTTATAAAATTAATTATAAATAAAAGGTTTCCATAAATATGGCTATTTAATTAACATACATAAATCCTACTTTATAGTATAACAATAAAATAATAATGCATACTAAACCGAAACGATTTTTGAAACGGGACACCGACTTGTTCAAACATTCAATACGAATGCGCGAAATTGTGGAAACAGCACCTTTTGCAAAATAATATGTGCGGCCCGCCAAAAAATTTCAAAATTTGGATTGGCCCGTTCATAAAAAAGGTTGCTCACCCCTACTCTAGAATATTAACTAAGGTGGGGGTGTTGTTTAGGAAAAATCGTGAAACACGCCACCTTTGACCTTTCGAACGGCACATTTCAGGATTTTTCCTAAACAACACACCTTAGTTAATCTAGAATCTAGAGAGCGCTTTTCATGAGGGCGAAAAAAAATTGAATAAAACTAATTTTCATTCATACTGTCACATAAAGAATTAAAAGACGTTTCAAATGAGGGGTAGCTCGACTCCTTTTCCCTATTTAAATTCTTGAGTTAGGGGTTGCTGGGGCTAGGGGGTTGACCTGACAAAGTCAAATTTGACATCAAAAGTTGTCTTCCAAAAATAAAAAATCGACGTGTCCGAGCGTTTTTTTAAGAAACTGGTCTAAGTGTCCCAAAGCAGGCGTGTTCCCTTTTCAATGGCCCACTCTGTACATTCTACTGAAATACAAGAATGTCATGGTCTCATCTAATAACGACTCTGTAGCAGTCTGAGGTGCGCGGGAATGTCCTGTTTCCCTTCTCACAGAGAAAAGGGTCGACTAAGTTAAAAGACATAGCATGTACCATCCCAAACCGCAGATAGTGGAAGAAGTACTTTACATCAAGGACTGAACTTCAAATCATACCTGGGGATGGAAACGGACAATACTACAACGTTTCTCCTTGAAGACAAGCGTTCAGGAATAAGCCTATCTTCAAAAAATAACACACTGGTTATAAAATATGACAATTAAATCGTTCATTACGTATGCGTCATTGTTGGTGTGTAGGCATAACACCTTCACCCAAAGGAACATACAGATATTTAGCAAGGTGCAGCACAGTGTCTGTCTTGGTAAGGCAGAGACAATGACAACCACCCTTCCTGCAGCTATCTCTTAAACCTACCGCCTCTACACACAGAGAGGGTGGAGCACAAGGAGGCATACAGGCTGAAAATCAATGACCAGGATAAAATCAAAAGCAGGATATTCGCTTATCTTCGACGAAATCTCCAGAGACAAAAGTAACCAAACCGAGATTGTAATGGTCCTGACAGCGACTGCTCAGCTATTAAAAGAGGATCTTGATAACAGAAAAGTATTTATAATTGCAGACTGCAAAGCACCGATAGCAGCAGTGGATCTGTATATGATAAATTTAGTGCAAGTCTTCGATTGCACGAAAATGTTAAAAACACTAAGTAAGTGTAATACTGTCACACTAATGTGGGCAGCTGAGCATAGGAGACTCTTATGTAGAACCCTTCCATGGGGGTCACGCATTACGCTTTGTTTTTGAACAAGATGAGGACAACGAATTTTTTATACAACCGTGACGTAAAACAGATTTTTTTGAGAATCGCCGGAAAACCTTGCAGTCATTTATATGGTGGTACAAAGCACCAAACATTCAGCAATATAAGGAAATGTGGGTTATCTTCTAAAATGACTTGTACTGAATCGTGCAACATGGGCCCTGTTGAAATGGTGATTGGTCTTTCATCAACATAGTCCCGGCCCTTCTTAAACATAATAATAAACGATCGATTATGAATGCAAAACGTTCCGTTTCAAGGTAATCTTTAAATCAATAATCATCCCCTTATGTATGTATCACATGTAGGGTGTAAATCCAGCATAATTTGTGGGCATAAAATTCTACTAATACTGAAATTTGTGATAAACGTGCAGTTTCACTCAAATTATCAGGTTAACCAAGGAATGATGTAAGGAATACCCTTTATCTCATCCTTCCAATTTTCCTTACAGGCTTGGAAGTTAGTGAAGTACCTAGATATCGAGCTTGGTAGTAAATTAAAGTGTGGGTAAACGTATGAGAAAGGTAATTCACTGTAAGTAAAGCATGGAGTTGACCTTCGAGAGTTGTCCAGGATTATCCGCTGCTTGAGACTTGTGGTGCTTAATTACTACTTCAGGTGGTTATTATATGGAGCATTCGAAAATCACTTCTACTTCACTAATTAGAGACCCTGGGATATTACTTGTAGAATTCCAAATTTCATTCTCTAAAAACACGCTAGAGGCCGATGTTAGTGTTTCCAAAACACTTACCTAATTCTAGGAAAATATCTTGCGAGTGCCATTACAAAGCGTGAATCAGAAATGTGCCCAAAATTAGGTTTGTTAAGTTAAAGAATAAATTCAGATCGTTAAAACGCGAAACTGGGTTGTTTCACTGCCATTTGAACTATTAATAATTACGATGGATCATCTTACGGGTCATTATAAAAGACACGGATGAGGCAGAATGAATATTTCCGGAGAATATTAGATTCCAGTTTTGCGAAGTAGGTAGCATATGGAAATAATCTCGCTAACAATTAATTTTTCAGTAGCATTCTAAAGCAATTTAAAGAGCCTAACTTGAGGGTTGCGATTAATGCAGAAAGGCTATCTTAGTACGCATCCAATTCTGGTTTCTTTGAGGATTTGAGAAGTCTATCCTTCATTGCGTTTATCACAACACATCACCTGACACATCTACCCGATCGAAAGGCGGCGATGGTAAAATACTATTTCCCGGAAGTACATTATGCAAATCACACGCGAGTTCATTTACTTAATGGATTACACTTAAACTGCGATAGATTATTGGGGATTGATGCTTCTCCTCCTATTTCATCAGGTGACAGGGTTTTTTGTCTTTAGGTAATCGTAAATGAAGATAGAATAATCCACATAGCACATATTTAATATACATATACAACCCAGAGGGTGCAGATATGAGCCTTAGAATGGTTTCCACTTATCCAGGTATATTATTATTTTGTATGATGAAAATGTGTAAGGATTATGCACACAATTATTAATTGAGTCGTCTATTTTCTAAGGCGCCTAAATTTCATTTTATACTGTTTTCAGTAAAACGGAAAATGGCTACACAATACAAAAGTTCAGTACAACGGGGAACTCTGTCCAAAAATCAAACACAAGAATAATGCTTGCTAGACATTAAGCTTTCAAGGGTACTTAGAGCCACTACGACAGTGTATATATACCTAGAAGAGCTCAACAGTACTTAGCGGTAAATGGAAGAAATTTTGAACACATGTAACATTGGTAAGTAGATTTTAAAAGTCGACTTTTCAATTTTGTTTGTTAACAATGAATTTCTTTAATAACTTTAGTCGAATTTATTACTTATTAAAAGGGGTGGCAGTAATAAAATAATTTTTCCTATAACACATTCTTCTTTTTTAACAATCTTTTAAACAATACCTTTTTCGACTTATGGTGCCATTTAAAATTTTGGAGTCCGAGACATTCTGGAGGAATGCTGACTTTTCCAAGAAATAATAATATCGCCATTCGATTCGTATTTATTATGGCTTTTATAATCACTTTTTACTTCCCGAGTACGAAGTAAAAGGGAAGTATTAATTGTATTAGCGTTCCAAAAAAATTGACCTATGCAAATTTTTACATATCTTTGCGTTTCTGAATACGTAGATGCAAAAAATGAAAAAACAAATTCCGTCTGTCGTCTGTAGTTTGTAGTATGTAGTATGTAGTCCGTAGTCCGTAGTCTGTAGTCTGTAGTCTGTCCGTATACATTTTCTTGCAACGTCTATACTATGAAAGTATTAAAGTTATCAAAATGCGGTTTTCGCCAATCGATTGCATTCGGGCCAGGGACGAAATGCTGATATTACCGTCAATGACGTCACTTCCGGTATAAGCTAAAATGGCGACACTCATTTTTTATAAGATAAAGTTCCAGCTTTTTTATGTAGTTTAAGAGTATTTTTTTCTGAATTCAGAAATATATATTGTGCTATATTTATTTTTTGAAAAAAGTGTTAATACGAGGGAAGTCTCGTGGCAACTTGCCAGAATTTTTTTACTCCACTTCTCTACGACTCGCCGTTCTTTAAATAAAATACCTATACGGGAGGTCTCATTCACCCGGTATACAGAGTGATTTACGACTATTCCCTCGGTCTCTTGTGCCTAAAGGGTACAAGATATCAGCTTCATTTTTTGGTGACACATGTAAATTAATAACGACTATTTTTTAAAATTATTTTCGATTATACAGGATGCTTCACAAAATTGTAATATATCAAAGTTAGGTTTTTTAAATGCAACCCCCTGTATTTTATTACATTTTTAGATTATACGTTAAAAACTAAGGTAACTTTATTAAACGTTCCCTATACCTATCGCTTACCAATTTTGAGAAAATTGTGATTTAAAAAAGAATGTTCAATTTAAACAACCCCTAATAACACGGAAACCACTTACTTTTAGTAACGCAAATTTATATCGATTTATCTTGACCTTTAAGGCTTTTATTTGCACTACGTAGGATTTCGATTTTTTGTACAGGGTGTTTACAAAAAGGATTCATATTTTATATTTTTCAAACATCAAAAACTCACTTAACTTAAATGGAACACCCTGTATGTTTTTATTATATGTTGAATAACTTTTCATTTTGTATCAAAAACTTTGAGTAGTAGATATGTCTAAAATCAACGATTAAAAAGTTATTAAGATTTTTCTCTAAAATTTGTATGGAAATGGTTTTTGTTTGCATTCTAGTAGGCCATGATTTTTTTTTATTGTAGTTGATAATTAGATATGTGATCAAAACTTAATTAAAAATGAAATTGAAGCAATGGAAAAAATACTGTAGTAAATGCTATTTTTTCCTATGCATAATCGCACTCGTTTTCAAGAGATCTTCTAACGTTATGGTGTTATAGTAGCAAACGCATCCTTTATTGTAATCTTCATGTGATAAGCAGTGGGGAGTGTTGTAAATTAAATTTTTAATGATAATAATAATAATAATAATATCTAAACAAACTTCATCAAGAAGACTCGAAAAAGTGTTGTTCTACAATCCGTAAAAATTTTACTCCGTTCAAGTTTCCATCAAAAAATCAAAATTCTCCCAAATACATTGAGGCTCCATCGGTTTTGGCGGTCAACAGTGCGATACAGGTGAGGATTTAGTAATGAAAGTTATGTCAGTTTACCAAGCCGTTATGTTGTGGAAAGTAGATTCGTCGGTAAATAAAACATATTTAAAGAATTCATCTTCTTCTCCAACTTTTTCGAGACTCCATAAATAAAAATTCAACCTTCGTTAAAAGCCTCGTCCATATAAATTCTGGTGAAGTTGAATGTGAAAAGAATTGTGTTTGTTTTTTTCAAAAATATTTAGATAGACAATTCCTCAATAAATGGATTGGAAGGAGGGGTCCACAACACTCCACCTACCACTGCTGATGACATAAAGGTTACAATAAAGGATGCGTTTGCTACTATAACACCAGATATTCTGAGAAACGTTAGATCTTTTGAAAATCGAGTGCGGTTGTGCATAGAAGAAAATGGTCTTCATATTGAGCATTTACTATAGATACCATTTTTTCCATAAATGATTACTTCTTATTATTAATTTCATTTTGAATTTAGTTATGATCCCATATCTAATTATCAACTACAATAAAAAAATCATTGCCTACTAGAATGCAAACAATAGTTATTTACATATGAGTACGGTAAATCAAGGTTTACGTTAACGAGTGAGATGTTTATTGCCGAAGCGTAGCTGAGGCAAGAATTTCGAAACGAGTAACGTAATCTGATTTAACGTACAAATAATGTAAAACATTTTATTTCATACTGGCCATACATTTATTTCTTAAGAGTTTTTCTATTAACTTTATATAAAATTTGACGTTTCCAAAGTCATGTCACTTTATGTTGCTATGGCAACCTTTGTATTCGGGTACAAAATTTCTAGTACGGTAAAGTTTCATTTACCAGACTCATATGAGTCTGGTAAAACACAGATTACTAGTCAGTATGAAATAAAAACCATTTTCATACAAATTTTAGAGAAAAATCTTAATAACGTTTTAATCGTTGATTTTAGACATATCTATTACTCACAGTTTTTGATAGAAAATGAAAAGTTATTTAACATAGAATAAAAACATACAGGGTATTCCATTTAAGTTAAGTGAGTTTTTGATGTTTGAAAAATATAAAATATGAATTCTTTTTCAAACACCCTGTACAAAAAATCGAAATCCTACGTAGTGCAAATGAAAGCCTTAAAGGTCAAGATAAATAGATATAAATTTGTTGTACTGAAAGTAAGTGGTTTCCGTGTTATTAGGGGTTGTTTAAATTGAATATTTTTCTAAAAATCACAATTTTCTCAAAATTCGTAAGCGAAGGTATAGGGAACGTTGAATAAAGTTGCCTTAGTTTTTAACGTATAATCTAAAAATGTAATAAAATACCGGGGGTTGCATTTAAAAAAACCTAACTTTGATATATTACAATTTTGTAAATGACCCTGTATAATTGCAAATAATTTAAAAAAATAGTCGATATCAATTTACATATGTCACCAAAAAATGAAGCTGATATCTTGTACCCTTTAGGCATAAGAAACCGAGGGAATAGTCGTGAATCACCCTGTATAAATTTCAATGCTTTTTTTTTAGTTCTTGTATTGATTTGTGGGCGTTTTTCATAACATGTTTTCACAGCATTCCGTATCAAACGTTGGTTTGATGACTTTTTGAGAACATCAAATTAACTTTATGAAGTTATATTATATCGTTAATTATTTTCCATGTTAAATAGATGTAACTGTTGGGACGTTACAAGGTAACGTTTGTGAAGGCGGACATTAGCAGTCGCTACAACGTTTATAGTATGTCCTTGGTACTAGCGTTGATTGAAAAATCCTAGTACTAGTTAGAATTTACCATAAAACGCGTACGTTACACAATTTTGTCATGTGGGCCTCGCCTACCGATCTACTTTGCCGTCTCTTTTGTTGACACTGATCACAAGTAAATTTGTTTTCTAAGAGCCTTGCTTCCACTCCTGTTTGAATTTTAACACAGCTGCAATGAAAAGAAAATATGCTACACACACACACGACAACACTTTATTTTTTGTTTATCTTGTGTAGCAGTTACTTTAGAAGAAATTTTACAATTACTCATGATATGTAACCAAAAAGGTGGTTGAAAGGTAGAAGCTATTGAATTTTATAGAGTCACGAAGGACCTAAAATTTTGATTCTGTGTTTTATTTATGTAAAGAATATTGCAAGGAATTGAACAAGAAGACAAAATTTGTCAAGTTCGTGAAACTGAAGAGGAATAAGTCGGTATAATAACCGCAGTTATAGAGAGCTTCCGATACACACACACACACACATACTAAAATTTACCTACTTCTTTAATACATTTTGTTATGCATATTTAACACACGTTTTGTTCTCTACTAAGAGTTGCAGATTCGCGTGTGCCTTGGAAAGGGAGATCCGTTCATGTCACATTTCTTTCCAAAATACTGCAATAGAACGATCGTTTACTAATTACACCCACCTAATTGTTTACTACGAACGTAAAATTAAAAAAAAAAAGGGAGCGTATCGTGCATCGCTTGACTGAAGTTTAGTAGACTGTGATAAAATGACAAAATTAATATAAGGAAACCCTACCGCTTCTTAATCATTACGATCACGTCGCATAAACATGAATAATTAAAATAAATTTCTCATCACTAGAATCTTCCTAAAACTAAAAAATACGGTATACGGCATACACGAACTGAGGTACGTTAAACTGATTCAAGTCACGATTTTATTGAACCTGTGCTATAATAAAGTTAATGTGATTTTTCCGCCATGCATAGAACGTAAAAGTCAATCTTTTCATTCTCTTAAGCCACAAGCGGTGAAGAAAAGTGATTAGTAAAATCTTCAACAGTATTAATTGTTGTTAACAATTACCGATTGCTTTAGTGTTTTACTTCTCGAATTCTGAAGCGACAAACTCGATCGATTTTCGTAGATCCACTACACATCAAAATATTGCGTCAATACCTGTGTTAAACATGTCAGGAAATACGTTGAAGGAATTTCTTAATTAGGTTTCAGCTTCAGACGCTTCTGTACCTAATATATTATATTAAAAATGTTAATTTAATGACTTTTAACGTTTCGGAACGATATTAAATTTGGTTGTCGTGCATACGATTCGAGAAAGGAACAAAGAGTGTTAAAATTTAAGTTAAGTACTTGTAACCAAAATTGAAAAATTGTTTATTTACATTGAATCCAAAAAATTGTCATTAAAAATAAATTAATTAATAAATATAATAAAAACAATCACAACTTGTTGAAATAAATAAATAATTCTTGTCATGCACACTAACAATCCGTTAGAATGAACTGAAGGTTAAGTGTTTGTAATTCCATTCGAGTCCTCTTTGTATCCTCTGTAAGCAAGTTCTTGTCCGAAAGACCTATAATGTCCATGGTGATCATCATGTGCCACAACTTCGTATGTTGACGAATGTTGTTTAGACTCCGCAAGTTTCTTTAATCCTATTATCATTGTAATAGTTAGGGCTATCTTGGCAATAACTAAAGCTTTAAAGGCGATTACTGCTAAACCTTTCAACGCTAAAGCTGCTAACATAGCAGCTTTCATTTTAAATAACATCAAATAACCCATCATATTTCCCTTTTTACCCTTCTTTTTTCGTCCTAAAATTTATATACTTAATCCAATATAAATTTATATTAAAGGTCGACAGTTACCTTCTTCAAGTGATCGTTTAAATTCCGTAATAGCCGAATCGGGTACTTTAAATTCTATCGTATGCGATGACAAATAATTTAGAAATTTATCATAAAGTATCGTATCAATTGCTTCCTCTCTTGCTCTGGGATCTTCCGGTAGTTCGGGGTCGCTGTACACTCTACCAGACCTATCGGCAGCACCCTCATTTTGTTCAATACTTAGACCAGCCCCAATTTCTAATCTGTTCGGTAATTTATCAAGATACTGCAAGGCTCGTTCCTAAAAATTAAAAATTAATCAAACACATGTTAAATTCTTAACGGTTGCGTGTAAGAAATATAACGTTTAATTGGTGTTAGAAGAATTTATGTTATTGTGTTACATTCAGTTCATGTCCATTTATGGGTTGTGAAATTTAACATTTACGCGAAACCTCTATTTTCCTTAAAACGATTTTTACTTATTTAGAGACACCTTTTACGGGGGCAGCTTACAAAAATTTTAACGTTCAAGTAACAAATTGTTTTCAATCCTGTTAATCTAAAAAAAACGGAACTGCAATTCAAATATTTAATTACAATAACAACGGTTCACAGATATTTTCTTACCGTTGGATTTTAATAAAAAAAAAATCGTTTTGTGTGAGTTTATCGTACAAGTTTGAATACTTTTCAAATTAATTTGAAAAATTCCCCCCGCCGTTTTACATTTGTAGAATGTATAAAAATCATAAAAGTAATAAATTACGTATTCAACACTAACATTAATCAATAAAATAATTTGCATAAATTAAAGAAGAAAAAAACTTACCTTAAGGCAAACCGATATTTCTTCTTTTCCACATTTATCCACAAATTGAAAGGCATCTCGCATAACTCCTTGCTCGAATTCATCTTTAACATTATCGGCTAATGTGCCAAACACAAAGAGGAAGACAACGGCCAGCGATTTCATAGTGATCTTCGCACTATACTTCATAAACTGCGACTCATTGATTCTTTACGTCCTGGTTTTATCAGGAAGGAGTTACCAAGCAAAGAGGCAAATTACAGGCTGCTCGTAATTTTTATGTTATCTGTACTAGTTTGCGTTCTAAGTATGCGCTAGTTAACGTACTGCTTTCATATTTGTAGGTATTTCAAATTTATACATAATGTACATTTGGTTGATCATGAAGAAAATTATGTCTATTTTCTATAGACAAAATTATGAAAAGAGTCACGCTCGCTGTAATTGCGTTTTTTTTTCTTGATGAATTTAACAAATATTTTTATGCTCTTGATGCGCTTATTAATTTTACGGATGTTAAAGTTGTAACATCTAATTATGGAAGGTAAATATTTAGACTTAAATAACTTCTGACGTTGTAATTAATGCACATAATGCTCCGGTTATTTTAATTAAAAAACATATTTGTAATTTGTATTACATTATAATACAACTGTAATATGAGTATCCTTTTTCAATTTTGTTAGTCTTTCCTTTTTTTTCGGCACTTAACAAGCGTTTTGTTCGGGATTTAATGTTCTTTTGATTACAAGCAACAATGCCATTCATGGTTAAGTGGAAGAAAAAAGTGCTTCAAATTAAATTTTTTTTGGGCGCTAAATAACTTTTGTTAAACAAAAAGGTTTTATACTATATACAATATTTATATGTTGGTATTGACTTAGTCATCGATTTTTGTTGTATTTATTTTAAACATCGTCGCAGGATGTTCTAGTTTTTCTTTCATTGATGTCAAGATTTCTAAGTTTCAATTATGACTATGGGATTATTCTCATTTCCGCACATCCTTTTGCCTGCTTTCGATGTTTTTGGTGCCCTCAATAGTCTAATGATTTGTTTGTAAGCAAATCTGAACGTTTCCATTATATTCAGAGTCGGCAAATGCAAATATTTACAATTTAGGTAGTAGGTACTTTATAATCGGCATTTCGTTCCTTATATTTTCGTTTCTAATGGTACTCTCATATTCTTCACTGTATTCACAGAATTCAAAATAAACGTTTCTGAAACGTTTTTGAAACGTATCTCTGAAACATGAAACATCTCCGAAACAGCGACAGAAACGTATCATACACATAACATATATACATGTTTAGTGTCCGCCTTCAGAAACCTAGATTTGAAACAACACAAAAACGTTACATCGAAACGTTTTATATAAGTTTCTTGAAACATATCAGAGGGTAATATATTGATAATATATATGATATGTTCCATATGTCAATATTTGAAATGTCTCATATGTTTCACATGAAACATGCCTGAGCATAAAAAATTGGTATAAGGTAGAAATGTGGTAGAAACAACGGCCCCGAGGATCGAGGGTCTTTCCTAGTGTGCAGCGACTCCAGGCCCCAATGTAACTCGGTGGCACCCATTCTCTTGATACTCGGAGGAGATCGGTGATGCTGAAAAAACACTCTTCAAATAGGACTCGAACATTGGTAACCCGTTTATAGGTCAGCTAACAACCATGCAAACTACCTGAGCTACCAACACTTTGGTAAATAAACCATTTAGACGTGCAGTATCACACATATATTTATGGTAGGACATGAATTAGTCTATTTTTCGAAACGGAAATTTGTCGTTCCAATTAAAGACTAAATTGTAATTTTGAATAAATATGTAAAACATTCACATTGAAGCGCGTATTTTTACTTTCTTAAGATGTTTCAAGTGATAAGTTTTCTGGTACAACACACTACTAAACACAATTCTGTGACGTGTAGGTATGTTTCAAGTGATAAGGTTTCAGGTACAACATTCCTAAACACAATTCTGTGACGTTAACTTTGAAACATGACTATTTTATTTCAAACGAAACATCACATTTTTAACTTTTTAAAATATTATACGTTACGTTATCACTTTCCAAAAAATACACCACAGAGATCTATTTTTAGATAAGTATCTAAAACTTTCACTTTGAAACGTGTAGGTATGTTTAGTTTCTACTTTCTTACAATATGTTTCAAGTGATAAGGTTTCAGGTACAACACTACCAAACACAATTCTGTGACGTTAACTTTGAAACATGACTATTTTGTTTCAAACGAAACATCACATTTTTAACGTTTCTAAAATGTTACACGTTACGTTACCACTTTCCAAAAAATACGCCACAGAGATCTATTTTTAGATAAGTATTTAAAACGTTCACTTTGAAACGTGTAGGTATGTTTCAAGTGATAAGGTTTCAGGTACAACATTCCTAAACACAATTCTGTGACGTTAACTTTGAAACATGACTATTTTATTTCAAACGAAACATCACATTTTTAACGTTTTTAATATATTGTACGTTACGTTATCACTTTCCAAAAAATACACCACAGAGATCTATTTTTAGATAAGTATCTAAAACTTTCACTTTGAAACGTGTAGGTATGTTTAGTTTCTTACAATATGTTTCAAGTAATAAGGTTTCAGGTACAACACTACTAAACACAATTTTAACTTTGAAACATGATTATTTTATTTCAAACGAAACATCACATTTTTAACGTTTCTAAAATGTTATACGTTACGTTACCACTTTCCAAAAAATACGCCACAGAGATCTATTTTTAGATAAGTATTTAAAACGTTCACTTTGAAACGTGTAGGTATGTTTCAAGTGATAAGGTTTCAGGTACAACATTACTAAACACAATTCTGTGACGTTAACTTTGAAACATGACTATTTTATTTCAAACGAAACATCACATTTTTAACGTTTTTAAAATATTATACGTTACGTTATCACTTTCCAAAAAATACACCACAGAGATCTATTTTTAGATAAGTATCAAAAACTTTCACTTTGAAACGTATAGGTATGTTTAGTTTCTTACAATATGTTTCAAGTGATAAGGTTTCAGGTACAACACTACTAAACACAATTCTGTGACGTTAACTTTGAAACATGACTATTTTATTTCAAACGAAACATCACATTTTTAACGTTTCTAAAATGTTATACGTTACGTTACCACTTTCCAAAAAATACGCCACAGAGATCTATTTTTAGATAAGTATTTAAAACGTTCACTTTGAAACGTGTAGGTATGTTTCAAGTGATAAGGTTTCAGGTACAACATTACTAAACACAATTCTGTGACGTTAACTTTGAAACATGACTATTTTATTTCAAACGAAACATCACATTTTTAACGTTTTTAAAATATTATACGTTACGTTATCACTTTCCAAAAAATACACCACAGAGATCTATTTTTAGATAAGTATCTAAAACTTTCACTTTGAAACGTATAGGTATGTTTAGTTTCTTACAATATGTTTCAAGTGATAAGGTTTCAGGTACAACACTACTAAACACAATTCTGTGACGTTAACTTTGAAACATGACTATTTTATTTCAAACGAAACATCACATTTTTAACGTTTCTAAAATGTTATACGTTACGTTACCACTTTCCAAAAAATACGCCACAGAGATCTATTTTTAGATAAGTATTTAAAACATTCACTTTGAAACGTGTAGGTATGTTTCAAGTGATAAGGTTTCAAGTACAACATACTAAACACAATTCTGTGACGTTAACTTTGAAACATGACTATTTTGTTTGAAACGAAACATCACAATTTTAACGTTTCTAAAATGTTATACGATATCATATTCCAAAAAATACATGACAGGGATGTATTTCTGGATATACAGTCTGTTTCAGAGTAAGCGCCTTATTTTTTTGGTCATACTATGAATACCTCTTTCAAAATATTTGGCAGTAATATGTTTCAGGACATTCTCTACACGATGGTGATATGACATTTTCAGTTGAACGAATTATTTCAAAATGGCGACTTTTAAATGGAATGCAATAATTTTTTGTTTGTTATTGATATCCTAAAACATTCTTTCTACGATAGTATTTCGTTTTTCTTAAAAATTCATTTTTTCCAAAAAAATACATCTCAGAAATATATTTTTGGATAAGTATCTAAAATGTTCATGTTGTAATGTATATGTTTTATATTTTATCTAACAAATGAATTGAAGCGTTTATTAGACATTACTATTTATTCGCTTTGGAAAGGAATGTATCAGTAATGTGCCTTAGATGTTTCGTAAATTATGATGGAGGATGGGACCTAAGTACATGCGTACGTAAGCCTCATTCGGACCCTTGCCGGACACACCGAGTCACAAGGGCGCCGCCAGAAAATTTTCCCAGGGGGGGTAAGTAGTATTGGGGGTTCGTGGCTATGGCGTTTTTAGAAATTTAGAAATGTTTCATGGATGTACTGTGTTCAGTGGGTTGAAATGTAAGGCTTTCTTTGCAATCTTCTATTCCATCCAAATAAACTGCAAAGTTCGACTGGCCGACATAATAACCAAAAGAAAAGAAAGAAGTGATACGAACTGAAGTTTCACAATGCCGTACGGCAGGATGTAGGTACAACAACAACAATAAAAAGAGACAGTCAACCCCTCTTCTGCTTACTCGCTAAATTGCATTACATTTGTACATGGTATCTCTGAATCATGCGGCGAATCTTGAGAGAGAATGTCGGAAATGCAGAAGACAAAGCAGTGTTCTTTGGGTACCGTAAATGAAAATGTATAATTTGCCGCCAAAAGGAACCACTTTCATCCATTCTTAAAACGTGGACTATGAAATTTCACTGCATTAAATTCGATTGAAATACGAAATTTTCTTATAATGGTCGGACACGCCTATAATAAAAATTCTGACATTCATGAAATTTAGCAGTTGTACCGGATCCATGACTCTAACTAACTTTGCCAAATACTTTTGAAAAATTGGCAATACTGCAGCAGCAGGCTCAGGTCAAAGTGGTGAAAGTTGCAAAGTATGTCGCTAGAAACTTGAAACACTCTGTAATTGAAGTCAAGCTCAAATTCAAGGACAATAAATTCGAACACTAAGGCCGGCCGCACATTGAGCGTAGCACAGCACAGCACAGCATAGCACACCGCAGCAGAGGATTTTTTAACCCGTGGAATTAAATGGAAATAATCCTCTGCCGCTACTACGTCTCGGCTGCGTGCAATATGCGGTGTTCGCTTTAATTCCATGCGTTACAAAATCCTCTGCTGCGCTGTGCTACGCTACGCTGTGCTGCGCTGCGCTCAATGTGCGACCGGCCTAACAGTGGAAAAACTTAAAAAATTCATAATAATGGTTATTTCGTTGATGTTCAGAGGTTAAGTGTTCTTTTTAGAAGTATTAAATTTTGGCCAAAAATCGAAAATAGATATCAGAAGGGGGAACCATTCTTTGTTTTCATTTCCCCATGTTAATTCCCATAAGAAAATCAGAAGTGTATGTGTATGTCGCTAAACTACATGGATTTGAGCTTAACCTCAATTACAGGCTGTTTCAGGTTTCTGGCGACAGACTGCAAGTTTTACCACTTTGACCTGAGCTGCTGCAGTATTGCGAATTTTTCAAAAATATTTGGCAAGGTAAGTTAGGGTCATGCATCCAATACAGCTGCCACATTTCATGGAAACAGAATTTTTTTTATCTCAGCTTGCTCTGTTTATAGGCGTTTCCGGTCAATATTTTCACTTACTCATACGGTATGCGTGAAAAGTGGTCCATTTATTGTACGTTATAGGCCTGGTAATGTCTCCACAGCATACATGTTAACTACAAAGAAGGATATTTGTAAACACTTGTTGTCTGTTACTTACTCAGTGATGGTCCAAGTGTGGCTTTTCAAGTAACATTATGGGCATAAGTGGACTACAGCTTTATATCATTGACAAGGCAAGTTAAATTGGAGAAGGGTTCACTCCGTACTATGGAAGGTCGATATATGGCAAAAGAGGGTATGTGTGGGAATAATCATCACCAAGTACAATGGCAGGCCCTCCCCATTGGTGGTAGATGTATGGCGCCGTTTTCGAAACCATTCTCTAACAGCAATACTACTCTGGAAGAAGTTTAACAGGTTAAGAATGAAGGAGTCGATCTGATCTGAACGAGTCGAATAGTTAAAAATACTGTTAGGAAAAGTGATCATAAGACTGGAAATTATTTTTACAAGGCGGACAGGTCTTACTATAAACTCGCAAGGGTGTCGGGAAGACAACCCGGTGTAATTAATAAGAAAATCATGGTTGAAACTATTCTCAACCATTGCATCTCCTTTGACAGTAACTGTGTCAAGCAGTTGTAAATATTTATGTATTTGTAGAGACGTAACTATATTTTCTAATGCAGAAGTAACCGTAAAGAGATATGGAGTATGGACGGACATCCGATAAGCTGGCGAAGTCACTGCAATCATTGAATTTATATTCTTAGCAAGTTTAACATACTAAGTAGTTGATTAGGAGCGATGCTTAGGATAATAAATGTACTCTTTCTGTAGGTTCTCCTACAACACTCATTAATTATGCTACATTCAGATTAACAGTAATTAAATAATTATGTAGCTCAATGCGTCATATAAAACATTTTACTTTTTCCAATTACTCTAACAGCAAACAGATGGTACATACCGATTCATGACCTACAATTACCAACTCGCAATTACTTTAATAACTATCAAAATTGTTATTAACAAAAATATCTAATAATTTTTCAATTAAGATTTTATGGTAGGTACTTTCCTATATTGCGTTATTGTGTTTAGAAAAGGTTTAAAGATAATCTTTTGGGACACTGGGAAGAGAATTTTACATTTCTATGCAGGTACTGTGGCCTTCATCTGAACCGTATATTTGTTTGACACAGTAACACTATACGTCTTACTTACTCTGGCAATTTTGGATTTAGAAACATAACGAATGCTTTATTTAGAAACTGGACTTGTGGGCTCTTGTTAATTCGGTACCTCAAAGCTTCTATGAGCCTTCCAGTTTCTAAGGTGTTTGCTTCTCGTTTTTAGTTGATGGAATTTTAGAGCCGTCTTGGTCTTTCTGTTTAATTAGGAGGGTTTAGCTTGCTTGAACGGTGCCTCCAAAATATTGAATTTGACCTACCAAATGTTATAAACATAGGTATATATTTTAAAATCGGTTCAACGATTTTTTTTATAAACACGAAGTTAATCCTTGTCTAAAAGCACATCCGTAGCTTAAGCTTTTCCTAGGAATTTCAAGAAAGCATTTATCTCATCTATGTGATGACACAGCTTTGGAACACAACCAAAAGTTTTCATTCATTCTGATTTTGGAAGGCATTTCAAGCCTCCAACATCGTAAGAAATATGTGGCTTCATCTCAATACCTTGTCTCGTAGGATCAGTAAGTAATTGACGGAAAACTTCAAATCCTGTAATTCAGTAACACAGCTACTGCCTTTTCTTGGATTGTCTTCACTGCAGCTCGTTGTATGAACATAGACAGTGTTCGAGTTAGTATTGATAGACGCAAGCAAATAAAGAGGAAGACGTAAGGATGATACATCCTTTTACCATATATGACGAGGGGTGCTCGTCATATTGCTTACTCAGTTAAGAAATAGGTCAAGTATGTGTGACATTTTGTGGTGGCATTTCCAGGTTTTGATCCAACCATTTCACGTTTATACTAATTACACCGGTTTAAAGAATAGAAAGTGATCAGAGTGAAAGTTATACACAAAAGTGTCGCAAAATATCTATCGATGAAGGGCAATGTCTCAAAGAGTATCGATTATGGCGATGTATAAATAAAATAGCCAATCCTGATTCCTATTTTAAATGTTGTGTAGAAGACTTCTGGAAGTACGAGGTTAAAGATTTGGTGTTGACTCTCCATCGCCTAAGTTCAGAATGGAGTACTTTTAAAGTTACACACGAAGATGTGTGAATGAGCCAAGTGTTTGTCAATGGAAGTGTAACTAGGGATGAAACCAGCGTTCATAAGGGTCGTAGATTGCTGGAATGTGAAAGAAATACGATTACTATTAGAGCCGCTTCCCCTTCCGCTATACTAAGGCTTATCTCAGGTGTGGAATGGCTTGATTGACGTTGCGAGGAGGTAGCACAAAGGGACCGAATAGGTGGCCAATGTGCGTGTGGACTTTGTCCACCCTCTCATCGTAATCGAGAATCCAGATGCGAAAAGAGAGGACTACAGTAACAAGAAATGTTTGCAGTGACACAATTATGAGCGGAATTATAAGCGGAAAACGAACTGCGCAGATGTACAGCACTAATTGTGCCAAATCTTAAAGACAATTTTTATCAATTGATGACCAAGAGGACTCTGTAAACAAGATTTTTCAGATGGAAGGGCGTTATAAGGAAAGGGTTGGAATACGTGTTTGTGTGTGTTAATGGTTGTTACGTTGCAAGATTTGTATTACAGCTAGATAGAGAACCCATCGTGAGTTGATTCATATCCGAATATGGTAACCCTACTGCGTTTCCAAAACAAATGACATTTTACCCATGGCCAATGAAAGTCGCTCTCTTTTTTGTTGTGGCTCAGTTTGGTTAATAATGAGTTTCACTTGCCTATAAAGGAGAAGCTTTAGAGAACCCATGGTTTTGAGAACCACATCCTGAGAAAGAATTTTTTGTCGTTTGAAAGCGTAGTCATCCCCTATGATAGCATTACCGACAGTAAAATATGCAATACATATAGCTTCGCTTTCCTCTCATAACAGACAAAAGGTGTTCTTTGAGCCATCTTTGAGTTAATTTATAGGCGCCATCATTTTTTCGTATTATAGTATCCCCTCAATTTATTATTAGGGTGAAACGTCACCCGCATAAGCTACTGCTTGTGAATGGCTATAAAAATCTGAGGCATTACCTAAGGTCCTTAAGGTGTGATGTAAGCCAGATGGATGGATAGCGTGCCCATCTTGGAGATACAGTCATTTTGTTATTATAAAGAGGTCTTTCAACTACTGTGATTTGTATGGAAGATGGACCTCATTCCCTAAAATAAAATCGTGCTCTGTGAAGATAATGGAAATCACGTTAAGACAGAATAAATACAATATTTTCACAGAGGGGGGTTTTTCTTGGAGAGTTCATGTAATGTGGTCGCACTTGGGGATTGCATAATACGACCATTTTTCTAATTTGCGATCTGACATGGTTGCCTTAGGCAACTGAATAAGCAGAGAATTCAATGTTTGAACTTAAATTCATTTTATTAGTATAAAAGAACTTACTAACATGGATATTGGTGGTGGTTTCACACTAGGTAGTACTACCATAAATGAAACACACTTCTTCCTTTTGCAGATCCAACAGTATCCATGGTGGTATTTCAGTTGTTACAAACTTGAAAATAAATTCAATTTTTTTAAATTTCAACTATCAGTACATTTTATCTAAAGAAATACATGATGTATTATCTGCAATTTACAGGGTTCTTTATCTCTGTATAGATCGCCTGCTCTTATACGAGACTGATGTATTTTCAAATATTCTCAGATCGATGTTACCCGCTTTTAAAGTACCACATATCCGTTATAATAGTAGGACATTTTAATGTGAGCTTTATAACACGCCAGATTGCAAAGTAATATAAAATTTATATAAGAAAAATTTTACATTAAAGCGTGTCGTTGACTATTACTTACTACAACACGTTACGTTTACTTGCGCACAAAATTTACATATTTTTAATTATACCTAGTTTCAATCTACAATGAACGGAAATCGAAATGAGTTCACTTTCGCGTAAGAAAACACAAAACTTACTAAAGGCTATAAAGTAGAAATCATTTCTAACTTAATTATAGAACACTTATTCGCACATGCATGTATAAGTGATTTCATTTATATTTTAGGATCCGCAAAAAAACTGTGCCAACATATATTTTGTATGTCACAAAGAAAGCAATTTCTTTGTGTGGGGATGTGGTATTCAAGATACGCATGAAAAGAATTATTATACTTTGATGAAGGTGTGACTAAGACATATATTTACAATCTGCGTCGATCTAAATAAGTAAGTAAAAATACCGTATTCAAAATACAAACAACTACGACACAGGGAAAAATTTATTTACCCATTTCCTTCCTATATCTCGAATTCCATATCTTTGACATTCGAAGGGTATAAATTATTATTATTGGTAGATCAAGATTTATTGCGCCGGTAAATCTTTTAAGAATGTTGAAGGGTAGTGCGGAACTAACTGAAAATGTAAAAGGTATGAAAAGTATTTTTAAGAAACGTTTTTGGTCGAGTGTTTGAGATCTTTTTCTACTACACTTTCATGAACGAGGTGCTTGTGACTTGCAGTGCTTTTTCAGATAAGCACGTTCGCATAGATCTTTGGAGACACTTTTCACATTTCCGTGTTTGGTATGGCATATATTATATCCGCATATTTATACTTATGTTCGGAAATCGGTTTTGAGTAGTTTTAAGTATCTTGTCGGGTCCTACAGTCAATTACGACTTCGTTTTAAAATTTTACGGTAATTAATGTTTTAAAGCATTAGACGATCAATTAATAGTCTAAGTGATTTGCCATCTCAAAGAACAAATTTTGCAACATTTCCCTGTAATTTAACGAACATTTAACAATTCGATAATACGTGATACGAATACGTTGACTTTCATAAAATATAACAAATGAGAGCAATCGTCTAATTGCCATAGAAATGAATACCTACATAATTTTTATTGTGCTATTTGAATGACATGCAATAAACAGTTAAATTGCCTTTCATTTATGGGAGACGTGGGAACAATTTAAATTAGAACGTTCTTCACAAATTTGCGACAAAATACTTAATGAAATTGTACCGTATAAAGTGTATCACGAGAGCTGGTGCTTTTGGTTGGCAATGATATATGCCCGTGGAATTATTTTCACGTCCATTACATAATCGCACATAAAGCATTTCATAACTAATGAGTAATGACCAAGCCCTTTTCGTTAAAATAACACCGAATTCGTTCTTGTAGGGAAACGTATATAGACAACATCGCTAAGTTATTTATTAATAAATAACTGTGATAAACTAAGTTATTGCTATTCTGCAATTTAGTTCAGTGTCTACAGCAGGGATGGGGAAACTTTTTCCTTCGCGTGCCAATATTTGCTAACGAAATATATGGCGGGCCAAGTTGTTGCATTTTTGGCTATATTATTTACTGAAATAAAAACATTGATATGAATTATTAAAAAAAATGTAAAATGCAAACTTTTTGGAATAGATTTGAGACCAAAAATACATAATGGCCCTTTCACAATGTTAATTACGTCTTTGCACATAGTCTTTGCCCAAAAATTAACGAAAATATAACAAATTCCGTGTGAACTTCATAAGGATAGTTTAGAATGAATTTTGAATATAAAAGAACTCAATTTGGACACTGGCAGCTTTTTGGGAATACGAATGGCCTTAGGGAGAACGTTTTAACGTTCATCTTTAACTATAGTAAAACTAAAAATACCATAAAACATAAAATGTACAAATAGAAGCTGGTCTAACGTTGCATAACATCTGTTTTATAGAAAGACCTTCTCTACCTTAAACAGTTTCAAATTGTTGTTTATTTCACTAACTAAAGGCATCATTTACACATATATGTACAGCAGTAAATATAGATTTTACTTCCCCTTAATTACAATATAAGTTGTATATTTAGAAGTATAGTCAAAGTATAGGTATTCTCTTTGGTATAGTGTAACGTAACAATACACTTGCCACCTACTTTCATCAATAGATATTAAGTTAAATATGTAGACAAAAACATTTTTCTCGGTGAAAACATTCGACTATATATGTTACCTACGACATCGTCCATCGTTCAAAATCTCTAAATTCGAAATAAGCACACAAACATGTACTGTACATTTCGAAAGTTACCGAAAGAAGGTATCGGGACACATAAATTAGTCTAAGATTACATCATAAACTGGGTCCATTTGTGATGCTGAAATTTTTAGCAATGAAAAAAGGTGGTCAACCGAGAGCCTATTACGAAGACAATTTTTCCACGAACTTTACTTGACTTTTGTTTAATGGCCGCGGGTCGTATTTTAAAGCTTCGCGGGCGGTAGTTTCCCCATCCCTGGTCTACAGTATATTCCTGTTAAAGAGGGTAGGTTTGTACATTTTCGTTAGTATACAATCCCTATAATTTTTGTAAATGTTTGTAAATCACAGTGGCAATCTTGGCACTGCCATAATTTGGCAATTTTACAGGGGACAACTTTTTTACAAATCTTTTCAGCCCTTTTCCACCTTTCATCGCCACATAATAAAATGGTTCATTTCTGAAGTAGATTTTAACAATGTTTCAAACTATTCCGACGAATTACAAATATAATTAATTGATTTGTGTGAACTATGTTTTAAATATAGATATCCTTTAATTATAGTTTTGTAAAACTATACTAGGTTTACTGCACCCAAAATGAATGAAACTGTACAATAAAAAATTGATATTGACACACAATTTTTTATTTATTTGCGAAACTGCCAAATAATCATTTTTTGGATCTTTAATAGAAGAAGAAATGGTGTATAATATGTAATTGCATTTTCCTTTATATCCAGTGAAGCTTGAAATGGAACTGGTGGCATTTCAGCACTTCATTTCTTCTTTAAAAAATCGCAGTTCGAAAATTGTTCTTCCGATATCCGATGCTTGTAAAATAATTCTCGAGATCCTTTTCGAAACTGCACTATCTTCATTTTCTCCATAATAGGAATATAATTATTTTTGCGTGACTTAGGCCGGTCTCACATTGAGCGCAGCACAGCACAGCGCAGCAGAGGATTTTGTAACCCATGGAATTAAAGCGAACACCGCATATTGCACGCAGCCGAGACGTAGTAGCGGCAGAGGATTATTTCCATTTAATTCCATGGGTTACAAAATCCTCTGCTGTGCTGTGCTGTGCTGCGCTCAATGTGCGGGCGGCCTTACTGTCATCCTCAAACGTAAAAAATCTATAGTTTTCTTTGATGAGCCATCAATTATTTTTATCCAGTGTTCCAAGGTGTAAATGTGTAAATTTCTTCATGGCTTTACTGATTGAACCATGAGTAAAGTCGGCAGTATTGTACGATTCTAAATTCTAATTTATTTTTTTCTAAATTCTAAATATTTTACAGTGATTGTGACTGTATTAACAAAGTATACAAGTGAAGACTAGAGCGTCCAATTTTTATTTTGGGGCGAACAGTTATCTGTTCAATATACCTACATATAAAACTGGTAACAAAGGACTCGGAATTCTTTGTTGTATTTTAATATAGGCACTAGCAACATCGGAAGCATTTCTTCAACGAATCCTCTTGTAAAGATACGAAAGTTTCATAAAATTTTACTAACCTAAAAATATAAATATGAATAAGGTATGCAACGAAATTAATATTTATGTATTATTTACTGATAACAATGTGAAATTTTTGTAAAAAATTTGGTTAATAACCATACCGCTTTCTGCGAAATCCATACAAATTGTAAGTTACTACAATAGTGCTGTGTAATGTTACCGGTGGTCCGCTTCTTTACATTATATAAATCACTTATAAAATTGGTATCATTTATTCGTAGTTGTTTACAAGAGTAAGGTTTTAAGTGAAGTCTGCTTAGTTCTGATTAGATGGTTAATAAATAACCTCTTGAGTAAGAATTGATGATTCTTTGTTATCCTACTTATTACAATCTAGAACAATTATATCTAGGTTGCTAACTTGCATATATGTTGACCGTTGGCGAAATACTTACTTTTTGTCAACTTATATCGCAATAATTATTACATACTTATATTGCGTTACACCTTCCCCCTTTGGAGAATGAACCCTGCTATGGCCACTTGCAGGTCATTCTCGAAAAAAGGAATTGGTTTAACATGGCTTAAACAATTACAATGAAAAATTACTTATCTTTACTTATCCAATTTAACTTATTTCTATTCTTACTTATAATATTTACTTACACGGTTTTTGTGTACTGTCATTTGCTTACCTAAACTATTTCTAATTATGCAATTCGGTTCTTGTACCTCAACCACAGAGAAAGGCGCGTGATACAAAGGATCGAATTTGTGGCGTTCCTCCTTGGTTAGGGTTACAAGATCACCTGGGGTTAAACTTTCTTTAAAAGCGTTCATATCATGAACAGTTTTCCGCTCTACTTTTGCCTTTTCTAGGTATTCTTTCGCTCTTTTGTGTGCATATTGTAACCGATATCTTAATTCTTTATCATATGCGTCAATATTATAAAGAGGATCTACTTGTGATCCGGTTAGGGAATCAGGGATATTTACTTTTCTACCAAATACTAATTCAAAAGGAGTATAATTATGATACGTGCTGGGTGTTGTGTTGTAGCAAAACGTATAATATTGCGTCCAAGTGGACCAATCTGATTTTGAATCGTTAATGTACATTCGTAAGTATTCATTTAAAACACGGTGATTTCTTTCGCAACCACCAATGGATTGACTGTGATAAGCTGTCGAAATATGATGATCAATAGATAATAATTTACATATGTTGTCGAACAGTTGATTCTTGTATTCTGTACCCATATCCGTACGAATTTCTTTCATGGGACCGAAAACAAGGATAAAGTGTTTTACTAAATTTGTGGCTACAGTTATCGCGTCTTTATTTGGTATTGGTATGATTACAATGTATTTCGTTAATTCGCACTGTATGGTTAATGCGTATTGATTTCCATCATTAGATATTGGCAATTTTCCAATGGTATCGATACATACTATATCAAATGGTTTTTGAGGTGTTGGAGTTATTGTAAACGGTTCTGGCTGTCTGATTTTGATTTTGTTAGTTTGGCATTTGTGACATTTCTTAACATAATTTGCTACGTCACGAGACATATGTTTCCAGTGATAACTACATTTTAATTTTTTCAGTAGTCGTTTTTGACCACAATGACCTCCTGTTAAAGGATTCTTATGAAATTGTTCAATAAGGTTAAGTTTTTCTGCTCTATTCGTTATTAATTTTCTATTTTTGCAAAGCACGATTGTTGCGTATTTTAGACATTTTTCCCCTGTCTCTTTAATTACATTACTTGAATATTTTTTAAAAATATCATCACCTAGGTTTATTTTTATTTTACGAATTTTACAATCACAAGCCATTTTATCTAGCTGAAATAATAAGTGCTCTAAAGCGTCTTTATTATTATTAGTAATTGTTAATATATACTGCGCGCACAGTTTTCGTTTATTTATAATCCTTATTTTTATATGGGGGTGAACAGCTTTAAATTCCACTAATGGTAATTTAAGCGTCTCACTATTATCTAGAGCTTCGTAAACTTTTGGTTCTATACAATCGGCATTTTTCCTTACTTCGTTCGAATTATTCGATGACGAACTTTGTTCTGTTGAGGTAGGTCTTGACATTGACCTTGTTATAGCAAACATTTCATTAACGTCTGTATGCATATTTTTTAATTCGTTTATATTAATGCGTGACAATGCGTCAGCACAAACATTTTCTTGTCCTTTGACATACTCAATTTCAAAATTATATTCTTCTAATTCAAGTCGAATTCTTGTTAATTTGGATGTAGGATCCTTCATGGAAAATAAATAAATTAATGGGCGATGGTCCGTTTTAATAAGGAACTTAGTACCATATATATAACAATGAAAATATTTAATTGCCCAGTGGACTGCTAGTAATTCTTTTAAAATTATAGCTTTATTGAGTTCACCTTTGGTAAATGAACGAGAAGCGTAGGCTATTGGGAGATCTGCTCCGTTGAAATTTTGTGAAAGAATTGCTCCACAAGCTGATTGTGAGGCATCCGTCGTAATTATAAAAGGTTTGGAAAAATCGGGATATTGAAGAATTTGTGCTAAAAGTAGTCATGTTGCGTGATTGTGATTACCTTGGTTCGTATAAAAAACATTTGAACTAGTCTGTACTGCTGAACTGGACCTATCGATGCTGACGAATTTGGTTAATGCATCTTCTACGGTTGTGAAATTTGCAGCTTCCATGACTAACTTTGTTCGCTCTGAATTGGTGTTGTTAGTCAATGCCTTAACTGTGTTTTCTGTCGTGTACCTACTTGCTACCTTTACAGGGACTCCTTCATCAATGAATGCTTGTTTTAAGCGTTCCGCGAGTGACTCGATTTCGGATGCGTATGAGTTCGCATCTTTGTGATTTTGTCTAACATTCAATAATTTAGCAGTTATTAATGTCGACGTTTCTCCTCTAATATTGTTTTTTAATACATTTATTATGTCTGTTAACGTGTTTTCGTTTGTTACTAAATCCCTAGCTTTACCTATTAATCATGTTTTAACATACGCTACTGCGTTTTGTGCATTATTTTCTGCATTTTGATTTAATAACGTAAGGGCATCTAGAAACGCACGCAGTTTGGTGGGGTGTCCATCAAACTCGTGTGGTAAAATTTTACTGGCTAGATTAATAAATTCAATGTTTGATAAAGCCATTGTGTCTTCCGTGAGGTTATCGTCATTTAATTCAATGTCATCTTCAAAATTTAACGGATCAATTTGCTTATGGCAACTATTAGGAACACAATAATTTACTTGTAATAATTGAAAGGACTTAAGTACTTTATCTCTAATGATCCAAAATATTTCTTTAGCCTCTTGCCTTTGATTAGTATTAAGTGAATTCCAATGGGTTTTTATATTTCGCGTAATTTGATTGAACAAGTCTACTAACTGATCTCTAATTTCGTGTCGAATCGTTTCCGTTTTTGGTACCTCTTTCTTTATAGCTCGCTTAGACTGTTTAATGATTTGGGCTTTTAAATCGGTTAATTCCCCTATTATTTGAATCCAATCGTGCGACATATGCAGTGAAAACTTATATTAAAATATTAAAAGGAACTGACGCGTACATACATAATAAACTTAATTACGAAATTATCAAAAAAAAATTCTTAGAAGTAGATTCAGTAACACTTACGTACTTTGGATTTTTATTATGGTGAAACAGAAGTACTGGAACTTGAGATGTTACGTCTTATTTTATTCTTCATATTTCTTCGATGCATCTGGTATATTTTGATAAGCAGGGATACGAGTTGCAATGCCACTGAGAGCCTTGACGTGCGTGGTTACGTTGTAAGCTGTTTCTTGGACTATGAAATTTGAATTTACTACACCATTGTCGTTGACTGCTTGCTTCGTAGATTCGGAGTTTCCCATTTTTCTTCTATTTTCTGTAGAACTTTGGAATCTTCGGATTAAATAGCATCTTTTGTTGGATCGGAACTTCTTAGTTGGCAGGCTGGATATTCTTGGTCGACAGGATCTTCTTGGTCGGCAGGATCTTCTTGGTCGGCAGGATCTTCTTGGTCGGCAGGATCGCCATGTAATGTTACCGGTGGTCCGCTTCTTTACATTATATAAATCACTTATAAAATTGGTATCATTTATTCGTAGTTGTTTACAAGAGTAAGGTTTTAAGTGAAGTCTGCTTAGTTCTGATTAGATGGTTAATAAATAACCTCTTGAGTAAGAATTGATGATTCTTTGTTATCCTACTTATTACAATCTAGAACAATTATATCTAGGTTGCTAACTTGCATATATGTTGACCGTTGGCGAAATACTTACTTTTTGTCAACTTATATCGCAATAATTATTACATACTTATATTGCGTTACAGCTGTGCTTTCATAAATGATTGACTCCATGTGATTGCAGGTGCTTAGGCAACTAAAGGTGCACGATGGCAAACCTGATTAATTTCACCTGTGCAGGTTACTAGAGTGCCTACCATGAAATGGTATTTGGAAAATATTCATTGTTATTTTACAAAAGGGGCTCAAAATGGGCGCTACTCATTTCTAGGCACAAATTAACTCTTCGCTTCATATTTTCAAACACACGTTCAAGTTCAATTGGAGTTATATTGTTCTATTGCTCCTTTCAGTTCTTGGAAAGTCAAGAGCCGATTTTTAAATATATTAATCTTAATCGTCCAAACCGAAAAAAAAGCTAAGGGCGTGAGGCTTTGAGACCACAAACCTGTACTAATTATTCGGTAGCTATAAAATTGTTGCAGATAATAGGTTCAATAGCGTTGTGTGCAGTTGCCCCATCTTGCTGGAAAAGACCTAATTGTTGCTGAGCGTCATGTAAATTTTTTTTCAACATCGCTCTCCATTTACGGCTTCATAGAAGAAAATAGACCCAATTATTCTTCTTGACATACCTATTCAAACTTTATGGGGATGTAGAGGTTTTTGATGTAAATGTGTGGATTTCTGCTGCCCAAATCGCTGTAATTTTGTCTATGAGCAGAACCCGACAAATGTACCCATGTTTCGTCTGAATAAAATGTTAAGTCTAACAAATTATTGTTATTTAAATATCTATTTGTTGAATCATTAACAATATTGCACATCTGACCATTCCCTGCGGTTTTTTCAACACCTTCAACATTGTTTGGATATATTTCTTGAGTAATTTCACTTGGAAAGCGAATATTGCTACGAATAGAGGAAGCTATTCGGTATTAAAGGTTTTGTATATGAAACATAATAATTTCTTATCTGAACCCTAAATACGCACTTTATGATTGAAATTGTAAAAAAATTTTTGGGACGAAATTATATTTATAGCTAGTGACACTGCACCATGGACGCCTCTGTTCACGTTTCGGCCCTCTAACGCCGCTCGCTGATTTCATGGTTGCCACATTCTGAGGTCGCTGCACTTCAAGGTCACCACTTTCTCTCTCCCCACCGCTTCTGGTTTAAGTAAAATTCGGGACACTTGCCCTTCCCACGCTACCTTTCCTGTTTGCGAGAACTTTAATTTTGACTTTGATGCCAATTAAATGAACTCCCAGTGATACAGAGATGAAAAAACAAAGAATGTATTATTATTTAAAAGGGAATAAGCACTGAAAATTTCCATTGAACCGAAAGTTGTATTTTTGGTCAATAAATGTTAATTAAAGTGCAGTTTCGTGCAGGAGATATATCGGGTGCATTACCATTTTTGACAATTTGAATAATTTTTCCATATTTGTGGAGAACCCCTTTCGATTAAATTTAAACAGACAAAAAAGGTATTTGACAAGGGTTTAGGACAAGCTTTTACTTCATATTGATAAAAAGGATAATAAGTAATGGCAAGCAAAGTTTTGTAGCATTTGTAGCTGAAAAGGGTGGTTTCTAAGCTTTATTACATTATTACTCGGTTTCACACAGCCTTGATTCGATAATTTAATTATTAGGAAATACGGATAGGTTAGTTCTAAAAATGTGTGCGTGAGTGTGACAAGCTGTTATCTAATAAAATCGTGCACTCACCCGATTAACTAGCTAAAATATGAAACACAGCTTTGTAACACTGATATTATACGTGGTAAGATTTTATTGAGAACGAAATCGTCTCACAAAAAATGGGCATCAGGAGGTAGGAAATAATTCACTTTATGTAATCGATTTCTTTCTTTCCCTTAAATTAGAAAGGGATGCAATTCGAATCGAAGTAGAGGAAATTAAACCTGAACTGAAATTTACTTCTAATAACGATGCAGCATCATACTTTTGAGCGAACCGTGCCAACCTGCTCTAAACTACCAATTCTGAACCCGGAGGGCAGATCTGGGGGTTCCTGGAGTATGACAGAGTAGATCGATTAGAAGGTTTTTTATTAAAAAGATGCTATTGCTTCCATGGTATTCTCCAAATTACGTGTTGGCTTAGGAAACCGAAATAGATAGAGTGAGGTTGTTTACCATGAGATTGCATACAAAATATGTAGAGAAGGTTTTGAAATACCCTGAGGAGAGGTATCCCAAAATACTGCTAAGGGAGATGATGAGGATGCGATGTGGTTGGAGTCAGGAATGGAGGAGTATGAGGGAGAGACTGGGAACTGAAGTACACGCGAAGTGGGAGAGCTGGCCAGCGATGTTGGAGAGGAAGACTGTGGCAGCACGGGAGGACTATAGGCTAAAGGCTGTGAAGGCAATGCAGAATTCTAGTTTTTGCAGTCACTATAAACAGCTTTGTCAATTTGGCATCTGCAATCAGTCCTTTATTAGTGAAGAAATGGCTCCAAGGAATGTAAGATGGCTGTTGAAATTGAGAGCTGGTTACCTTTACCTCAATGTTAGGCCAAGAAGGGCGGGGACCAGGGAGTTAGTCGTACTAAAGCAAAAAATTTACTGTTATTACCTCAGATACACGTCAGAACTTTGAAATATTTGTTTTAAATTGATTACTTATCTCAGTAAGTTGCAAATTACTTTTGTTCCTTAGTTTTTATTTAAGTTTATATTTTATTTTTCTCCTATTTTCTACTTCTATTATCAAAATAGGCCGATCGGTCTGAAAATTTGCATAACGTCATAACTTTTCATTCTATACAACTTTTCTTACTGACACTTTGGCCTATTATGAACGGAAAAGGTACTTTATCTGAAACGAAATTGACAAATAAAAGATTATGGCTTAACTGTAAAGGCCTACTTGATTTTAACAAATCGAAAGTAAACTAAAAATAAGTTTCAGACCAAGCAGGGCGGAATCTCAAAATATGAAATTCCAATTCGAAAATTTTTGGTCCATCTCACCTATTGTGAACTCAATCCCGGGACACCCTGTATTTATTGATTATATTATTTATATTTGCTTGGTTATATATTATTTATAATGATTATTGTTTATTTATTTAGTATATTTTGTATGAATTTATTTTACATATCTATTCTAATTCTGCGGTTCAGGATGCTCGTACAAATTTATTTATTTAATAATTTGGGTGGGGCACCACATACGGCACGGAAGTTGGTGCCTAAACTATAACAATTTTTAAAAATCTTTTTATATGCATACATGTAGGTTGATAAGAGCTACATTTTAAAAATATTTATAAATATACAGGGTGGTTCAAAAAAATGTGGCGTATCAAAGTTATATTTTTTTAAATGGAACACCCTATATATCATCACATTTTCGTATTTTACGTTAAAAAAGAATGTCTCTTTCTTAACAATTCCCTATACCTATCTTTTATGGTTTTCGAGATATCTCGGTTTTTCTCGAAATACAGTAGGTCACAGAAAAAAGAATAACGGGAAAATGGGTAGGTGTAAAAGAAATTACTTTGGATCAGTTGATTTGAAGCCTTTTGGCAACTATTTGAAATATTTACTATTATGTAGAAATGTACAGAGTGTTCCAGAACGTGCGAAATATCATTGACTCCTGCTAACTACTTCCTGCTAACTACTTCAATAACTTGCTTATTTTAAATAGAACACCCTGTATTTTTTTACCCTATTCGATACAGTAAAATATTGTCTTTCAAACGATATTAGGGTTCCCTATAGCTAAGTATACTATTTTTCACGTAACCAATAGTTAACAACATGTAGGTCACAAAAAAAGAATAACGGCAAAATGGGTAGGCGTAAAAAAATTGCTTTGGATCAGTTGATTTGAAGCCTTTTGGCAACTATTTGCTATATTTACTATTATGTAGAAATGTACAGGATGTTCCAGAACGTGCGAAATATCATTGACTCCTGCTAACTTAAATAACTTGCTTATTTTAAATAGAACACCCTGTATTTTTTTACCCTATTCGATAGAGTAAAATATTGTCTTTCAAACGATATTAGGGTTCCCTATAGCTAAGTATAGTATTTTTCACGTAACCAATGGATAACGTGTTTAAAGTCAGCTCGATGTCTTTCTCTTAGGAGTATACCTGAACGATACCTCAAATTCTTACAATTACTGGCAATGTTATATTTAGTTGTTGATATTTTTTATAAGCTTCGCTAATTATTAAATATTACAATAAATTATTTACAGCGTTGAGTGATTATTCAATGTTTACAGTTAATTCATTGTAATTTTTTTGGTTTCAACTATTTTAATATTGAACTGACTGAAGTAATGTAGGTAAAGCACAAATCAACAACTTGGCTGTAGGAAACGTCTAATAAAAGTAAATTTAATAATTTCAGGTATTGTTTACAATAATACCCAGCCTACTACTCCTAAGAGAATGACATAGAGCTGACCTTCAAACACGTTATCCATTGGTTACGTGAAAAATACTATACTTAGCTATAGGGAACCCTAATATCGTTTGAAAGACAATATTTTACTCTATCGAATAGGGTAAAAAAATACAGGGTGTTCTATTTAAAATAAGCAAGTTATTTAAGTTAGCAGGAGTCAATGATATTTCGCACGTCCTGGGACACCCTGTACATTTCTACATGATAGTAAATATTGCAAATAGTTGCCAAAAGGCTTCAAATCAACTGATCCAAAGCAATTTTTTGTACGCCTACCGGCCTACCCATTCGGCCGTTATTCTTTTTTCTGTGACCTACTGTATTTCGAGAAAAACCGAGATATCTCGAAAACCATGAAAGATAGGTATAGGGAATTGTTAAGAAAGAGACATTATTTTTTAACGTAAAATACGAAAATGTGATGATATATATTAAAAAAAATATAACTTTGATACGCCACATTTTTTTGAACCACCCTGTATATTTATAAATATTTTTAAAATGTAGCTCTTATTGACCTACACCTATGCATATAAAAAGATTTTTAAAAATTGTTATAGTTTAGGCACCAACTTCCGTGCCGTATGTGGTGCCCCACCCTGTATATTTGTCTGATTTATTTTTTTATGTCTATAGGTTTTGTTTTTTGTGCTTTGTGGTTTTATAATTTTATGTTATGGTCAATATGACCGATGGTCATGTGGAAAAGACGAAATTGATTCATAAGAAAATGTGTAAGAATTATTGTATTAATAAAGAACATTATGATGATGATGATGATGATGATAAGGTTATTATTTCAAGTTTGACCTTATATTCCACTGCTTGATCTTCATTTGGATTGGTAACCTCGCATTGTTGTTTATGAAAGGAATTTTCGATTATTAAATTGGACAAGGAATATTTTCAATTTACATGTCTAGTTTTATAAAGATATTGAACTAACGAGGAGTTACTAGTAATCCATATAATCTACAAGAATAGTAAATGTCTCAGTAAGCGGAATTGTTACTTATTTCATGTCTTAAATTTGAACTTGGCGTGAGATTAAGGTTTTAGGTTCATTTTTTTAGTTAAAAGTGACGAGGAAGCGCGGAGCTAATTTGGCGGAAAAATAATTAGTAGCAACCGAAATTGGACGACATTTACGCCAAACCCATTTAGCATAATTATCTTGTCTACGTAAATTATAAATATCACGAATACCTACTTTCTGTTAATATATTATGTTGCTTTTGAGCATCTCTATAAAAATTAGAAAAATTGTAGCGTCTCGTGGGGTAAACCTTATGGTACTTGTCAACGGTTTGTCCAGTCGAAAAGTGAATCTGGAATGATGACCGCAATATAATGGTGATTTAACAAAATTGCTCCCCACTAATTAGGCTAAAATTTATAGTTTCAATTCGACATTGGTAAACACGATTAATTGATGAAAATGAAACATTATTACATACAAAATAAAAATATACAGGGTGGTCCATTCAAGTTTAGTGAGTTTTTGATGTTTTGAAAAATATGAAATATGAATCCTTTTTCTAAACACCCTGTGCAAAGATCGAAATCCTAGTGCAAATGAAAGGTCAAAATAAATCGATGTAAGTTTGTGTTACTGAAAGTAAGTGGTTTCCGTGTTTTACGTCTTATTTGAACTTTTTTTGTAAATCACAATTGTCTCAAAATTGGGCAGCGCTAGGTATAGGGAACGTTTTATAAAATCCATTATATGTATTGTTGAGGCTTCCTAATATTATCATAGCAAAATTACCAAGTTTAGTATCGTAATACGATAGTGAAATAAATTTATGTACGTAATAATGTATCTATTATAGAATTAACATTATATAGGTACATAAATTTATTTTTCTAATTATTTTTAACAGCATAATAATAACCGAAAAATCTGTTACCATTTAAGTATGATTCATTCAATTAAGTCAAAACATAACATAAATTGCCGTACATATTTGTTGATGCGATGATAATTCAGAATTGAATTTATATCCATACATAATAATAATTTACTACGGTGTATTAATTATGTAGCAACATAGCACTATTACCGTAAATTAAACAAATTTCAAAATATTCCAATTACGATTATAGCAGTCATATATTAAATGTAGTTTCTAATTATTATTATGTGGGGATATTATAAAAACGTTTTATTACTGTTTGAGAAAATAATAAAAATTAATTAAAGTTATCTGTAGATGCAATAATTACAGATCAGCATTTTATCTATCCTTGCATGTGTAACTGTTTTGAATTAATGACATAAATTTAATTTGTCGGCTTATATCGCGTCGTTAATATTTGTTCCACAACCTGCGGTGAAAGGCTTGCCTTGCCTTGCCTTTTTCGGTGTGACCCAAAACAAGGATTTTCGGGTCTTAGGTCCCGATGGTGGTGAGCTGTTAAGTCTAGGTTTGCCAGGGCCTGACTGCTGAAGTTCTGACGTTTCGCAAAACATTGCAGCTTGCATCTTCACAATGATAGGAATTCGTGTTACTTTGGTTTCACATTCAGCAATCAAGCCTGGCAAACGAGTCAATTTTGTGCCGATCTTGAATTGATATACAAACAACAGGGTTGTTGGAAAGTTAAGAACCCTTACAAGGTATTTATAATGAATAATGAATTAGTAAAGTAATCTTTACAACTAGAATAAAAAATTCATATTATGAAGCTAAGATCTATTTTATTTTATTTATTTATTCATGTTATGGGTCGAGATCTAGGAACAGCGAATTTTCAAGCACCTCTACGCGCATCAACTGCTTTGGTTATTAGCACTACCCTTACTAGAATTTTGTCTGACTAAGGGAATTTCGCCCTTAATCAGGATCTTTATCGTGCCGAACATCGCATCGACACGGGACCTACGATTTTACTTCCTATCCGAGAAGAAGGCGTGTTTCAGTTTTTCCCCGCTTTAGAAAAACGGCTACCTTGGCCGGGTTTTAGTTATTTGCAGAAGTAGAAGAGGTTGCCGCTTTATAATTTACGTATTGTGTGATATGAGTTTTATACAATTATTAAGCTTTTTGTGTTCGTCTCCTCAAAGTCTAGACGCCATTTTGAAATTTACCGCAACAATCCAGTAAGTTTCTGTCCACGCAATCAACGCATGGGTTAAGTGTTGCATTGTCAATGAGAACTTCGGGAAACGAAGGAAAAATACATATTCCGCAAACCGGAAACATCACTGCGATAATAGTGATCCACGAGGTTTTGCAATATTCTCACCCTTGTAAAATCCAATGGTATAGTCATATAAATTTTCGTTTCCATAGCTACAAGCTGTACTAACCGAAAACAATCTACCAACGACTTTTGTGGATTTCAGAAGGAATGAACATCTTATCCATAACACAATGATGAATGACTGGGACTATTTTCCATCTGTCGGGTACCATTGGTGCTAATCTTGAAGTAACTTTATAAGATAACCCTTCGTAGCGTGAATGTGCGGCACATGATTTCGTCCTTCGGATTAGACCTTATTTCTTTGAAAATCACAGTGGAAACGGTCTGAACGTTGTATTGAAATTTTTGATACATTAGGGACCTAATTAATTACTCTGAGATTAATGTCAATCTTTATTGTATTCTTATCAGCATACAATGATCCTTATTCCAGCCCCATAACCCCAAACTAAACATAATAAATCCACATAATTAACATATTTAGACCACCATAAATGCGACTGTATTTACAACACATAACCTCATTTAATTACTCCACTTTTTCCTTCTTCTTATTTCTAACACTTCTTCCATCCATTCCAGCCCCCCCCCCACCCTCTCTCAGCACCCTTTTCCTCCCTCCCGTTTGCTGTTCGAATTCTTCCACCATATCCCATATATTTTTCCTTCCCTCCCCGCACAGTCTGCATAGCCTCTCCTCATCCTCCAATCAGTATTTATTGTCTCTTTCCTCGTTCCCTACCCAGAAGCGTGCCACCATCCTCTTCTTTCCTATTCCTCCCTTATCTCTCAGGTACTTTGGTATATTTGTGGTCTCCAAATATCTGTATTTTTCATTATATCGCCCCGCTCTTAATATCGCCCTTGTCTCTGCGCTTGTACGTCCTCAACTATCGTAACCTTATCTACCTTCCATCCACCTTCCCTCCTCAACTCTACCCACTCTCTCGTGTATCCTCCTCTTTCATAATATCGCCTTATTTCATCCTGTCCGTGTCGTATTCTCATATTTTTCTCAAGATCTTACCCTCCTCTCTTCCTTCCATCCTTTCTTCATAGGCCATTGTTCTTCTTCCAGCTTCTATTCTTATCCCTTTCAGCTTTAGCTCTTCCTCCAACACATACTCCGGGGGTTCTTTTCCCACTTCCAGTCTTTTCGCTGTACCTTTTCCGGCTGTTCCTTTGCCTCCCATCCTCACACCTCTGCGCCATACAGCCATACTTCATCATTCTTGTGTTCATCTCCAAGCCTCTTTTTTCCTTGCATGCCCTTTGTCACCCATATGACACTATCCCTCATATCTCCCTTTCTCGTCGTCACTAGCACCAGATCATCTGCGTACCCCAGCACCCATACTTTCATCCTTCCAATCACAACCCCACCACTTTGATTCCTTCTAAGGCCCTCCTCAAAGTCCCCAATTATAATTGAATAGAGACTTAGGCTCAGGGAGCAACCCCGCCGCAAACCTTTCCCTGCCCAAAAGGGTTCAATGGTCTCACTCCCCAACCTCGCCCTACATATTGTCTCTCTATACATATCCCTCATCACCCCAACTATTTGCTCCCTCATGTCTAGCGCCCTCAGCCTTTCCCAGATTTTCTCTCTGCTCACCCTATCAAATGACGCCCTAATATCTATGAATACCCTATTCCTGTCGAATTCCTTATTTACTAGTTGCTTCAATATGTAAATGTTCTTAATGGTGCCCCTACCCGTTCTAAATCCAGCTTGTCAGTCTGGGACCATTTCCTTCTCTGCAATCTCCTTCTCCATTTTCATACTCACTATCATCGCGAACACTTTTTTCCCCACATTTAGCACAGTAGCACACATAGTTCTTAACATCTTTCTTGTCCCCTCCCTTATATACAGGGTACACAATAGCCTTCCTCCACTCTGAGATTAATGAAGGCAGCTATATTAGTGGAAGACGATTTACCGATAGCTTCATCCCCAGAAACGGGATGTAAGTTCCGCATTCGAACTTTGGGGATATTTATAGGCTAAGAATTGAATGGCAAAAATATTAGGGGTATTATATACAAGACACGTCGTGCTCAACACCAGCTGGGAAAATTAATCACATCTGTGAATTAATAAGTTTTTGAAATTGACTTTTCATTTGATATCAACGTTGATGTCTTTTTTATAAACTTGTGAACCTATTTTCAAAGCTGTAGCTTCAATATTATCCCCGTAAGTTTTCACTTCGTTCCGCCCAAATCACCAAAATTAAACTAGTTCAAATCTTGTTTATCAATAGACAAAATAGAGCCTTAATGCTAAATAATCCATCAATACCTAATTGATCAACAAGGCGCGTGATTCGACCTAATCCATGATGCGAACTTCACATTTCTAATATTTTATGTTGTTTTTTGCTTCACAGATCTATGTCAACTCATTTTCACTAGTAGCGGTATTGTTCTTAAATTGCGGACAAAAGTGTAGTATCTATATTACATTATAGCGATATTAAAAGAGTTTTTGTAATCGATCCTTCTGACAAAAAAACTCTAAGTTGGACAGCCTCCCATCTACTTCCGGTGCAATTAAACCGTATTTGAGCACCATGTTTCAAACGCATGTTTATACGAGATGACAAAAAAGTAGATCCACAAAAAGTAAATTGTTTTTTATATAAAGTAACCGATGCGTTTCGTTACAAATTATAACCCCCCATCTCCTTTTCTCTTCTGTTTTAGATTATTGTCAGCAGAAAACTTGTCCAAAAAGTTCAAATGCATCTATTATTAAAATATAAGTATTTTCTTAATTTATAGTGTTGTTGTAGATGTAATGAAATGAAGCAATAAAAACCGTTGAAACTGTAGTTTACATTCCTAGAAGTTGTAAGATGAATGTTACATCGTGCGGCTAAATAAGTGGTGCACTAAATAAATTCTACGTAATGTACATTAAAATCTTACTTATATTACAACTTACAAGACAAAAGAAGTGAATAAATTATTAAATAAATAAGTCTTCAATAGTAAAAATATTTCACCGTGACGAGTGAGGAACGTAGGCACTGTAAGCAATTTTCTGTGCTTGTTCTTTGTCGTATGACCGACCCCATGTGGAACCACCACCACCTCCAGAACCGGCCACCACAACTTCGTGCCCAGAATCCGATCCGCCACTATGACCGCTAAGTAACTTTTTTAATCCAAGTACTCCAGCTAACACAAGAGCGATCTTCGCAACGATTAAAGCTTTTCCTGCTAAAAGCGCTAAAGCTCCTAAAGCCAAGGGGATAAGCGTTCCCCCCAAAATCATTGGTAGTAGAAGTAATCCGCTCATTTTATTCTTCTTCTTTCGCCCTTCATCACTTAGAGATCTTTTAATGTCACTTGCACTGGGCAGTTTAATCTGTAATTGCGTAAATGTTCGTCAAACGATAAGATATTATTATTAAGATCTTACCTGCAATGAGTGAGTATCGAAAAAGTTTACTAATCTCTCCACAATAAGTTGATTTAAGGCGTCGTCACGATTTAATTCACGAGGCAGACCGGCTTCGATTTCGGCCACCGTTTTTGGTTCCGTTTCTTGTGGTGCTTTACTATCCTTCACAAAAGTAACGCCCTCCATAACGGATACGTCATTATAAGCCCTTAAAGCGCGATCCATAACGGAAATTAATTTTAACTTAAGGCATGGTGATAAGTCTGATGTAGCACATTCTTGATACACTTTATAAGCGTAATGTAGATCGCCAAGATGTGAACTGGCAGATTGTTCGGATCTAGCTTCATGTGGAATATCGTTCAAATTAGTCGATGCGGTACGTGACCAAGCTACCGAAAATAATAGGGTAACAACAAAACACTTTAAAATCATTGTAATAACTACTAGAAATTTTCTTACACCACTAACCTTATATAGTTATTAAAGTCCCTCCTAAGAAAATGAACTTTATTTAGGATGAAGGAGTTATCCCCTCTTATGTGGCCAGATTTGTTTAACCATTGCATTAATTCCCCGCAGCCCCTTTAGAAACGCCTCTTTTAATACCTTGACATTGACCGAGACAAAATAAGATCTAATTTCTTTAGTCACATCCTTTATGTATGGCGCGTGACGACACGACACGTAAGTCATAGTAATTTTGTGCATTTGCATTAACATGCATTGAACATAATGCAAGTAGACCAAAACTATTATCGTCACGACAAACGACCGAAGTCCTGTTTAGAATTAAACGTTAATCAAAATTAAGGACAAGGGCATCCGCAGCAAGATCAAGAGAAACTTGTTTTCTTATAAAGGGCCACCCGTACATTCATCTTTTTCGACCTAGTTTTATATAACCGTTCGTTCGGTATTTAACCAGACACAATAAAAGTAGAAAATTATTATCTAACATAATGTAATTTTTGGAAGCAAATATAAAAAGTATTATTAACCTTCTCGATTTCATTGGAATGCCAAATCGAGGTAGGTACGATTTCGTAGGCCGTTGCACTGCAAGTTGAGATCCGTGATCTTGTTAACTTTCTCGTTGGAAAGTAATGAAGTGTACAATTATAATCTATTTCTTTTACTCCTCCGAACGTACCAAGGGCACCTGTCTTTTCATCCTTCTTTAAAGCTAATACCCTAGTAACCGTATTTTGATTTTTCTTAATCAGTATGACCAGTAGGTGCGATGTCATTAACTTCATTTCACTTATGATGAACAAAAAGTATGCCTTCAATTTTTTAATTTTACGTGGTGGGACTTAACACTCTTTTTTAGTTTTGTATGTAAGTGAAAATAACTGAAAGTGTTATTTTCATTTTCATGTTAGAAGATATACCTACATTTGTATTACACTTTTAATTACAGATTAGATGTAATCGTAAAGTAACTGCAGCGATGAACGCCATTACTGCATTTACTGAACGTAGGATGTTACCATGTGGAATACGAAACCTTCTCTTTACAATTCAACACAAATGAAATATGTTACTATAACAATAAGTCATGTTCAATATTTCTCGTTCATATAGTACACAACGAACAGGCAGCTGCACGATAAGTTTAATAAATACTTCAACTACTTTGTGGAGTTAGACAATTCAATTATTGTTAATTTAAGTTAGGTATAATAGAGCAAGAACTAGATTTTTGTATAGAGCGAGCAACAGTAATCCATTATAAAACATTATCAAACAATTCGAAGTAGGTATGGAAAACCCTGGCTTCCTGTAATTGTAATTTGGAAGACTGTGAAAATTATTTTTTCGGAAATCGTCTGGGAAGCAACAATTTTCTGCTTATTTACGTGCAGAAAAATTGAATTTTCCGGACTAGTACTGTAAAAACTTTACAAGACGTAAAATATAGTTTGTAACTACATATTATATAGTTACCAACAAAATTGACAAACTTGATTTTTGTGGAATTTGTCAAAAATTTCTCAAAAATTGGTAAATTTCGTCTTTTTTGCGATTTCTGGAAAAAAATAATACAAAACACGTCAGTAAAATCTTTTACTTGACTCGGTGCTTTAAAATACTCGGCACAAAGTATTTCAATTTAGTTCCTCTTCAGTAATGTGAGTTTTTCTTGACTTTTATGTAAATAATTAATGTTGCGTATGGAAAACTATCAACCGATGAAATAATACACGGCGTGAAATATCTGATTAAAAACGTTTTCATTTAGAGGCCTGTACTACGTCGAAGTGGAAATACACGGCCTTGTTGCGAAAATGAGGTATTTCCAGAAATTAAATAAGTACCTTTTTGGGTTATTTTAGAGTGAATATTGAAAATTCAGTTAAATTTTTCCTAATAGGGACCATAATTTGTTGTAGACCCAAAATACCTTGTATCATATTTCTTGTCTTTTGAAGTTCTTGCCAAATCTTTGCGGTGACACTTTCCGTAGCTCCTGGTATTCTATCTTTAATTAAATAATAATATGATACGTAAATAATCCTTATTATACTGCATCAAGGTCATTCTTTCAACCAATTACAGAAAAGGCTTAGTCTTGTCAGGGGACCAAACAGCTACTTTTACGGGCTTAGAAATGAGCATAATAACCCTGAACTGTAAGGGTATCAACAAGACACCAACAGTTAGCAAACAATCGCTAATAAGGTCACTAGACCTAATTAGAAAAATTCATTATCACACATTCTATCATAGAAAAGCAATATCAGTGTTTCTTCTTATTGTTGTTAATATTGAGTGGACTGTATTTTTATTGTAATTGAATTAAATAGAATGAATTGTAAAAATATATTGAATAATTGACAATAATCGGTACATGTTTCTTACAAGAAATCGCAAACATGACTACTACCCTTCTACCTGAACCCCTCATTTATAACTTTACAGCAACCGTTATAAAAGGTTGCCTTCAAAGAACAATAATATTTAGACAAAGACGAATATACATAAATTTGACTAAACACTAACTAAAACTATGAAAAATAAGGTCCTCCGTAACATGCCGCCCGCCTTGAACTTACATACTAGAATAAGTTCAATATAGTTCGTTTTAGTTCGAGTTATTTACAATTTACATAGTGTCTTATTTTTTTAATTGCACGGTAAAACACAAACTTTCGTAACTGCACGTTTCACAATGTTGTTATTTGAACGCATCGAGATTACCCGAACTATTCCATCTGCTCCTGCGTGAAGATCCGTTATACGTGCCATGGGCCACTTGAATGGAGGTAAATTGTCTTCTTTGATTATAACTAAATCGCCCACCTTCATTTTTGGCCCACTGACCTTCCATTTTTTTCTCTGCTGAAGTTCATTGAGATATTCCTTGTGCCATCTTTTCCAAAAACTTTCAATTATATTTTGCAATTGTTGGTAATGATTGAGCCGATTATGTTGGATGCCAGCTACATCTTGTTCTGGTATCGCCGTGAGTGTTTTTCCAATCAGGAAATGACTTGGTGTGAGAGGTGTGGGATCATTGGGGTCATTAGACAGGGGATTTAAGGGACGGGAATTTAAAATTGCCTCAATCTGTGCCAAAACTGTATAAAATTGTTCTGCAACTAATTTAGTGTCATTCAAAACCCGTCTCAGATGATTTTTTACACTTTTAACGCCCGCTTCCCAAGACCTCCAAAATGAGGTGCACGAGGTGGGATGAAGTGCCAATTAACTGATTCATTGGCCATTGTGTCAATGATCGAATTTGATTGTTTCTTTAAAAAGTCTGTTAAAATTCTATTGGCTCCCTTAAAATTTGTTCCGTTATCGGAGTAAATATTTAAAGGTTTACCTCTTCGTGAAATGAACCTCTTTAAACAATTCAAAAAGGTTTCACTCGAGAGATCGGTTACCATATCAAGGTGAATAGCCTTTGTTGATAGGCAAATAAATAAACAGATGTAACATTTTACTAATCTACACCCTCTAGTCTTTTTATCTTTTATTAGGAATGGACCCGCATAGTCCACACCAGTATTGTGAAATGGTGAATATTGCGTAACACGCGCTTTTGGCAAATCACCCATTATTGCTTCATACATTTTAGGGTTGTGCTTGAAACATAATACGCATTGACGAATGACTTTTTTAGCCGTATTTCGACCTGAAAGGGGCCAATAATTTTCTCTCACAGCAAATAACAGTTGCTGAACTCCACAATGCATTAATCGCTTGTGTTCCCTTTTCATTATTAGAATGGTTAAATCGTGACCTTTTGGCAAAATTGCAGGATACTTTTGATTAGTACTTATCTGAGCATTACGTAATCTTCCCCCCACCCTGATCAGGCCATCTGCATCGAGAAATGGATTTAAAGATAACAAATTACTCTTTTTTGATAATTGTTTGTTTTGTTCTAACTTGGAATATTCATCAGCAAAATGATGCTTTTGACAAATTAAAATTAATGTGTTTAATGAGGATTGTAGTTCGTTTACTGTTAGCGGTCCAATTTTTTATCTGAATGCCGTTTCGAATTGTGACAAAATCTAAAACAATACGCCACAACTCGCTCCAGTTTACTAAGTGAAGAGTATTTGGAGAAGATGTTTAAATCGTCATCTAATACACCCAGTAAAATCGTCGTACGCTGCTCTGGTAAACAAATATTGGAGTGGCTGTCAAATGATTTCGGAATTTGTTGTAAAACTAAAAATTGTGGACCATGCCACCACATAGATAAATTTATTAAATCTTTAGGGAAGACGCCTCGGGACAGAAAATCAGCTGGATTTTCTTCAGAGGTTACGTGATACCACTGATGTGACTCCGAAGAACCTTGAATCTCGCTAACGCGATTCGCAATGAAGGTTTTCCACTTATTAGGAGGTCCGTTAATCCAACCTAAAGTGATAGTGCTATCGGTATAGTAAATTACTCTCGAAATTGGCATTGTAAGTGACTGAAGTACTTTTTTCATGAGGTTGGCTAGCAAAACTGCCGCACATAGTTCTAACCGTGGCAAGGATATTTGTTTCAGAGGTGCAACTCTTGACTTGGCACATAATAAGTTACAATGATAATTGTCGTAATGATCTTTACTTCGAACATAAACGCAAGCACCGTATGCCTTCTCTGACGCATCTGCAAAGCCATGCAATTCGATAGATTGCGCACCAGGAATTATAACGTGCCTTTTAATATTTAAATTGTTTAAATTAAGTAATTCGCACCTAAGCTTAACCCAATTTGTTGAAATCGATTGTGGGATTGGTTGATCCCAATCCAATTTTAATTGCCACAGCTGTTGCATCATAATTTTATTTATAATTATTATCGGACCTAATAAACCCAAAGGATCAAAGATTTGACAGGTAGCTGACAAGATTGTTCTTTTGCTAATTTTTTTGTTAAAATTGTCATTAATTGAAAATTGAATTGTGTCACTACATGCATTCCATAGCATCCCTAAGGTCTTATTACATTCATTTTCACCTAATTGCAATATGTTTGCCTCTAATTTGTCATTAGTTTTAAATTGATCATAAGAATTTTGATTGTTTGATAGCCATTGTCTAAGTTCGAAACCGTAATTAGTCATTATTGTGTAGATATTGTTTTGAATTGTGATTAAGTCATTTAAATTATCGCTACCGGTTAATAGGTCATCCATATAAAAATCGTTGGATATTATGTTGCTAATGTGTGGGAAATTTGTTCTAATATCGGAAGCTACTTGCTGTAAGGATCGCATTGCGAGAAATGGGGCTGACGATGTTCCATATGTAACCGTATTTAATTTGTAACACTTAATTTCATCGTTTGGATTAAAACGCCACAATATTTTTTGAAAACATCTGTCATTTTCATTTACTAAAATATTTCGGTACATTTTGGAGATATCAGCTGTCATAACGTATGTATACTCCCTAAATCTAAGCAAAATTTCCATAATATCGTTTTGTAAATTCGGACCAGGATATTGAACATCGTTTAAAGAATAACCCGAGCTTGTTTTTGCAGAAGCGTCGAATACCACTCGAACTTTCGTGGTAAGACTGGTATTTTTTATAATTGGATGATGTGGTAAATAATATTCCTGTTCTTCTACTATTGATTCATTGAATTCAGACATATGACCTAAATTAAGATAGTCTTGCATGAACTGATTGTATTGAATGTTCAGAGGCTGATTTAATTGAAGTTTCTTTTCCATTTTTAAAAGTCTATTTAAGGCAGTTTTTCTAGAATCGCCTAAGAGGTTTATATTTTGATTAAATGGAATTCTAACGTTTAATTTTCCCGATACATCGCGCGTATGAGAGTTTATAAAATGGTTTTCGCAGTATTTTTCATCTAATGACATGTGGGATTTGAAAGTATCACAATCTTCAATTTTCCAAAATTTTGTTACTAAGTCGCCTAAATCATGTTGTATGTTTGTACAGGAAATAGACTCTGCCTTTAAATTATTTTTTACATTGGAACTATCGTAAGTAATGTAACCCCCTACGATCCAACCCAATTTGGTGTCCTGCAAAACGGGTTTATCGCGACCTAATTTAATTGTATTGTTGTTCATTATCTCCCAAAATGTAGCCGCACCTAATAAAATGTCTATGGAACCGGTTTCATTAAATGTTTTATCAGCTAGTCTAATATTTTTGGGTATATTTAGTTGATTTTTATTAAACGATTGTTTCGGTAATCTTTCCGTAATTTTGTTTATAACTAAGCAATTGATTTTGCTACAGTATTTACTATTAATTGAATTTATCGTAATTGTAACTTGATCTGTTAATGCTTGTAATGATTCACCTACACCACTAATAGCAAAATTTACGACCTTGTTTTGTAACCCTAACTTATTGCATAAATCCCTTGTAACAAAATTACTCTGCGACCCATTGTCCAAGAGGGCTCGGTAATTATGGTAATGGCCTTGTCTGTCAGGTATTAATACTGAAGCTGTCGACAACAAAACAAAGTTTTCATTTTTGAGAGAATGCATTGTAAGTGCACTTTCTTGGTCTGAGGTTGATTGACAGTCTTTGTCATGCAAATCCTCTAAATGTAAAAGCGTATTGTGCTTTTTGTTGCACTTTCTACATTTAGAAGATCTACAATCCCGTTCAACATGGTCTGGAAATAAACAATTGATACATAATCTTCTTGTTTTGACGGCTGCTATTTTAGCGCTAGTAGAAAGGTTTAAAAATTCTTGACATTTATATATGGCGTGTTCCTTTTTGCAATAGAAACATTCACATGGCCTTGAAATGTTACTTAAATGGACATTGGAATTGGACACATTTTTACCTTTTGAAAAATTAGAATTCTTAAAATTTGGTTTAATATCGTAATTGTCTTTATTGTATTGAATTTTTTCAAGTAATTTACACTTGTTGTCTAAAAATTCATTCATTTCCTGCATGGTTGGAAATTCTTGTTCGTAATTAAGTGATTCCCATTCGCGTAAAGTTACTAAATCTAATTTTGACGTGATTAAAAATATTATTATATCGTCCCACTTATCGCTAGATCGCCCTAATACTTTCATGGTTCTTAAATTTTTTGTGATTGTGTCGTATAAATTTCGTAAATCCGAGTGTGATTCTTTATTTATTTTTTGAATGTCAAAAATGCCCTTTAACAAATTGTGAACAATTAATCGTTTATTTTCAAATCGCTCTATAATAAGTTTCCATGCAATATTGTAATTGTCAGAACAAACCTCAATTGATTCTATGAGACGCGCGGCGTCTCCTTCCAAAGATGACTTTAAATAATAAAATTTCTGTATATCAGAAATTTCAGTACTCTCATGGATAATTGATTTAAATGCGTCATGGAATTCGAGCCACTTGTCATAGTTCCCCTTAAATGTAGGAAGCTTAATAGTAGGTAATTTTACTGATTTTAAATGATTTGAATTAGAACTAATTGCACTAGGACTAGAAGGTACATTGGAATTGCAAACTGTTACAACTTCCTTAATTTGGGAAATAATTGAAAAATAGTCACTTTCGAAACAATCGCGTTCGTCAAGTTCTTTGGCTACTTCATCTTCATCCTTACATTCGTTTTCAATTGCCATTTGTAAATTATTGAAACTGTCCCAAAGTGGTTCGATCTTTTCTACTCGAAATTTTAATTCGGCAATTGTATTGTTAGACAGGTCATTTCTGTCCAATTTTGTAAAATAGTCATTGAGACGAGTCAATTGCGCCTTTAAAACACCTCGTTGTTGTTTTAAAGTCATTTTTATATTTTAAACTATAATGGCAATGAAATAATAATGAGTGATAGATTGAATGCAACAGATTGAAACAATAGGTAAATAATAAATATTGAAGGTAAATTGAATAAAGGAGACTTACAAGGAAATAGCTGCTTATACCGCGCTGAACCCAGATTTTATTGTAGATTGTAGGTACTGCAATGGCCGGCGTTTGCACTAATTTTCTCTTGCAACCACTTAACACATTTAATCCGCTCGTAGGACCAAATAATGTTTCTTCTTATTGTTGTTAATATTGAGTGGACTGTATTTTTATTGTAATTGAATTAAATAGAATGAATTGTAAAAATATATTGAATAATTGACAATAATCGGTACATGTTTCTTACAAGAAATCGCAAACATGACTACTACCCTTCTACCTGAACCCCTCATTTATAACTTTACAGCAACCGTTATAAAAGGTTGCCTTCAAAGAACAATAATATTTAGACAAAGACGAATATACATAAATTTGACTAAACACTAACTAAAACTATGAAAAATAAGGTCCTCCGTAACAATCAGGACCACATTAGATTTAAAGGATACCTAAAGAACAGTGTAATACCTATAATATATGTATATATAAAATTATCTTCCAATACCCATCTTACGAACAATATGAACACGGATGGATCTAAATCTAGCAAAGGAGTAGGATGTGCAACATTTATAGATGAAAAATCTTATAACTGATTTCCCACCAAAAACAAGCAGCATATTTTTGGCACAGTTATACACCATACATCGAGACCTTGTTATAACAGACAAAGTCTTTATAGTCGTGTAGGTCCCGGGACTTGATCGGATGTATTATGGTAATATAGAAACAGATTTGGCTGCAAAAAAAGCGATGTCATATCAAAAATTCCGAATGATTTTCAACATTTCAAAGCGCCAATTAAAGAACAATGGCATAAAGCTGTGGCGCCTGTTTAATAATCTGACCAGAAGGACCCGATCATCTTTGATGAGAAAGGCGCAAAATTCGTAATGTATCACATGTGATGTAGACATTGGAACATATTTTTAATGACCTTCCTCGTAATTGACAACAAGATTCAATCAGCAATAGGTGAAATGTCGAACAACATACTACCGACTGTTCAACCAGTAGCCGCTAAAGCTCGCAAAGACATCAGATGGTCATGAACAAATTCAGAATGTATTGTTAGCTCAGGTCATCTGACTTCGAAGGAATATTGAGATGATCACCAGAAAGTAATGGATCATCATTATCGTTAACGGAAATCAAAAATATGAGAAAGGAACACAGCACCAAATAAGGAAACAATGCTTACAGTAATTGAAAACAATGTAGATCAAGCGGAGACGTACACAAAGCTAAGAGACCTTATAAATACTTACGAATGTGCACCCAATGGAAAAGATCAAACCTAGACTCAGTTAACAAGATATGAACCTTTTACTAGAAACAGACACCTAGGACGATTCAGGACTGAAACAACATCCCCACAACGAAAACAACAGAAACGAGCGCATAGGTATCACAGGATGATGACCCATTACATGAAGCGTTGCACACTGTACTGCAAAGTAAACTCAAGTAAAACAAGGAGTTTAGGTACAGTGAGGTGGGGACATGGGTACCACAAGACTCAGTGTGCTTGGATCACTGCTGTGAAACGCTGTATATAAAGGTCTACTGGAATGGTTGATGTGGTAGCATTCACGGATGACTTGATAGTGAGAGTGATAGAGATAGTGAGAGATAGGAGCTTTGCACTGAAGACGGGCAGGAGAACGATTCCTGAAGTGGCCATGGAATAAAATTGAAAGCGGAAGCACAGATAAAAATTCTAGGAGTTACCATAGGCTGTTAGAATATTATGTGACAAAGCAATGAAAAGCTAAATAATTTGAGGCTTTCGGGATTCATCGAACTGTCAAGATAACTAGTTTTCAGCTTATACCGCGTCGTTATATTTTCACAGCCTGCTTGCCTTTTTTCTTGTAAGCCAAACAAGGATTTTTGGGATCCTCGTAGCTCCCAATGGTGGTGAACTGTTAAGTCTAGGTTTGCCAGTCCTGATTGCTGAATGTAAAACCAATCATCAGAGTGATAGGAATCATTCCTATAACTTCGAAGATGCAAGCTCCAATGTCTTACGAAACGTCAGAACTTTTGGTTTCGCATTCAGTAGTCAGGCCAGACACATCTAGACTTAACAGCTCACCACCATCGGGAGCTAAGGGGATGGATAATCATCCCAAAAATCCTTGCTTTGTCTTACAAGGAGAAAGGCAAGGCAAGCCTTTCAACGCAGGCTGTGGAAATATAACGACGCGATATAAGCCGAGAGTAGGGTGGGCGTAATGATAACTACCGTGACGTACACGGCTGACGTATAACATACGAATGGGGGGCACTGGTTAACCGATTAAACCGAGTAACAAGGGACATTGCGATAAGGATTAATAGATGGTATGATAACGAAATAAGGCGGACATCATCAGGATAAATGGCATTAGGAGTGGTACGAAAATACTCAGCCCTCAGATGGAAACATGGAGCAGTAGTAAGCATAGGTCATGCAGAACATGAAACTTATTTGCATAAGATTAAAAAGAAGGAGCACGACAATAAAGGGCACCCATCCTTTTTCAGTGCAAGGTGTGCTGGCGGAGGACAGTCGCTTGACGAGCGCTGCCTTGTATTTATAACGTTAAACAATATGTGTGAATATTTGGAATATCACCATGGTGTGTGCTTTATAAATTAATTTATAAAACCCGTAAGGCGTAAAAGAGGCGGTCGATGATCCAGTGTATGCGGTAAAGCGAAAGTGAACAGGAAGACAAACTATAGTCGGCTCAACTAACTAACGGAACGCCAGTGGCGAGATGAATTTGCAAAAATATGTCTAAGGGGCCGTTACCGTATTCACTTACGGTGCCAAGGGTAAATGGGTTTTGGCGGGTGAGAGTCCCGCCAAGAGTCATGAAGCGGGTCAGCGTATAAGATTTTTCCCAAACCACAATGAGAAAAGAAAAAAAGGTATTTTGTGATCAATCACTTTTCTACTGTAGATATATTGAATGGAAGGAAGCCAGCAAATCTTTTAAATTTGGAGATAACCTTCTTCAATTTTAGCGTTTAATTTAACATTACATTCCTTCTAATTCATGTAACGAGTTTTAACAGTCAATGGAAGTAATTCTTACCGCTCAATCCCAAATGTTGGGTGGTCGGGTCTCCTGTTATTTCAATTACTTCATACCAAAGGGTTGCCTTGGTTTCTTTTTGGTTTTGAGTTAGGGTACCTTCTCCGATGATATAATAACTTACGCTATAAGAGAACTCTTTCTTGGGAGCAATTTCTTCCCTTGAATTTTTCTGGGTTGCTCTTGTCGGAACATTTCACTGAAGCGGTTCTTCTTTTACAACTATATCGCTTCCCTCCAATGCTCCAAATCTTTTGCACTTTGCGGGTTTTTGTCATTTGCAAATACTACCCACCTTGCCTTTACTCTATTATTTCCAATTCCACATACAGGTTTCTTTTGAAATAATGAATCATGTGAGAATGAAAATTCCTAAGGGATGAGTGATACTCTTGAGTCAGTTATGTAGTTCAAAGGTGATCGGAAAGCAGTGCGTTGGGTATTTATAGAGTTTGTAAATTCGAAGATGTAATACATATCAATTTCTATTGCATCCGTGCAGAGCACCAAGGTCGGAATTGCAAAGCTTTACTTGAAAGTGTCTACGGATTATCGTTTTAAATAAATCACCATTTGTGAGAAATTGTGACTTACCTTTAATTTTGTTACCATAATCGTCTATCAATAGAAAGCTTCAACCTCTAGTATAAGATGAATTAAAACACTCTCCCTCTCCCATTGGGGCTAATGGATAACTGAGTGATATAAAAATGTAACACTTTTTGGCTATTCATATGATAGCATTTTTAAAAACATTTTATAAGAATATCTCAAGGTTTATTGTCGAAAAACTCTTCTGCGATATCCACAGCAGAACGTCTTCTTTCATTAATATTGTTCTTACTACCTATAAACATTCAAGATCATATCGTTCACGCAATTACTATGAAATGATTGGAATACTATGCCATCCATTTATATTTTAAATCGTATGGTAATGTAAAGATCAGCTGAAGTGATAAGATGAGCCGGATGAGCGGTTATTACATAGCAAAGACAATCGATCACCTATTTATCTTATACCTAAGACAGTTAAATATGATGATTAGAAAATTATAACCTACAAGTAAACAAAAATAAATAAGCAGAGCACGACAAATGTGTGTATTATTAATTATTATAAATAATGTACATTATGGAAACATCAATAACATATAATTTGTAGGTAGGTACTTATTATACTTGAACTAATCTCAATCTATAAGAGCGATATCTGGAATTATAACGGTAAAACAAGTATAGAAACGAACTTTCACTTATAAATGGTGGGTAGTAAGAAAATCACATGTAATTAATTAAAATATTTGAATTTTATTTTTTAATGTAAATTAATCATAACTGTAAATCGAGACAACACTAAATGTAGGTAATTTTAATTAATTTGTTAAGGTCCGTGGACCTGTCGAACAATATCCGTTTTAAAAGTAGTCTTAGATGTACATTATTGACGTATTCATATTAATTAACACGAGAAAATTATTATTGCAAATTCTTTCTTTCACAATAGATTCATTAAAACACACTTACTTCATTTTACCTTCTTTAGGCAAATGTTTGTCAGCTGAATTCCAAAAAATCTATTATCTCATGGTGGACAAGGGTTTCTGACTGAAAAAGAACCAAAAGTTGGTTTGTTTTGGTTGTTTATTTGAATTGCGGCTTCTTGTTTGTCAAATTAGTGAACATAAATCCAAAATTTCAAGAATGATTTTTAAAATTTACAATAATACCTACGTTTGAGTATAAAGTACCTATATAAATTCAAAGCCTGATACTATGTAAGTAAAAGTGGGAAAACCTTAGGGTTCTGTTAAATGGATGAAGTTCTCCATCGATGTAGCTTGTTAATTTATAGAAATAAAGATAAAGACTTTGTCAAGCTAAAATTTAGTTTTCTTTGGCGATCGATTTCAACAAATAAATGTCATCACGCTCGGCCTGATGATGACATTTATTTGTTGAAATCGATCGCCAAAGAAAAATAAATTTTAGCTTGACAAAGTCTTTATCTTTATTTCTGAGGGTTCTGTTTTCTGTTGTAAAATACCATATATTAATTGATTATTTCTACCGTATACACTATCCCAAATGTTTCAGTGAAGATCCCAAGAAAAATCCTAAAGAACCGCCGTCGAGCTTAGTATTGGAAATTATATTCCTAAAAAAACCACGTATTGAACACCACATATCGTTGAACTGGGGGAGGTGTGGTGTATACGAGCAATATCGTTGTTCCTAACTAACTTAAGGCGTGGTTCGCTACTGCTCACGCATTAAGTGTGGTATGTTATTGTCAAATACACTGGATAGACAATTATATACCATTTGACTATGTCATATACTACAGTGTGCATTCCAAGTGCCTACGATCAGTTATGTCTAACGAGACGGCTATCAAGTTGCTTGTACTCTAAGGAACTTTACAATCTCCAGCACTTTGATAATGATACATAGGTATACTGTCGAAACACGGTGGGATATCTTTAAATATTTGTCGAGTTACATGTTATTATTAGCGCATAACTGTTTATGTATTTTTATTCTATGCATACTAAAATTAAGTGAGTAACGACCCAGCCGACACACAGCTGGTTTATACGAGAAGGTTTCACATTTAAACCAGAACCTTACGACAACATTTTACAGGTAACTAAGAAACAACGGAGTTGACCATTTTGCAATGAACATTTATTGAACAAAACAACATCGAATATTAATAACGCAATTATTTTGCAGTGGAGTACTCGATTGGTTTCGAAGTGGCCACCTTCAGCGTCAATACAGAGCCATAAACGGTTCTTGACTATGAGCCGTAGTACCTCTAACAACAACTGATCCAACTAGTGGACCTAAACTTTTGGGCTCGACTACGCATTGTAATTCATAGGATTGCGATCCAGCGAACAGGGAGGCCATTTGGAGGATGTAACAAAAACTGGAAAAGTGCCCCACACCACTACTGAATCACATTAGGCCTGTGGGTCGTAGTGGAGTAGTTGGAAGATCCATTAAGCGTTACTGTAGTTCTGTCCATGGAAGAAACCCGTATTCAAGAATATCACGACGGTATACGTCATGCTTAATTTTGACCCATTCAACAACGAAAATAAGGGGCGTCTTTCCGCAAATTCCGCTTCATACCATGACAGACTTGGGGGTCTGACGGTTTAGATAGTTGCTGAGGTACCAAGGGCGGACTATATCGTGTCATTTTAACGATTGTTTACATTTGTTGTACGGTGAACTTCTCGCCTGTGAAAATAACTCGTTGCCATCGCCGATTTTCGACCCGTACTTCAAGTTGGCGGCAGCTTTGTCACTAACTTTGGTGGGAGCTTATGACACCAGGCCCTTGATGATCAAGTGCTGTAACTAAGAGAAGACGGTATTTATTTTTATGTACACTTCACTTTGAGCTTTCAGCAATTCGTCAATGAATATAAAAATAGTCGGATGAGTACTGCTAAAGGTTTCTTTGAAATGTGCACGAAAGGACTCACACGTATTCGTTCTTCTGCAGATGGATGAGGACGAAACTGTCACAGGAGAACTACAAATCTTGGTTGATGCATGTATCCGCCAAATAATCACAGTATTGAATTGCACGCGGATTTTGTGGTTGAATTGTGACCAAATCTTCAACAAAAGGTTTTTCAATTTCAGAATGGTTCAAAAATATAAAACTGAATGTATATTTTAGCAGAAGAAGTAGTGGTTAGAGTGCGCGTACTACGCCGATAGGCCGAGTTAGATTACCGGCTCAGCTAGGAACACTGTGGTGCTTTTCCTGCTCGATGCCGACTCAGTCTCCATACATTGAGTATCTAGGGTTTATCTCTGGGGTAACAAGGAGCGCAGTGTTAGCCACACTGCTTAAATGGCTTTGAGTTTTTCTTGGATGTTTTTTTACGATTTTCGTTAAGCAACTCAACAGCAGGCGTAGGATCGCTTTGTTCAACTTTTGGTAATGATCCACTATCAAAAATTTGTACAATTAGTCTTCAGATTTTCGTTGTGGTCGTTTGTGACGTATCGCAAGGCATACCGAGAAACTGGAAAGTCTGTCTACAACATCGTTAGAAATACAGATGACAAAACTCGTATCAACAATCTGCTGTTTGGATATTCCAAGATGATGCGAATTTCATAAAAGTTTTTCATCGTTTCTTCGGACGCCATTAAATTAGAGGATCGAGGAACAGTTAACGCTGAAGATGAAATTAGAAAAAATAATCCATCTTGACAATGTCAGCTCTGACACGGCAGTTTGAAAAATTTATTATTTAAAGGGGAAAAAGGTTGAATTATTGGTTCGTTGCCATAATCATCAGATTTGTCACCTAACGAATTGTTTCTTGTGTACGAATGTCAAACAAAAAATGCGTGGACAGCCATATTCATTACCTTAAGTAGCTGTTGAAGCCTTTCTTGCTCAACAATCACAGTTGTTTGTTCTGTTTTGTCAGTCAAATACAATAAGATTCAAATTTTCGTTGCTGACAAGCACAAATTCTTTCCCCGGTTTCTTGATTACTTGCTGATTTTAACATCATGTCTTTCGCCTGAAGATTTGGGAAAGATAATGTACATCTTTCTTCGTTGCTTGTAAATATACACTTCCCAATGCTGTTAACATGTTTCGTAAGGAGTGCTGTGTTTTCCACAGTACCGGAACACATGATGCACATTAAATCGAAATCGAAATCCAGAATCCAGCAGAAAATCACCAAGCGGAATAAAGATAAAGTGGCGTGTAGAGGTTGAGCAGCTCGTGAAACCTAAATAAATATTTATAGGTCAAATTATATTCTTTCAGCTCACAAATGGGTCAAATCACCATTGCGTAATGTGTTGTAGCACACAATCGTTTTGGTGCGTTAATTTTTCTCAATAAATCTCTTTTACTTCTATTTCAGACCCTGACTTTCATGAACTTGACACTGACCTCCATCTGTAGTTGACGATATTAATGTTCCGAAGCGGACCAAAAGTGGTGAAGTAAAGTATTTTAAATATTTTTTCATTTATATTATACTGAGAGCCTAATTTCCTAATTGCAATAAATCACAGATGAACATCCTCCATTTGATTTTTAATTTTTATACATCAAAAAAGGAAATGAAATCTTCTTTATTTCTTCTTACTCCAAAATAGAAGAAAATGGGGCGGTTGGTGGATATGAACTGTTGAACAGTAACACCACCAACAAATTCAAAGTTTAATCGACCTCTAAAATTGTTCGATCAAAATGGTTGTTCGATGGTGTTACCACCACTCTTCACGACAAAATTAAAAGAAGCTCTAGTATTTTATAAGCGGATATAAAAATGTTTGCATCGAGGGATGGTACAGAAAGAGAACTGCAAACTTGCAACTCTTACACAGGAAAGTAGATTCATGACATTTGCATAAAGGTTGCGTTCGCACACCATGAAAGTGCATGGAAATGAGTAAAAGTACTAACTGCAAACCTTTATTAATAAAAATTAGAAATTTTGCTTTCTAGTATACATTTTCATTTTTGATATTATGACAATTGTGTCCAAAATATCGTTAATTTTATGTTTAAATAAATACAGGAAAGGTAGCCATCTGTAACATACTAACCATATTTACCATCGTAATGTGTAGGAGCAGGTGTATCACTGTTAACCGCTCCTTTAAGTAACACCGTAATGTGTAGATAAAATTAGCGGTAATTCTTGTAGCTATTTAAACTAATTCTACTTCTGTAATTCTATTAGATATCGATGTTGTTCTACTTTACAACGACACCATCCTACAACAACAACAATAAGATTCTTCGATGTAGGGTAATGGATTTTTATGATTAAAGTAGAAAAGAATTTTACGGCTAATGGTAATTTAAACCAGCTATGGGGTTTTTGTTTTATTCATGGGTTCATGTGGCATTAAGCTGTGATTCATAAAAGTCGACATACTTAAAACAGTCATTAACCTTTATTAGTATACGCTAATTAGACACAAAATAAATATGTAAAAATCTTATTTTTATTGACTCGTATAAAAATAACACATGGTTGGTCTAGATACCTAGACAATAATTGCATTTATAGTCTTTGTCCGTCAGTTTAGTATAGGTCAAAAATTACATTATCATACGCTTATAATAAATATCATATAAATTAACAAGATGAGCACGGGATAAAAGGGAACTAGAAGCTCGCTGAGAATTTGCAGGTACGGGACCGAAATCTTCGTTTTATCTACTGCTTTTTGCTCGATGGTGTTTGTCCACGATATGCGAGTTCTTGCGCGTCTATTGATCTACCCCATCCACCGTGACCGGATGATCCACCATATCCGCCACCACCACCGATATCTCCTCCATAACCGCCGCCACCGCCGCTTCCACCGTAGACCGAATCGTGTGAAGATACGTGACTGGAACTATGATGAGGGTGAGCTACAACTTCGTACGTGACGTGTTTTCCACCACCACTTCCTAATAGTTTCTTGAGACCGATGACGGCGGAAAGTACAAGTGCGATTTTACCGATAAGAAGTGCCTTACCGGCGATTAGTGCAATAGCGGCTAATGCCAGTTTACCAAAAATTGCGGCCTTTAAACCGGCAATAGCCATTAGAGGTCCTAAAATTTTTGCAACCTTCTTCTTCTTTCCCCTACCTTCTTCAGTGTCGACCGAATTTTCATCTTCATTGAAACTATCCATTACATCACTGAATGAACGTGCTGCCGAATTGAATGAATCGACAATTTCGCTTCCTTTGAGATTTAATTTTAAGGTATGCGATTCTAAAAAGCGTTGAACGCGACTAAAGATTAACGATTCAATTGATTCGTCTCCGTTAATAGCACGTGGAGCGCCTTCAGGTTCACCGTCTTGCGTTTTCACTATCGTTAGTCCATCGGTAATCGTAATTGTATCTTTGTGTCCTAACATTTTATCCACAAACGAGAATAACTTATATTTAACGCACGACATCGAATCCTTTCGTAGACAGTCCGCGTAAATACTATCCAAAAGGTCGTTTTCTGTTTGTATCGCATTGCGAGAAGCGCGTGGTTCATCTTGCGTAGGAAGGGCACATGATGTCGCAATCACGAGACACAATACTGTTATCACTTTTAACGAAGCCATGACCGGTTTGTAAGTTGATCGGTGTTTGATGTTGTGGAGATGTGCTGCATGTATATATGAATGGCTCCCTCCTCTTTTAGGTAGTTGAACAATTTGGGTCCAGAGACTATAATAACGGCCGCGGGGCGATCACTTGGACCGCTTTCTCACAGAAAACTCGCAATAACCTCATTTTCTTCCTCCCTGTGCGATATGCATTTACCTGCACACTATTGATGAGTAATTCCATCATAGAAAGTACAATAATACGCAAGGAATGTTCCGTACATTTAACTTCGCGTAGGATTATTATACGGACCGATGGTCTAAAACAACGGAAATGCCAAGGGTGGACTGGGTCATCATAACCTGTGAGAATGCAATCTTCAATGTTGATGACCTACTTTAATTTACGAATTTTATACATTAATACGGAAATAATCTGAGTTTATTACAACCGTGTGGCGTACCCATTGTGTTATTTACCTAATTAACGTATATAAATTATTATTAAAAAAAAAAGTGGTGTACCACTTCTCACATTTCAATAAAATTTTTCTAGATTTAGTGTGCATTATAAATACATAAAAATAAATACGACGGCACCCACCCTATAATAAGCACTAAAATATTTAGATACTGTTAACCGACATCAAGCTAGAGGGTTCAAAAAAGTCATCTAAGAAATAGTAATAATGTAGCGAGATGATAATCTATTTTATAACACATAAAAAGCTTATAATGTAATAATGGTGATCACTTTTACTTCTTATTTGCTATGAGCTTTATTTAAAGCAGTTATCTTCTTGCGTGTGGTTAAGACTTACTTTACTTTCTTTTCGTTACTAACCACAGAATCGGTTCCAAATTTGAAACGGTCAGATTGAGTGGTTAGAATAAGTATACGAGTCAAATACCGTAAACTTAAAACATAATCATTAGATAATACTTAATTACGTAAATAATTAGCGCGGGGAGCATTTTCGTTAATTCAATTACCGGAAAATGGGCGTTATACAACTGTGAAATTCGCTTTTTAAATGTACGTTACTTTAATTCATAGGACGGTTTGAAGATAATCAAATCATACATTTTTTCCCTATTTACAGTTTTAATGATGCATAGATATAAATCTAAACACATACGAATCCTGAACGGTTTCCCTAAATCCATACATAAACCGTATCCTTTACAAAAGAGAGAGTTTCGTACTCCATAAACGCCTTTTATTATAATACTAATAAAAAATTGAAATTATGTTTCACTCTTTATTTGCGAATACTACTTTCTTCATTATCGTATATATGTATGTATGTAAAAGGTTGTTCTGTATTTTGTGACACAAATTCATAACGAAAATTTCCAATTTCTTATATTATCCCTTAACACCACGTTACTTTTTACAAGAATTTCTAAACTGTACAACATTTTTTGGTCGAATCATATAATAATAAATTCATTATAGATTTAACATACTTTCCTATTAATGCTAATTTTTTAAATATTATGATACCTTGAGGTTGAATATAAGCAATTAGTGGCTTAAATTCTTTTACTGCTGGACTTGTCGGTATCGTATAAATTCAAGAAGTGACCCAAACTTGATTCTTTCGCATTTACGAAAGCCTGGCAGATACATCAAGAGCTGTCACATATTTGTTATTTCTGAGGGTTGAGTAGGAACTCCTAATTCTAATGAGTACCTACGAGATCTTGATAAAATGTTTCTCACGATTTCGTTCACTTTGTTTGGGATTTTTTCGTCAAATGCAAATTTACTTTAAAGAGTAGGTCATATTAAAATCGTTTTTTTTTTGTAAATTAGGTTTCGCTTTTACTGAGCTCATTCGTGTTCTACAAGACCATGTTCACAATGTTCTTCACTGTCGTGTCAGCAGTGATGTAAAATGCCTAGGCATTTGTAAGTTAGGGCAAATACCCAGGATAAATGCCTGTGTAAATGTCCAAAATTCATAAATGCCCGGCCATTTATTCGCTTATCACATAATTTTAAGGTGATATATTGTATTGGAAAAGTTGTATTGCAACACTGCTTCTTAAGTGTTTGGGTAACCTAGTTGAAAAAGCTGGTTGAGAGTTAGTTTTGGTTGTGTTATTAGGGGAAAAAGTGGGCTAAACGTAACTTTTTATATGTTTAATGAGTTCGATTGTTGGTGAACATTGCTTAAATCAGTACGTGTAATAAAAAAAAGAAAACAACACTAAAAGTAAAGCTAGCCTAGGTAGGTAGGAAGAAGGAAGATAGATAGTTTTTTTACTTATACCAACTGCAAAAAAATTAAAAATCGCAATTAATCAGTTTCTTGATCTTCATTTTCATCACTTGAAAAAGAATCACGAAGTTTCGGCCGAGTCTCAGGTTCATCTGAAAATTCTGATTCCTCCATTTCAACTCTATTTTCCTCGCTGCCTACTAGGTTTCTTTCTCTTTTGCCTTTAATTGGACTGTACGGTATGGTTTTCCTTGGGATCAGCAGGCTTAGGTGTTCGACTGTTCGTGTTCCTGCTGCATTCGTAAATTTCCAGTTATACAGTGTGTCCACGGATTGACTTCACTATAGGTGTAAATGACCAAAAATTTTGGAATTTCAAAACGATTTTTTCAGATTCTGCCCTGCTTCATTGGAAATGAATTTTCATCATATTTTTAATTTTTTTAATTCAAAGCCGCCTTGATCGTGGAACAAAAACTATTTTCATTGCAGGTAAAGTACCTTTTTTGTGTATCATAGAGCAAAATTTTATTAAGAAAAGCTGTTCCGAATCGAAAAACTGACTATAAAATGACAATCAGTATTGTTTGTAAACAAACGACAATGTTATGTTTGAAATGTTGTATGCATAGATTCCGATTTAATCGATGATAGTTGTCTTAATAAATAAAAAAACGGTTTCATGAAATTGTGCCGATTGTTTTCAAATTTTGCATTTCTTATTATTTTTCGATTCCGAACAGCTTTTCTTAATAAAAGTTTGCTCTATGATACACAAAAAAGGTACTTTACCTGCAAAGAAAATAGTTTTTGTTCCACGATCAAGGCGGCTTTGAATTAAAAAAATTAAAAATATGATGAAAATTCGTTTCCAATGAAGCAGGGCAGAATCTGAAAAAATCGTTTTGAAATTCCAAAATTTTTGGTCATTTGCACCTATAGTGAAGTCAATCCGTGGACACACTGTAGTAGAGGTAGGTGAGTCTGATGTGAGCCTGTTTCTTTTTTTATTATGGATCCATCCAAAGTTGCTAGAGGAACCCTCTGTAGCAGCAGATGTCACTGGTTGGCCAAGAATTTTAATATCCAATGCACAAGTTCCTCTTAAACCTCGTCGCCACAATAAAGGATTTACAAGACTCTTCTTATCAACCTGAAGATTCACTCCTTCTCACACAAATTGTGTGTACGAAATTCCTTGTTTGTCCCTATAATCCGGCAAGTTGTCTTTAACATGAATAACATTTAATCCAGTGTTCTTTGCTGTGTCACAATCAAAGATTATTGCAACAAGGCTTCAGCCTACTACCTGGTACTGCTAGATCGAGAAGATTAGCTGCAAGGTGAATAGAAGACACATCGAATTCTTTCCTAGCTTGGAATTTAGCTTGACTTTTCTTCTGCAGATTTCAGTAGAGAACTTCCTCCAAGTTATTGAACTTTGTGATTATTTTGTGAACTTGAGACTCTTTTGATTCTTGTTGTAATCAAATGAACGATTGGATCTCAACTCTCACCCAGCGAATATCATCACCAGAACTCTCTTCCTTATTTCAGGCTTCAGCAGATGTATGACTGCGCCTTTTCGTTTACAACTTTGTTTGACTGCAAACTTTCAAGATAAAAAATATACCTCCCCCATCTTGTCTTTCCCGGAATCTCCATTGAAACCCTCTCTTTGAATTTTTTTAAATCTGATATTTCACTGCCTGTAAAATGTGGCTGCGTTTTACTGTTTTCACAACCTCTACTACATTCACCATGAAAGTTTTTATTGTTTTTGACAGCCTAAAATATCTGAGTACAGCAAGATGAACAATGTGAGGGAGCGTATCCTCTAGCAGATTCAATGCAGCTTTCATGTTTGCAGAATTGTCACCACCAGAAACTTTTCTGGTCCATACTACTCTAAAACATTTGTGATAAGCTGAGCAAGGTACTCGGCATTGTGGCTGTTGGTTTTACTCATTACAAATTCCACAAAAACTATGAAGTTAATAATCGATTCATTTTTGAGATTGCTCCAGCCATCACACTTCAGATGGAGATATCTTTCCTCCTCTAGTTCCTTATTTCTCTAAGTAAGTAGAGGATATCCGATATATTGAACGTAACTGGAAGGTCTGATCCTTTTGAAAAAATCTATCCATAGTGGATGTTCTACCATGGACAAGGGAGATGCACTGACGAATATTGCCTTGGCGAGGCTTTGACTCAGCATGTCCTGAAAAAATCAATAGATTTAAAATGAAAACTTTGTTAGCTTTTACTAATTAGCGTTGGGTTTGTCCATATCAACTCAGGTAGAAAAGTAAAAACTTGTACCGTCATTAGCGGTAACCTGGTAACACTCCGGTATGCAGGGTCACGATGGAAACACCCATAAATTTTGGTGAAATAAAAACATACGGGTATGGTATGGCGTATGTATATTTTATATGGATCTAATAATTTCGTTTCTAGTATCTACAAAACAAATTTGAACAAAATCCGAGAGTATATGACGGTACCATGCGCATCCTGAGCCTGTCTCAGTTGATATTGACAGACCCCGTTGTGGGCCTATTTTGTTTAAAGCCCCTACCTAAAACGTTTGTGTATTTTAAAATAATATTTTTACTTACATTGGTTAACGAGCGCACTAGATGAACTTGATTTAACTGATCCTGCTGAGCTTGGTCCTGGTACTGAGTTGTCGAAATCTTCCACTTCAACCAACAAGGGTGTATAACGATTTTTCCTTTGAATCACTGCACCTAACTCTGGCACGTTTTTAAAATCGTGAGGACTCTTGAAACATTTTTTGATATGCGTTTCCATTTTGTTGGAATGTGACTGTTTGTATTCCTTAGAACAATATTTACAAGATCAGTACTCCTTTCCCTTTTCAATTAAAGAAGTTCCAAACAGGTCCTTTTTTCTTAACCATTTTGCAATTGTTCAATAGCCTATTGCTTATAACACAAAGGAGAGGTTATGTTAGCTTCTCAATCAACTACATAGACTTGAATCGCGAAAGTAATGTAAAGTTCAGAAAGTAATTTCCTTGAGTATTATACATATAGATCGATTCTACGTATATTAGTTTGGGGCTATTTGGGTAGATTTCAGAATGGCTCTCAAGACGAAATTCTATTTCACATTTGAAAGCAAAGAATTCAAAAATACGAATGGAGTAAGCTTTCTTTAATGATTTACAATGGAAAAGTATGAGTACATACTAAAATTGCCTTCACTATTTAGAATGTTTATAAAAATTTATTAATCGATCTACTTCTCTAAATCCTGACTCTATAGCACCATGGACCGTGGAATAATGTATTGGATTTGTAACTTCTCCAGCAAAGAGAAGTACAGGTTTACCCTCTTCCGAAAGAAGAGGTTCTGATATTATTTCCCCCTGAGGTTTATCCAGTTTTCTAGATTCGACCGTTTCATATGAGTAGGTCCCACGAAAATGGGGGTCGGTATACCAATTCTTCCTATAAGCAACCATTAGTAATGTATTTTCTTTGGCCTTATATTTACCTTATAATTTTATTTGGAAGACTTATGTTAGGATAGTCCACTGACAAAAATGTTTGTAGTGTATACATGATTCCATTCATGATAGTTTCGTCAGAGGACTTTTCAATATCCGGTACAAACTCTCCCCCAAACCATGCAGATAGTAGATTTGGACTTTTTGGAACAGGAAGTATGGATGACATTGCTGTAATCCACGACTTTCCTTCCTGAAATGAAAGTTGAAATTGAATAAAACATGACAAGTAATTAACCTTTTGTGGCCCTTCTAGAAATGCACCACCTGACCTTTGCAAATCGCTTGAATTCCATACATAAATTATCCTTTCAAAATCATCATTCCACCACCTCTTAGGAAAATGTAAGAAGATTTTCAAAATGGCGCCCATCCCAATCGCCTTGATAGCAGTAATTTTCTCAATGGGAAGTTGTGGTTGGAAAAGGGTTTTATAGCTGTGCTTCAATACACCCAGAGATGGTGTCCAAATTACGTGGTCACAACTATAACTGGCACCATTCGCACATTTTATTTCAGTTCTATCCGGGGAAGCCCATAAAACCTTTTCTACCACCTTATTGAGAATTATTTTGTCATCAATAGGAATTGGTGACTTTGAATCTAGAAATTTCTGCATCATAACGTCTAAAATAGTTTTATACCCCAGCCCATTCCAGCCCAGTGCCAATTTTCCTCCACACACTTCATAGCTATTAGTAGCTGCTATGTTAAACCATGAAAATGAGCCTTCCTGTGTCTCCACCCATTTCCTAAATACATCTAAGCAGTCCTCAGCTACTGCTAGCTTGTTCACGTCGTTTTTCCACCTTGCACGTATCTCCTCATTGTATCTACAATAGAAAGCTAAAAACTGCTTATGTGTCTTAATTACCTACCGTTTGATGAGATATTCACCTAAAGATCCCCGTTCGTTACTACTATCATTATCATACGTATTCTCAAATATGTCAATCAGTTTCAGAGAAAATTGTTCATCTATCAATTTCAGTCTTGAGTGATATAATCAAATGGTCCCCTCATCCTCTTTTAATATTTTTAGATCTTTAACCAACTCGTATACCACGTTGTTTTCCTGCCCGCGGCACCGCTGAGAACCAAGATCAATATAGGCTTCGCCAAATTGGAAAGCGTAGATTCTTCCGCCAATTCTATTTTCGGCTTCCAAAATTGTAATATTTTTAAAACCATTTTGATATAGCCTTGTTGCAGCGGCAATACCGGAAGCTCCGGCGCCGATAATTATGATATTGGGATCCTTAAGGCAATCAACACGTGAGAACAAAAGGAGGGAAAATATAAAGTATAAGGAAGAACACATGGTTACTTGTTGTCGTTAATGGACGTTATGATTAATGTTATCCATATCAATGTTATTATTACATTATGTTTGAGGTCGATTATGTAATCGCTCAATTCATCTACAATTAAGATAGTCAAGAAGCCATTTTGGCAGTGAATTTATACTTCGCATGTAGATATTATGTATTTTTCTCTACCCCCGTTAACATGTGAGACTTAAAACTTATATCTCGATAAGTGATATTATGTAAGACGTACTCATATTTCAAAATGTTGATTTGAGACCTTGACCTTATATGTTTATATGTCAGTTATTAAAATAAAATCAACTTTCGGGATCGGACCGTGTCAAGGCTTTACAAAATTTCGCCCACTTTCATTAAGAGGCTCCATCAGGACAAGAAAAACAAAAGTAAAAACAATAAATACTTTTATTTTTTATTGTTGGTTACTTGTGATTTTCCTTTCCTGTCAAAATTGGGAGAAAGGTGACCTTTTGTTCAACTTTGGAACGGTTCGACCCCGGAAGTCGCTTTTATTTTACCGATTCTGATCGTGGAAGCCTTCGTGCTTCAATTATTCCTAGAGAAATAAGAATATGATGTAATGAGGATGTAATCATGTGATCAATGTGATCAATCACCAACAAAGCTGCGTAGGCGACAAGTTTGCGACCACAATTTTGCTACTTTATTCCAAAATGGAGACTTCTGCAGAATTGTAACTGGCGATGGGACCTGGGTACACCAATGTTTATAACAACTATCCACAACCAAAGAATTGTTGCCAATGAGGCCCGCTTAGAGGAACTGCAACCATATACTTTGCAGTCCCAACCGTGACCCCTTGGATTATTATCTCTTTCTAAAACTCGATAATCACTTGAGGGGTTGTCAAATTTTTATCGAATAATTACTTACGTCGAAATAATTAATTTTAAGAACACTGTGTTCCTAGTGAAACTGGAATATGTGGATAAGAGTAAGCAAGAGCTCATTAAGCTACACGTTTTGATTTGTTAACAGCCATGTCTTCCGAAATCCACATCAAAAGCTATAACTTCTGTTTCCTTAATCTGGTAGCGTGAAGTGTGAAAACACATCAAATTCGGTGACATGACGGTGTTCTGTTGAGAAGACGTCACGGTGAAATTCTAGACAAGCCCATCTTTTATATGAGGCCCCTTAAGAATCCTTGTTACGCACGGTTACATTTTCTTCCTTTTGAATATCTTGATTATTTGCTTTTGGGGAGTTCAGGTGAACCTTTCCCGTGACCCATGACCCGTGACCAAACTGTCAAAACATCTTCTAGATCAATTGTTATTTCTTATTTCTATACTTTTGGTAATCATTTTATTTCCACTTCCGGTGCTACCCGTTCTGTAACAGTTCTTAGATATTATGCTCTTCAATCGAATGCTTTATTCTATCACTAATTCCTTCCCATATTGTTCCTTCTATATTTCTTCGATTCTATCACACCGAATCTTGTGGAACATTAGGGGTAGTTTCATCATGTATGTACACCCACCGATATAATTACTACTATTCGGCATTCAAAATACCTTAAACTACAATCAGTGACGTTTAGCAAAGAGTTAAAGAATATTTCACCAAAAGAAATTAAATGGGGGTAAGTAAAAAACCCAAAGAGTAACCGATATAACCTCCATAATTCTTTACATCAACAGGGCGTCCAGATAATGCCACCATTAAAGGCCGAGGAATGTGTTAACTGATACTATAACAATTAGTACACTCAAAGCAACAGGTAGATCAGGAATCTTTTGATTGCTATTCCTACGTCCAAAATGTATTGTGTAGAGATATTTCGTAAACAACAAGAGTGTTTCGTATGTAACTATGCATATAGATGCAGACACATATTTTAAAGCAATCAAGTATTAGCTATAGAGGATTGCATCACCAGTTAGTGATATGTGGATCTCATCACTCCATTGGCCTTAAGTCATAGGACAAAGCTAACTCCACTATTCTTCAGAAACCGATTGACAAACTAGTCAAGATCAAACGCACCCAGTTCGCATTTATGTATTTTGCAGTACCTACTGCATGTTGACTGTTCAGTTGCTCTTCACATTAGTTGAGTATCACATTACTGTAGGATATCACTCTGTAAGCACACCAAAACTGTACGAATTAGAAGAATAACCAAATTAATCTGAATGATGTCTTGTTTAAAAAATATTGCCTGGCAGTGTGTAAGTTGCTTTGTGTTCTCTTTTAAAGATAGTGCGTGCTAGAATTTACATGAACGCCACTTCAAAGTAGACTGTGATCAGCGTACCTTTCCAAATTCGAATACGTACCTACTTGTAATTTATTGGGCAGCCTTAGGACTAACACTCTTCGTCGTAAGTCACACTTATGGATCTCGTGTGAGAATTTCAAGCGATTCAATAAACTTATGTCACAAATTTAATAAATACTTTATGGACGTTGACATCAAGATACCAATTATCTTTGTTACTTGTAATAAATTGCCAGTACCATGCCTAACCTCCACCAGGTAGGTACCTATTCAGTGGACCACATTCACTGTGGATGCTGTTGTTGGGATCAGTATATAGCTTTTGAAACGTTATCTCTGTATGGTAATCTAAATAACCCAAAGAAACATGCAAAATGGATGAAATTAGTGAGTTTTCGATTAAAGGAATGAAAACTACAAATATAGTATGTACTTTCATTTCTAATTTCTCCTTCAGATTTTATAAGTAATAATTATGTTTAAAGTACTGCCTGTAATTAGATAATAATTACTATATTACCATAATATTTAAAGTGATGTAAATACATATAAAATAAAAATATTATCTTGTGTACCATTATACATACACGTACTGTTTTTGTATTACAAATTTTTCACCTAAATTTTGCTGACACTATCTCCTTTTCTGCTTTGTGTGACGTCTCCTATCGGAGGTTGGCGATCATAACAGCAATTCTCCCTTCGATAGCCATAAAAAGCTCTGTAGAGGAGGTACCGTACCAATCCCGCAAGTTCTTCAGCCAGGATGTTCTTCGTCTTCCGACGTTCCTTTTTCCTTGTGTGATTATCTATAACAGACAATACTTCTCTCTACGCATAATATGTCCCAAACACTCTAATGTTCTTCTCTTTTCCTTCCTTGTATACCCTAAGCAAGACTTCCTCTTTTGTCATTCTTTCCATCCATGATACCTTCAGAATACGTCAAATTTCGTCGAATTTTGTCCATAGGTATCTCGATTTTTTAGGGTCCACGCCTCCATTCCGTATAAAAGAATAGAAAAGGCATGACATTTCATTCGGATTTCAATACTTTGCATTTAAACGAAGTTTCACTTTCTGTGTACTGTGTATCTATATTGCTTAGTAATATGTGTTTAAGTCTCTAAGTGGAATGAGCACCCACCTCGTGATTAAAAGTAATTCATATTTCACTATTTTATGGGTTGTATAAACTACATTTTGTGCACGATCCCCTTGTAAAAATGTTATAATCACGTTGCTTGTATTCACCAATTGAAGCGCCATTAACATCCACAATACCTGTTCATTTCGTGATTGTTACGGTTCAAATATACTTGTATTAACCTTAATTTAAAAAATGTAATTAACCTACTGTGAATAATTATTATTCATAGCATTATTTAATGCTATTAGTCATAATATTGATAGGAATCGATTCCAACAGGGCGTCGTTTTAAATTTCAAGTCAACAGTATGTAATACATAAGTACATTATACAAATATGCATTTGTTAGAATTTTCATTCTTTTTATTACATGCAATTGTATGACCAAAATTTTGTAGGTCATCACCAATTTAATTGTAAAATAAGTTAACTAGATATTTATTCATCTTTCTTATTTTTAATTACTGCAAGTTTAACAATAGATACCTGATGTATATTATTTAAATATATTCCTAATAATTAAGCGAAGAACAAGCGTGAGAAGTTTCTGGCAAAGTTTCCTTTTGTTAATGTAGTACTTGCGGTGGTGCTACAACGAAACTTTGACTTCGAAATCTCGTAAATTTTCGATATTTACATAGATACATAAAAAACTTAATAAAAATGTTAGAGTATTTAGTTTATTGGAACCCTCCCATGCATAAAACGGAATTATAGGACAATATGAGGCCCGCGAAGTATTTCTCAACGACGTAATATTAAAGTTTCGACTACAATACAATTTTGTACTCATTCTCCGCTGTTTTTTGTCGCATCACATAAATTATAGGAGGCTTATATACTGTAGTACAGAGACAATAATTCATAATTTCATTCATTTAGAAAAGTATTAAATTTATTACCCAATAAAGAATGTAAAAATTTTACAGTTACTACTCAAGTATATTCGGTTGAAACAGTTTTCAAAGCGAAATCGCCATTTTCATAATTATTCAAAACTAGTTGGATTTGCATGAGTAGGTATAGTACATCGTTCACAACAAAACTACAGCTTTATTTACTTTTGGGATATATGAGCACAACATGTCATCTTTATTGAAAGCAAAATTTGTTGAAAAAATCGTTCGTTCCTTTTTCACTAAAAGATCTTTGGGAATATAGGATTTTTTTTCCTAAGCGTACCGACTAAAGTAAGCCCATCTGATTTCAGCATGCGAGCAAGAGGCAGTGATGTGAAAAAATTGTCGGTGGTGATATTGCGGCCCGAACGTTTGAAGTGTCGACATAAATGAATTTCGCCAATATTTATCAGTCGCTCCATTACGCGCTAATTTTCCTGTGTAAATTGAATTTTAGCATGGACGAAAAGTTGTAGCATCACAAACCCATAACACTTTTATGCCATACTTGGCAGGTTTCGAGGGAATGTATTGGGTAAACCTAGATCGTCCGCGGTATGGATTGGATATAGTTGTTCATCGACAGGTGTATTCTAAATGATGCACCCAATTTTAAAAATTCGTATTTATTAAAGTACAAATTCAAAATGAACAATCTTTATACCAATGAAGAGAGGAAGTTTCAAAGTTTTTTTAACCTATACATGCGCGGGATTACTTTGCTCAACTTCGGCGGGCGGCGATGGTAGTAGAAGCGGCCGCTAGAGGTCTCGCTGTCAGTTGCGAGTGAGATGGCTACTGTGGAGCACAAGGTTTTCTGCGTTATCGAGTTTGCAAAAAGTTTGTCGCCAATTACAGTGCAGCGGGGATTTCGTACCAAATTCGGTATTGAACCACCAACTAGAAAAACCATAAGCCGTTGGTTTACGAAATTTAAAGAGACTAGAAGTGTGTGTGTGTAAAGGAAAAAACACAGGCCGCCCTCGTGTGTTAGAGGATGATGTCAGACGGATTGAAGACAGTTTTGTTCGCAGTAAAAGTAAGTCTACCAATAGATCTAGTAGAGATCTTGGAATACCCCAACCAACTGTATGGAAAGTTCTGAGATGGTGTTTGCTGTACAAGCTCTACCAATTACAACTTGTGCAGACTCTCAGCCCTAATAACAAAGAGAAGCGTCTCGAATTTTATGACTATGTATAATTTGTAACGATGAAGTGACTTTCCGAAAAGTCAACAGGCACAATGTTCGCATATGGGGTTTACAAAATCCATATGCAACATTGCAACAAGAAAGAGACTCACCGAAGATAAACGTGTTGTGTGCCTTATCTCGTACAAAGGTTTATGGACCGTTCTTTCTTGCGGAAAGAACGGTAACTGGAATGACGTACCTGGACTGGACACGTAGGACATGTTCCCTCAAGTTATGGAAGATTCAGAGGACTTTATTTTCTAGCAGGATGAATTGGCAGCTAGGAGTGCGAGGCTTTTTGAATGAATTCCTTCCTCAGCGCTGGTTACGTAACAGGGGAAATGAAAACCTGGCTCTACACTACTGGCCACCGAGATCTCTTGATCTCACCCCATATGACTGTTCCTTATAGGGTTATGTTAAGGATGCTCTTTACGTGCCGCCTCCACCAACAACCCTGGACGATCTGCGGAAGCCAACGCTTATATGTGCAGGCTCTAGATCACAACAAATTAATTGATTTTCACCAATCATCTTTGCATTTTTTACGCGATTCAGATGTGTAACACATCTGCATTCAACACATTTGAGTCCATTTTTTTGGCACTTGCACTTACGTGCAACATTTGCACGGATCTAACGAGCCTAACCCCGCCGTTATCAGTATTGTGGTATTTTCCTATCATTATTTATTTATTTATCTTTTCTTTTTTTAATATGTAATGACCACAGAGCAGCATCTACTCCAAAAAAGCCACAATACATTACATAATAATAAACTAACAATAATAATCATGTAATGTTTTTTTTTGTTTTGCGGGGCCTATATCAACTTATACATAATAATAAAAAAAATTAGTAAAATAATAAAAAATAAAATAAAATATAACACTGCCTGCCTTAAAAGCGGGTATTAAGTAGTAGTAGTAGGGTATTAAGACAGCACACTCTATTATTTTTGTAGTAGAGGTACTTCAGTAAGTTGTTTTGAATTACCTCAATTTTTTTAGTTGCGTACTGACTTGACGGAGACCATATGATGGAGTCGTATTCAAGTTTTGATCGGACAAGGCTGTTATATAAAAAAATAATTGGAGCAATTTTTGTAAAGTGACGTGTATTTCTTTTCACAAATCCCAAAAGTGTATAAGCTTCGCTCACCATTAAGGACATGTGAAATTTAAAAGACAAGTCGCTTTTAAAATTAATCCCCAGGTCTTTTATTTGATTTATTTTTTCAAGTTGCACATTACCTACGCAATATAATGATTCTGGATAATTAATATTTTTGGTGGTAAATGATACAACTTTGCATTTATCAACATTTAATTTCATATTATTTAAATCACACCATAAGACCACTAAGTCAGCCTGCAACCAGTTACTATCAAGATTACTGGAAATTGAACGATACAACTTGACATCATCTGCAAACATCAAGACATTAGACTTACTAATTTTATTTGGAAGATCGTTTATAAACAAAAGAAACAAAATCGGTCCTAGAACAGATCCCTGAGTCACCCCACTAATGTTTGAAAAGATTTCGGATCGAGATCCGAAAACTTCAACAACATTTTCTCTTCACAATTTTATTATGAAGGCTGGAATGCCATCAGGTCCGTAAGATTTTTTTGGCTTAAGTTTTCCAAAGGCTGTTCGAATGTCCTGGTCTGTCAGGTGCCCGAAGTTGAACAAATCCAATGCCGAACTCCCTGAATACGGCAAAATATTTAAATTATTATTACCTGTCATAACAGGTGGTTCAACAGACCCTCTTTCGTATACTTGGAAAAAGCATTCAACGTTCCCCAGCGTTCCCCTCCGAAACACCGGTCCCCCCACCACATTTCTTTACCTATTTGTAGCTTGCTCGATTTTCTAGAATTTACAAAGTTCCAAAAAGCACTTACATCCTCCGAAACTCCGAGCTGCACCTTATAAATGTATTTGCAAAATTCTAAATTAATTTGCTGTTTTAACTTACCTACGTCGAGAGATAAACCTTTCATTAACAAATTTTTACAAGTGTCTTCTCCTGCTCAGTTTATTTTTAGTTTTAATCTTTCTAATCAGGTCTTGAGATATCCAAGTAGGGAAAGACATCCGTACAAAATTTTTTCTCTTTTTTGGCACCCTTTTATTAAAAATTGAATTTAATGTAGGTGCTATATAAAATCATAACCATTGAATCAACTGATCGCTTCGTTATCAAGACAGAATGACTCCCGATATTTCAAAAATCCTCTCCCTGTCTGCTTTCCTTTTGCAAATGTCCCATTTCTTGATAAGTCTCGATTCATAGAAATTGAAACCCAATCTGTAAGAATTTTATTTTTCTCCCATTGATTTCCTGTGCATGAATTGCCACCACCTTCATGATGTGCCATAATAGTATGGGACGATACTAGTTTGTAAAGTAGTGGTGCGCTTTTCTTCAACTTTGTGGCTTTTTAAACCAAGAGAAAAATGAAATTTCGCAAAGTTGGTGGGCTATTCATGGCGATTCCATTTTTCAAGAAGTGCAAAATTATGTAATCCGAGTTACTCTACTTGTACATGGAAAATGGGGTTTTCCTACAGAAATCCTTGATTCAATCAATTTACCTGTATGAGAATTGAAACGTAACTATAAATGTACGGTTCGGAAGGAAATAAATACTAATTCACGCTCAACTAGACATCCTGCTAACGGCAAATAAACATTTGGTAAATGAAAAACAACTTTATATTATAGTGGCTTAAAATGCTTTCATGGTACATTTCTATTTACATAACTGTGCAGTAGCTTAAATGAAATATAATTACATTCAAATTAAGATTAATCGATTAGGGTGCTCATCATTTTCTGTAAATATACGTGTTATCGTATCCGTTAGTGTCTCCAATTTTATCCCCATCAAAATGTAGCGCATTGAAATTGATCTCACCTTTTAAAGAGTGTTCAAGTGTGTATAAAGTTAATTCAATGAAAACTTTCGCTTACCTCGTCGTCGAACGCTAATGTAAGGTTAAGGTTATACCGTTACTTTCAAGTGAATAAATATTTGTATATAACGATCGAAATTCAATAGACTGCTAATAAAACATTCATCTCATAGTGCATCTCCTTCTCACGTATCTGACTAGAAATATTGTTAACAGATTAGAAACTAATTCCTCTCTGAGAGAGTTAATCAGTACCAGAATAGCTTTCTAAAATTTATTATTTTCATTATTATAAATTACTTTACAAGTTTCAGAAAGAGATTTCTCTAGTGAATCCTGATTATTTTCTTTAATTCTTAATTAAGGAACTCTTCCCCTTTAGCAACAATTCATTTATCATGCTTTTTGGCTTGATTTGAAGTAATTATAAGGTCATATAAATAAAATCGTACCCAAAACTAAAATTCACACAAGTAATTTCTGAACAAATTTCTAACAAATTTTACTTTATTAACAAAAAATCATACCTTAAATGTATGTAAGTAATAAAATAAAAGCAAAACAGTAATCGGAGTAACAGAGTACAAAGTTCTCACCCTTTAGTTGGATTACATTTCAAAAACAATGGTTGCGGTTTTCATTAAGGAAGTTAGTCAGTTTATTTCTGTGTAATTCTATAACTTTAGGGTGCATTTTTAAAAATTAAAAAAAAGTAGATATTATTATTCTGTTAACTTTGGTCCATTTCTGTGGTTTTGAAAACCGCGGGAAAATGTTCGAGCGACCTTCTTTTTCACTAAATCGTCGATTGTACTTAGTAATTCGCTATTATATTTTGGCTGGAGAACTTATCCGCCAATTTCAAAATATATATTTACAATTAAGTTTCTTTTGGGAAAATATTGGACGTATTACCTCAAAACGGTGTAACGAAAGACACCTATGCTTCGTCGTTAGTGACAATTTGGCTTAAAAATTCGTGATACTTTTTGAGCCCCAGGAAACTGATCAAATAATGACAAAATCTTCCTTCCTCACCGTGCGCATTCGTACAGCCATCTTTAAAAGCTCTCACCCGTTTCCGTACCATCCTACCACTGATATTGTTTTCTCCGTAGACTTCACTGATCTGACGATGAATTTGAGCATCTTTCATACTTTAGCAAAAAAAACAAATAAATCCCAGCCCGTGTTTCGGCAGCATTCTCTATCGGAGGAGACATTTCAAATACATATTCACAAACAAACCTAAACATGGTCGAATAATTCCGTAATGGCGTCTGTGTGTTGCCAACAGATAGCGATGAAAAACGCCCCTGCGCCGATAATATACATACAGAATATCACATACAGTAGGTACCTACTGTCAAAGATAACAATGTGAACAGTATGCAATTATGCATTAGGGTGCATCGAAAAAACACTTTTTTCGATTTCACTATTCCAATAGTGATTTTTTTTGTGGTTTGGTGTCAAAGTAACGTAAAAAAAAAAAGAGTTTGATAGGTCAAGTCCTTCAGGTGCCGACTTGACCCTAAAGTTTTAAAAAATGACGTTTTTTGAAGATTTTTAAAAAATGATCTCCGAGCTGATTCACACTTGCCAATAGGGGTTTTCTGTTTCCAAATGACACTGACATAGCGACAAAAAAAATTGACGGTGATCGGATGTGCCCTTCAGGTGCCGACTTCACACTAATTTTTTCGTCAAAATTGCGAAAATTGAGATTGTTTCGTATTTTTACAATAAATTGCTAAACACCACCCCTGGGTTGTTTTGACAGTGCAGGCCTTTTAAAATAACTCAAACCTAAGTCTAAAACACTCTGATGTAGTTATTTCGTCTGTATTACTCCTAGTTACATGTCAAGAGCCTTCAAACACAAGCAAAGCATTCATATAAGGAACCGAAGTGCAACGTTTTTTAGACTGTAGAGAACGGATTTATAGGTGACTCAACATTGTTTTGTTAGGCAGTTTCCCAATGTTCTTTACGCATTTCTGAGTCTCGGACTCAGAAATGCGTAAAGAACATTGGGAAACTGCCTAACAAAACAATGTTGCGTTTGAAGGCTCTTGACATGTAACCCACTGAAATATAAGCAACCTGGAACGCGCACGGTGCATTTAACCTGTAGGAAATAAACCGAGCGTGCGATAGCAATAACGAAGGGTCATTTTGTCCTTGTTGTACTCATTCACAGTTAAGCTGTTGAAGCATTTTCATTGTTTTACGATTAATCAAACTAGTTTTTTATTACGTATACGATACAATAAAAAAAAATTAGTAAGACACAGACCGAATGTCCCTACAATAATTCCCTTTCTGTCGGCTCGGCTGTAAGTTAAGCGTAAGCGTTCCAGGTTGCTTATATTTCAGTGATGTAACCAGGAGTAATACAGACGAGATAACTACATCAGAGTGTTTTAGACTTAGGTTTCAGTCATTTTAAAAGGCCTGCACTGTCAAAACAACCCAGGGGTGGTGTTTAGCAATTTATTGCAAAAATACGAAAAAATCTCAATTTTCGCAATTTTGACGAAAAAATTAGTGTGAAGTCGGCACCTGAAGGGCACATCCGGTCACCGTCAATTTTTTTTGTCGCTATGTCAGTGTCATTTGGAAACAGAAAACCCCTATTGGCAAGTGTGAATCAGCTCGGAGATCATTTTTTAAAAATCTTCAAAAAACGTCATTTTTTAAAACTTTAGGGTCAAGTCGGCACCTGAAGGACTTGACCTATCAACCTCAATTTTTTTTACGTTACTTTGACACCAAACCACAAAAAAAAATCACTATTGGAATAGTGAAATCGAAAAAAGTGTTTTTTCGATGCACCCTATTATGCATCCTTGCTTGACTGCTGTTTTGATTTGGTCATTTGACCTTTGTGAAAGTCATTCAGGCCTTTGTTTTTTAAAGTTGCTCTCTTCTTATTTTATTATATAGTATACTGTTAATTCTGTTTATTATTATGCTTATGTTTTTCTAGTTTTCACATATTCGGGTATCGGTAACATTAGTACTAGGAAAATTTCCCGTTACTTCCATTCATCGAACAACACCTAATGGTGGCTATTTTTGGGGAACTTATATCCATCCATAAAGATGGTTGGCATCATCTTATAGAGTATAACCACGTTTGGTTCTAATTTTCTAGCACATTGGTTAGTCTTGTTAATAAATTAATGTACAACCGTTTATAAACAACTTCTATAGGTAAGTGTGACTATTTGTTTCAAAGAAGAGTGGAAGTAAGCATGTTTATTAATTACGTCTATCTCTCTAGATTATGTTTGAATATCACCGGTACCACGTTGCAGAATCTTCGCTATCAATTCATCGGCACCTAAAGCTGTGGGGAGGCCAACAATTTTAGTTTTGCTTTATTCAGTTTTGAAATTATTGTTGTAAAACGTCTGAATTAGTTTTAGAGACAATCTACACTATCTCAACATCCTCGGAATCCCACAGCTATCATAATTATACCATAATCCTTGTCATAGTCCTTGAAAAGTAGAGGCTTCAGGATAGTATTAACTATTAGCAAATATGAACGGATCTCTCATATCTTACTAAGCTGGGTTGGCTCAATATGACCGAAAGGAGATTTCGTCATTCATGTACATTTATTCACAAAATTTTAACTAAAAAGCTGCCTCCCGTACCTGTACATACAAAAAAATTACTTTTCGGACTGATGTACATCATCTGAATTTGAGACACAGAGGCTTATTGTTCATTCCATTGTATAATTCGTCCTTGTTTAAACGTTCGTATTCGTACAGTATTTGTAAATTTTGCAACAACTCCAGTAATACAAAGTTACTGTTTCTGCCTGCCACTGCCTATAAAAGAAGGATGAAACATCAAGTAATTATGGACCGAATATGGATGTGATTGTTGATAATTGCAGTTCATTTAATTTCATTTAATCTCATATAATTTCATTTAATTTCATATAGTATCTAATATCATTTAATTTCATTTATTTAAATTGTGATTTTTTGTGTTTTTTTTTATTTGTGTTCAATAATGTTACCGTTAGTACAATAATGTTATTGTAATTACTACAACTAGCAGAACTCATGTATACAAGTAAGGGGGGTTCAGGGGAAAGAACAGAGAACCAATAGGTTTATCTAACCTTGTGCCTATTGATTATGGTGTAGGAACCGTATATAATCAATAAAGCGATTATTATTATTATTATTATTATACCCGGAAAAGTAAAGTGGTACAGGAAAAAAATTCAATTAATATATAATTAATTAATTAATACCTATCGGGTTCCTCTGTCTTTGGACGGTCAAAGTTAATTTGAGAGGCGTTCCTTTTCAACATAAATTTAACTGCGCCGATCCATATTACATAACTTCATTACTTTTTTTACTCCCTTGGCACCTATAGTCAACGTTTCGTTACTTACACGTTGATTTTGGTTTTGACTTTGGATTTTTGAATTCCACTTGAAGGATAAATACAAACTATGAAAATTCAATATTGGTTACAAGAATAAAATAATAGTATATTATACAACAAGTTTATAATCTTGGTGTTTATTGCACGAGAGAATGTTTAACATACGAGCGAGCGCTGTGAGCGAGTCACGCTAAATTTCCCGAGTGCAATTAACGCCAAGATTATAACGAGTTGTATATGCTATTTTTTTATGCTAACATCATAAGTTTGAAAAATTTTATTTTTAAACAGACCACTTGCATGAATGTTGGATGTGATGACGATATCGTTTCGTTGGATACGATTGTTGCTATGTGTCGTGTGTAAATACCGTATATGTCAGATGAGGTAAAGATGACGTCGTTGTTTCTATGGTAGTTTTATTGCACGGGTGCAATAAAACTGGAAATTATGAACGATTTCTAGTTATCAAAAGAGCCGTTTATGATGCTAGCATAAAAAAAATAACTTTTCGAATTCATAATTCGGTTAGGAGACATCCACATAAGGAGTTGCCTCCAAAAGTATAAAGCAAATGGTCACTATTGATCGATTCATCTTTTTGTAATCTCGATAATAAAGAGGTTGTACGTAATATGCCGACGTAAATATGGTGAACACATCATTAATATCCTGTCATTCGTGAGTTGTTTCAAATTAGGAGTTACCTAACATTAATACTCCACTTCTTTAGATTGTCACGTTTGTGCTTTAACTTTAGATACTTAAACTACACGGCGAACCATTTATATCACTTAAGGGTTAGTTTAGCTTCTCTGTCAGTCATTATTTTAAAATTTGTCATTTCCTTTTGTGAGCATCAAGGTAACTGAAAGTTGTTAATTTAAATTTTTTTTATTTTAATGAATGTGATATGTACGTAGATTGGCTAATTATTTTAGGGTGGTGAGAAATACTGCGAATTTTAGCTAAGGAACAAAAAACAAAGAAAGACGTACAGATTCCAGTAGTATCTGCTTCATAAGATTACACGTAGAAAGGAAATTAGAGAAAATTTTAAAGTAACGGAAAATTTAAACCTCTAAAATGGAAAAACATTAACAACTTGTAATAAGGGATGAATCTTTGAAGGTAACGAACTTGTGACCGTTAAACGCAACACTACAAACAAAAAACGACAATAATCTTTTATTAAACCGTACGGGTTTCATCAGTAAAACTGTCATCATCGACGAACAGAACGCGCACCGTTTAATAAAACATTACGATGAAAATTACGAACTGAGATAGATAAGTAATGTAATACGTAATATCATCTGTGCCACGAAATGTTGGAAATGTTACAATATTTGTAATTAAAATTTGGTTCGTGTTCAGCACCGAGATTACTCGGGAGGAAAACGTTGAAGATATTTATTTAATTTTTGATACGCCGACTTGAAAGATCTTAGTTGCACGTTTCAAATATTTTTTCCTGTAATCCGCATTAATATTATTTGCAGTGGCGGATTTCCAGTCTTGGCCGCCCTAGGCCATGTAGTACCAGCCGCCCCCAAAATGAACACGTATAGTACTTACTTACTACTTACCTACTAAAAGAAAACAAAACATATTTCAACGAAAACGGAAAACTATTATATACAAACAACATTCTGCTGTTGGCATAGCACTCTTCAATTATTACTTATCATTTTATCAATCAACTCAAAACAAAACTAAAAACGCACGAAAAATTCAGACTAGAAACGCATGAAATACACAATCAGAATCAACAATTAGTACAAGGTGGCAGCGCGCGTAGGTATAAATTCATAAAACTGTTTTAAAAATCCACTTATTCAAGTGATAGCGATTCGAATTTCGAATACCTTGTAAAACTAAGATAGTGACAATGCCGAATCGCCGGAAGCGGAACGTTTATCAAATTAAGACGCTAGTATAGTATGTATTACATACTACCAAGCAGTAAGTACACGTATCAGTATAATCTGATTCCGACAGAAGATTATTTTTTGTTTACAGTGCAAGACTGCACGCCGAACTAGTGAGCGTTTTTTGCACACAATGTTTTATTTTCTTCGGGTCGTTTCTTGTTATCATTCTCATTCATCGGTATATTTTTTGCCCACTATTGGCCGCCCCTAATATCTGGCCGCCCTAGGCCCGGGCCTAGTGGGCCTTATGGGAAATCCGCCACTGATTATTTGTCGCAGCGTTTTTGAAATTCCTTACAAAACAGCTAATTGTATCTAAGTATTTGTGGTGAGTTCTTTCTTACATTACAACGTGGTAATCTTTTCTTTTTTTAATCTTTTATAGGTATTTTAACAACAAAGATGTCTAGCTTGGTGCCAAATAAACTGCAACTTCAACTGCAAAACAATCGGGGACGTCCATCTGCAAGAGTTATTTAGGTGAAGATGATACGCAAATACAAGATCAACTTGCGAGGGCATTAAATATGACTCGCAAACGTTACATACTATGGGAAAAATTCAAAAGGAAGGAAAGTCAGTGGGTATCGCATGAATTTTACTTTTCCGGTATGAGAGAAAGAGTTTCCTGCATCGAATTGTTACTGACGATAAGAAACACATACATTTCGATAATCCCAAACCAAAAAATCGTGGCTTTCATCTGGCGAATCATTAACATCGACGGCACGGCCAAGTCACTTCGGAAAGATGCATTTAGTGAAACCCCGAAAAGAATTATGTACTATGAGCTGCTGAAACCAGGCGAAACTGTCATATGGTATCGCTAGCAACAACAAAACATCAATTTGAACTATGCATTGCTCGAAAAACGACCACAGTGGGTCACCAGACACAAACGAATGATATTGCAACACAACATCCCTCCGTATCGGTATCACCGCACTTCTATCGTGCGGCACAGCATCAAAACGTTGAAATTGGTTCTGAGCTTGGAAATTTATAAGTACTGTAATATATAAGTAATAAGTACTGTATACAATAAGTACTGTAATAAGTACTGTAATAATTACTGTAATATAAGTAATATATAGGCAATTAGTACTGTTTTTACTGGTAGGTGCGCAATTAAATTTTCTAGTTTTCATTGATCAGAAAAACTTGGAAATTTAATTGCGCATCTACCAGAAAAAGCAGTACTTATTAGGCCCTTGGGGTACTTTGTCCTGCAGTCTCTGATCGTTTGCGATTCTTATAGTGATGAATGAAATAATTTAAGATATTAAAAATAGACAGGGCTGTGCGACGGAAAATGAACATGTCAGTTAGATCATGGAATCATGGAAGATTAAGCGCAAAAGAACTGCTCGATTACTGCCAACTTTACTGTCGTTCGTAAACATGTTTAATAACCCAAAACAGTCATAATAGATCAATATTTTTATTGGAAGTACAATTATTATAATTGATATAAAAACGACATCAATGTATCTACTGATAATACATATTTATGCAATTCTTGCTTTTTCATTTCTCATCATGGATTTGTAGATTAACAATTCATTTATCTTTTCAGGATTAATTGCTATGGAATAATATTATTTGAACTGTCTGTGAAATATTAATATTAATTTATATTTATAGTAACAAGTGTATGTCCAGATCATAAAAAGTCTAAAAGTCACCAAATGCTCTAAATTCTTGTGACAACATATTGTTTTACAACATTGGTAACGTAAAATATGTTTTATTTGTTACTTTGACCTTTAATTCAGTTACTTCGCATGCTGCGATTACATAATTACTGCAGCTCATTCTTTCAGACACTTCAAATAACAACTTACCATACTTACACAAAAGTGATACAAACAAAAGGCAGAGAACAACTGTTTAAAATTATCATCGAGACAAACTTTGCACGGCGTTTACCTACATTTAGACGTACAGTACAGGTAAAAATAACTGTGTAGCTGTAACAATTGAAAAGAATTTGACAATCCTCACTTAAAAACGAGACATTTTATTTCTATTATAAATTACAATGTACACTGCAGTTGCACGATAATAATAATAATAATTATTATTATTATATAGGTAGGTATAACACTACTTAACTGTGTAGTTTAAAATAAAAGGAAATATGCATTTAGTGTAGTAAAATTGCAGAAACCCGTTAAGAAATAGAAATAAAAAAAAACTGTTTACCTAGTTCAAGTGCAAAATAAACTATTAACCTAAAAAAGCTTACAAATTTGCACATTCCATGTTTGGGTCATGCACCTTTGTGTCCAATGAACGTTTTTTGATATGGGGCAGGTTCACTGTATTCGGAATCGTGCACTTCGTAACTTCCGTATTGTGACTGCCAATCGTTCCCAGTATCATATCCGATTATTTCCGATTTCATTTCTAGTTTGGGGTTGATAGTGTCAGTAATTCCCTCATATCCAGTTAATAGTAGTGATATGATCGCAGCGAATATCGCTTTGTTGGCAATTACCGCAACGACAACGACGGCAACTGAAGCCAGCGTTACGAAAATTATCTTCATACCAACGAGAAGAGGCATGTATTTCTTTAACTTTTTATTCTTTCCTCTACCTAAAAACATGTAATAATAATTGTAATTTTTACGTGAATTATAACGGAATTGTCTTGGACAAAACGCAAATTATTCACTGTCTTACGCCGAGCAGTCGCCCTACATTTATACACCATTAATTTGTTCATTTCTTCTTACTTATTTGAGGACTCGTTACCCGGTTAGCAAGTTAACGGGTTGTTAAATAAGGGATGAAATCTGAAAGTTGAGCGTATTTCGAAAGTATCGTGTTCACTTGTTTGTAAAAGGAATTTAACGGTTTGATACTTTCTCAATTTTGTATTTATTAACTAATCCTATCATTTCAATTCTAGTTTATACAACTGACTTAAGAAAGACGCTTAAAAGAAACATATAGAAGACCGGAAGTGAGTGATGAAGAAAGGTTGTATGTAGGAACGTGATCGTCTCCACTCAAATGTCTTTATTTTTATGGTCTGCGGTAAATTCATCGACAGCAATTCTTCGAATGAAAATTCTTCTACTGCAATTCTCCGAAAAACAATTCTTCGACAGGAAAATTCTTCGACATTACAATTCTTCGACAGGAAAATTCTTCGAAAACACAATTGTTCGACATTACAATTCTTCGACAGGAAAATTCTTAGAATAAAAGTCATTGAAGTTTTTAAACTAAGTAAGTACCTATGCCAATACTTCGGTTAATTTATTTTTAATAATTCTAAATATAAATAATATGTTTTAAGAACCTATTAGCACAGATGTGTACATTAGGGTTACCCACCACGTGGAGGTTGGTTCAGAATAGTCTTCCATTTTTTAATTATGATTTTCTTTATTGTTATTATTGAAATTGAAAATGAATTGAAATTAAACTGCATAATAAGTTTTAATAAATAATAAGTTTTAATAAGAGTTTTAGGAATACTTTTTCTGGGGTTAGGTAAAAAAACCCCGAAAAAAACCCTAGGAAAAAAGACCCCCGGAAGAAAAACCCCCGAAAAATAATTATAGATGGCTGTGAATAAATATATAAATATACAAAGTTTGGAAATAAAAGTAACTTAAACGTAGATTGCCACTAAAGCGCCTAGGTTATTTGCAGGTTTAGTATATTTTTTTTAATTGATACACAATGGCAACGTGACACTAAACAAAGTTTAGAAGTAAAAAAAATGCTAAACTTCAATTTTCCTGTCGAAGAATTGTAGTGTCGAACAATTGTGTTTTCGAAAAATTTTCCTGTTGAAGAATTGTAATGTCGAACAATTGTGTGTTCGAAGAATTTTCCTGTCGAAGAATTTTCATTCGAAGAATTGCTGTCGAAGAATTTTCACCGACCCAAAAAGCTTCCATTTTTTCGTATTCTGGTTATTTTGGTGGAATAAATGTTCAATGATATGAATCAACCTTGCGAAATTTATTAAACCCATAAAGACGGAACTAAATGATTCAAAATGACCTCAAAATCCAAGACAAGTGAGACGCTACAACGTAATCATCGTAAAACGGGAACAATCTGAACGTGAACAGTTACAGTACGCATTTTTTTTTTAATTTCCGCCCCACGAAGGGGGTTGAGGGCATCAACAGCTGTTGTAGTCATTAGCCCTATACGTTTACAAACATCCATATCCGGATTTTTATCACCAAACCGGTCGGGATTCGAACCCGACACCGCCAGGTGAAGTTTATTAGTGTACCAACGGTATATCCACCACACCACGTACGGCCACTTACAGTACGCATTTATGCTTTTCTATGATATGTAAAAAACAAATTGCCAAGTTCGTGTATTTTTCGAAAATTGGATCACCGAGCATCCGAATGACAGTGATGTTATCGGTCCAATCATTCCACTTGGCGCATGAAAAAGCAGCAACAGTTAAGCTATGGGTAAATAATGATTCTGTCTACTACAAATCAAAAACTCCAGTTATGGTGTCTCGGCAATAGTTCAAAGTTCTAATGAGATTCATACAACAATCGTATTCCTTCTCCTAGGTTTGCTTTCAACAAAGATATGGCGTTGGTATCACATACTTTAAAGAAAAATCGGGCAATAATTTTATTATCTATCAACGATCGTGACGATAAGAGCATTGAACCAGAACTTCATTACAAGGTAGATATTACCTATTCCATTAAAAAAAACTAATCAATGGCAATCCTCGACCATTTAGCGGACGTTGCAGATACCAACGCTTACAAAATTTAGATAAATGCGAGGAAAAACCAAAAGTTAAGGAGCTAGACTTCAGAAAGAAACTTTTATTGCATTCAGGGAAAGAATTGATGAAACATAATTAATCAATCAACCTACAGATAACAAGATAAGAATATCTATATCTAAGACAATATCAGAGCCTCCTTGCACCACTGAAGAAAATTCAAGAGAATGAGAGCTACCAAGAGCTGATGACAGTGAAGATGAGCGGTAGACATTTCCTTTGATGCACAGTGTTATATCTTTAAGAACGGAAACATTCGCGTTTATGTGGCGTAGTGCATATAAAAGCGTCCGACTATCTAATTACAGTTACCTATTCAGTACCTACCGTATATAAAATGCAGCACACCATTGGCGTGGATGGTGAGGGCGGTAGAAGAGGTGTATGAGGAGACAAGGTGCGTGACGAGGGTGCGGGAAGAAAAAGGAGAAAGGTTTTGGACGGTGAACAGGGACAGGGATGCCCGTTGAGCCTGAGCCTTTTTTCGCTATACATTGGGGATTTAGAGGAGTTGCGGAGATATCAAAAGGGAGGAGTGGTGATCGGGAGGATAAAAATGTGGGTGTTGGCATATGCGGACGACTTGGTAGTGATGGCGGACAGTGAAGAAGAGATGATGAGGGGATTAATTGGAGTGATGAAGGGATATTTAGAGAGGAAGGCTTTGAGCGCGAATGTAAAAAAACAAAGGTGATAGTAGGTATTTCAAAAGAGAAGAGGGAGGGGTGTAAAGAAAAAGTGGTGGTGGAGGGAGGTGATAGAAAGTGTGGATGTGTGGAAAAATCTAGGGTATGTATTACGGGACGATAACAAGGATGTGGCGCACATCAGGGAATTGGCAAAGAAGGAAAACTAGTAGGGAAAGTGTGAGGAGTGGGGGAAGAGTATTTGACAAGGATATAGAGAAGAGAAGATGGATTTTTGACAAGTTGGTAAAGAGTGTGATGGGGTACGGAGCGGAGATATGGGGATGGAAGGAGTGGGAGAAAATGGAAAAAATACAGGAAAAGTACTGGAGATGGATGTTGGGGTTGGATAGAGAGACGCCAGGGTATATCGTGGGGGAGGAGATGAAAGCGGAAAAAATAAGAATCCAGGCAGGAAAGAGAGCAGTGAAATATGAAGAGGAGATCAGGAAAAGGGAGGACATTATTGGGGTAAGTGAGTGTATCAGAGAAATCAGAAAAGAACGGATGAGGTGGGAGCAAGAGGAGAGGAGGTTGTTTTATGAGAGAGTGGGATATGCGAGGGAGGAGATACAAAAGAGAAGAGAGGAAGAGGTAGTGGAATTAGTAACAAGAGATAAAGATATCCAAGGTCAGGAAAGGAGAGAGGATAGTAGAGGGAAGATATAATGAGAGACATATTATGGAGATAATGGTGGAAGGCAATATGGGGTTAAAGGAGAAAAGAATGGTGGCAAGGTTTAGGTGCGAAAATGATGAAAACAAAAACAAATACTGGTGGGAGGATGGGAAAAGGATGTGTAGAATGTGTGTGGAAGGGGGGGAAATATATGTCATATGATGGGGGAGTGTGAGGAACTAAAGGAGGAGGAGAGAGAAAGAAAGGTGATTTTGGGAGGGAATAAGGGGGAAGGGGTGCAGTGGATGAAGGGGTTGCTGGAGAGTAGGGAAAGGATAGAGAGAAGGGAACAAGTGTAGGAAGTGTTTATTTTTTTTGTACTTAGTTTTTTTTTGTTTTTAGTAAAATAAGAATCATTTGTTATGTAATTAAGACAAATAAATACACCTATCTACCCATCATTGGCGTGGATAAATTAAAACAAATTCTTGGTCGCTGTGGCAATGGTAAACATTTTAACATTGAAACCAATCCTTTCACCAAGTTATTTCTAAAAATGGAAAGGATAAACAAAAATCCATGGATGTGCAGTTCTTGTATATTATAGCTTTTACAAATAGGAAGAGGGTTTAAGTTTCCGTAAAAACCAAACTTTAAATCATACACAAAGTATAGGCTTTTTGATTTGAGCTTATGTTTAGAACTGCCTTTTGTTTATCAATGATTTATTATACTTTCATTGTTTAAACTTCAAAATCGACGCGATAAATATTAAAAGAGGTTTCTTATTATACTAACTTTCGCAACCACGATAACGTTAATGAATCGGTTTTCCGCCCGCTTTGTTTCACTTGGGAATTCCAATTTTGTGAATCTGAAAGACGCCCACGAGTTTGTTTCATTGGGAAAAAAGGAAGAGTTTGAACATTCGTAAATTAGAAAGAGGGTGATGATGATGAATGAAGTTCAGTGCGAAGAAAGCAAGGAAACGAAATAGGAAATAATTTATATGTATATTGCTAACCAAATCCCGAAAAGTTATTGAAAATGGTGGAAAGACGGATAGAATTCATTATGAAAGTTGAAAATAATTAAATGTCAATTTCAAATTACGCTTCTTCTTAAAATTCTTTTACTTACTTAAGTTACTTAATGTAAATTTTACGGTAAACTGTTAAAGTAAACATTCCACTATTAATAAGTACCTACTTCAAAAGGTTGACAAACGTTAAACTAAATCTCACCTTGCGAAAAAAGATTGGCCAATTTTTCTTTCAAACTAGTTGGTATAAAGCTGATTAAAACATCTATAGCTTGAGAAGGGTTGATAGCAATAGTCCTTTGCGTCCAGAGATTTTTAACAATTTCCATTAAGTAAGTCTCTAGTAATCTCTGTCTTACTTCGACTGCTATTGATTTTCCAAACAATTTGTCATACTTTTCTGATGATGTAGAGTTTGACAAATCGTTTCTCATCTGTATTTGTAACGCGCCGTCAACAAAACTAATGGTCTTATTACTCACTATCGATTTGGCTGTTCTGTACACCTAAAAATAGGGTTATCAATACGTTAGTATCTTCTGTGCGTAGACCATAAAAGTAAATGTAAATAGATACACATCCTGACCTGTATTTGTAAACATGAGATGGAATCCTTTCGTAAGCAATCTTGAAAGCCGGTATCTAACACAAAACTTCCACATGACAATGTTATAGCGTAAATCGTAAAAATCGGCCATCTTGAATACATTTTGTGGTTTATGTACTGCACTATAACTATAATGTAAGTTTTCATCTATTTTCCTTTTGAATATATTTTACATGTTATACAACTCCTACCCTCGTATCAAATTTGTTAAACCTGTCTAAGGTGTACTTCATGTAGTTAATTATTACAGAAGTTGAACAAGTTTTTCAAACAATGTTACCTTCATACGAAAGCTCATATTGTACAAAGAGAAGTTAATCTATACGACAATTCAGGTTTGTACAGTAAGTTCTAAGGTTAAAGTTCCAACAAATTTCTCTAGATATTCAAACTGATAGAATTGGATGAATAAGAAAATTAGAAACTTGCTACCAACGGAAATTAGTACTTAAATTGAGTTTCATATTATTAACATTATGATATCTTCTAAACTTATTGACATTTGAAACTTCGTAGCGTAAAGATCAAATTCTATCAAAACATTTCTACCCCGACATATTTTTAATAGTGTTGGATTGTGGAAAAGTAATAAGTAGTACAGCGTTTACATTATCTACAAATTTGAAACAATTTGCATTTAGGGCACACGACCATAACATCAATGAACACATCCCGAACAAAAATCTAATCATTTACTATGTTCGGTAATTATTACAACTTTTTTTCATCACTTGCCTGAAAATAACATTTTTTCCTTAAGATTACACCGACTTTCACCTGGCAACGTTTGTCGGTAAGCTAATAAATCACCCCGTATATTGATTTGTAACATTTTCCAATTGCTTTATCTCTGCTGCCGTCTCAAGGGTTAAAGTTATTAAAAGCTCACACTACCTTTCCAAAATACTGCCCCATGTGCGTTTACAGTACCGATGAAATTATATTGGGCCTACTCCATTTATTGGTTTTGTATTGGGTTGTTCTAATGTATAATATTGTTATAACACCTTGCTCAATTTTTCTATATCGTCTGTGTTTCTTCTACACTTACGATGAAAAATCTCTGGTTTTATTACTTTTCTCTACATTCCTGTAACGGTTCTTTAAGAAACCTGTCTCTGCTTCTAGAAAGATGGAAGTAAATCTTCAGGATTCGAGCTAGATTTCCCGGAACGTGTCGCATCTTCAAATGCCAGTTCTGTCTCTTGGCCATCTCTGATATCCACGACAACTCTTAATTTTTATGACTTATAGCATTCTATCGTCTCTGGTAACATATTGCTGCTTTATACTTATGTGTATAGGGTTTAGCGGTATTAAAATGTTATTAGTGGTGTCGCGACCATACTCAGCCTCTTTGCAGTTATACAAATTTAGCAAAAAAACAGAAAATGGAAAACAATTATATACAGAGTGTCCCAGGTTGAATGATCAGGACTTTCACATTTTGTAGAAGAACACATTTTAAGGTGGGTTGCTTCTATAAACATAGGTCCTAAAACTCTTTTTCTGAGATACAGGGTGTTAAAATTTTCAAAAAAATAAAGTTTTTATTTATTTATTTCCGAGTTTATTTCCGAACTGTGGAAAATATTCAAACCAAAATTGGCACACAAGATACGGACAGAAGGTCATAAGATCCATGGCAACCATCGTTTTTGTACACAGCCATAATACGTTTTTCGTGAAATAAATGACAAAAATCTAGTTTGCGGCCGCACGGTTCAGAATTGAATGCTCTATCGAAAAAGATATTGAGAATATTTAATTTAGAGCCGTACTCTTTTTATTTATCAAATTAGTAGAACGGATTACCCATCTCCCCCCTTGATTGATTTAAAAATTTCACATTATTCAATCTTATGACCCTCTGTCCATTTATCTTGTGTGCCAATTTTGGTTTGAATATTTTCGGAAATAAATAAATAAAAACTTTATTTTTTAGACAATTTTAACGTCCTGTATCTCAGAAACAAAGAATTTTAGGACCTGTGTTTATAGGAGCAACCCACCTTAAAATGTGTTTTTTTACAAAATAGCAAAGTCCTGATCTTTAAACCTGGGACACCCTGTATACCATATGACAAAAAACACTATAATAGAGTACCTGAATGACACAAATCGGTTAATTATAGACATCTTCGGTTCCGTGGTTCCATATGAAAGATGGAAGACCAAGAAGTTTAATAATACAGATGTGCTGAATCTTAGACAACAATCACGTCTTGGCAGAGAAACAGATCATCATCAAGTCATTAATGTAGAAAATGACGACCTAACTATATTGTATGTGAATTTTTTCTGTAATAGGCGATAATCGAATTACATCCAGGCCAACCCACACATTTTCCAATTTTATTTAAGCATCGAAGAAAATAGGTGCTTTAAATTTAACGTCATTCTATGAGTTCTTTTATGGCCTTGGTGTATATTCCTTCAAAATCACCAGCTGTCTATAGCGTGTATTAATGGATTTGATACAAGTTTTTTCCAGCGCTACATTAACACGATACCCAACTATTTGTTTCAGTACATTACCATTCTTGTTTTCACTATTCAGTTCAAACGGTTTAAAGTTAATGAAGTAGTTACATTGGCAATATAATTAAGTACCTACTCATAATCAATTGTACAGCTGAAATTTCATATCTTCGTGGACGGAGCAGGACGTTTGGGCGCCGGCGGTTGGGCGCCGGCGATTGGGCGACGGCGTTTGGGCGCCAGGCGTTTGGGCGCCGGGCGTTTTGGCGCCAGGCGTTTGGGCGCCGGACGTTTCGGCGCCGTAATTATGTTATGCAGGGAAATTTTACCAACGCACTTTCAAAACGCTACTTTACATCGGGACAGGACTTTTGAAACTAGAACGAATGCTAACCTAAGCGTAGATTGATGCGAGGTTAAAGGTAGGTTTAGTATATTTTTTTTCAATTGAAACAAAAACGGGAATGTGAAACTAAAGAACGTTTGAAACTAGAACGAATGCTAACCTAAGCGTAGATTGATCCGAGGTTAAAGGTAGGTTTAGTATATTTTTTTCAATTGAAACAAAAACGGGAATGTAAAACTAAAGATTTGGCGCCCAAACGTCCGGCGGTAAATAGTCTGGCGCCCAAACGCCCGGCGCCCAAACGCCCGGTGCCGAAACGCCTGGCGCCCAAACGCCGTCGCCCAAACGCCGGCGCCCAATCGCCGGCGCCCAAATGTCGCGTACCGCTTCGTGGATGAGAAAGATTCAACCAATATCACGCTTACTGATTCGTGTACTGATATTATAAACATCTCCAAGAACAATTTACCCAACGGAAAAATCAAGCAATAGTTTCACAAATGGAAGATTTCCCATACAATGGCCAACTTTATTTTACACTCCATTCCGACTTTGGATGAGCAACATAATGGGAGTGTGTTTGATTGGATGTTTTGTCTTCTTTCGTTTTTTACTTTTTTACCCGGTTTTCATCATGTAGACTATGTTCATGTTGTGTGACTTTTACGAACATCCATATGATGTGAGGGTTTCAACAGACTTTCATTTCGGACGCCCAATATGCTACTTTTATTGAGTTGTTCGTTTTGGTAGCCCCACCACACTGTCATAGTCATTCCATAACTCATAAAGAAAGCGTGAATGTTTTTGCCTTTACAAGGGGTCTAATACAGGTGTCTCGACTACATTCGACTACATTTGTTGTTGACACAAACGCCAACACTGGCGGTAACTTCATTTTTATCTCATCGATTTCGCACATTTCAATGCCGAGGATGGCCATAGTGATGATCAAGTGAAGATAACAGATAAGGGCGTGATATAGATGAAAAAATTGATTATTATGTAAAAAAATACAATAAACTATTTGATTTGATTTGACAAAAAAATTGATCAAGAAGCATTATTGGAAGATCATGTTGAAACACTATTGACTCCCTCCCGAAAACAAAGAAATGTGTTTTAACGAATGCTGATAAAATTTTGTAAACTGGAGAAATGATTCATCACTCATCAGACACGTTTTCTAACTGTGAGAGATTTGTTTTTATGATAAAAACGGATGCGGAGCGAGATTGCGTGGTAAGGGTCTTATTTTCAACAAGTACGTGAGGAAGAATTCACGAAATGTGGAGCACATAAGTTTTTTTGGCTGATGTTAATACTTTTTATGTCTTAATGTAAAAGCACATATAAGCGGAAGGGATAAACGTTTATTTAGTCCTCTAGTGATATTTTGTCTTTCCCACCAAGTAGGTACCATTTAATAAAAATTTATGAAATTACGAATTAGGAACACACTTCGAGGTACTTACATTAAGTCAAGTGTCATTTCCTATGAAGAATTAATCGAGCATACTTCCCACAGAAATGTGTCTTCCTTCCTACAGAAAAGCATTTTTAATGTGGTTTAATCCTCTAACACAAACCGTAGTACCTATTAAGGAGGTGCAAATGAGAGGAAAAGAGAGATCAAAAGTAGGATGCACTGGATCATCGACAGTAGGCGTATTGTGATATTCAAATGCAATTTAAAATATAGTTGTAATTTCAAAAGTTTAGTTTGATTCGGTAATTATTAGCTGTAAATGAGGCTGAAGATTTCTTTCACTTTTCAAATATACGTTTTTTTTTCCAATTCATCGTCGAAACTAGAACTAGAGAGAAAAGTTTCTAATATTTATATTAAGGAAGTTTATATTACAGGTTTTACGGAAAATTTTAATCGAGTTATAGCCATTTCTAGATCACGTTTTTTTTGAGGTCGATATTTAAAAAAAAAGTCTACCAGCGGAACTACGGGCACGGCTTATATCTAGGCAATCCGAATTGACTTTAAAAGTTCATTTATTATTAAATAATTACCTACAATTTGTGGTCAATTATATAAATACAGTAAATCCTTGGTTTCTGTCATGTGTTACTCGTCAATTGTCTCAGAACATCACAACTTAAGCTTTAACTTAATTTTTACAAATTGGAAGGTTCGAGTTCGAGTTCTAAGTGCATTATCGTGATGAAAAATCCAGTTTTGGTTACGTCTAACTTGTCTCGCTTTTTCTGAATCGGTGGGAGATTTTTTGAGGGTCCCTTCGTCTTCTCATTGGACCTAAGTGATGCTTTTTTTAATGTACGAATACCGCTCATAACATTACGTTAATCCCAACGAATCACTTGGGGCACTATTTTCCTGATATTAAGCATTATTAATATTAGCGAAGTAATCCCTTATGACTAATTTTCTTATAAGCAAAGCCTAATTACTGTAAAAGTGTAAACTGTCGCTTCAATCCCATGTCTTTAATGTTTATAGCAAATAGAATATAAAGAAATGACTATCTAATCAATTTTCATAAACAAAAACTGCTGCATTTTTGATTGAAAACATTTTTCCAAAATTGAACGTTAGTCCATTGATATTTGTTTCCAAAGGAGGTATATCCAGGATTTTAGTAGATGGCAGCACAATCCCAAAAATTATGAAAATAGGAACTTATAGCAATAGGATATTTCCTATACTATATTGTTATTATACTAGGGGTGGTCTCAATTGGTTCCCGCACTGCGAGATTTTGGTCTATTGTGTTCCACGCTGATGTCTACCCTTCGAGAGTACCTGTATCTTTAACAAAGTCTAGGGTGAATGTTCGTTACTTCCTCTTGTGTAATCTTTTCATCTCCAAGTAGGTGTTCCCTTGTCTTTGTGAATGCCTCTCATTGACAAATAACGTGGTATGACGTTCCTTCTTCCTCACCACAACGCCTGCATAACCGGGTGTTGTTCAGTCCCATGTTGTGCGGGTATTTGTGCAGACGACAGTGGCCTGTGATCATCTCTGTCGCAAGTTTTATCATTCGCCCTACTTATCTTAAGATGGACGCGGCCGTTTAGGGTTTCCAGAAAGATCGTGAAATGTCTCTGTCATGGGATTTTCGACCAGTGTCTGCAGGGCTCTTTCGTGAGTATTGCCTGAATCTCCTTTTTGGCTGTGTTATATGTAATCCCAGAGGCCGGTTCGGGTCCTTCCTATGAGTGGTTTTGCGCTTGCCATTCTCGCAAGCTCGTCCTATACTATAAGTTCCTATTTTTGTCTGTATGTCCGTGAACTTCTCATTCATTAATTAAAGTAACCGTTGTCCTTCAAACCGGCATCAAATTTTTTATAATTTTTGGGATTGTGCTACTGTCCACTAAAATCCTGGATATCATCACCCCGGGCATACCTACAGGGGTCATAGGGGTCGGATCCCGTCGCAAATAATTACCACCACGATCAAGATACATGTCGCATTAATTCATCAACTGCTTATACAGTATTTATAACTGATGCTTGATGAATTCGTTCACCGCGTTTTGCTTTTGTGCCTCTGACCGAAAACGGTTATTTTTTAACACCTTTTCTAGTCGACCAAAAATATGGGAATCACAAAGTAACAAACGTTGGTTATATGGTGGATGCTCCAAAATTTTCTATTCCTGGACATTTTCGTCGTACTCAGCGTTTATTGTTCAAGTTTCATTAATCTTCACTTTAAGTTCTTTAAAATCTATCAGCGAGGGTCCTTCATGATCGAAACAAAATGTGAATGTCATCTTATGTGTAGAAGATTGCGCTTTTAATTTGTTTGGTGGTGGTGAATCTGAATGTTCATTGCATCGACGTCAACTCGCTCGATGGCGTGTCCCAAGTATTTGAGGTGCATTTGTTTATTACCGTGCAATGGTGCACATTTTGGGAAACACATTAGCTATGTGTTTGTATACCACCTTGCAGAAAATCTTCTCTCACATACGACGGACCTTACTGAGGAAGCTACCTCTATTTAGTATTTTGTATGGGTTAGGGTGGTAGCATTTTTCTTCTGGCATTTGCATATTTATTTGTTTATTCAACGATATTTTTGCAACGTCTAAAGCAGAAATATCAATTTTCATACCATTTCACTATATACAAATCTAAAAATGCGTCCACAGCTCTTGCTAATGGAATTTCCTATTTTGTACCAAATGTCGATCTTGCAGTATTTTTCTGGTGTTGCACGGGTGGGAAATCTGTCCACTATATTTAAGTCAACTGCATGCATATCTTATAATAATTTTGTAATTGCTTTTATTTAAAAAAAGTATATATAGTAAGACTTGAAATCACACATCTAGTTTCGCTTGGGGTAGGTCAAAATGAAGTGACAAGTTTTCATCATATTTAGCAAGACGGTTCAAGAAATTACCTTTAATTCGCTTATGCCCCCATGAGGAGCAAAAGTCGCTATAACATCAATAATAATAGTAATTCTCTATTTGAGACATTTTTTCCGACATGCTGTTTGATAACTTGTTGAAGAGTATTTCTAGCTGTTAACGATTCCCCTAAAGGTAAGCAGGTTGGCTGCATTTAGGGGTAAATGATGATTCAAAGCCCCTTATAGTTTCGATTTAGCCATCGGAAAATTTATATCGGAGTTGCAACTGGAACCGTGTTTAGGTCATCATCCATAAAACGATTTTGAGGAACCAAATATGATGTCGGCTTTTACGGTTGGACTTGCTAACTGCGTAGGGGATGGTGGATGGTTTTCTGTAAGTATTCCTTCTTCAGCTTCTATTCTTTCATTAACACAAGAATTTTTTGATGAGATTATTCATGGTTAGCGCGACACAGTTTTTATTCCATCTACCCTTGTTATCGTAAAGTGTTTTGGGAGTTTTGTTATTTTGAAAAAATGGTAGTATCCTCAAATTTCTTCATGTTTATAACAATAAAAGGAGTATTTCTACATGATTTTTTTAAAACTCAATCTAGTTGAAATTTTACGCGCATATTTGTCTTCAAAAAGGCTAGAAGGAATTGATGATAAAGCATGATTTCTAGAAAATTTTTTGTTTTTGAATGGGTCGTACAAATCGACACAATTGCCATATTTGAAGTCCAAATACGTCATACACTTTCAAAATACTCCAAAATTCAATGTAATGGTAATCACTGAAAAATATTTTTGAGTCGTTCTTCTTCATGTTTATAGGCTAAAGCGAGTCGAAATAATATATTTAGATATTATTTACACTTTATCTCAGTTTTTTAAACAGTAAAATGGGACATGAAGATTAAAATGAGTGAAATCTCTTCAAATACTCATAAAATGGAGATGTGTGAAGTATCACCACATAATATGTCATATATTTACTCATAAAAATTTATTGCTTATTAAAATTTGTAATTCTCACATAAAACTTCCCGTTATTATCCTATCGTAACAAGCGGTTACAGCTCTTTATTCGTGTTGCAATAAGAACTCCATAAAAGAACAGAAATAAGACAGACGTATTTTAATAATTTGAAAGTTGGTAGCAAAATAGTTAAGTGCCTATAAATCTGATCCTAATTAGTCACATTTTACAATAGCACATGATGTTCATAACTGTCTGTGTAACTTTATAAAAGCTTGAAGTGCATATACATATAAAACTAATACATGCTTATAAAGTTAAATTTTACTTCAAAATTACTTTACGCTATATTTACGTCTAAACAGTAATCTTAACCTTGATTTAACTTCTATACTGCGTCTCACCTTCAGTTTGCACCACGGGTTTTCATGACCAACGGTGCCGGACTGGCTGATTTTCAAAAGTTTCGAATAGTGGTTGTAGAAGTAAAATTTGTCAAGAAAAAATAAACTTGAATGGATTTGTTTGAAATCAAAATGGCGGAGTAGAGGGGAATGTAGGAAGAGACACGAAACACAAGTGGGGAAACAATAAAAGAACAAAGTATAGAAAAAAATTTAATTATAGTTCATATAAAAAGAAATCAATATTGACTATTGACTGATGTGTAAAAAAGAGAACTCTGAAGAATTTCAAACAAGATAGAGTGTCAACCAGAGTGGTGTACTAAGCCCACACTCTATGGTATAGATAAAACATTGATAAAACCCAAGGAAAGAAGAAAGAAAGTGGATATAGGCAAATGAGTTTTGCTGACGGTATAAGAAAGGAGACATTCTACAAGTGGAGCCCGTTATTGAAATTATTACAGAAACGAACAAGAGCAATGTTGTTTGACGGAGTAAAAGAGAAGACGGAAGAGAATGGAGTGGTATGGATCGAAACAAAGTGCGAGATAGGACGCAACAGAGATAAAAATAGAAAACCCAATTTCCACTGCCTTAGACCTGTGGCGGATCAAGATATATTATATATAATATTTGCACAGTTTATTTTATGTTTTGGTTTTAGTTTTAAGGTTTCCATGTTTACGGAGAATAGTTAGTTTTGTTTATATATTTGTCGAGATTGACTTTTTGTAATATTAAAGATTAATTCATCTATAATTTAATATTGTATTATGAATGAATCTACATTGGTGACCCCGACAATGAACGAAACAGTAGATACTGAAGGGAAGAAAGAAATTTCCAGGTTAGCAATCAAGCTTCCGCCGTTTTGGAAGCCTAACCCTAGCTTGTGGTTCAGTCAAATAGAATCACAATTCACAATTGCGGGCATTACCCAAGATGCTACCAAATTTCATACAGTGGTTGCTGCAATTGAAAGTGATGTTTTGCATTACATAAGTGATATTATATTATCTTACCTTGAAGACAGTTTATGGAATCAGAAGAAACAAAATTAAAAAAACTTTTGAACGAAATGCAGTTGGGAGATCGTAGACCATCTCAGTTACTCAGAGAAATGAAAACTTTGGCTACAAATAGAGTAACTGATGATTTTTTGAAAACTTTGTGGTTACAAAGGCTACCACAGCAAGCACAAATGATCTTATCCGCTAGTGCAGATGATCTAAGTCGGTTGAGTGTAATGGCAGATAGGATTTGTGAAGTTGCATCATCAGCGCCAATTATTAACTGTATTTCTCCTGAAGTAAAAGATATTTCAGATGATCAAAATCAGTTAATCGAATTAAAATCACAAATCCCAGAATTATCTATTGCCATTGAAGAGTTGCGTCATCAAAGAGGTAGAACTCAGTTTCAAAAATTTATAAAGGGAAGAAATTTCGCCCGTTCTAAAAGCAGAGATAACAGGAGGTTCTGTTGGTATCACACTAATTTCGGAGCTGCAGCACATCGTTGTCAACAACCATGCAGTTACAAGTCACAGGAAAACTAAATAATCCATCATTGGAGGCGGCAGTTGATAGACGTCAAAATTTTAACCGCCTGGTAGTTTTGGATAAAATAACTGGTTTACGTTTTTTAATTGATACTGGAGCAGACGTATCTGTAGTTACTAAGTTTAAATCTGTGCACATATTACCTTTTAATAACAATTCACAATTAGTTGCTGCAAATGGCTCGCCAATTTGTACATTCGGTAAGAAAACCCTTAATTTAGACTTAAACTTGAAAAGAAAATTTACTTGGGATTTTATTGTTGCTGATGTTTCAAAGCCGATCCTCGGTGCTGATTTTCTTGCTCATTTCAATCTTCTTGTTGATTTAAAACATCAGCGTTTGTTAGATGTCAATTCTCTAAATTTTGTGCAAGGAAAGTCCATTTCTGATCAGTTTGCTAGCATTAAAATAATTTCACCTACCACTAATGTTTTCACACAGTTATTGCAAGAATTTAGCGCTATTACTAGGCCTTTAGATATAAATATCTTGCCAAAACATTCTGTAACTCATCGAATAGTAACTCAAGGGCAACCGGTTTATTCCAAGGCCCGTAGGCTTCCACGGGATAAATTAGCGATCGCTAAGAAAGAATTTGAGGTGATGCTCAAAAAGGGAATATGTAGACCTTCTAGTAGTAGTTGGGCTAGTCCGTTACATATGGTTCAAAAACGTGATGGTAGTTGGAGACCTTGCGGTGATTATCGTAAACTCAATGCTGTAACTCTTCCAGATAAATATCCAGTTCCACACTTCCACGATTTTTCTAGCTCCCTATATAAAAAAAAATATTCTCGTCAATAGACCTTGTACGAGCTTATAATCAGATTCCAGTTGAAAAAAAAGACATACCTAAGACAGCCATAATCACTCCTTTCGGGTTATTTGAGTTTCCAGTGATGACGTTTGGACTTTGCAATGCGGCTCAATCATTTCAACGATTTATCAGTGAAGTCACTAGGGACCTTGAATTTTGTTCTACATATATTTATGACATATTAGTTGCATCGTTCAATGAAGAAGAGCACTTAGGTCATTTAAAATTACTTTTTCAAAGATTGGCGAGTTATGGTTTAGTTATTAATAAAGAAAAAACTCAACTGGGTAAGAGTGAAATACGTTTTTTAGGTTGCTTAATCTCCAGCGGTGGAATTAAGCCAATTCCCGAAAAGGTTTCGGCAATTTTGGATTGCTCACTACCCAATACAGTAAGTGATTTAAAGCGCTTCTTGGGTATGGTCAATTTCTATAGAAGATTTATGCCTGGCGCGGTTGAATCTCAGTTAATACTTTTAAATTTTCCAAAAGATTCACATAAGCGAGATAAAAGTTTAATTACTTGGGATAATAAGGCTATAGAAGCTTTTAATCAAGTTAAATACAAATTGGCCGAAGTTCCTTTATTGGCACATCCTTCGTCTTCACCTACTGACCCTCTAGCCTTAAATGTTGATGCATCTGATTTCGCTGTGGGAGGTGTTGTACATCAATTACAAGGTGGTGAATGGAAACCACTGGGTTTCTTTTCTAGAAAACTAAATTCCGCTGAAAAACGTTACAGCACTTATGATAGAGAATTATTGGCTTCTTATTTGGCTGTTAAACATTTTCGATATATTTTGGAGGGACGCAATTTCACTCTCTTTACAGATCATAAGCCTTTAACTTTTGCATTTCATCAGAAATCTGAAAAGGCTTCCCCGCGTCAATTTTTTAGCACAGTTCACTACAGACATTCGGCATATAAGTGGATTCAAAAATCATGTGGCTGACGCTTTGTCTCGTCTTTGTAACATACAAGTTTCATCATCGATTGATTTTCTTGCGCTGGCAGAGGACCAAGAGAATGATGCAGAATTAAGACAATTGCTGGATAGTCGTTGAAACCAATCATATTTCAGAATTATCCTAAACCAGTTTTTTGTGATGTTAGCACTGGTTCATATAGGCCTTTCATTACACTCAAGTTTCGCAAACAAATTTTTGAAGGATTTCACAGTTTATCACATCCAGGAATTAAATCAACCATTAATTTAGTTAGATCTCGATTTATTTGGCCTTGGCTTCGCAAGGATTGTGGTGAATGGGCTCGTACATGTATGTTTTGTCAGAAAGCTAAGGTTGGTATTCATACGAAAAGTCCGATTAATTCATTTCCAACACCACAGCAACGATTTTCACACATACATCTTGATTTAGTCGGTCCCTTACAACCCGCAAATGGATTCAGATACTGTTTAACTTGCATTGACAGATTTACACGTTGGCCAGAGGCAATTCCACTGCCTGATATTACTGCAGAAACTGTCGCATCAGCATTTGTTAACGGTTGGGTTTCTAGATTTGGTGTACCTTTAACTATTACAACCGATCAAGGTACTCAGTTTGAATCTGGTTTGATGAGAGAATTAAATAAGATGTTAGGAATTACTCGAATTCGAACAACTGCATTTCATCCGCAGGCTAACGGCATTTTAGAGAGGTGGCACCGTTCTTTAAAAGCAGCAATTAGATGTCAGAAAGATGGTTCCTGGATCGATGCAATTCCAATTGTATTATTAGGACTTCGTTCGGTATTAACCCTTGCGTGACCAAGGTTTGAAATTTTACGGGATTGTCCAAGAGGGGTAACCAAGTAACCCCAGTAGATTTCGAGTTATTATAGTTATGTGAACTAGAAATTTTTGTTAATATATTTTTTATAAAATAAAATTACAAGTACAAGTTTGTATAATTTATTTTGCAAGGTGGAAATACGGTTTCAAAAGTCAAATATAATTGCTCTCTGTCCTGTTAAAAAAAAATTAAGTTATTCTTAAATCTCTAGTTATCATTCTGACTAGGTAACCCCACTCACAAAATTCTTAACTATGGGAAAAGTAACTTACACAAATTTGATATACTACCAAAAAAATGTTTATTGAAGTGTTTTTGAGGATTAGCTAAAACATGGTAACGGCAAAATTTTTTTTTACAAAACAGCGCTAAAAAGATTTTTTTTGGGGTAACTCAAATACCCCGCTTGGTCACGCAAGGGTTAAGGGATGATAATTCTGCTACAGTTTCCGATATGGTTTATGGTGAAACAATTAGATTACCAGCTGATTTTTTTGTAGAATCATCTGTCACAACAGATCCTTGTTCTTTTGTCGACAAGTTACGACGGCAAATGTCAAATTTTAAACCTGTTCTGGATAAAAAACATGGTTCTCCCAAAATTTTTGTCAATAAAGAGCTGGCTCACAGTACACATGTTTTTGTAAGAAATGATGCCAATCATAATTCTTTACAGAATCCTTACGAAGGTCCATTTAGAGTTATTTCTCGGACAGAACAATTTTTCGTGCTAAATCTTAAAGGAAAGAGTAAGGGTGTATCAATTGATAGGCTTAAACCAGCCTTTCTAATCAAAGACGCTAAAGAAATTGATAGTGATGCAGTAAACAACGACAAAGTAACAAAAACAAAGGTAATTTTAAAAGACTGTAAGAATCACTCTGCTGCCACCACTACTCGTTCAGGTCGGAGAGTTCATTTCCCTAAAAATTTTTTTTAAGTTTGTATTAAGGGGGGAGTATTGTGGCGGATCAAGATATATAATATTTGCACAGTTTATTTTATGTTTTGGTTTTAGTTTTAAGGTTTCCATGTTTACGGAGAATAGTTAGTTTTGTTTATATATTTGTCGAGATTGACTTTTTGTAATATTAAAGATTAATTCATCTATAATTTATTTATTTATTTATTTATTTATTTATTCAACGTAGCCTAAGGCTAATTTACCACTCTCACATGCTCAACAATAAATATACAATACAAAATATGAAATATAAAACATAAAACATAAAACATAAAACATAAAACATAAAACATAAAACATAAAACATAAAACATAAAACATAAAACATAAAACATAAAACATAAAACATAAAACATAAAACATAAAACATAAAACATAAAACATAAAACATAAAACATAAAACATAAAACATAAAACATAAAACATAAAACATAAAACATAAAACATAAAACATAAAACATAAAACATCTCTTCCTACCCAACTCGCTCCGCAAACCTCTTTTTCAATTTACGCTTAAATGCATCGACGCTCCCAGTTCTTTTAATATCTGGTGGTAGCTCATTTAATATTGTATTATAAATGAAACTACAGACCCATAGGCCTAGGAATCAGCAATGGTATTACGTGTGGAAGCGACATAATGACATTGTCAGTTTTGTTTATTATTTTATTAACAATGTACTACCACCTACGGTTGTTAAAGAGTTTAACTCTAGAAGAACTGTTTAAACTTATGCGAGGTGTATAAATTAAGTAATGAGACTGGTAGCGTAGCGTTCGATATGACGACACTTGGAAGCCGTAGCGTTTTTTTTTTCGTGAAACAGTTTTTTCTAGTGCGTTCTAAAAATGAGTGACATCAATTTCAAACATCGGTGTGCTATTAGGTTTTGCTTCAGATTTGGGCACAGTGCAACGGAAACCTTTTCAAAACTTCAGTAGGCCTGCGGAGGTAGTGTTTTATCAAGGGTCCATGTTTTTCGGTGGTTTAAGGCATTTTCAGAAGGAAGGATTCAAGATGAACCACGAAGCGGAAGGCCTTCATTTTTAAAAACCGATGAAAATGTCGACAGAATCCGAGATCTTGTGCGTTCATATCGTCGGTTGACAGTCAGAATGATCTGGAAAGAGTTGATTTGACTCACATTTAATCAGATTTTGTTCAATGAATTGAGGATGAGAAAAATCTCCGCAAAAATTGTTCCAAAAAACCTTCCTCACATCAGGAGGAAAAGGTGTCTTGTCTTTTTATATCGATTGAAAATAATTCCCATTTTCTGGAACGTGTCATTACTGACGACGAGTGATGACCCGGAAACCTAGTGCCAGAGCATGGGGTGGCATACTTCAACCTCTCCAAGAACCAAAAAATCAAGAATCAACAAGTCGAAGGTCAAATGTATACTGAATTGTTTTTTCGGTAGCCAGGGAATCGCCCACAAAGAGTTTGTGACTCAAGACCAAACGATGAATCAACACATTTACCGAGAGGTTCTTGACAGACTTCGGAAAAGCATCATTTGTGTGAGACCAAACATCAAGAGTAACACGATAATGCGCCTTCTCACACGAGTTTTTGGCCAGTAAAAACATTCCTGTGGCTTCTCAACCTCCTTATTCGCCTAACTTGAGTTCTTGTGACTTTTTCCTCTTCCCGTGATTTAAAAATCACCTCAAGGGAACTCATTTTGGGACACACGAAAACATTTAAACAGCTGTAACCGACCAGCTGAAGGCTATTCCAGCATCCGAGTTCCAGCACTGCTATAACTACTGGAAGAACCGTCTCCAGCGTACTTGTGAACAAATAGTATTAGGTAGTACCTGATACAAAAGGAATCATTTTCAAGGTATTGCCCATTCACAAAATACCACTACACAGGACAGGAAGGATAGATTTATCCCGTTATAATGAAATATATCAGGTGTTTAATGTAGAAGTGCATAGAATTGGTATTTGGCTGAAACATTTCCTTTTTCCTTTTTTGCCGAAGTATGTCGGTGAGTAGGTCGGGATATCAATATTGTGAAAGTATTCGAATTTTTTGCGGCTCCTGAAAAATTTATGTAAGTGGAGCTGCCTCATTTTTGAATTGGTATCTTTAATTAACGTTATGTACACTTCGTGCGAGAGACTGAAATCTTTATATAACCAAACTTTTTTTCTGTTCCTTGATAATTTTAACGAAAAAAACTACCCTAGCTTACTATAAAACACCTGTATAATAATTTACAGTTCTCTGGTACAACACTAAATACTTTGCAAATTACTTTTTACGCTTTATTTGACATACTCCTATATTCTGTTATTTGGTAATATTCTCGTTTTTTTTGCCTTATAATGTGACATCGCATAGCTATACGAGTTCATTGAATATTTACAGCCATTCAATTTGTATTTGACATGAAACAATTACAAGTAAAACGAGCGGAATTCTATGAATGCTGCGAAACTAAAATTTGGAATACGCACATAATTCACATATTTACCACGTTACGTGGAAGAATGCGCACATACGATACGAAATGAATTAAATTTCAATTCCACAAACGTTTACAATTGCTAAAATGATAAAAAATTCCGATCAATTAACACGATTATTAAAAGAAGTCCACATTCAGTTGATTCTGCGATTTTCAGACGAATTTAGAAACTTTTACAACTTTGTGGAAGCCTCAAAAGTAATACTAAAGATTTTCTTTTATATTTTTTCGTAACACTAAAACATTTTAGAAACTTTATGTTTTTTTTTCAGTATTACAGTTTGAAATTTAATGGATTAGCTTAAGGTGTATTAGAAGGGTACTTATTAGAGTATATTGTAAACGAAAACGAATTAGAACTGAAAGTGAAGTAAAATGAAAGCTGTAAATTTTTTTGTATACACAAAGACTACTTTCGTAATTTTGATTTCATGCGATGACATATTTTAGTTCTTATACTGACTCACGATTTAGTAATAAATATTGGAAGACGTGAAGTTAATAATACCTTATTGGTTTAAACAGAAACGGGAGAGGAAGTGGGTCACAATCAATAGTTTTATATTAAAGCTTTATTTAGTTTATTACGGCTGACGTTTTATTACTATTTTCTATCCTTTGGACGCTTTCTTGAATTATAATAGGGTATAAAATTGTCGTGCAGGTGGTAACCATTTAAAATATAAGTAGATTGAATTTTAATCGCGACTGAATTAATAGCTTTAGAAGAAATTCATTATCATAGAACTTCAGTCTGGTGATGGATTCGAATCAAATGACATAAATATGGTACATATTGTAAAAAGAAAGAAGAACAATATAATAATAATAATAATCAAATAAGTAATAGGATACTAAATTTAAGACGGTTAAATATTTCGAATAACCCATACCTTAACCATCTGTCTACTAACAAACTGTGGCCAACATTTGATTAAAAATAAAAAAAATAGTAAAAGTTTGTGGCAAAAAATGCCAAAAAAACTGTTTCCAAAATTCACCAAAATTTTGTACCATCCTAATGGAAGCACTATAAAAAGCAGTTACGAGGTTCCCATTCGTATTATCCAGCAGAACCCTCGGATAGCTTTTATACACATATCTGCACCCTTAATTTCAGGACGGGCGAAGAAGATCCACAGCAAATCTCTTAGAACGTTGCGATCAATTTCCCGAATACTAAACATTTTTAGGATCGAACCTTAGTTAATCCAGGGGGTGGTTTTCATGAGGACGAAAAAAAAATTGAATAAAACTAATTTCGGCATAGAGAATTGAAAGACGCTTCAAATGAGTGGTCGCTCGACCACCTTTCCCTATTTAAGTAAATTCTTGAGTTAGGGTTTACTGGGGTTAGGGGGTTGACGTGTTAATGTCAACTTTGACATCAAAAGCTGTCCCCAAACAAACCAAGAATCGACGTGTTCGAGCGTTTTTTTAAGAAACCGGTGTAAGTGTCCCAAAACAGCCGTGTTTCCTTTTCAATAGCCCACCCTGTATAGTTTCGTTATTACAGAACGATTCTTTTCACTAAGAGTGATTTCCGGAACTTTAATGTGCCGAACATCGCATAAACACGGAATCTATGGTTTATTTCCTGTCTACAAAGAAGACTTTTCTCCACTTTGGAAAAAGGGCTGCGTTAACCAGGTTCAAATCCAAGTTAGCTGATCGAAACATAACCACGCTTATCTTTGGTTGGTGCGGTTTGAGAGTAACCCTAAGTCACTCACTTAATTCGTCCGATAGATCCTCGCTTTTCAATTAGGTCCACAATTTTCTATACCTACATCGCTCTAGCTTTATCTGTCAGTGGCAATGCAGCCATTAGTTTTATGTATGGAAACGTGGGCTCATAAAATGCACTCATTAAAAGTATTTCTGTACCTATACAGACTGTTCACTTAGTGCACATTTGGTCAATAGCACCTCATGGTGATACAATACGAAAACATTAACTACGGGTTTAAATAACTCTATGTTACATATTTTTAAAACGTATTAGTGTCTGTCAAAAGATAAGGGCAGCAGTTTTACAACTTTTTGCAACTAGAGGGAGCGGTTGTTGTTTTTTAATCTTATCTAGTACTCTCATTGTAGAACCCCAATAATAGTTGTATTATAGTAATAACAAGTAATTCTACTTAATTCTTTATTTCAAAACGCCGAAACGCATTTTCATGCTGTCTGCCATGTTATAAGGTTAGAAATTTTTTGGTATCCTAACGATTTGCCTAGTAGATTGTAATGTGCAAATTTAAGTAGCATTACTGCGCCATCTATGGGCGCACGCATAAACCACTTATATTCATTCTGTTTTGGGTATATTTAGGAACATAACAAACACTTTCAATTTTAATCTCCTGAATAACGATAAAAGCGTCGGGAAACTGTACAGAAGTTAGTAACACCAGTGCAATAACCGGCAAAGCCTACGGAAGAAACTCTTAGGTATATAAACGTAATACATTTTAGGGTAAAGTAAGCAATTGAGGAAATGAAGAACGTGCGAACAAAGAAAGAATAGTGGTGATTTATCAGAATTCGTTAGAATGTGATTAGATTGATGCTACTTTGTTTCCACCGTGACTGCCTGTGATGAAACGTGGGTGTTCGAATACGATTCCGTAATGAAAAGGTGTAGGGATATTATTTGGGGAAATTTTATCCCATTGCACATCATATCTATCCATATGAGTAGATCAAGGGCCGTGGTAGAAGTTTTGGATAAAAACCTCTTGATAATGTTGCCTGTGTGGGCGATGGGGTACATTGACTTGACGGGCCACTTTCCATCAACTCGGTCACGCTAACCCTGATTCGTACATAACTACGGGAGTCGAAAAGAAACCATGGTCATAGCATTGATTTTCTCTTTTGACATCCTCGTCTACGACACACATTTTTTCCCATTCCATGCGCTGCTTCTTTATCGTAGTGTCGTACTCTTCCGTTTTGCGGGATGTCTGCATCCTCCAACCAATCTCTGCAAACACGCAAGCGAGTTCCTCCTTGTTCTACTGATACGCTTTTTGGAACGATTTTTGACCCAACTCTTTTGTGAGAATGAGAGACACGGTTTCTTTGTTAATTCCGTTGATCTCGGCAACATCCATGGCCACGGGGTAGCAATCTGCGTTGATGGTTTTCACAATTTTCTGCACAGAAGTGAGCGAAGTGGGGACCCTCCGTCAAAATTCGTACCTCTCTAACACATGAGGAACAAACCTTTTTTGAGAAAACTGCCTCCGTAAACGGTTTTCAACGATTATAAGCTCCCTCGCTTTCATAGGGGAGTTCATCGTCACCCATAGTTATGGTTGCATTAAACGGTGATTTAAATAAGTTAAAGGTGCTGTACATAGTAGATACTGTAGCCATAAATATTGAACAAAGTGCTATACAAACCTTGTTTCAATATCAATATCCAATTTCAAGCAATAGAGAGACGACTGACAGTGCAACAAAAACGGAAATTGATTAAATTCAAGATACGTAGACATGTTTTTACGTAGTAACTTTGAAATATAATATCAACCAAACTCAAAAAAACGTAGATGTGTTTTACGTAGTAATTTAGTCTAAAAGTAACAAGAAATATCATTTCAATTCAACCAATTCAACTGATAATATTTGAAATATGAGCACCCATAAATACACATTATGCAAATATTTTTATTCGCTCAGGTGTAACAATCTATATATAAAGAAAAAATTCAAATCAGGTGGCAATTTAGTTTCTTAAGATGAAAGAATATAAAAAAGAAATGTGGAAATAATAACGTTATATAATGAATTATTCTATATAAAAAGGAAAAATTGGTTGTTTCGGAAATTATTCCTTACGCAGAAGGTGAATCTTTGTCCGAATTCCGTACTTATCTATAAACAATACCACACCTACCTTATTATTAGAATTATTTGAATAAAAAAAATTGCATGTAAGATCATCACTTGCATATTAAATGTATCAAAAATAGGATGATATAGGTACAGGGTCACTTGCCCTTCGTTCTTCGATAGTACCTTTAATATTAATTTTACGGCAAAAGGTCAAGAGACGTTTCTTATTCAGATGTTCCTTGTTTACAACCTAAAAATATTTTAGTGCCCGCACGGTTTCGTCTGTACAGGATCGTACTCGATTATTTTAAATATAACATTGATATATAGATTTTTATATTTTTGAAATCCATATTAGATTCTAGACCAAGTTTGTTTAACCTTTCACCTACTTAAGTCAACTCATTTAGGAGAAAATAAATGTTTTTTAAAAATTGTCGCCGAAATCAACAATCAGTAAAAAAAACTATTCAATCATTGGTAACAGAGCAACAAAATTTGAGATTATCATAAACAAAAGGGCGTTTTATTTCTCGATATGCTGATTTTCAACGAAATTTGTTGCAAAAGGGACGTACTGAATTTTTTCTAACGACCACAGAAGAACTGCCAAATGTCGACTATTTTAACCTTCGGATGGCCAAGGTGGGGTCCAATCGGACCCCAGACCTATTTTTTGTGTTGTAGCTATTTTAGTAGCAAGAAAATCGGTTTGAGGTTGTTTCTAGCTGAATATTTATCATTTATACATACCCTCATATAACTATTTTGCGTCAAAATTTTCTCGTTTTTTAGAAATGAATTAATTGTTGGATGGCCAAGACCTATTTTTTGTGTCGTAGCTATTTTAGTAGCAAGAAAATCGGTTTGAGGTTGTTTCTAGCTGAATATTTATCATTTATACATACCATCATATAACGATTTTGCGTCAAAATATTTTCGTTTTTTAGAAATTAATTAATTGTTGCTTGGGGTCCGCTTGGACCCCACCTTGGCCATCCATGTAACGAAATGTTTGTTTGTTTGTTTGTGTAAAGGTTTATTCAAATTTTCGCTATTCTTTTTAGTCTGATATATTTTGATGCTTATTATAAACAAATACTTCAATTTACAATGAACAACTAGATAAAATAGAGGCACAGGGCGAAAAAACCTTGGGGTCCGCTTGGACCCCACCTTGAGCATCCGTGTAACCAAAAATAGGTTGGCCATCCGAAGGTTAAATAGAACACCCTGTACATTTTTTCATGAATGAACTGATTTTTAAGTTAGCTTTGATTTTTCTTAAATATGTCCTATATCTAAAGGTAATAGTTTCCGAGATAATAACCTTATTTTGAATTATTTTGTTTTATCTCCCAATTCTGAAAATAAAATTAAAGAAAGCAACAAACAATAACACTATTAAATCAGATATTATTCATCGCCCTGAATAATGGGTACTCCACCTACCTGACTGATAGTTTGTTCCGAAAAATCCTACTTCACTTACCCCATCTGCCGTTACATATGACAACACCAGATTCAGCTCTCTTACTTTTTACCCCAATTTGTCTTATTGTATCAAAAACATCTTCAGAAACCACAACATTAACATATTTTTTTCGAATAATAATACTAATACTGCCTTGTTCAGAGACAAACACAACATTAAACTCACGGATAAGTCCGCCATTTATAAACTCCAATGTCAGACCGGCACCTCCTTTTACATAGGCCAAACCGGCAGATCCTTTTCCACCCGTTTCAATGAACACCTTCATTCCATCAAAACTAATAACTTGTACATCAAATCGGCCTTTGCTGAACACATTCTATCCACCGGCCATTCCTTCGACCCTAACTCCGATTACAATATCCCCATTTGGGAAAAAAGGGTCATCTGCTCAATGTTCTAGAAACGCTTGAAATTTCAAAAAATAAACATAATTCGGATTTAATCAAGGAAATCACTGATTTTGGTAATAATTTTATAGTGCCATGTGCACCTAACTTTCATCCACCCTGTATCTTATATTTTTATCAAGGCGACTATTTGTGTACTTAGTGGCGCTATCTCGTATTTTGAGAAAATATCATAACGTTATTATTTGTAAATATTTTTTTCATGTTACCTAAATATATCATTTTAAATATCCAGTAATATTGAAAACAGAGTATTATGTTATTGATAAATAAATATTAACTTTATATTGCATAGAAATATTTACTAAACATTTTTCAATATTTAGTAATATTATACACGCAATATTGGTACATTATTGTGTGTACAATATTTGAATTTACATTAAATATCAATATTTACTAAATATTACATATATGTACGTTAGGTATATTGCTTAAATATAGATTTTAAATATTTAGTAATATTGTACACGCAATAATGGTACATTATTGTGTGTACAATATTTGAATTTACATTAAGTAGCAATATTTACTATATATTGCAATATTGTTCTTATATTCACTAAATATTGTATTTCCAATATTTGTATAATATTACAAAAACATATTTACCCAATATTGGCTGCAGATCGACAATATTGCACCAATCTCTCATATTAAGCCAATATTTCGCCAAGCTAACGCCAATAAACGGTGCTACATGGGAAGGTACTGAAAGATATTGAATAAATGAAATAATACCGATATGGTACCGATGCAAGGATGGAGCTTTTAATTTTTTCAGCACATGAGACTTGTGTGTTGTTTTGGCTGCAAACTCATAGAGTGTTAGATTCTGTTTATCCTTTTTACCGTCGAGAATTCCTGTACATTATCTACTATTATAAAATACTTGACGAGAGTAACCTTATGAGGCTTATGAGAAGGTGAGTGGAATCCGCAGATATTTTGCTCGATGGTCAATCTACGTTATGCGGTCCACTGGTATAATGAGCAGTGGTATCAAAAACGTTAGTGATGTTTGACTTGAACAATGAAGTGCGCAGGAAGATCTTTAAAAATTCAGTCCAGGCGTACCTATTTCTCAAACTTAATTCCAAATTGACAATTTCCATAATGGTCATTAGAATATTTCCAGCGATCTTCCTTTGAATCCCTACCACCATCAATGTCGTTCGGCCACACTTTTGTCCCATTTTCAAAATGCTTGAACAGGATCCTTACATTTTTAGATAAGCATAAAGTTATATTACTTAAAAGATGAAAGCAAAACAAAGAGACAACCTTTCTGTACCACAAAGGTGCAGGTAAATTAAGGCCAAATATAAAAATGACGTAATCTCATGATATGAGACATAAATTGTCGATGGTACTTCACAGTAAAGCTTAGGAAAATTAGAAAGTAGATGCTAAGGGTGGGCCATCTACATGTGACCCGTGTGATTATTATTAAATAAAAAATTTTAGCAAAAGACAATTTTATTTTTGTTGCACATGCATTTATTTTCATCCAAGGAGATAAATATCAATTACCTTTAAAATATTATTTGGCTCAAGTGCTCGCCATTTTCCCTGATGACAAAATGTCCTCTATTTTCGGCATTTTCCATCACTTTCTCGAGCGTAGCTCTCGGTATCACCGTTATTTCACGTTCGATGTTTGCTTTAAATTGGGCCAAAGTCCGTGGCTTGTTGATATATATTTTGGGTTTCAAAAATCCCCACAAATAGAAGTCGAGCGACGCGGCGTGAGAAGATCAGGTGAACGCGGTGGCCAGTCAAAATCGACATTTTTTGATATCAAGCGACTTATAGGGAAGAATGACCTCAATAAATCCATCGTGGCGGTTGCCGTATGGCATGGCGCGCCATTCTGTTGGAACCAGAAGTTACGCATTCGCTTTCTACGTAGGTACAATAAATTGCCATAAAAAAATCGGTTATCATTGCTCGATAATGGTCGCCATTGACGGTAAAGTGGCTTCGATCGCTCGTCCTCGAAAAAGTATGGTCCAATCACACATTTCGCGGTAATACCATACCAAACGGTCACTCTTTGGTCATAGACAGGCTTTCCGTGGATTATTTGTGGGTTTTCAGTGGCGTCGCCAGTGTCTTGTCGCTCATGATGATTTGACGCCAAAAATCACCGTCATTTTCGGCCATTTACTTGATATGAGAATAAATTCAAGTCGTCATGGATTATGTGACTCGGTGTTTCCGGGGACCTTTCAATACTGGCCTGTTCGGGAGCGACATTTGCATCGGAACGCCTTGGTCTTGGTTTATTTCAACTGGCATTACTAAGACTACCACTCGATATAAATTTTTCGTACAAACGCTTTATGGTGTTTTTTGCGGGAGCGCTTTTGATTTTATTTTTGAAACGAAATGCACGTTGAATAGCCACGATTGAGAAACTTTTTTGGATGTATAGCTGAACAATTTCGGCGCGTTCAGGCGGAGTGTAGTTATTCATGGTAAATAACTTCTTGAAATAACGCATCAACTGTGGTATGACATTTGTCGATTTGACTAAGTCATTAAGAGTTTCCATGGGTCGCATGCAGATGGCCCACCCGTTAGAAGCATAATTGTCGTCATTCAATTAATTCAATTTTGTGGAAAATATTCTTTGCTACACATATACTTTTATTGATCACCTCAGGACACCTTGTCTTAAAAGGATTTGGATAGAAGCCAAAGTATAATTTATTCAGTGTAAGAAAGGTACATAATTCGACTTTGTCTCACGTGATTTCATATTGTAAGATAACGTTTAATATTCTTACCTCATTCTATCGTTTCGCAACCGAACAAATTGTTAAACCTGTTACTAAAGCAGTTTCCCATAACACTGTATCCGCTTAGACTCATATTTTAGGAGCGCATCCGCCAAGATTTGTATTTCCATTTAAAGCTTGGAATGCGTCATCAGTGCGAAGTCAGAACTTATTACCGACATTTAAAAGTAATAACGACGTTTTCTCCCCATATTATTTGTTTGAGGCTACACAATACGTGAGGTCGTTCTATACAAAGATCTAAGAATACTGAGTAAATAGTGATTACGCCAAACCTCTTTCACAGGTAACCAGTATACAGAGAAATTTGGACATGTACTTCTCATGCCCTTCTTTTGCATCTGATATTATTAAGCGAGTTCCTTAATTACTTGCTGAAACTCCAGGATGTTATTCCTCCAGTGATAGTAAGTCGAAAAGTTCTTATGAATATATCGTCAAAAACGCATACGAGCATCCAAAGAAGGCGACAAAAAGTTGGTCTCTCATAAAAACCCAACAGGATAAATTCTACGCACAAATACCGTCCCTTATGCCAAATGAAATGAGAAAGTGAAAATTTTTACACGTCGTCAGGGTCATTCGTACTGAAAAGCGATAGGGGATGAGTTAATTTCTGGAAAATTTAAGTTTTCGAATTCTATGAACATTATGCAAAGAAAATTTGTTTCGTTCAACCATTTCCGAGATCAATAACTTTGAAAATTTATCTTCTTCTTCAATAATCTTCGGGAATCGTTTTTGATCAATATATTAATAAGAACTTTTCGACTGGAAAAAGTTACCATGTTTAAACAGAAACTGTTATTGGGAATATTTGCTTGTAAGGGTAAGTAAATATGAAATCTGCATAGGTAAGCAGTTGGAAGGTAGAAAGTTGTAGAAAGGAGGATCTGTGCAAATTTTCTTATTATTTAGAATACTGAGAGGATTGCAAAAGCGAAAAGGGGCGAATAATGTATTTACCCACATTTGTGCTGAAATTTGAAAACAAAAATACAAACTTAACTTATGACGTGAGCATTTTCGAGATGTTTCGAATAAAGCTTCCCGTAAAAAAGTGTAAATTATATCGCTTTAGGAGATATTTTAAGTAAATTTCGATCCCCTGTTTTCACATTATTCAATGCAAAATGACGTAACTGAGAGTTATTTGAATGGGTAACGTCGAGTAGTTGTACTCAATCTGTAATTTTATATTTTTTATAAATAATATAATGACACCCTTAAAATTAGTAATATAATGTCTAAATGTTGCGCATTATGTAGGCAGTTTAGGGATGTTAAATATAATGTTAACGTTACTGTGGATTGACGAATAAATATTGAGATAGATATTAAACACGTAGGGGGTAGAAATATTGCTCCCTCCTACAAATCATAGGAAAGTATTGTGGTTTAATATTCTTTGCGCTTGTCGATCGAATAATATTTCCAACCCATAAATGTAAATATTTCAAGTATACCAAACATAAAGCATTAAAAACGTACGTGAAAAAGTTTAGAATGGCGAGGGTTCCTTTTATTTTTTTAGGGTATTGTGTGAGATTGTGATGATTCCTGAGAAAATTAAACAATTTCGTTTAAATTATTAATTCCAATGAACAATTGTGCGAAATGAAATCACATGGTGAAAATTAGAACATTCATTAAATATTCTTCCATAAAATACGCATTCAATAATTTTGGAAGACCTAAAAACTTTCATATCCACCTGTTAGTAACTTCCGTTTTCTGTATGTAGGTTATTAGGTCTTTATGGTATCTTTATAAAGAAGTAACTTGACTTGAAATCTACTCAGAAAGACTTCACCTTTAGAATCGACTTGGTGTCGATGACTATAATGGTTATACTGACCAATTGAATGTAACCTAATTAAGCTTATTGTATGTATTATAACAATTTGTTAGCATTATGGCTGAAATCAATGCATATTTATGACATGAAAATATTATAGAAGGGTTGATTTAATGGTATTGATTTTCTCATCGCGGTTACCAACTGTCCTTTTGCTCCGATTACAATTTGGCACAACACTTTCTTTTCTTAAAAAAAAAGGAATATATAAATAATAAAGTAACATCCTTGATACTTAATTTTACCTTTCACAGGTTAATTAAATTGCCTTGTCCTGCGTATCAAACACTTGATCTTTCTTTTCGGTACACAAGAGCTAAGATTATTTTATTTTATTAATTGCCTTTCACAACTTCCTCATTCCTTAAAACCAGTCTTGTGAATCTGTGCCAGTGTATTTCTGGGTTACGGCCATTCACAGTAAACTTGATCTTCAATAGCTTTCTATAGATTTCTTCATAGTCTACAATAAATCCAAAACGCAGGTAGTATGTCAACCGGTTTTTTTATAGTAGGTGTGAATAATTAAATTAATGTATTTCTTTCTTAATTTCTATATTTATATGCACATTATTTATACATTTTATTCTACAATGAATACGGGATTTTGATATATTTGAAGATGCGAAAGTGTGAATTGGTTTTGAAATAAATTATCTATCTAATATTTGGTTAGTGACTAGCTTTGTACATTTGGATACCACGCCCTGTAGGCCATTTCGGCAGCTTCCCTTTTTCTTCTATGGCCGTGACCTCCAGCATGAATGACTTGGTGGTCATCGTGGCCTCCGCCACTTGCCAAACTTTTAACACCAATAAGAGCAGCTAACATTAACGCCATTGCGGATACAGCAAGCGCCTTCATTGCAAGTAATCCTACACCGCCTATTCCAATAGCACCCATCATTGAGGCAAACATACCACCCAACATTAATATGCCACCACCACCGCCGCCGCCTTTATTTTTAGCTCTTCCTGTACCTGAAATAAGGAAATTCAATTGTACGTCTTCGAGCGGATAAGCATTAAAACCCGTTTAATTTATTGTATTTTTACGGCTATTAAAACCTGTGATTATAAGTCATGAATAATTTATGAAACGATTAGTAGGTAACGACCAAGAATTCGCGTCTATTCAGTAGCGGGAGCTGCCATCTAGCTCTTACACCTGGAAACCTATTTTATTGTATTTAACATTTCTTGACTTTTAGTAATCGCGTAAAGCACTAAAGATGACAGCAGTGAATTATCCGAATAACTAATTCGAATTTCCCTAAATGTAACTTAATTTATAACAGAAGGAAAATGGCATTAATTCATCATTGTGAAACGTTTAAAGGCGATTATTAAATTTAGGTGAAATGGGGGTGAAATAAGTAATTAATCGTATTACCAACATCCACGTTTGCTTCCTCACCATCACTTCTAAAAACTCTCGCCAGTTCTTCGCCGTTGGGCATAAGTTCCGACAGTTTAATTCTGACTTCATGCGTTCGTACATAATTTTCAATAACCCCCATCACAGACATGTCGTCAACTGCCCTTGCGTCAATGGCATTTGCAGTTGACGTACTAATCAAATGCACGCCATCTGTTAGTTTGTAGTCCTCCGGCTGTGAGTTAACGAAATGCCGAAACAATTTACCAACAATACGTATTCCGTCTTTAAAATCAACCCCTTCCTTGGTAGACGAAGCCAAGTTTGCTGAAATTATTAAAACACCGATAAACACTAAAAACCTATACATGTTTTCTAGTAATGAACTGATCTAGAATGGCAAATTACAAGTGCAACTTTACTTATATATAGAAATTTCAAAAAAAGGACCGTCACTTGCAACAATCATTACGAATAATTGGAGCAGTTCTTGTAAATAAAACAAAAAGTAACGAGATCGGTGACTATAGGCCGAGTCGATCTGTTTGCGTGACTCGTAATTTTACCATCGATAGAAGGTACTCTTCTTGCATAACTGTTTATTCACAATTTGAGATCTATCTACGTAAACTGGAGCATGTTATACGGTCAAAAGAAATAGGGATTTAATAAACCTCTTACGGCCTATAAATTACTGGTCAATTAATTTTTATTAACCACGCAATGGAGTTCGTTGCGTTGGTAAAAACAATTAGATCTGTTTTTTTCTCGTGTAAGATACGAGCGGGTGGATAGTTGTGTTATGTGTTAATACCCGTGTCTGAATTCAGTGGGGATTTCATTGTACATAAACAACGTGAGAACTTAATCACGTGCAGAAGATATAAACATGATCAGAGAATTAGGTTATGTGAGAAAAGGCCTCTTCTTGAAATTGCAAAAAAGGTTGACCGAAATAGCTAATTTTGTATTAAGGGCGTGAAGAGGCGATTTATAAGAGGGAATTATAAGACATAAAGGGCCAAAATCGTCGTTCACGCCCGAAATACAAACCACAATTTATTTTTGAAAAATCGTTTAAATTCATAGGTTTGAAAAAATAAATGACACGATTCGATCGCAAAAATCAAGTTTTTAGTTGCTATGGTTGCTGTAACTATTACAATTGCACCCGAAAGTTACTGTATTAATGATTTATGCAGTAATGGAGTAAAGTAAATGATCTAATTTATCTAATTTATTCCGAACAACTGAACTTCCACATTAGCCAACCACTAGGCAAAATTTCGACTGCCTTTCAGGCAGAACTAGCAGGTATAACGCTTAGCGCAAAAACAATTCTTATGCGAACTTTCAGTATCAACTGTAAACAACCAAGATACCCAAGCCCAAAACAAGGCTAGGTGGAACTTGATGTCAGACTGCCTTCACGCTAGGGAGGCCTTCAGAGGACCATCTGGCGGGTTTTTTCACAGGGCTATCCAGGAGGAACCTGCGGCTACTTGTAGGCATACTTTCTGGGTACTTTAAACTTAACAAGCACATGCACCGCATGCTACACAGACGACGAAACAGCGTAATACATACTATGTGAGTATTGTGAGTGTCCCGTACTCGTCGAATTAAGACGATCCATGTTGGGGGAATCCTGGCCGGACATGGCTCAGATCAGAGGCGCTTCCCTGTCCAGCATCCTCAGGTTTATCTCACGTGTGGGATGGTTTGAGTGACATTGCGGGGCTGAACGACTCTAAACAGGGAGGTAGCACAAAAGGCCCGAATAGGTGGTCTACGTGCGCGTGGACTTCTGACCACCCTCCCATCGTAATCCAGAATCCAGATCAGAGGATAAGGTGATGACAGAAAGGGGTTCATTTTGAAAATGCAAAAACAGGTTGGCCGAAATTGCTATTTTTGTATGAAGGGCGTGAAGGAGGCGATTTATGAGAGGGAAATATAAGACGCAAAAAACCAAAAACCGTGGTTACGCCCGGAATGCAAATAAGCATTTTTGAAAAATTGTTTAAATCCAACTTAAAAGTTTGAAAAAATAGATAGCACGATTCGTTCTCAAAAAACAAGTTGTTGGTTGCTGTGGTATTTTTGTAAAATCGTATTAAAAAATCATTTATGCAGTAATTTGCGGGAGTAAGTAGTGCCTTTGCGCCCTAAGACATAAAAAACCAGCAATTGTAATAGTTATAGCAACCAACAACTTGATTTTTGAAAACGAATTCATTTTTTTCAAACCTGTGAATTTAAACGCTTTTTCAAAAATTGTAGTTTGTATTTCGAGCTTGAACGACGATTTTGGTCCTAGGCGTCTCAGAAGTCCTCGGCCCATTGGGCGTCGGACATAGCTATTTGATCTACTCTTCGACTTCGTTCGTGTTACCACGTTATTCTTCTTGGCTTAAGTTTACTTGGACTTCCACCTTGTTCCGATCAATGTTCGGGCACTACGTTATGATTACTTGGTATTGGTGCTAAATGCTGTATGGTTCGTTAGCCTAACGATATATTCATTTTTGAAATATAATACGGGCATTTTCGATTTTTTCATGCTTTTTTGCTGTTCGTTACTTTCTCTTGTTCGTCTTTCACACGAGCATTAAAATGTGAAAAGCGTAAAACAAACCTATGACTATATCATCATTCAGGATCATTTATTTTAGTAATGTTTTTCTCGATCCTCCATAAGGAAAGCACTAAACACCTATCGTCACTCGTCAGTTCAATAAGTTTGGCCTTGTCTAAATTTATATAAAACTCATCTTCACCACCCGAACAATCGCGAGATTTTTATCAGGCGTAGTAAGCAATGTTTCTGACCTCTTCAGAAATAGGAATCTATTGTCAGAAAGTTTCCCAAAATTTCATTTACAAGTATATTTCATTGCAAAAGCAGCTGACGACTTGTCAAATCACTGTGTAATTTTCAACAAAATACAGAATTGTTATAAGAGGATTACATAGTGGTGTTCAGGTGAAATACTATGAATTATTGCTTCTAAAATCCGTAAACAACCCTCACTCAACGGTAACGTAACATTTTCCTTAGCATCCTTTACGCATTTACCTAAATATAAGCAAACAAACATAATGTATCTTGTTACGCCATTGTGTCAGTACCTACCTATAAATTCTGCATACGTTGGTCAATGGTCATGTCATAAATCACGTTGTCATCTTATTGTTTTCATTATAATTATTTACTCCTCCTTGCAGATGTAATAATAACACTATAAATGCGTGATATAATTCATAGTAAATGAGGTGGTGAATGCCCGAGTAAAATTTAAAGTTACCCGATGAATATTTCGCTTTCCTTACATCTGCTATTTCTGGTTTCGAGCAGATTTATGAAAGGTGATAGAATATCTTATCGGCGTATTTATTTATTTACTCTATCCGTTAATCTAAGTATTGAAGTTCACGTTTATACCCATTTTGGCGGTTGAATCGGATCACCACCTATTTGGTGATCGTGCCAAATAAACAATAAAGTTTTGGAAGTTGTGAAAACAACTAACATTTCTATTTACAAATATGTACAAGTTTTAACAACGCGGAATTCGGTTAATAATGAAGGTACAGGCAGTAGGTAGGTTGGTCGGTTGCCGGAGGGTAGACTGGTTCTGGAATGCACGCTGACGTGTCGATGTAGACTCACTGGTCGGTGTTTCGTTGGCGGCTATGACTTCTGACTGACTTCTGTGGCTAACAGCGTTCGCTTATAGAGGATTCTTGCCGGTGTCGACACGTTTTCATTGGTCGGCCAATGGGAATCCATCGATGCTCTTCAGTGCGTAAGCGACTGTGTACCGAGATCATATGTGGTCGCCACATCCATGTTGGTATATGGAGAAATAGAAACGGAAGCATGAAGTAAATATTCTTGCAAACGACGAGGTGCTGTCGAGCGTCGAGGGTTACCCTATGGTTAAGTGTACATCATAACTGAAAGGTTTTAGTCATCTGAATTTCTAGATCCGAATTTAAGAGTTGTGAAAGGAAGTAGACCTAGTCATAGCATATACGGCCAAGAGTCCCCCAACATGGATCCCTTCTGTTTGGGCAAGTGTGATGCACTTACGCAAAGAATGTGGTGCATCGCCTGATCTTCAGTATATGATCTCCTAGAAGAAGGACTTTCAGCAATACGCGTATACGATACATCAGCGGCATTCAAACTGTGTTTCGCGGAACCCTGGGTTCCGAGGTCGATATCCAACGATTCTGTGAGGCCTGCCCAAGTATTTATTTATTATGTCAACGTCTATGACTATGCAATCAATATGTTTAAAAATTCAACAATCTTCATAAAACTGCTACAGTGGCTCTCGCCAATACCAGCCGTAGTAGTAATTTGATATTATTTTTTCTTAAGAGTTCCGTTGAAAAATCTACAACCTTTAAGGGGTTCCGCGCCTCAAAATTGTTTGAAGACCACTGCGATACATGTACTTAATAGATCTGCAGTAGCTTTATAATATGCTCACGACCAAACGTAGGTTTTTCCTTGAATGACATCAAGCATCGGAATGGCTCTCGGAGATCAAAACTTATTTAGCATTGTGGTGAATGTAGGTATCCATTTATTCGATTTCCACAGTTGGATCTATAAGTGGAAGATCCATTTTACCCATATAAGCTCACGCAAGTTTCTGATTTCTACTCATCCTAGTCCATTTGGAGAGCAAAATAGAGGCGATTTTACAGGCCTAGCGCTTGATAGGCCACTACATGTTTTTCATTAGAATTTTCCTGGCACAAAGCGTCAATTCAGCTTCTTTGAGAAGAAACACACCTTTCATTGTTTTAGATCCATCTGTGAAGATAAATTGGGAGCTTTTTCGCTTCAAACTAAATGCAACAGTTCCCTCCGATAAGTATTTAAAGAACGGGAGAGTTCACTGTACTTTCTAGGATAGGTAGTTGCGTCTGACTGTCTTCTTGCTCTTCATTGCATTGTCAGAGGTGCGCTCTCCTTCATTTTGTTGTTTGCAACTAAGTTGAATTGTTCCCCGAATACTACCAGAGTTTAAACCTCATCCACCCCACTATTTGTTTTAGTTATAGTACGTTAGCCATCATTCTCCTTCAACATTTTGAGATTATAATACCGAAAATTGCGATTTTACTTCCCGAGTACGAAGTAAAAGGGAAGTACATATTGTATTAGTGTTCCAAAAAAAAAAATTTGACCTATGCAAATTTTTACATATCTTTGCGTTTCTGAATACGTAGATTCAAAATATGAAAAAAAAATTTTCCGTCTGTCGTCTGTAGTCTGTAGTCTGTTGTCTGTAGTCTGTAGTCTGTAGTCTGTCCGTACACATTCCTTGCAACGCTCTAAACTCAGAAACTATTAAAGTTATCGAAATTCGGTTTTCGCCAATCAATTACATTCGGGCCAAGGACGAAAATGCTGATATTACCTTTGATGACGTCACTTCCGGTATAACCTAAAATGAAGGCACTCGTTTTTTTTATAAGATAATGTTGCAGTTTTTTATGTAGTTTAAAAGAGTATTTTTTTCTGAATTCAGCAATATATATTGTGCTATACTTATTTTTTGAAGAAAGTGTTAAAAAAATCATTTTTCAAAAATGACGGCAACGCTCTATACTCAGAAACTATTAAAGTTATCGAAATGCGGTTTTCGCCAATCGATTACATTCGGCCCAAGAACGAAAATGCTGATATTACCTTTGATTACGTCACTTCCGGTGTAAGCTAAAATGGCGGCACTCATTTTTTTTAAGATAAAATTGCAGTTTTTTTATGTAGTTTAAGAGTATTTTTTTCTGAATTCAGTCGTATTTATTTTTTCAAGAAAGTGTTAATACGAGGGAAGTCTCGTGGCAACTTGCCAGAATTTTTTCTTTCTAAAACAACAAATAACGTACGTCACATCTGACGAATTGTTGATTAGTAGTATTTCCGTTCAAAGGGAGACAAGTGCCTTGTGACATTCTTTCTTTAAATTGTCACCAACTAACTGGAACGAAGGTTCCATCAGATGAAGAGATGCGATGTTAAAAATAATATTCACCTTCTTTTTCAACGGAACGTCCTTCATCCCAATGATGGGATCCGCTCGTAGAGATCAAGAGCAACCAGTTGCAAAATAATTTCCAACGTTTTAAAGAAGTTAATAATCAAGGTGCCTCATAGTACAGTTCTATAAATTTAAGGCTAACTATAAGAAACTGGACATTACATGGGTACTACCGTATCAGAAGTAGGTACTAGAAACGGGAATGGCAGATTTGGAGTAAGCGCGCGTGAGATAACCAGAGCATTGTAAAATATCCATTATAAGTAATGTTTATCGTTCAAGTCATAAAAAAAATCAAAAAACATCAATTTTAAGAAAAGGACGTTTTTGTAGAAAATACCAATCAATCGCAGCGTTTCTCTGCAAGGTAAGTAGAATGGAACAAATCTAATAAACTGAAAGAGTGAAAATAAATTACTGAGTACTTCAAATCTAAAATTATTATTACAAAATACTCGTTCCTTATTATTAATATAATGATTACGATTCTATATTTACGACCATCAATACTACGTACCTACACTTTCTTAGCGACTCATATAATACGCTCTAGTAAGTTTAACACAAAAAACATACATTACTTTCGCTATCATCTTTTACTAACGTCATTCTGGTATGTAAATAAATGAAAAGTTACAATAAATCGGTTTGCAAAAAAGAGATATTGCCGAAATTGTAAACATAATGAAAATAAGTTTCACCAAATATTTGATAAATTTAACTTATTGTTCATGTTTGGTTACTCTTGTTTCTGTGTATCGTTTTGTATGTTATTGAGACGCTTTTCAATATTAATATGTTTGGATTTTTTTATGTTAACGTAAAATTTGTTTAGCTTCAATAAAGGTTTTTTACTTTACAGTGAAATATAATATTTTTTGTGTTGCGAATACTATCGATCAAGTTGATCAACACTATAAGTAATTAATTTCCTTCTTTCGTAGTTTGTTGTACAAAAAGTGTCAATTTACAAGAAATCAAGCAAGTGGAAATGTGCCATAGAAGGCGTTACAAGTTTAAGATAAAATTACTTATTATCTTACACAAAACTTCAAAGAGTTGGAATTTTTTTAAGAAGTAACAGGTATATAAAAACATAAAGAAAGAGTGATTCATTTTTCCGTCTCAGTATGGTTTTGAAAAATTCTCCAATGTACAAACCACTTGCATTTCTATTCTTAGCACATTGATGTTACATGTCCATTTCTCTATTTTATTTTAATTGCCAGTTTAAGTTCCTTTAAATGTAAATCTCATCTCATCTCATCTGCATATATGTATGTCGTACTTGAAGCAATATATTATATTTTATAGTTACTACTTCGGTTCCTCTAACTTGATATGCCAGGAAATTATCGTGCACTAAGTAATACTGCCATGAAGTGAAAACGAATTAAATGTAAAAATATTTTACTCAATTCTAACACTTTGGAGTAGGTAGTACACAGAAAATGGATCAATATAAAATGGGAACGGCGCTTTGTATTAAATTATATTAAAGTATAAAATTTCCGCTACAATGCAATTAATAGGTAATAATTATAAGGATTCCTTTATTTCCAGAAGGATTTTCATTTATACTTTATCCACGGTTTCTTTGTAAACTTTTTAAAGACTACTTGAAATTTAGTACTTCAGGCTTTATATTGATTTCATATCCTTTTTGATCTCAAGAGACTATACAGTGACAGGGAAGGCTTTGTGAAGATTTGCGGTTTGTCGTCTCGAATCTGTGATAAAATGGTATTGCATCTTATTTAGAATGCAATTTAGTTGGCTTTACATGTATACAGAGATATAATAACGTACTATTTGGGATTTTTATTGGTGTAAGCAAAGAGCCTATGAATTGTTTCATTTTATTGCTGATAGACTTCTTACTAAAAATGTATAACCCATTTGAATACATATTAGACATTATCTTTGGATCCTTTCTCTTTTTATAATGCAAACTTCAGTCAAACGTCCATTCTTTTTTTTTCGAAATCGCGTGCTTCATCATTTTGTATTGAAAAATTCTTGTCAAATCAATTCAAGCAATTGAAAAAGTTGTGCTCATTCGTCTGAACGATTCTTATGTTTATGTCATTTGGTGATAGCTTTTTCAAAGTTTAATTGTGTATTTCGAACATTTTAGGAATTTGTCTACATAACCACTTGTGCGCAAAAATTAGATCGTAATAAAATAATATAGCGATATGAAGGTAAAATCAAATATAGCTACGGTTTGGAATTTCATAAGATATAATATCTCGCAACATTATTTACTTGTAATTTGAGCAACATTCTTGAAATAACATGTGATTCTAAATTAATGACTTGGTCAAGACAATGAGACCTTCAGAACTGTTTACTCGTTTTGTCTGGATGGGAATTTACCCTAGAATTTTGTGTTAATATAGTGACCTAGTTCAAGATGTGTTAATTTTAATCCCTCCATCATTAATATCGTATGATATTTTAAGTTGGCAAATCTTTCTAAATTTTTGAAGGATTCGCTATTTGTAACTCTGTTGCTAGTATGCGATAAATAGCGTTTTGAGGTGAACGTACACAATACAGAATTTTATTAAAAAAAACCAGCTTAGGACCCGATATGATGTAGCCAATTGATAATGTTGTTTTAAGTTTTGTGACTATTGATTCAGAATCAGTCTTCGTGAAATCTACAATAATCAAAGAAAAACCGTTATCGAAAGGCGACTTATTGAGATTTATTCAAAACTTTGATATACTTGGTGATAAATGCAGAAAGATGGTGCCATATGTCTGAATCTGAAGATGGAATAGAAGAATTTGATCGATCGGAATCTGATCCGGAAGGAAAATTAGATGAGGATCTTAGTATTATGAGCCAGAAATTTATATCGAAATCAGGAACAGAATCGCATAGCAACTCTAAGTCTACCAGTAAGCGCAAATATAGTAATAGTTCAGTTATTCTTTATTTGTCTTAAAACAATTTTAACAAACGATTCTTAATTCGCTACATACTATACAAACTATGCACATTAACAACAAACAACAAACTTTATTTCTACCACTCCTTGTTTCTTTATTTCCCCTACCCCCCATAAATAAAAACTTGGATAAGGTCCCCTTCTCTCTACCCATTCCCTTCTCTCCAGCATCCACTCGCCCCTTCCCTCCCAAATTCACCTTTCCTTCTCTCTCCTGTTCCCTTAGCTCCTCACATTCCCTCAACATATGCCATATATTTTCCCTTCCTCCCCCACACATTCTACACATCCTTTTCTCATCCTCCGACCAGCATCTTTTTTCGTCTTCCTCGTTCCCGCACCTGAACCTTACCACTAGTCTTTTCTCCTTCAAACCCATGTCACCCAATAAATAATCGGCCTTGCCTTCCACCATTATCTCCATATTATATTCCTCATTATACCTTCCCTCTCCTATCCTCGGTCTCCTTTCCTGGTGTTGGACATCTTTACCTCTTGTTAATAATTGAAGACGTAAGTGGATAAAGGTGTCATGTCACATTTTTTCACAAAGCAACTTTATGCAATTTTTGGGCACCTATGATATACATGTAACTTTCTCATGTCTCATTTGTATCTATTTTTCGAGGTTACAATCATTTAAGTCAAAAACTAAATAAAAAAGTTCCAGCTCAATATATATTATGCTGATATTATGCCAGTTTAGTCAAAACATTAAAAATGTGACATGACACCTTTATCCACTTATGTCTTCAATTCTCCTACCATATCCCTTCCCTCCTCTCTTCTCCTTTCTATCTCCTCTTTCGCATATCCCACTCTCCCATAAAACGACCTCCTCTCCTCTTGCCCATACCGTTCTTTTCTTATCTCTCTCATACACTCATTTACCTTCATAATTTCCTCCCTTTTATTGATCTCCTCCCCATATTTTACTGCTCTCTTTCCTGCTTGGATCATTATTCCTTCCGCTTTCGTCTCCTCCTCTCCGATATACCCTGGCTCCTCTCTATCCAACCCCAACGTCCATCACGATCTCCAGTCCTTTTCCTGTATTTTTTCCATTTTCTGCCACTCCTTCCATCCCTATGTCTCCGCTCCGTACCTCATCACACTCTTTATCAACTTGTCAAAAATCCATCTTCTCTTCTCCATATCCTTCCAAAACACTCTTTCCCCCATTCCCCACACTTTCCCCCCTAGTCTATTTCCCTTATTTGCCAGTTCCCTAATGTTATCCTACCCTATATATTTCCACTAATTCTTACTTTCTATCACCTCTTGCCCCTACCACCAGTTTTTCTTTACACTCCTCTTTCTTCTCTTTTGAAATACCATCACTTTTGTCTTTTTCACATCCGCGCTCTAACCCTTCCTCTCTAAATATCCCTTCATCTTTTAATCTTGTGAATGAAATTACAAACGCTAAAACGTCGTCAAAGGTAGATTTAAAAATAATTTCGGAAACTGGCCAAACACTTAATAATCCTATAGAGGAATGTAATAACTTCTTTGTAAACATCGGAAACAGGCTTGCAAATGAAATTGTAGTAAAGCGTGATAAACGGGTTCCAGTGATCACACCCTTCAATAATTCTGCATCCTTTTTTCTGGCACCAATACATGAACTAGAAATAAACAAAATTATAGACAGTTTAAAAAATCATGTAATGCCTGGATACGATAATATTTCAGTAAAAACCTTAAAAAAGATCTCATCATACATTGCCTTACCACTTTCGATTCTAATTAATAAGATTCTATCCGTGGGAATTTGTCCCTTGATTTTCAAAATTGCCTATTTAAAAAGGTGATAAGGAGCAGATAAACAATTAGCGTCCAAATTTCCGTCATCACTAACTTGGCGATAGTTTTCGAAAAAGTTCTAAAAATTCGAACAAATAGCTACTTAAACTTAAAATTCGATATAATATCTGAAAATCAATATGGGTTTACAGAAGGTAGATCAAGATGCTATTGTCAATTTAACGTCTACGATAACAAAATCCTTTAATGACGGTAAATGTTCCTTGGCTATATTCCTTGATCTGGCAAAAGCCTTTGACATGGTCAGTCATGAAAAATTAATTGAGACTTTATATATAAATATATTTTTAAATTAAACTGTTTAGGAAAAAAAACCTTTGCGGATAACACAGTTATATATTATGAAAGTCTGGATTGGAAAACCTTAAAGGGTATATAGTCATAAAGGACTTCAAAATTATAAAGAATTTCTTTAATTCAAAATTACTCACTATTAATTTTGACAAAACTAAATTTGTTCCCTTCTGCTGTTATTCTAATAAACTTCCTCCCTTTAGTACACTTCAGTTTGATGATAGTACATTGATTAAACAGGAATTAGACATCAGATATCTGGGTGGGTATATTGACTCACATTTAAAATTGAAAAAACACATACCTGTATATTGACTCACATTTAAAATTGAAAAAACACATACCTATACAAAATACTATTCAGTCATTAAGATGCTATTTGTTCAACTTTAAGATTCTTAGGAATATATTACTGTTAGAAAACTTTATGAAAAGAACAAGAGCTGCGTGTAGAGACATTCAGGTAGAAGCTTTTTAAAATCACAGTTTAGAGCTTAGCTGGAGGATTGATGTAATTTTACCGAAAGCAAACCTACAAAATGCATATTTTAGATTATCTATAGGGGTTGAAATATTTAGAATAGTACGTTTTCAAATTGTACACAAGGTTACAAAACTAGGTAGTACAAAATGTGCCCTGCCAGTAGAGCAGTTCCCGAAGATGGGGAGCATGCGTTCTTCGCGTGTCCGCACTTTAATATGGCCCGCAACACTCTCGAGAGTGCACTCGGAGGAAAGAGCCAGTCTATAATTCCGGTGAACAGGAGAGGAGAGGAAGAAGATAAACTGAGAGAAAAGAAGTAACGACTTCGATCATTTGAAGGAAGAGCTTAGGCCGAATCCTCCCCTGCAAGGGGTACAGAAGGCAGCGGATAGAGGATGTATTGTAGTCGGTACGGGTGGCATAAGTGTCGAACCAAACATGCCAGGCCTCAACAACCATGGCAGCTCGTGGTCAATACCACCGAAAGATCTAACCAAATCCGACACTGCACTCCAGGAATCCTCATCCCAGGTCCAAGTTTTCATGCCTCTATAAATAAAAGATAGTACAAAGTAGTACCTATTGAAAGCTCGTAGAAAATACTATTTAAATCTATAATAAAATACAGGGTGTGCCAAAATAAAACAATGACATTGGGCCAAATGGACCACCTTGTAGTTGGGAAAAGGGTATGCAATCTGAATATAGAAGTTAAAACTGGGCACGTTGCAAAAGCAAATCCCAAAATTTCACTCCGATATCTTCCAAAATGGTGAATATTGAACAGAGAATACAAATATATAGGACGTGTTCCATTAAAAAAAAAAACACTAGTTTGGTATAGCGCTCTCAAATGGGGCATCCTGTACATACAAAAAAATTGTTACAAATTGCTCCTAATCGTTGACTATAATAATTTTTTAAATCAACAGTATAGGCGTTATCTCCCAACCCCAGATCGTTGGGATTCCCTGTATTTAGATAGTTTTCTCTGTAAGATTTTTATTATTAATTTATTGTTTGTAATCTCAATTTTTAGCAATAGTTAATTGTATTAATTGATATATGCCATGTTTATGTAATTCGAATCTTGAAGATCTAGATAGTAGGCGAAACTAACAGTTATTTTAAATGTTTTAATAAAGAAACAATTGTAGGGGAGGTTTGGAGCATATTATAAGTTAATCATCGTTTCCTTCTAATGTTATCGTCATTGGAACTCGAACTTCACCTTAGATGGATACAATGAAAGAAGTGTATTTTTAGTACATTTAGTTTTGGCAATTTGTCGGTTTGCTATATTATAAACTTCAAATTACAAAAGACGACTCCGATATTTAATAGGTCTATAATCGGGTAGGTATTCTAGGTGGTTTTTTACGACACTGGCAATTGCCATTAGATCGTAGGTAAATTAAAAATAATTGGTCCCCTATAGACACAAGCTCGAGGAACCGTGGGGCTGGAGATGTATTGCTCAGATTCGTATCTCTGAAACCTTGCTATTGATCTCTGTCCTGTATAGACCAGGCAAATCTTATTTTTTCAATGAAGTTTAAGGGGACATTTTTTTTTCAATGGGAATGGATAGGTTTTATGTTCAGGAACAAATATATAAAAATCCCAAAAAATCCGTTGTGAGCTAAAAACGTCATCTTGATAAAACATGGCCGCTCATACAAATTTAAAAAAATGAAATATCTTCTTATCCTTTGGAGCAATTTTAACATTTTTTTTACGGAATTTTAAGCTTAACACTACAAACAAATTATCTTTTAATTTAGATGTAACCAAGAATGTAGGTTTCCTAACAAAAAAACTGAAAAACGAAACAATTTTTTTTTCATTTTTTGGTCACTTACATTTAACCTTTTAAGCCAGCTTACTATAAAAATAAAAACTCAGTCATTCAATAGATCTTGATCCAGAATACAAGCATATTTGCAGTCTATCCCATGGCAGTGAAGGCACATAAAACTGCAGCGTCCGACTTGTGAACATACACATTTTTTTTGCATCCGTTTCTACATTCACAGTCACTGTAGATCCTGTGGTGCAGGAAGTTGCTACATTGTGATTGGAAACATTTCATTTTTTGATACCTTCCATTGAGAAAATACGTTTTCCGTTCTATTCGGTATTTTAGCAGCCACAACAGATGCTCATACAAAAGCGTACTAGAATAAGTAACTGCAAATCCCAATTTTTCAATTACTTCGATCAATAGTTTAGAGGGAAACTTTCGTTGCAAGAAAACACCTAGTGCAACTTGTAATGGCAAAAGGAAGGAATTCGGACGAATCGTCGATATAATAGCATGGGATATACTTGTCGCTTTTCTATCCAATTTTTCGTTTTTAGAGGATTTCAGAAGACTGTCTAAAATACCTTTAACAATTTTTAATTTTTCAGGAACTTGCTGCTTGCATTCATACCGCATATTTTCATCAAAACTAGGATACTTTTCTACATTATAAACTTGTCTTTTTATATCCTTTCTTATAACCTCAGCTGCCGCTTTAACAATTATTAATTTTTCTTGGTAAATAGTTTCGCATTTCTCAGTACAAAACTGTTGTGTACGAATAGTTTGCAAAGTGTCTGTTAATGTGATAAATGATAATAGTATCTTTTCTTGGAAGTCCTGTAACTGTTATTTTCGCGCCAAAGTGACGTTGCAATTTTTCTTTTAACCATCTACATACATACCTAACTGCCTTCGGTGTCACAAATTCTTCAAATTTTTTAGCAAGCTTTTCAGTGAAAATTGACAATCATCACAGTTTTCCATTATTATATTATAATAATTACACAATTTTATTTTAAAAAGGCAAATTGCCTTCCGCCTTTTTTTTGTGAATCTCTGGAAGAGCCTGCAGTATCGCGCACAAAATTTTTAAATCAAATCATATGATATTTCCCTTCTCCAGCAACAAAATCTAATATTATGTTTTCTTTCATATGTAGTTCAGTAAATATAATATTCCTTATTTCTTGCCTGTTAGTATTGCTTGGGTTTCTTTTTCTCTTTTTGGAAACAAATAGATTCACCACAGATCAGACAATTTGGTGTAAAATCAAAACCTTTTACAAAAGATCTGAATGTTTTTTTCATTTTTGCTCTCATCTATGGGGTAAATTCTTTATTATGTATTTCTTTCTAACATAGCTGTTCCAACAAGATTCATAAACTGTTATATTGGATGCGTTTTTCAATTCCTCCAAAATTTTGTCACCTTTTTGTTTACTTGCAAGTGAAATTGACTGAAGTCCCTTTGCACTCACATTAACAGTTTTACTGACACTTAACACTTTTTTAAAAAAACACACAAACATTAATGCTATCCATTTTACATATAATATTTTGATACTAATTAAGAAAGTCTTTAATAATCCTTTAAAGGAAACTCGTAATAAATAAAACATAAACTAATTTACAATCCAACCTCTTACGCGCCGCGCGCGCTATTAGTTCCAGACTACCGTAAAACATTAAAATAAAACAGTACATAAATTAAAAATTAACCAAATAAACATGAATTAGTGAGTGGAGTGTCAATTCCAGACGTATGGAATTTAATCGGACGTACATAAATTTAACTGGTAATTATAGAAATAATAGATTTTAAAAAATTCAGCGAGCGGCCATGTTTTTTAAAATTGTGACTTTAGCTCACTTCCGATTTTTTGGGATTTTTAGATTTGCATTCTGTGATAAGAAAGCTATCGTTTTCAACAAAAAAATAAATGTCCGCAAACACTTCACAATTAACGTACATTTTTATCAAATTTGCCTGGTCTAGTAAGATTATGAATTGAAAAAGAAGTAGTGATATTTTATACACTTTGAAACATTTTTCCTTACATTACTTCATTATTTTGTTCATGAATTTAATTCCACGTGCATTTGCCAGCGAAGATTCTAAATTGAGCTGTTTTATGTAGCACATTCCTGCCATAGTTTGTTATATTGTTTTACTATATTTGCTTCAGAGCATTTATGTATTAATTCTTTGGTGTCTGCGCGATATTTTCGTAAACCCTAAGAAGCTTAAAAGATTCCCTTATCGTTATCGATTTGGAACGACTAAAATATATTGAAAATAAAATGAGATTTTGCTCCTTAAATCTGATCTGAAGTAGGATACAACGGTTGTTATTCATTAAAATAAGGAATACAAATTAATTTATGTTGTAGAAAGAATACACTTAATTAGCAACTAATGAACATTTTACAGAAATGCAGGATACACAAGAGTTTCAAATGCTTTTATAGATATAGGCTTGTTTATTTGATACACTGAAAATGAAATCAGTGTCAACGTCTACACTGAAATCGAGTGAATGCAAATACTTATTAGTTAGTAGTGCATTACTGCATTCCAGTACGATACAACCCTCTAGCGGAATAAATTATTGCTTCTGCGCAATACCGCGTGAATTGTACTTTTACTCATGAATACTAGATCAATTAAGGCGATAACTATAATATTTCCATTTCTATAAACCACTACACAGTTAATTTGTAAATCGAAACTCCATTCCATTTCTGTGAAAAACACTGCCTCACGCAATGTCAGGGTTGGCTACAAAGCGGAAAACATAATATAAGCGTCTACCTACCAATAATTAGAACCATTTCTGATAATGCATCAAGTCTGTGTTGTCTTGTTATGCATTTTACCCACGATCCGCGCGGGTCTGTTGGAAGCATTAACAAATGACGAAAAAGGGTTGCAGCTCGGTAACGGGGTTAGTTTACACTTAGATCGTGTAATAAAAGCAAATGGATCTTTATTAGATACACACGCATTAAGACTGGATTACTCGGGAATGGGGTTAAGTGTGGGAAAAGCGTTAAAGAGCGACGCCGTACAGTTGAAATTATTCGTTACTGATGAAGTTGAAGGTACGTACATGTCGAGCCATAAATTTAAGTTTACCAATTACATTTTTAGGGAGAAAGAGAAGAAAAGTTGGCGATATTATGGTGCCAGCGCTAATTGGTTTTAAAATGACCGCAATTGCTGCTGCAGTTTTTACGGCAGTGACAGTGTTGGTATTGAAGTCAGTCGCATTGGGAAACTTAAGCATTGCAGTGGCCCTTGGCATATTTCTCTCGAAGTACTTTGGCAAAAAGTCCGAGAATAAAGAGGAATCGATTTACTACACCGATCCTACCTATCATTCGTATCCTTCGGCCACAGGTATTTAAAATTACTATTTCTAAAGGCTTAATTCATATTTTAGGTTATCATTCCGGTGTAACAAACTTCGTTTCGAATTCGGATTACGATACAATACATGGGGCTGAATCTAAGGGTCAATATAGTATTTCCGAACCACTAAACGTGAAAAACACTACCGACATAAAACGATTCGACTTTTTCAAAAGCAAACAATACCGCCCTTTTGTTTTCAAACATGTGTGAATGCTTTACTTGGTATCGTTATTATTTATTTTATTTATTGCTAATTAAATTTTTTTTAATTATCCGACATGTTATTTCACTGTCGCTATCTCCATACGTTGAGATCCTGACGTGTCTTCCGCACAGTCTTGACGGAAAAACTTCCAGGGAGGCTAAATCTTGTCGGCGTTGGGAAAGGTAAAGTTTGCCACCGAATAGGAGCTTTTTTGTAGTGTGGGAAAATCTACACGCAGACACCTCACCCGCGCGCCCGAGGAGGTAATGTGGGGTTGACAGCCCCATTGAAAACCCCCTTCCACATCATTCTTTAGTGCCTTCCTCAACCCGGAACCGCGTAAGATTACTTCGGGTTGAGTGTACTTGGGTGGCCAGGCGTTCGCACACCCGTAGTTTGCCATATTACCTTAGCGTGCGGCTGATATATCCTCCTTGTTGTTCCTAATCCTCCTTATGTCTGTTACGGTCTTCCAATGTGTCTCGCTTTTGAAGAGAATCTCGCTGACCTTTCCTTCTTCCACATTCTCCGCGGGCACCCTTTCTCCATTCCATTTTATAAACTTCAATATTGTATGTCCAGGAGTGTCCTCTTCCCCACAGTAATGTGCATCTGTCGTTCTCCCTCCTTTTAAACTTATGCAGGTAACTACCAAAGTTTCCATGGCCGGACACGTCCTGGGTCACCTCGCCCCATTCACTAGCGATCCACTTGTCCACGTCTTTTATAAATACTGTCGTCCAGGTGTCTACCATCTCCCACTCCAGTTGCCATTCGCTAAGTATCATCTCCCGTGCTTCCTTTTCTCCGATTGACCGAGCCCGTACTCTTTAATTGGTGGCATGTCGGCTATGGCGGGTCAGCGTCGTCGGGACCACGATTTGCACACGACATGCGGGTCTGCTGCAGCAGCGTACTGGAATGCTTACCAAAGATCAACAACGCTCTAAATAATGGCATCGCAGTTTTAGTACTACTTACTTCTTTTCCCCTTCACCATTCAAAAATTCTGACCTTAGTAAAGATAACCTCGTTCGTGGGTTTGTTTTAGGGCTAGTTCAGATGGTTTTAAACCAGTTACAGAATGAGGTGTTTTTTGAAATAAAAAAAGGAAATTCGTTATTTGGTGTTGAAGAGATTGAGAGATACCTTCTATTTCATTATCAAGTAACTGTTTTGATAAACACCGTTTGATAGTGGAAACTTGTTTCTCTGTAAACCCATTCGATTGTGGCTGATTTGGGGGGAGAAAGGGTACATTTAATGCCGTTATTTAAACAGAATACTTTATATGCCTCCCCATTAAAAGGTGGGCCGTTATCGGATACCAGCTCCTCTGGTAACCCAAATATTGCAAAGGACACCGTAATTTTTCAATTGTTGTCTCACTATTAAATGATGGCATAATGTGTATATCAAGCCACTTGGTATAGCTTAGCGATCCACAATTAGAAGAAAATACTTCCCGTTTTTTAACAAAAAATCAATATGAACTCTGAAAATTCGTAGAAGTTTTTGGCCACGACTGCAGACTTGATTTTGGCAATGAAGAAAGGAGTTGCCAAAGCTCGCAATGTTTAACAAAATTTTCGATGTTGTCGTGAACTCCAGACCACCATACCTCACCTCTAGCCAAGGAGTAACCTTAGAACTGAAGGTCGAAGTGGGAGAGGGATAACTAAACGATTTCCCCACATTAAACAGTCCTTTTCAATTGCGTTGGAAAAAGGGTTTTAATCCTGGATCAGAAACAAATTTGGGCCAACCGTTTTTTGTTAAGTACATGGCCTTATTCAGCACCTTATCCAGTCTCGTACACTGTTGCAGTTTCAGAGCTGACAAAGGCAACTGATTGAACTCAGTAAGCGAAATAACCATCTTTGCTACAGGAACGTCTAGGGGTAAAGGAGATAATGCATCGGCGACAGCCACTTCAGACGGTTTCTTCTAAATGATCTCATAATCATATCAAGCGAGATTCAACACCCAGCGTTGTAAACGCGAAGCTGCTAAGGTTGAAACTCCTGTCATTGAACCGAAAATGTTTTTTAATGGTTGGTGCTCTGTGTGAAAAGTGAATTAACGTCCGAAATTTCTTTACAGTGAAAATTACTGGTAATGCATCTTTGTCCAAGTGACTATACTTCGTTTCAGCACTAGATAATGTAGATGATACAAATTGAATAGGTCTTTCAGCCATACAAGGGTTGCAAGATAGAAGATATCATAGGAAGAAATGTTCTGTAATAATTTAAAAACCCCAAATCTGATCTAAGTTGCGTTAGATCCACTGGTATAGGTGCTCTCGTGATAGCCTCCACCTTACTTGCTAACGGACTAATGGCAATGGATAGTGATCCACTTTTAAATAACGATTCAGTGTTACCTTAAAATCCACACACAAACGAATTTTCTTAGGATACTTTCTAGAGACAACTACAATTGAGCTTGGCCATTCAGAATACCTTATGGGTTGCAAGATACCTTTATGAAGCTCCTTATCCACAAAAGCATCAGAGTTATTAACATCAAACGTCAGGTCATTACATGTGGCAGAATCTATTAAGATTCTGCCTCCACCTGGCGAACCTTTTTGTCTAGTATAGCCAGCTTCTATACCCATCAGTCCCTTAAAATATTTCCCAAAAAGATACTCCCCAGAAACAGATTTAATTTTCGTTGTACATAAACTTAAAGGAACCTTTGGGAATTTTAGTTTAAATTCCACATCTGGTATTATTGACACACTAGCTCCTGTATCAATTTCCATATCAATACACTTATCATTGACCACTATCGTTTTAGTTATTTTTTCATTTACCTCGCCTTCTTCTACCAGTTTAACCGCTTCATGAGATTTTGGACATTTCTTCTGTATGTGTCCTATATCTTTACAGAATCTGCATGTCCACTTCGCTACTGGACATGTAGTCAGTCGGATGGTGCCGGCGCCCACACCTGAAGCACGACTTGCTCACTTTTGTAATCTTATTTACTTCCACTGTGCCTCCGCTGCTTGAGGGTTGTAACTTCTTTATCTCCTTGTCAGTTGATTCCATAGCTAGGACTTCTTTGCATGCATTCTCAAATGTCAAATTGTCTCCCTTGGCTAATAATTTCTTTTGGTGTTCTTCTTTTGCTAAGCCACATATTAACCGGTCTCGCAATACAACATCCAGAGACTTATCAAATTTACAATTTCTTGCAGCACTTCGCAATCCTCACAACAAAATCAGCAACTAATTCATCTTCAGTCTGTCACAAATGGTTAAACTTGAACCTCTCTGCTATCACAAAGGTCACAGGTGCAAAATGACTCTGCAGGATATCTACAACTTGCTTGTACGTAAAATCATTCGATTCTTTTCGAAGCACCAAATCCTCTAGTGCCTGATACGCTAACGGACCAATAAAATAACTTAACTTGCGATTATTGGGAACTTCGTTACAAACAAACATGTGTTCTAACCTCTTTAAATAACTTTCAAAACTGTGAGTTTTGGTGTTAACATATTCAATCGACCCGATTAACGCAGACATCCTCGTCGCCAATAATATGTATACGACCGCGATGGTTACAGAAAACAAGACATGTACAATCTAACTATTTATTTATAAGTATGCAAGCACAGTCACACGACATTTTGTTCTTGTATAGGTATCACACAAAATGGCCGTGTCTCCGCACCCACACTTGTCTTCTGTCTGCATACACAACAATATGGAGGATCGTTAAAGCAATGAAAAATAGTTGAACCTCAATGAATTGATAATTGAGCAATACCACACCACAGTGCACAGCAAACGCCAGCCAGCCGAAAGAAACATTCATCCAATAACTAACGTAATACTGTACCTTCGTGGAATTGCCTATTAACATATTTATATTGTAAAACAAAGTCAAAAACTACAAAGACAGAAAAAGAACCAATTGATAATCACCTCGTGGCGTCTTTAATGTGTAAACGTTTATAATTTACTTGCAAATTTTGTTGTTGATTGAACCCAAGAACTTATTTCGAAGGAATTCTCCGGTTCAAAGAATTTATTTCGAAGAATTTTGATTAAAAAACTGTCATAAATATGCTGCAACGAACGTACTATGAATTCTTTTATTAATAGGTAGACCTAGTTTTATAAAAAATTTACTTGTCTACTCATTAACTTTGGCCACAATGTCTAAAATTATAAACTTCAATACGGAGAGAATTCATTTATCTACTTAAATTAAATAGAACGTAAATTGAAGGAGAAACTGAAAAACGTAATTTTCACTTGTGAAGTTGTCCTTTAATCACGCACACAAGCGTACACCTCAATCATTGTTATAATTGTCCCGCAATGTGCAAGCTAGGGTTAACGAAATTTGATAAATTATAAATAATTAAAGAAATTAACCGAGAAACCAAATTAAGATTATGACGCAAGGAAACTGTGGAGAATTTCCCTTGGGTTATCGCTTTTATTTATATATAAAACAAAAAAAGGGTCTAACAAAACCTTTTTCCAATCGATATAAGCGTAGTAGAGATTTAGTTATTTTTTTTATTTTCACTCATTTCTACAAAAGCTCTCGACATGAGAGCGAGTAAATTATTAGGTATTAACTCGCCTGCGCTTCTTATTGTTATAAATTGATATGTTCAAATTAACGGGAAAATAATTGTACCTTCGTAAGCATTTTGATACACTTTCTATGTTTGCTGTTCCAAAAAATTGTGAGAGGGTTCGCGCTTTAATAAAAATTAAACTTTAATGGTAAATATGAATGTAACATGGTAATTAATTATAGTTACCTTACTTGAATAAATATTCATCTTCATTTATATTTGCCTTCTTTGTTTAACTTTCAAGAGGTTTTTTAACAAAATAGGAAAGATACCTGTTATGTTAGTGAGTATTTCCTCAAAAAAATGTTTGAATTTCATAATGATTTCATCGGGTATCTATAAATTGAACTGCACATTTTGCAATTCAGTATACATAGGTCCAACAATTCACAATTTCGATACTGTTTCAAAAAACTTGTTAGTTGTTATAAACATAAATACACTGATAGGTCAAACATTTACTAGAACACAAACATCCCATTATAACATAATAATGACAACCCAAATTAGACTTGATTTAAACTCCAATTTTTGTAATTAAAAACACTCTCAGGGGAGACGGCGGTATATTAAAGAATATAAAAAATGGAACAGATCTGCTCCTTCATATAGGCACCACGTGGATTGTAGAGGTTACATAGATCTGCAAAATCACGAAGGTATTTCATCAAACTCCGGGCGACTCTTTATATTTTAGAGCAAAAGCTGACACGAATGACAATGTTCCAGGACTGTACTGTATGACGTTATTAACGAATGCATAATCTTCATTTTTGTAACCTAGTTTGTCAAAAGTCAAGGAACACTAACAAAGATGCGTTTCAATTGATTTTAAGACTTCTGGTAAGAGCTTTATGTCTCGCTTACCCAAGGCCGTAGACAGAAAAAATATTCGGGGTGGGACGAAATTTTAACAATTACACGCCACCCGATGTAACTACAAATTAAGTAATGTAATTTACATTTCGTTTAAGAAATTGTTATTTTCCACTGAGTTTCGGGGGGGGGGGGGGTCTGACCCCCTTGATCCCCCCCCTGGCTACGGCCTTGAGCTTACCCAAAAGTATTTTTGAAACTTAACGGATTTAATAAGTTAGTCCATTGCCACAGGTATAAGTAACAATTACATTAATTTGCTTTAAATCTCCCACATTTCATTGATTGGCAGTCCAAAGAACATATTAGTACTATCAAGGTGTCTTTGATACTATATATCGGTACTATAAATGCTTTACTTTACAGTTTGGTGAAGCAGCACATGCAGCTTTGCTGCTATCCTAGTTGCATACGAAAGACTTTTACTGGTTACAGCGTATTCATTTTCAAATATATGAAAGAGCATGCTATGCACATGTGGCACATTAAATTGCTTATCATACACAATTGCAGAAACTTGTGGGTCATTAATGATGTTTGTAGGGAGCCGTGGATACAGTTCTCAGTTCTCCCATTGACTACCCTTTCTTTGATTACCTTAAAAAGGCAGTGTAGCTACTGGGGCGCCGAAGGAGCCTAATCCCAGACCCTTCTTATTTTTGTATTTATTATCTATTCATTTACTGGTTCTCCGTGAGCTATTTGTGTTTGAACATTCCTGAATCCATGGTGCTTATATGCCCACGTACAAAGGTATGAAATGAGGATTTAAAAAAAACACTCAATTGGGAAGAACGATAAAAAGAAATTTACTCAAAGCTATCGCTAGTTTTACATTTTTTCCATCATTCGGGTAATTTGTGGATACCATGTCAGTAAAATTCTTTCCTTTTGCCACTCACCATTCATCGAGCCATTTTTTCACACCTTCGTACGAACCAAAGCGCTGCTCAGTAAGTGCGTAACCCTTCGATGCAAACAAGTGGTAATCGGAAGGAGCCAAGTCTGGTGAGTATAAGCAGGATAGGACCAGGGCTTCCCAGCAGGGTCCCCTAACGGTTCGCGAACCGGTTTTGACGTATGTGATGGAGCATTTCCATGACGGAGAACAATGATCTTGTGTTGCCTTTTTCGATATTCTGGTGGTATTTCGAATTGAACGGTTCAAATCGAGCAATTGTTGTTGGTAGCATTTCATCAGTCTTTAACAGCTCATAATGGACCGCATCCACCTGGTCCCACCAAACACAGTACATCGTCTTCCTGCTAACACGCTTCTGTCTCGCTGTTGATGTGGATCGTGCGCCTCGGTCTATCGATGATTTTTTTCTGCTTGAGATTTTCAAAATGTAACCATTTTTCATCCTCAGCAAAAACGAATTTCTGTTGTATCGTTCGAGCAAATTTTCACATGTATTTTTGCGCCTTTCCATCTGCCTGTCTTTCAAATCATGTCAACCCATCTGTCTCTCGTAGGCGATTGGAAACAGATTATATTGACTAACGCTAAATTGCTCTGCGAGTTTTTCAGTATTTGTGAATCTTCTTCGCCTAAGAGTGTTTGCAATTCTACATTTTCGTATCTTTTTGGTAGTTTTTCGTGTTCCTTGTCTACAAACATCGAAAAATCTATTATATGAGCGAGGACATAGATTGACTACCAACAGCAAATACTAGCCAAGAAAGTACCAATGTCAATATGTGCAATTATGCTGAACCAATCCCACCGACTATTCCCACTTAATAAAATTTGTGGTACTACGAAATACAAAAGCTATATTATACTATTGATGTGACCGTATTTGGACCGACCAAGAAGTGCTGTAGAAATATTTTTGATGAGTGAAGAAGGGAATCTCGACACCCTAAGAACCTACCAAAGGAGCAATTGCGCTTATTGCTTTCTCGATTATGGAAGAGCATCCCCAAAACAGTAAGACAAAGTTTATTACCAGGTAATATTAAAACTTAATTTTAGCCTGAAGATGACTTATTGTCGAAACATGTCGTGTATTTATAATTAGATATATGTAATCGTCGTCCCAACAATTTATCAATTTTCAAATTTTTTAAACACTCAACTTTAACTTCAAATTTTTGCCACCTTAATAAAACATCATGGGAAAGGTTGTGTGATTTGATTTTCATTTATTACTGGGCCCCATTTTAGACATAGTATGGACAGTATGCCAGATATAACAAATTGTAGGGGGATTTAGAACATTATCAGATCTCTACATTTATTTCTAATCGTTCTCCTACAGGAACATTCGGAAACCACAAAAACACAGAACAGAAGGCGAAGGAAAAACTGTAAACAATCTAGTTCGGGATATGAGTGAAGTTGAATTATAGTCTTCATCACAGCCTGGTGAATAATTTGCTAGAATGTCAGATTTCGTAATCACGAAAATGAGAAAAATTCCTAGAGTGCCCAAAACAAGACATAGGAAAACTGAAGGACTGACTCTAATTGAAAGCATGGCAAGAGCAATGACTTGATGTCAGAATGCCGTCACGCGAGAGAGGGGTTCAGAAGATCATCTCGTAGCATGGCGCGCTTTTGCACAGGGCTATCCAGACAGAACCTGGGGGCATTCTTTCTTGGCACATGCACCGCATGGGCTTGGTCGAATCACTATCCTGTAGAAGATGCTACTCAGATGATACGGCGCAATACATCCTTTGTAAGTGTCCCGTACTTGTCGAATTAAGACGATCCATGTTGGGGGACTCCTGGCCGGACATGGCTAAGATTACAGCCGCTTCCACGTCCAGCATCTTCAGGTTTATCTCACGTGTGGGATGGCTTGAGTGATGTTGCGGGGTCGAACGACTCTAATCGGGGAGGCAACACAAAGGGCCCGATGTGGCCTATGTGCGCGTGAATCCTTCAAAGGGCTATATAATGTTCATTGCCATGCCAGTCATATTAGGAAGTAATTGTGGTCCCACACGCAGGGCCGTAGGTAGGCGTTGGCGTTTGGGGGGGTTTCGAGGTAAAAAATATGAAACTGAACTAAAACATTTTATTTTATGATTGACAAAAGAGTTGTATTAGCTACGCTTAAATGTAGGCTTTACATTGCAAGTGTATGTTAAAATAGTTACGTTTTTTTAGACAAAATTTATTTAAGTATGACATCTTCAGAACTAATATGTACTGATATTAGAGCTAATCCGTTTAATCGTTCATTTAACATCGAATTTCTAAGCCAAGATTTTACACGCCTCAAGAGCGGCGTCATTTCAGCATTTTACAGGGGGGGGGGGGGGGGTCAACTGTAGTAAAAAGGAAAGAATGTCCCGCCGCGGGCGAAATTTTTTTTTGAAAAAGGGGCGTTATTGTCAGTTTTATGAGTCTAACATACTTTTTTTTTGGTTGGTAGTAGTAATTCCAGGGGGATCAACTGCCCCCCCCCCCCCCAAATTACGCCCCTGCGTCTTTAAGTAGAAAAAGATCTTTCTGGTGTTACCGCAGAGCAAGGCAAAGTTGCTAGTGCATATTTGTCTTTAATAACTGGAAAAAATTACTCATCCGCTTTTAAAAATGTGTCAATGGTCATTCTTGGCTGATTATCACCATTAATCCACTTGTTATGCCACATATGAAGTTCTGCCGAAAATGAATTGAAATTTTTGTCATATAAAATTCACAACTATGTTCAAATATTTCGGGTTTAGGTTTAGCTTCCAAACATTTATAACTGTAAATAGGAAATTAATTTGTGATGATGAAAAACGATCTTTTAATTCAACTACAACGTGGTTAATGAATGGAATGTACAAATTTCTAAGATAATATTGCTCAGCGTCTTCTGCCGGAGCGTTTCCACGTTGAGCTTGGCGACTTGCCGTTCTAGGTTTTCTAATTTAGCCGCCCATATTTATGACAAGCTTTTCTGCCTCTTTAGCTCTTTATAAATATTATTAAAGGTTTAGCGAGTATGTTATTAGCATAGTAGAGTAGGTTTTGTCATAGGAGGGTTTGAACCCCCTAAACCCCTCCCATATCTACGGCCTTGCCTACACGTTTAAAATCTTGTACAAGAACATGCCATAAAAAGCATAAAACTCTTGAACTACCTGAAGCGTTTGTTAATATTAACCAACCATATACCACTAACACACAAACATATGGATTAAATAAATTTAAATAATATTTTACCTACTTGCTTGCACTGGTATGAGTAAGTACTATAATCTCCCTTTATATCATCGTGTTAAGAATAACATATAAGTTAATTATTATTGACCTACCCTCTTTTTTTAGGAACAAAACCTTTATTACAGGTAATAAACTCGTAGATTGTTTAGCGAATAATTCAATAAAAATAATTTAACAGCCTTTTATTTTTATTAGTGGCAATTTATCACAGACTAAAGAGTATAATTTATATCACTGGTATGTTAAATGTAATAAAAAAAATTCTAAATAGAGTTTTGGGTTTGTTAAACCTGTAAATTTACAATCGTGAACTGTAGCAAAAGGCAGCGCTGTCTTCTTTCGGCGAGTGGCGATTGGTTTTGACCTTTACACACAAATTGCGTAATAAACAGATCTATGAGAGACCCTTTTGAGAAGAATTCAAAGAACGAAGCCGCTTCTTTAGCGGGCCTTGTTTCTCGATTCCTTCTTTATGAACTATAACCTAAGGGACAGGGACAGCGATCGTTAAAAAGTAAATCTATAGCTATGTTTGATTTCAATGTAGAGCTACCCTTACACGTAAAACAGGAAGTTACGCTTCCAGATCTTCATATAAGATGACTGACTCGGGTGCTCGATACGCCAATACGAGCCTAACTCTCCCTATTCTTGTCGTATGTATCACAGCAATGGTCGATGGATGCTTCTATGCTGCGATTCAGTGTTAGTAGTCCCACTCGCACTTGGTCTATTGTTGCCGTAAAATCTATAACTCCTCACCTTCACAAGAATCCCAAACAAGTCAAACGTACATGTAGCATTCTCTGAATGACCGGGAAGAGAATCTGTTGGAGACCCCATTTCCTATGGGGTTGTATGTTTCTTCCATTATCTTTCTGCCATCGCCTCAGTTTTTGGCTAGACGTCCCTGCAGTCGTCTGGTGCGTATTCTCTTTCAATGGAACCGTTCGTTCGCTTTCTGGCCTTTGAAGCGTTAAAACGCTCTCTCACATCTCCGAGGAAAACTTAGATTCCTCGACCTTTTCATTTCGTATATAAAACTCTGTTTCGATTGTTGTGACGGTCTTTTCCCTCTTATTCATTTAGGGGAAAAGACTATTTCAATGCCCAGGTTCCTGTAATGGAAATGATGAATAAAATATAATGTAATATCAAAACGGGAATGTGTGAGGACATGATAAGGATGAAGCACAAAATTACAGGCAAAAGGGGCTTTCGTTTTTTAGTCCTTTGTTTCAGTGATTTCGTTCAAAAAATCATTCCGTTGAAGTCTCTAAAACATTGTCTTCTACGTCACAGTGCTTTACTGAGGCGTGCGTGGCTTCTCTAGCTCTCCCAATTTTTTAATAGAAGTTGAAATTCTTTTTGAACACCAAGCACCATAGGATCTATCGGCGCATGGTTGTGTGGAACTCTCCCGAAGGTTTACTCACTATAACTACTACTGGGCCTGGTGATTCTCTGAAGGGAACTTTTTTCAACGTTAAGCGAATCTCTCTTCTCGTCTAGTCCTCTCCATCTGATTTCTCTTCAACCCTAACCTTGTCCTCTCATTCCCATTGTCCTTTGTAATTCCTCTCTTCGATCACTCTATCTTTCGTATTTATGGAATGTATCTTCCGAACCATCGCCCAGTTTGCATTGTGCGAATTCCGAGTTCGTTCTCTTTTTCCTTCGATGCAGATACTCCGAGGAGTTTGCTAGTAAAGTAGTTAGCCCGATTCCATTTTGTTTCGAACTTATTCATCAATTCGAGGTATTATACTCTTCGTCCAGACAGCCTTCCTTGCGGCGCCTCTAATTGCCCATGTGGCATTAGTTGCACATTCACCTCGTCTCGCGCATCTCTGTTCTCTGCGCCCACGTGTTGTTTTCTTCTTGCCTTCGCTAGTATTTTCAAGGGCCCCCTTTACTTATTACGCATAGTGTTTCTACGGACACTGTCCTCCATACAGTTTTAATTCTGCGATAGATTCTCGGAATGCTAAGCTGCTTGCGTAACATATACGCTTCAAATCCTGAGGAAGTCTCAGTTTCACTGTCCTTTCTTGATGTACCCTTAGTAATCATGATCAATCTGCAACCACTCACATAATTCTTTATAATGTATTTTAGATATTGGTCGACGTTCCTGCCCTTCTGGCTATCAATAATACATATGCATTTTGCACCTCAAATAATAACATCATCCTCTTCTATTAAATTATTGTACATCCCTACGAAGATGTCATCATCATCCCCACGAGACCCGTCCTTGAACCTCTCTTCGTCCTCCTGCTCCGTTGAGGAATGTGTGGCTTCCCTGTGTCTCTTATATCTATCTGGTAGAAAACTTTTCCATTACCATAATTGTGGTTTTTTCTTCTCCTCTACGATGTAGATACCCATCGATCTCTCCCGTGCGTAATGTTCAAAGAGACTCCGTTAACTAGCATAGTTGTTATTATAGTGTTACTGGCTGGTTCCTGAAACAATGTGGCTTCATCGAATCCTTATCCTGTACTAATGAAATTCTATTTGTAGGAAGTAAACTCATCCGTCAATATCATGTTCGATAAGCAAAGTTGATTGAATTTAAGCTTTCTCACATTGCACTGATTGTGTACCTAATGAATTTAGAGTCCTGTGACAGTTTAATAATAATAGGACACTCCCAAGCTTAACGCTTTTAATATCAACGATACTAAAATAATTATGTGGTTTCTGTCATAAAATTTGCAACATTGTCTAGTATATGGGTCTGATTCAGTGACATGAAATATATAGCAGCGTGATACAAGAAGAATTTTAACTTCAAGTGTTCATGATCGCTTCAGTCATTTTGCTAGCTCTCATCAACTTTACCGTCCGAGTAATTACCGATACTTGCAACACTTTATGCGTTATGTATCGACTGTACAGTGTACATGGATATTTGAAGGGTTATTCACAAAATGGAGGAAAGAGTAATACACTAATAAATAGTGTGAATTAAATTACACTGTTGGTAAGCAACGATGTAACAGACATTAAAATTTATTTTGCTATAACAATTAATGCCAAACTTGTACACAAATAACGGCTGTAATAACATACATAATAAATAACAATAAATAAGTCAATTTCGTAATCACCAATATGGTAATTTAATTATCTTTTTTGGTTATGCAGCTGGTTTTTGACCTCTGTAGGCAATTTCAGCTCCTTCCACTGATCGTCCCCATCCACCGTGCCCGTGTCCACCACCGTGTCCGCCTCCGAAACCGTCATGTCCACCTGCACTAATTGAGTGATCGTGATGGTGCTCATGATGAGGATGCGCCACAACTTCATAAGTTACATATTTGTCAGTACTAAGCAACTTCTTAAGTCCAATGACTAACGCCAGTACAAGAGCGAGCTAAGAACAGTAAATTTAGCAAAAATTGTCAAGAAAAAAATCTGAAAAAATACTATTACCTTGCTTACGAGTAATGCCTTCCCGACTAACAAAGCGAGACCCTTAAATGCGAGAGCTTTAAGCAAACCTATTTTAAGAGCAACGATTCCCATTATAGCTCCTAATCCTCCACCTTTCTTTTTCCTGGCATCACCGGGATTTGATGTATTCGGTTTAACCGATAATCCAAAATTGAAAGCACCATCTTTATCACTTCCACCGGAAATAACGATATCCGCATCATCTGTAATCTAAAAAAAATAAAACACAGTTAAAAACTTTTTCGCGGTTATTAAATTAAATTGATTTCGATGGGAATAACTCATTTATGAAAAACTAATTACGATTCAAATTAAACGTGCACGTACAATTTTTAATTAATGTCGATTTAGAAGATGAAATTTACAGAAACACTGCGCTTTGATCAAAGTTAAAGGTTATTTTATTTACCTTCCATTTTAATGAACGGGTTTTAATAAAACTCCACAATTTGTTGTAAATCACTTCGCCAAATTGAGATTCTTCGGACATATTTTCAATATTTATACTTCTTGAAGTATCTTGCGTGATTGTTTCAGTTGAAGTTTGTGTAATTTCCACATCACCAATTTCAATCGATGATTTTTTTAGCAACCTATTAAAATATGTGACGAGTTTAAGCATCATACAAGAGCTCGCATCATTGTTGGCACATTTGGCGTTTAATTTTTTCATGAGTACCTCTTCTATGCTGCCATGTTCGTTGACGTGAATCTAAAAAATACAAATTTTCGTGTTTTATTAAAATGTTCCGTTACGCTTTAATTGATAATTAAAAACGCGAATTGTAAGACAAACTTACCGAATTATCAATATGACGAGGACTATCATCAACTGCAGGTCCAGCCATACATAAGGCAGTTAAGCAAAGTCCGATCACTACACAAATCACTTTAGAGTTCATTTTCACTTATTTTTATTTAAACAAATACACGTTATCTATTATTTATTTGGTTGAAGCTTCTTGTTACATGGCCGTTTGAAATTGTAATGCAGAAGTCTGAAGAGGAAGGAAGATTTTATATCTTCCGAATACGCCTTTTGCAATCTATGTCGCATGGACCAGTTATATGCAAGAATCAGGGTTACTACAAGAATTCCACATTCGAATCGCAATGGTGGGATCTGGGAATCGCGGTTGTTTATCTGGTCTTTTACATTGAGTTAGATGGAGGGTCATCGGTCATACCGACAGTGAAATTTCCATATTGTTTAATTATAATAATAACAACAGTTTATTTATGTTAGTAAAGTATTAAAATAGGTTTTTGGGATAAATTCACTGCTACTTTTAATCTAGTATTATCTTTTATTGATTGAAATAACTGCATGCGTATCGCTATTGATGCAAGTGATGAGACACGGTAAGCCTACAATTGCTTAATTATTTGTCTTTATTTCACAACTTAATTAATGTGCATAAAACGAAAAATAATACGATACGATCTAAATACGCAGTAATTATTTGGTTTATCCTTAAAAATTACAAAGTGAATTTAAGCAGCGGAACATGTTTCTACTATTTCAGTTTTAACTCTTAATCAACATTGGGATAATTACAAGGTGGCTTGAACTGACATGTTAGCATGAGTGTTTTAACAACTTTTTTAAAGAGCCGCTAATTGCCATAAGATAAACAATAGTAATGTTTAACTTAAATATTGGCATAAAATCACTTTTACTCGAAACGTTTACGGCAATACAAACATTTGCTCTATTTTAAATGTAATCCCGCATATTATTGCCCTATATTTCACAAATATTAATTTAATTACTTCTAAACAATAGAGATTGTTAATTTAATATAATGGTGAGAGAGCAAATTCAGTAAGTAGATGTAGAAAGTGATAATAATAATGTTATAATTTAAAATTATTGTAGTAGCAATGCAGCACTTAACGGTAAAATAATTGAATTATTTTCTGTAAATAAATTAGTTTAAAATGTAATGAAAATTTAAACATCCGGTTCCAAATGATCAAAATTGTAGTAATTTATTTAATAATGAGATTTCAGGAGTAAATAACAATGGACAACTTGTACAGTTTGTATTAAAAAATTAGGTTCTAGGTTAATTATCGTAACATATTGTACATTTTGTGCGAGTAATTAGAAAAGAAAGTTTAATTTTAGATTATTTCATACTTATTCGATGCCCCATAAATCATCTACAGTTTTAATGTGTGTCCAAACGTTATTTGTTACAACAGTACAAACTTTTAAATCATTTTGAAAAGGGTATCAGAGCATAATAACTGCAAAAGTAATCTAATTGGACACGTGCGACAATAATTGGCTTAACTAAAACTTTAACTATTGTTACACTAATTAAGTGTTAATAATATAACTAGTATAAGCCTCAAACTAATTTCAATTTAAATCCATTCGAGGAACGCAAAGAAATGTGGTGTATAAGCAGTACCTAATTAAACATTTTAGCAAAGAGTGTCTATTGTACACTCTTTGATTTTAGTAATTTAACATCATAAAAGATGAATCTTCTCTATTCTTGGAATGAGTGGCGTTCTTGACGATATTTACCCATATAGGTAATTAGAATTGAATGCTAATTGTTCAGATTAGCTAAAACATTCATTATACAAGTCATAATATAATAGTGAATCCGTGCACTTCTAGGATATAATAACAGGAAAGTTGTATGATAAACGAAACAATGGAAACCTACAAAATTGGTATAAAAGGAAGGTTTAATTTTCTATTTCGCTTATCTATAAAAATGCTTATATAAAACTTGGGACAGGTTCATACACCAAAAAGGTCATAATAATCATATGCACAACAATCCTTAGCTTTTTAGTTGTTAATAAAGGATCATCAAATCAGAAACTTTAATAAATTTTCAAAATGTCATCCTCTCGCAGTCTTGCTTACATGCACTCTCGCCAATTTTGGTTTATCGCAGCCTTTCAAACGCCGTCGAATGTTTTAACAGACCCGTCACGACACATTTGGGCTGTCCGCTGCAATTCTATGGTAGGATTTCAGAGATAAAAATCCAAATCATATAGGTCGGTAGAAAGTACGCCCATGAAACTGATCCTCTCCTTATTTGCGGTGATAGTGTCGGTCTATATCTGTTTGTTGTGGACACTTGTTACTCTATCTCTACCAAACACTGCCTCATCCGTAAATAGAACCGAAGCAACAAACAACGGATTGGCAGTTTGTGTAAAAAACGGTAAGCAAATGTTCTCCCGTGTGGTCGTATGGGTGAAAGGCCCTACACACGTCGAAGATTGATACGGATGTTACCAAAGTAGTCTGTGGTAAATGTAATGTAAATTACGATAGGAGGGTAGCCCTAGTGCACGCGTACGGAGGCCTCTCATTCGGGCCCTTTGAACTACCTCCCTGCCGGACACACCGAGGAACAGAATGAACGGGTCACGCATCAAAAGACTGACCAGAGCACGAACTGCTTAACTATCAATACTTCTATGTATTGAATAGTCTGTGGTGCTGCTGATCATCTTTCAGCAACGCAACGATGAACAACAGCGAATGTGGGATTCTTTATTGTCTTCAATCTGATAAATAAAATAAATTACCATTTGCGCCGCCGGATGGTGCGAGACATAATGATAAAGGCACTCTCCTTTTGGTCATATTTTGCTGCTGACAAACTTCTTACGCAAAATGAGTTTCCCACGCGAAAGATCGTGTTGAGAACCACGGAAAACACAAAACGAAATGAACAAACAAGACATTTAGGGTTGTATGTTTTACTTCTCCAAAGTCATTCACCACCCCTTAGCAAGGTATTTGGACTGTTCAACATGTTAAACACGACATTTACGAAATGTTTTGAGCTTGTTTTGAAAATTGGCCCAATTTTGATACATAATGATAAAGGCACAGAGGAATTTTGTCAGATTTTTAACATTTTTGACCACGTTTTTTTTTGTTTTCAGCTGTTGCTCATCACTCTCTCTGTTATTCAAATATTTCTGATTCAATAGGAAAAGGGAAAGCCTTGATGGAGGTCGATAAATCCCAAATCCAGCTGCTCCATGATGAAGGCTACTCCAATCGACAAATAGTAGCCAAACTGAAGCGAAGTCCCAGCATTATCGACTCTTTTTTAATCAATCCGGAAGGTCATGGCACCGAGAAGTTTTCGGGACGTCCTAGTAAAGTAGATGCCAGAGCACATCGAAGGATTCATTGGGCTGTGTCCAACTCCCAGCGGTTCCCACAAGATATCACGGACCAATTAGGTGTAGATGTGAGCATACAGTTCGTGGGGCAATAAGGAGAGCTACGCACATTGTCCGGGTTTTTTTAGTTCGGGAAGACCTCACTCGCTTTCTGCAGCACCAGAATGAATAATTCAACGGATTATCAGAAACTCTTGGAAGATTTATTCTTGCCTCTTTTTGCGCGTTTTCCTAGAGCACATCTCATATTTCAACAAGACAAACGTAGCCAGAAGCACAAACTTCTAGCTGAAGAACCAAAATATTACCGTTTTGAATTGGCCATCCAATTAAGAACTTATGGGAAATAATCGTGCACGAGGTATACGGCGGAGAGAAGCACTACGTCACGATCACCGAGCTCAAAATTGCAATCTAGAAGAGGTTGGGACAACGTGAAGCCAGAAACAGTGGTAAAGCTTGCGCGTAGCATGCCTCATCGGGTGCTGGAGTTGATTGTTATATTGGTTAGTCCCTTTAATATGCGTCAAATATTGAAAATTTAAGCGTATCACGCACAACGCTCATTTTGTTCTTCAAAGTGAAACCTTTTTATTTAGTTTGAGCCTCTACGAATTGATCTATTTCACTATTCTGACCTATTTTTGATTTTGCTCTATCATGTTTTGTAACATACTTCAGTGAATACGTAATTACTACCCTTTATGTACATATTCCGCAAGTCTTTCTCCGCGGACTTATAGTTCCCATCCGTTCTTCAACAACCCGTTGAATTTATTGAATTGGGACCGTTTTTCTGCCATGATAGCTTTAAGATTAGTAGCTTTGTTACACACCCCGTTGCAAAATGAAGTACTTACCTTTACTTCATATACCTGCTCCATAAACGCGATCCCTAAAAACAGGCGCTGTCAACCTTTGGGAAAGGCATTCGAACCGTTCTGGTAACTTTCGTTTATATTTTGGCAATATGTTCATGATTATAGTTTCCCTTGCAACCACTTTAGGTCTTCCAGGTCTTTTTAGTACTACATTGCAGACGTTAGGTACGTTAATTTTTAAATTAACTAACCGTTTCTTCTGCAAATTTATAGTTTAACCTCCATAACATGACATAAACCATATGGCAAAGAACCAATGTTGAATAACTTACTGGCAGTTATAGTGTATCATTCAACATTAAAAGCTATTGCAAAAATATGACAACAGTATTTTTTATCTAACTACTTTTTGTTACATGTACTGAATCATTTAAACCAAGATTTAAATATAAAAACTGTTGCTACGAAGGATTGTCACGGACAGACGGTGGAACTAAACGTAACATTAATTTAACAGAAAGTGTTAACACTTGACTCGGGGATTGTATTTTGGTGCACCCTGTACGCGCCCCTATGCACAAGTTTTAAATATTTCTGGAGTTGTGAATACTCTAAGTTACCTTAGACTACTGGAGTGAAGTTGCTCAGCATTTGAATGGAGTCAGATAATTACATTTTTGAGTGCCAAAATTTACGTAAGTACATGTTATCACCTTTGCAATAAAGTGTGAAGAAATTGGTATTAAACTGCAACAGTAAGGCATTGGCTGCTGGTCCACCAAATTGAATTTCCATAAAATCTGATCTACAAAATCCATTTTTTTTTACTTGGCAATACACTTGCAGGTGAATGCGTGCCTAAACTTGACTACCTTTGCTTAGGATGGCTATATGGGCACATAAACTACGTTTGAGAAAAAAAGGAATGTTGAGAAATGTTTATATACAGCATAAGTGAGTTGTTAACCCCATTTCTGCAAATTGTGAACTTGTCTTTAATTTATATCGTCTTGATGCTTGTCTCATAGAAGGATTTATTTTCGAGTCTGCATTGTTAGTAGATAAACACGTAAATACCTACCTGATTGACATAACAAAGGGGACCTCTCGATATTTTATGACAGGGCATCAGAGGCGGACTAAGGTAAAAATATTAATATAGCAATTTCTTTTCAAGGTATCCGTTTTATTTTAAACAAATTACGAGTTTTAAACTAAATTATACGATATACAAATTACTCGTATTATACTTACAACAACGAGGATTCTTAACGACTGATACTAATTAGTAATTATTAATTTGAATTGTTATAGCACTGGGTGACGCATACCTAACCCAACCCTGAGTGGGTTGGTAGGCATTTACAACATGTTTATCTACTAACAATGCGGATTTGAAAATAAATCCTTTTATGGGGTGGGTTTCGCGACGATATAAATTGAGACAAGCCATACGTGAGTTGCTATTTATAAAAGAAATACTCTCAAAATGAAGATCTATTTTTATAGCTGTTCCTCTTTAATAACCCTCCAGTACTAACATTCCGTCTAACAGACGGACCTCCCCTATTATCCCCCATATCTTTGCGTTAAGGAAGTCATTGTGTTCGTGCAGCTAGGTATCTTCATTTTATTTAGTTACAGACTCGGTGTGTGAGCGCGAAGTGTTTATTTGCATTTTTAACGTTTTTTTGTACTTAGTAGCAATATGTAGAAGATGCGCTGGACATGCTTTTGGCAACTTGAAGAAGTTTAAATTTCCAATGTTATGTTACAGCTATTAAAATAATAAAGTGTTTATAGTTTTTTTAAGACCTGATTTTATTTATTAAAAAAATAAAAATCAAAATAAAATAGCATTTTCTTCTGATCTCGGTTTAACAGACCGATGTTAGTATTCATGTTAAAAAATTCATGTTAGTACTGGAGGGTTCCGCATTTCTCGATATTAGACATGGAAATGAGCTCAAATCTAAAAATACTTTAGTTTTCATTTTCCAGTTGGGAAGTAAATTTGTCTTACTTGGTACAATAAATTAAGAGGGATGCAAATCAATAACAAAATTTTTGTAGAAATTCCCAATGGAAAACTGTCGCAAGTACGAGACCTCGTTTATTTGTCAAAAGACCTAAAGGACGAAATTATGGATTACCTCACCACAAGCATCATTGTCTCGATGTGTTTGTGTGTTAGTTTGAGTTTCTGTCATTGCTCTATGGAAACTAAACTATTTTCAGAAAATAATTGAAATAGCGACGTCAAGACGTTTCTAATCGTATCCATTTTCGCAGCAGAGTGCGTATATCCTAAAATTTCACCTTAATTTATTATTACATAGGCTGTTAACTAACCATGAATAACAATTTAGTTTTTTTAATGTTCTGTGACGGTGACCGTCTATTTATAATTGTACCGTTAGTTCACTTCTCGCCTTCTCACATTAATTACGTTTTCATCGTGTTTTAGTAAAGTTAACGAAAATTTTACAAATATGAAAATGTAATGCAGTAATTCTTTCAACTGTTTTATATCGTGTAATCTCATTTAAGTTCTCCGAGTTCCCTTACTCCTTCGTTCTGTTACTATTTCATTATACAAACGGAAATGTATTATACGAAAACTTGCAATTTTCTTCCCCTATTTATGGCTATATTTTTATATACCTACTGGTAACTGAACGCTTATGAAGTATTAATATAACCATAAATGTCCAAATGTATGTAGGTCAGAAATCTGTAAAATTGTACATTACCGCATATAACACAATTATGTAGCAAAGGTAATTTTCGAGAAAAATCTACGCAAAGGAATCCACTTGCAGCTTTAATGATCAGCAATTTAGATTTGTGAATAGTTTAAAAAAGTTAAGGAATCTAAAAATATTCAGGTAGCACTTAATCTAATAATTTTATGCATCATAAATTTTATATGGCCGAGAGTGCGTATATCCTGCAATAAAATTCACTCCAAATAGGCTCTCAATTTATCGTAAACAGCAGTTTCGTTTTTTAAATTAATACCGCTTCATTCATCCATTTAATGAGATCAATGTAAGTTTTTTAGGAACATAGATTTTTATGCTTAGGCGTACACTAGATGTCCCGGTGAACTTCGTACCTCCTATTCTGGATAGACACCCTATTCACCTAGCGGTATGAAATACAGGGTGTCTCACGGTGACCGTCGGTTAGAAGTATATCAAGAAATGTAAAAGCTAGAAATTTGAAATTTTGCACATGCGACATGTCGTGTTTAATCTATTAAATAAAAATATTTTCCAAATGGCAGCACTTCCGGAAATACCGGAAGTGAGCATCAACTTCTTTATTTTAAATACAAACCAGGCAATTTTTTTTCACAATCTGATGTGTCATAAAATGTTTAGTAAGTATGCTTAAAATAATCGGCGTATCAATTTTTATTGTTGAGAAAAAAAAATTTTTTCACTGAAAAATGTCAAAATCTTGTTTAGGAAATAAAATTGAAAGTCGAAAGTGGTAAAAGTTAGGGAAATGGGATTTTAGGTTCTCAATGTCAAAAGATTGAGACACAATTGTCTGTAATGGATAATAAAAAATTGCCCGCGGTTACGTATCTATTTGACGTTATTTCCAGACTTAAGAAAAACTTTAAAAAGTCTCTTTTTTTAAATGGAATGCCTATTCAACTATCCGCCTATTTGATGCAGAAACAAATTTCCTTTAAATTGATATACCATGTTCCTATACCTAAAATCAATGATTACCGAGTTATTTACATTTTTCTAATTAAATTTATAATTACATAGTACTTTACAAAACATGGTTGGCTTTGAAAATTTTCAAAAAATTTTTATTCAATTGTTTCTTATGATGACAGTTGTCAGTTAACTATCAGTTTGAAAGTTTACGCTACATTTACGTTTGTTATCAGTGTTATCTGTTTGAATTTTGATTTTTGCGCTTAATATTTTTGTTTTTAATTGGGACTAATGGAATACACAAATGCTGATATTCTAAATTTGTTTTACATTCATGACGAGTCTGCTCGTATTACTTTTCGGACCTGCAGAACCTTTAACTATTGAATAAAAAATCACTCAACACTTTAACGAAAGATATCCGCATTTACCTACAATGACAGAACGAAAAATCAGGATGATTGAAAAGAATTTTCTAAATTTGGGCGAAGTAAATGCGCCACGAAGTTTGGCAAAGCCAATTGTCCCCAATGACGCTGCAGAAATCAATGTATTGGGATATTTTAATGTTTTCCCTGAAAGTTCTGTTCGTTCGGCGGAAAGAGACCTAGGATAGTCAAGAAGTTGCATAGATAGAATTTTAAATAATCATAAAACCATAAGAAACATTTGAATAAAAATTTTTTTGAAAATTTTCAAAGCCAACCATGTTTTGTAAAGTATGTAATTGTAAATTTAATTAGAAAAATGTAAATAACTCTGTAATCATTGATTTTAGGTATAGGAACATGGTATATAAATTTAAAGGAAATTTATTTCTGCATCGAATAGGCTGATAAAATAGGCATTCCATTTAAAAATAGAGACTTTTAAAGTTTTTCTTAAGTCTGGAAATAACGTCAAATACCTAGATACGTAACCGCTACCAATTTTTTATTATCCATGACAGACCATTGTGTCTCAATCTTTTGACATTGAGAACCTAAAATCTCATTTCCCTAACTTCTACCACTTTCGTCTTTCAATTTTATTTCCTAAACAAGATTTTGACATTTTTCAGTGAAAAAATTTTTTTTCTCAACAATCAAAATTGATACGCCGATTATTTTAAGCATACTTACTAAACATTTTATGACACATCAGAATGTGAAAAAAAAATGCCTGGTTTGTATTTAAAATAAAGAAGTTGATGCTCACTTCCGGTATTTCCGGAAGTGCTGCCATTTGGAAAATATTTTTATTTAATAGGTTAAACACTCCATGTCGCATGCGCAAAATTTCAAATTTCTAGCTTTTACAGTTCTTGATATACTTCTAACCGACGGTCACCGTGAGACACCCTGTATATACTCCACCTATTCTTATACCTACCAAATATACATAAAATTTCATATAAATCTGAAGAGCCGTATCGAAGGAGTGCGACCACAAACACCGTGACACGAGAATATATACGTAGATTATTATCTTGAGATCTCAAACTATAATCATTAAGTTTCGGAGTAACTGATTTAGTTTTCTGATGACACTGCAAATAAATACAGTAATTAAGTTAAACTAAACAACAGTAACAACAAGAACCACACGAAAGTGCTAAATGCACTAAATTAGAACACTTTCCATTTTATGAGAGTCTAATAGTTCCTAGTTCAGATACTTTATAGTATGTGCTTCTCTGTTCTATTCTAACAACTTTCTAGTGCTTTCCCACAGGATTGTGGTCTTTAATTGAATTCTTGCCGATTTTTAGGGTATACAGAAGAAGTATTCTTATTTCTACATTCCTTTTCAGATTTTTGGACTTGCATAGATCTCTGCCTGAAAAACTGTATTACATTTACCTAAATAGAACCAACGATAAGTTCTACTTTTTGGTATGTACTACATAATTTGAACATGTCTTAGTGAAAAATCATGTGGTTGCCAAAAATGTGTAACACTCACACACATTGGGTACCTACCGAGATAATGAGTTTGGACGTTTTATTAATGAAATTCCATAACTAACAATTTTAAGGCGTTTTGGTAATTAAAATCCATGAATCTCCTTTATTGGGTTTGGTCATTTTTCCCGCGTAATTGTTTTAACGGTAAATTTGACTCCATAACCTTTGACCTGATCCATGGATTGGAATTATATTTTGAATAACGATATATTCTTTTTAGCTGTTGTAGGTTAGATAACGAGGTAAATTGAAGAACGGAAAACAGCAAATTATTGTAATTTCTTTGGCATTTAATTAAACGCAAACGTTGGCGTTTAATTAAATACCATAGAAATTACAATAATTAGCTGGTTTCCGTTCTTCAATTTTACCTCGTTATATTTTGAATGGTTGCGTATTTAAGAACCATAAGCCGTAATGTAGCAGGCCTATTGTTTATATCGTTCCCGATTCACACTAATCCCTAAAACTTTTTTTCCCATTCACCTATGAATCTAAATTTTGATCCGTAAAGAACCCGTGTACAAAATTTTGAAACGAATGGACGCTTCTGAAATGATTCATCATGCGGACGTACGAACGGACCACGGAATCCTTGTTGGTGTCTTCTCATCGCTTATCTGCTACTACACTGATTATATTCTCAAGTCTGTTCGGGAATTTTCTTGCCTCTCCTTGCGACACAGTAAGCTAAAGAACTCAGCTTTCGAATAGTGTCAAAATATATAGGAGGTTCTATTTAAATAAGTCAAGTCATTCTTAGTTGAACACAGGCAATTTTATTCCCTCAACCTGTATAACATTTCGAAATTTGAAACTCGTTGGTTAATTGAAACCGCACGTTTCTATCTTATTTCGTTTAGTCAATAATGACGTTTAAAATGTGTCAGTTTCAATTGGGACACCCTGTATTATAAAATAATTTCTTAATTTAAAGAAATACAGTGTTTAGTTGGTTATTACTAAAGAAAGTACATAAATCCTTAGGTTAGATCTGTAATGACACAAACATATACTCTTACGCATGGATTCATTTAATGGACAAGTATAAAAACCCTTTTTAGACAAAGATTAGAACTTAACCAAATGACGATTTTTCTGATACCTAATCAGTGCAGGAATATACAGGAGTGTTTCTCAGTATAGAGTTGTTTTTGATTTTTAGAAAATGTTTGTTATAATGGCATACACAGTAGTATATGATGAAAATATACAGCGTGTTAAAACGATTAAATGAATTTATTTTGCAATGGAAAATACTGAATGTAATCATCATAAAAATAAGAATTATTGCAGAAACAATTTTTATATACTGAAAATAAAAAAATTAAAAAGAATATGATGATGTGAGATCCTCTTGAGTTTTCACCTAAATTCAAAATTTTCATTTCATATGATTAAAAAAATTGGTAATATTTAAAATTTCACCATAAGAAGATTGATGCAAGGTCTCCTTCCTCAAACTAAGGACATATTTTGCCGTGCCAAACATTTACTTTTTAGACTACAAAATAAACAGAGTAAAACTCAAACCTCCCCTTAGAACAGTATATTGTAGATGAGAAAATGAAGGTGAAAAGATGAAGTTATTTTTTTATAAATAAGTACAAAGTACTGAAACTGACGACAATGCAAATCGGCATGGTAAAATCTTGAAATAAATCGACGTTGTCACTGCTTATCCATTGATAGCTACAGTGACAAACAGTTTCAATCGTAAATGTAAAATCAAAGTATAATTTATAGATAATAATTAACGTTTTTTTAAAACTTGGGAGGAACTGGCAACATGTTTCGAAGCCTTACAGGTTTCATTATCAAGCCAATTTATCTGTCTACAACGTTATGGGGGCTTAAAAAACAATTAGTAAATGTTAGTTTAAGGTTGTCAGTTGAAGTTTAAAATGTCATATTTTATTGACGTTTGAAGAATAAATGATTTTTTTAATGTTCGAAATTTGTATGAAGTAAACCTTTATGCACTATAAATGAAATATAAATTGTGCTTAGGATAATGAACGTTATTTACACAATTATTGGTTTTCATAAAAGCTTGGACGACATTTCTTTTAATTAAAATAGAAAGAAAATAACAAATTTTCCGCAGGAATAATTACGACTGTTCGTATCCATATAAAATACAGTTTAGATAGAACAAAGGAAATGGACGACACGCATACTTTATTTTGTATGGAACAAGTCTGTTGCTTTAGCGATTTATAGCCCTCCAATAAAATATGATGTTACTTTTTTTTATTTTATTGCTATTCGGTAACAACAGCGCTTTTACTCTACCGCTTTTATTATTTATATTATCTCCGTTATACATTTTCTTTTACCACGTCCTACTGGAATAAAAATTAAGCGAAATTCGTCTTGGTCGTTTCATAATTCATTTATAATGGAAAGTACTTTTCCTTAAAATTGAAGAGTGAAAAATGATAACCATTTTTCTTTTTTGCAGTTTCTTCATAATATATGTAGATATGTGCAGTTTCATTTGCATTTTTTACTAGTTTAATAATAGGTTAACACCGTAAATGTATAAAAAATTAAAGGCCAACATTTCCCAGTAGGTATTTCTTTATAATACATGTCATGTTTCCACGCTTGTTGAACAAACTACACTGACGTTTTATTGCTTAGTTAATCTAAAACGAAATTGTTTCAATATCTATTGGATGCCGTAAAAATGTTCTTCGACAAAACAAAGCGTATAGGCAATGTAATAAAATATACTCATGAAAATACATATCTATAAATCACAATGATTCTACTGCATTGTGAACCAGGTGTTTCTGGTTTGAATTGAAATTATTATACTATTATTTTTGGTGATATGCTGCGTACATAAGTATAGTGAAATAAATGATTGATGATACCCTTCAAATTCAGTAATGTGTTGGAGACCATCTCAAGCCCATCTACTCTATGATGCATGATTAGAATGAGGTGATTGATATCTTGTTGCAGAATAAAGTTGCAAGTAATCTGAATCTCAGTACGAAGTTGCTGATAAACTAGTAGATGCACGAAATCGACTCACGTTCTGCTTGCCATTTCCGTACCTACTCGCTCGATAAGAGAGAGGCCTTGGCACCTGGATGAAAATAGTTTTTCAACAACAACTGCAGTATAAAGCTTAGCAGAACAGTTCTCCAAAATGATAAAAGTATCTAGTTGTGAATGCTAAACCTTGCACCATAAGTTTTGTGGTAAATTGCGTGTCGCGATCCGCGCTGGACGTGTTCTTGGCACGACTGACATGCCGGAAAACAGGCAAGTTTCGCGCAGCATTACGACCTGGTGTGGCTTTTGTATAGCAAGGCTCCACAACTGCACACATCAATTTTCAGCTCGATTCGACTACCAAGACTCGGCCGATAGCTCAAAATGTGCGACGCCCGACCAAGTTGGCCCAAAACAGACCAGTGCGTGAAAGCTTGTTTCGAACATTTATTAAAATAAGGGTTGAATTTGCATAAATTGGTTTTATTAATTAGCTCAAGAAAAAATTAACCCTTGTTTTATTTAAAAATTTAAGGGCTGTTTACCCAGTACCCAAGGGGTGAAACAATGTTGTCAAGTATCAGTAAAAGCACCTAGCTTCTCTAAGAAAAAAACAATTGACCTGTCCGAGCTTTTTTGAGTTTTTAAATGCCTCAATCTCTTTCTTCATTTTCCATTTTCGAACTTCAATTTTTTTGGTTAAAAATAAAAAGAATATTAAAAAAACTAGTGCACTGAAATCAGAAAAGAAAGACCTTTCAAATGACGTATCACTTGCCCCATCATCCCTATTTAAATTTTAGGGGTTGTTCTCACAGCGCTAAGGGATGAAATCACTTCAGGTTGAAAATCATGGCGAAAGTTGTCCCCCTTGATATAAAAATTGAAATGTTTTTGCGTTTCCCAAAAAAAAATTCCCTCTGGCCAGAAACCCGTCTGTTACCTTTTCGTTGGGCCACCCTGTATGCAAACTACTTTTGGTGGGTATATTTTTATCTAATGTGATTTATTTTTCTTCATAAGAAAACAAGGCCATCAACCTGAAAAAAATCAGGGAGAAAGAGTAGTTTTAGATTTGACCAGACATCTACCAGGTGGTTATCACGACTGATAATTTTTTCACCTTCTTACAACTCGCGGATAACCGTTGGGACTGAAATTTGACATTATGTGGTACTCTTAGAAAGAGCAAGGCCTTTTATACCAAATTTTTTAGCGAACAGAGACCTCCGTTCATGTTTTTAGCAAATAATATTAGAAACGAAATTGTAAAAAAGGTTTACAAAAAATGAAAACATTTTGTATCTAGTAAACACCTGCAAACTTGTTAAGATGTCGATCGTATGAGATAAGTACCTATAAGCTCAATTGCAAAAAACATGTAGGTACCTACTCTATCAAGTTTTCCGATCACTTGGTCTACTTAGAGGTAAATGCGTTACAATTAGAAGGTGGGAGTAATTTTATGAAAGTAGTGGAAAATGATAATTGCCATTTACCCCTCACGCAGATTTTATGAATTAATTAATTTTAATCCTCTTTTGTGTTATACCTACGTGCATAAGATAATTTTAGTTTGAAAAAGTACTATGTTGAAAAAATACTATGTGCTATAAAATACGTAGTATTTTACACACACTTTTTCTGTGCTATAAAATACGTAGACGTGGACTTTAAAAAATTTCATTGACAAACGTTCGATATTATGAAGAATCTCGTAGAACAGGTTATAGACTAAAATAGTATTAAGGAACCGCAGGGTATTTTATCCGTTATGGCATTAAGTAGCACTAGGGGTCATGTGGGGATATGGCCATATCGTCCTTGACCATATAACTGGGTGCACCTCGAGAGCCACATTATAATTTGGTCATGAAAAGGTAAATAAAGTATAGCATTAAATGGGTAGTAATTTGATCAAATTGGGAACACGCACGGTTCCCACAGTTGTAAATAATGTACTTTAAAACCACGCATAGAAATGATGGCCAACGAAAGAGAGAGCATCACTTTCAACATTTATGCCATTCACTTGAACCAATATTAATATTCCTGCACCTGCCCAAGACAATACTTCGCAACGCAGCGAAACGTGTTAATCTTCCCTCACATTCAGGTCGAGATTTACATACCTACTATTAATTTTGACATACATTTTATTTGTTCTGAGTGTCATTATTTTCAATGAACATACAAAAATATTTTAAAATTTTATTATTGTCAAAATTTTTTCACTGATCCACTTATTTTAAATGAACGAATTCACAGGATGGTAAATACTAAATGTTTTATTTATTATTCTAAATTGAATTCAGGTTATGTACAAAAATAAATGTAAGGTATTCTAATAGACGTGAGAAACTATGTCATACCATGTTATTTTAATAAAATAGCATGATGGTTTGGTGAATTATTATGTTATTAACGACGTGCATGCAGATTTGCATTGTGTTTAGTGTAGTAACAGAAGTATGTTTGGCAAGGTTAAGAAATGGTATCTTCGAAAATCGTTTTGTTACCATTTGTGAAGTGTTCTCCGTTAGAATCAAACAGTATTACTCTTTGATTAGAATGAACCGTCTACGCATGACAATTATTGAACATTGGCGATTAATGATAAAGTTCACCTTAAATTAAATGGTTACGTCTCTACTCTTTCATTTTGTTCTGTAATTTAGGGCGATTAATATTTTTTTAAAAAGGCGTGCTGTTTCAACGAACTACTATTTTGGCGGGTGGTCTATTTTTGAAGTATGGGATTCAAGCATTTACCTATTCATAGTTACGGCGTATCCGAAAGTGAATTTTGAAATACTTCTAAATACCAACACTCTATTTTTGGCAGAAATATTATTGTGTGCATCCTAGGAATTGTCATTCTCACCCCAAGAATTATTATATTAGCCCCCAAAATTATTAATTTAGTCCACATAATTATTCTTTTGGCCCCAACATTTTATTCATTTTACCCCATGATTTTATTCATTTTACCCTAAGGCTTTATTCATTTCACCCCAACATTTTTTTATTTTACAACAAGATTTTATTTATTGACTTTATAGAAGTGTTTGAAACAAAAAAATGCTAACCTAAACGTATATTGCCACTCAGGCACTTAGGTTAGAGGTAGGTTTAGTATATTTTTTTCAATTGAATAAAATGAATAAAATCATGGGGTAAAATGAATAAAATCCTGGAGCCAAAAGAATGATTCTGTGGGTTAAAATAATATTTTTGGGGGCTAATATAGTAATTCTTGGGATCAGAAATCTTGGGACCAAAATAATAAAAAAGATGGGGTCGAAAAAATTATTCTTGGGGTAAAAATAATAGTTCTTGGGCTTAGATTGACAATTCTTGGGGCCGCGAAAATTACCACCCTTTTTGGAATAGGGTATTCTGTGAATCGCTCAATAATACCTGACTTTTGTAGGCAAAAACAACTACATCTCGTCACTAAATACAGCAATGCTTTCTCTAATCAGAAGTAATTTTTTATCGGGAATTGGGAAATCGCTTAGGTCTATAGCGAGGATAGTGTAGGAATTTTACCCACTACAACCCTTCTCGTGTGTAAGCTAGCAGCGGAACCGTCGTCATTACTTCGCTGGTAAACCAACTGTGAAATTTTAGTTATTTTAACTATTTAAAGTGGATGGGATGGGTGGGTAAAGTATGCGCCCCTGTTCCATGAAGCATACAACCTGGCAGAATACTTTATGCGCACATTGTACCTAGTGCTTATCAACCAACGTAGTTGGTGTTCGGATATGGGAGAACGTAGCAATACGGAGTAATACCAGCAGGTTAAATAGAAGAACTGCGCCAATCCTGAGAACATCTCGCCGTTCTAATCACTGGATTGTCTCTTACCGTACAAAGATTAAAATATTTCTTGTGAGCATGTTAAAGTGGAAAGGTTTAATTTTGCAAACCTTGAACTTGAACTCTGTAGAACCCTTGGTTCTCGAACAAATACGAGTGTCTGGCGTTGGTCTACAAAAGTTGCGCGAAAGAGGCAATAATGGAAAATCAAATGGTTTGAATAAAATTATCATATCAATTGGCAATATAATTGAGTCAACTGGTAATGGTTATCCATGCGGAGAACTCAGTTTCTTCTAAGAATCAGGACTCGCTGAGTATTGTAAGATCCAGCTCGCCCATACATAGCTAACGTAGTTCATACGTAGCAGAAAGATGTATTCTGCAACCGAGTCCGAATCCAGTGTAACCAAAAATGTACATTTTCGCACATTATTATTCTTAAATGTGTATTCTTTGGAACTTTATCTGGCATAATACAAAGTAGAACACAAGCGGTTCAACGTTTCATGAACTCATGTAAGAACATGTAAAGCCGGTGACATAAGATGCTTGGATGCAAGTCAAAGTTTATACGTAACCCCCAACAGTAATAATTTACTCTCTTGCAAATAAAATCTGTGACCTATTTTACTCGTAATGGTAAGAAAAACATCATCTTCACGGAAAGCGTAGGAAATAAGGTGTAATCGTATGGTGCTACATCAGTTCCTTGTTGTAATTTTTGGTAATGGAAGTCCCTTATGATGTACCAAGTGAATAGATTAGACAATTCCAACTGATATACACACATCTTATCACCAATTACCGTGTTCGAAAAAATATCTTCATCATCAGTGCTCTTCAGGAGTAGTCAATTGTCACTCATACCCAAATGATTATGTTAAATTTTTAAAGTTTTTGCTTGGGAGCCTTACTTCGGTGGCTCTCTGAGAAATACATTCAATCTCCAATATGCCAACACAAACCCACCGCTTTTATTCGTCTACATAGGCCTTTCACACCTTGAATCATCTTTTATAGATTCCCTGTCCCTTCGGAATTGCTTCTCCAACATTTCTTTATACAGCTTAACTTTCGAGGTTTAAATCATTCCCTTATGTGAACTTAAACCATTACGGATATTGCAAGTGTAGTTTAATGGTTATAAAGTATTATTCAAATATTTCAACTAAACTTGACCAATTAACATTTATGCCAATGGTAACAAAAATAATATTTTTCTTATTTACCACGACAGACACTAACGTAATTTCATTCAAGGGAAAAACATACGCTGGCGCTGTATCAAAAAAGCCAAAAAACCACCCCTATCAGTTGAGACAGCACAACCTTCATTTATAGAGACACAAAGGCTGAATGGATGAAACTGGAATCCTTATAGTAGCGGGAAGGACGTAGCAAATCACCTTCAATTTATCTTACGCATTATTACAATTTTGGAATCTATTGGAATGATCTACTTTGGATCAGAACTTAATTATTATACTGCAAATGGTTTAATTATTGTAAAAGATACAAGACAATGTCTTTTCGCTATAAATACACTTTTCATTACATATTCCAGATTATAAATTGGTTTCTAGAATAAAGATGATTTAGGATTCTATGTTTCGTGCCTAATTTATTGGCATCTGTTATTTCAAGTACAAATGCCAAAACATTGCTTCCATCGGTATGCTACCTCTGGGACTTGAGTCACCCATCCTAGCGCAGGATATTTGAATGTAGTGGTTTGAAGCATTTATTCAGCTTGTTTTTTAGATTGTTTTCTGAAATCTCCCTAATTTTTGATATGCCGGCTTTCCTTTTTTCACATTGGGATCTTCTGAGGAATCTTCACAACCTTCATACGCGCGTTTTTCATGACCGGGAACTTGAATTCCAGATGGCAGGGAGACATTTATTTCTCTTTCGTTGTTAGAGCTTGGTTCAGATAACGAAGTTGAAGGTTGAACATAATTATCAAGAGAAGTGATAGTTGCTCCTCGTTATGTTGACTTGGACCTAGCTCCACTAAAGAATTTGACCCTGTTGCACTTTCTTCTACAGACTGTAAATTGTTTTGATCTTTTATTAAGTCCTCTTCACGATTTATATTAGGCAGAACGTCTTTAGGTAAAAAACTTTTAAGACCAACTTTTAATTTTGTTCCAAACATATTCTCATATGGTGTACAACTTATGCCCATGCCACTATGATGAGCTCTGAGAAATAATAACAGTTGATATTTATAATGTCCCGGAAATTTGATAAATTATCGTAGAAAAATACAAAATTATCAAATTGACCGTAACATATACAATTTTCAAGTTGAAGCTTTTCCAAACCTTGAAATGGGCTCCATTATTATTCTCGATGTTCAATAAATATGGCAATGATAATACGGGTGTCACTTGGAATGATTTAAGAACCGGTTTATATACTCGGGTAGAATAACTTATACAATACAAAAAATTGATTTCGTTTTTAAAATGACATTTTTTCAAAGAAGCGGTTGCATTGCCTGACAAAGAGGGTTTCCTAAAGTCAATCTTAGTTTCTGAAAATTTAATTACATTTTAAATTTATTTTCTCTGCAACCGTCAAAGAAGGTTGACATTCGCACATCACCTGCACGATATATTTCATGGGGAAGCATATTTTTTTTGTGACAGTAATTTCTAACATTTCTCATTATAACCTATTTGAAATTTTAAATTAATAATTAATAACTTTTATTAAATAATACTTGCAATAGTATATTATGTATTGAAGCTTAGGGCTTTCGAGATATTAAATTTCAAACACAATAGCACACTAAATTAAAGTGTCAAACACGAAGAAAAGCTGGCTAATTTTAGGCATAAAATTTTAATTTAATAAGTCCGGCAGTAAAATATTTACATTAATTATGTTTATGACAAAATTTACCCTCTCACACCAAACTAGGGTTTCACGTACGTACTTGATACACGAATAACTATGTATATAATCATAATCACTATACATATAATAACCGAGACGTGTGTATATGTTTGTGTTGCTGTGCACTTTTCCGACAGTCGCCGAATCCCGACGAATGCGGATGTGATATTTTAAAACCAAAGCTATTGTATTATAAATTTATAACCTACAAATTAATGCTACATGATACAATTATAGATACCCCGCAAACTACGTAAATATCTGCACTAATTTTTTTCAAAGTAAGTTTTAAACATTTTAGTATAAAAGTCCGTCATCTTATTCAAGCGGTATTTGTGTCTAAATATATTTTCTTTACTTAGAAAATACGTTCAAAGTTTCCTTATGGAGATTACGTGTAAAATAGAATTCGCTATTTATGCTTATTTTTGGGTGAAAATTTTGTGTAAACATGCAAAGTTTATTGTTACGTTACACTATACCAAAGAGAATACCTATACTTTGACTATACTTCTAAATATACAACTTATATTGTAATTAAGAGGAAGTAAAATCCATATTTACTGCTGTACATATACGTGTAAATTATGCCTTTAGTTAGTGAAATAAACAAAAATTTGAAACTGTTTAAGGTAGAGAAGGTCTTTCTATAAAACAGATGTTATGCAACGTTAGACCAGCTTCTATTTGTACATTTTATGTTTTATGGTATTTTTAGTTTTACTATAGTTAAAGATGAATGTTAAAACGTTCTCCCTAAGGCCATTCGTATTCCCAAAAAGTTGCCAGTGTCCAAATTGAGTTCTTTTACATTCAAAATTCATTCTAAACTATCCTTATGAAGTTCACACGGAATTTGTTATATTTTCGTTAATTTTTGGGCAAAGACTATGTGCAAAGACGTAATTAACATTGTGAAAGGGCCATTATGTATTTGGTCTCAAATCTATTCCAAAAAGTTTGCATTTTACATTTTTTTTAATAATTGGTAAAAATTTACTTTAAGTAGGTAGGTAGGAACGAATTCGTATATCTTTACCAAATATCAACCCATTTTTATGATTTTTACGTCAAATGTAAGTAAATGTAATCCTTTATTTTAGTTACTTTAATAACTTGCTAAATTACAGATACCTACAGGGTCAAAAATCTGAAAAGGTACAAAAACGTAAATTTTTTTTCTTTTTTCAAGCAACTAAGCCAGCTCAACAAGGTGTGATATTTTAAAACAAGAGCTATTACAACCTACAATCACAGATACCCCCTCCCCCCAAAGCACGCAAAACGCGAGAATCGCTTGTACCCCCGTTTATAATAAATATATAATTCCAATCATAAGAAATTTATCTATATTGTCAACTTTTGGGGCATTGCGGCAAACATAAAATATGTATGTGTTTCTACACAATTGTGCACCCACTTTATCTAATTAGTATCTTCTCCAGTTACTATAAATAATCAATCATTCCTGCTCGAATTAATAAATGACTATAACCCTTACTTTCTACGGTTATTATACAAATTACGAATATTCTGTGATTATTCGATTTCAAATTGTTTTGCGCCCTTATATGCGCGAAGTATGTCCGTGCAATTCCCGTGACACTTCCCTTATTAAATAAAACATTGATTGAACCTATTCGAAAGTAAGTTCATTACAATATTAATATTTACTTTGTTCGACCAATTTCAATTTTAAGCGAATGACGTGGGTTAAACTAAACATTATTTTACTTGACTGTTAAAATCCAATTATGAAAGCATAGGTCTTTGTAATAGAGGCATGGGTATACTTTACACAAGTTTAGCACTAGGGTAAGCATAAAAATTAAGTTTTAAATAACTGACAGCACAACCATGCATCCATTAAACATTCAAGCCCTCTTAAACGATAACTGTCAAACACATGTAACACATTTGAATTTTTACATCCCAACACTACATCAATTTAAAAATTAAATTCCTGTATAAACAATCCATTTTCTACGTAATAGAAATCAGGATTTGTATTTCATAGTTTTCTTAATTTATTCAATGTTAAGGTCAAGATTACAGGATACGCACCTTAGAATCTAGAAAGCTGTAAAACATGATTCATCAATCAATTGTGTTACTTAAGGAATTTCAGCTTTCTTCTCATTGCCATCTCTTATAGTTATATAGTGACTTGTAGGTACCTATATATTTTTTTTATTAATGAAACTCCTTTCTCACCAATATGTACATTTGAATTTTACATAGGATGCTATTCTAGGTTAATTTCTTGAAAAAAGGAAGTGTGTATTATCACATTTACATAACTATAGTTTTTTTATTGAGGTAAACGGTCGTAGTTTTTTGTTTCGTTTATAATTATTAGCAGGTTAGCATTTCAACAGCTGGATCAATTCGTTTTCTACGCTCTTAGCCTTGTCAATCGAGAAAAACTTTCAAGAGAAATAAGCTTTTCCCTTAGAACGGTAAATTACTACAGTAATTACCAGGGCAAATTTCTTTTGAAATCTAGGTGGACGTTAAAGAAATTATATCAAACCACGATCTCCTTTTATTCTACTTTTAATCAATGTATCACGTGTACCATATGGCAAATATTGCTAATGACCTAAAACGTACCTACAATTGAGAAAGTTACCTGTATATCGTGCGTAAAATCCGGCAATAGAACCGACAATTACAATTAAGACATTCTTACATGGCTTTGCTTTTAAATTTGAATATTTACACACTTGCAACAAGAATGTGTGTTGTTACTCACCATTGTTCTAAAATATACAATGTATTTGAAGATTTTACATTCAATTTTTTAATATTGTATTTAAAGCCCAAAATTTTGTGTTATTCCCACGGCCTTGAAAATGCAAATTAACAAAATTGACTTTTGTCTTCTTTGCTATTGAAACCAGAAGAGTACCTAACTTGGGGTTTTTGAAAATGTATGCGACAAAATATACAGGAGCTACAGCTACCTACTGGAAAACTACGTTACTGTTGATAATACCGTAAATGTTCAAAATATGCCCAATTGCGCTGTAGAAAGTATTCATAACGATCACGCAGATTTTGACACATATTATAGAACATAGGTTGCTTCAGAGTCCTGAAAAACGAAACGATCTTCTTACGAAATGCAGACACATTCCCCACATATGTAAGTATAATCAGGGGGTGTTAGATCGGGGGACTGTGATGGGTAGGCGAACTCAGTCCCACGGGAAATGTTTCGTCCTGGAAAGGTTTCTTGGAGCATAACCACAGACTGTCGAGCGGTGTGGCAGCTCTCCCAATCTTGTTGGAACAACAGTAAGAGGTATACCATCACCATCCTCAATGAAAAGCGGACCTAACACACTGTTTCCTGACACTGCACATCAAATCGTCACACGTACACTATGTAGCGGTTTCTGGACGATAACGTCTGGCCTCTCGAAACCAAGAAAGCGAGTTTGATAAAACCGTCCAAGTTCATGTGACTTTCGTCGGAGAACCACACGTCTGGATTCTCGTACACCATGCCCAAAAATCTTGCACAATATTCAATCTTGAGATGCCTATCTTGCTCCGTCAATCGTTGCTCAACCTCTACGGTACGGGAACCTAAGTCTTTAAACAATCGTTGAAGTGATGTATTGCTGATCTTTAATATCAGGGATGTTCGTGGAAGACTTCTCTTTGGTGACTGCTACACCTCCATGATTTTCATTAGTGGACACAGTTACTAGCCTACCAGACTTTCCTTTCCGTTGACACAACATACTATCTGTACGACGAAATTTGTAACGATAGGCAACATATAACTGTGTTGCTTGGTGCCGGCTTATTAAAGTGTTCACGGTATTGTTCCGCCACTAACTTTAAACTCGGCTCGCCTTGATAACCATTTCCGTACGAGCGAAAATAATATTCCACACTGAACACATTTGCCTCAGTCGCGAGACCCATTGTCACAGAGCACAACGTTCGTTACACAACTAGCAATACGTAATGGTGATGCAATAACACGCAGTCGCACAGGCATGCGCATGCGGGTTGCGCTAAAGCCAGTGCTGTATATTTTGGCGCATACCGTACTATAAATGTATAATAGAATACTGTTCCTTTGTTATAGTTGGCGTTGCAAATTCTAGATATAAATAAATCTCTTCTCGGCTCTTACTTGAATACAAAGGGACTTAAGTAATATCCCGATACTCCAAAATCTGACTTGCTAAACACAAAACTGTATTTTACATAATTTAAAAACTATTATAATAAAAGAAAGCTTAGGTACAGCAAATTTGTATTTTATGATAGTAATATTAAAAACCGGCTCTGGAATTTCTTTTTCAAGTAGATACGCCTAAGTAACCCTAATATCCGCTCCGCCAATTACCATGAAGCCAACTATAACCAAACCACGTCTTTGGTGCTATGATTATCCCGCATAATCCTTAGTTCTTCAGATATTACATCTCCAATCGTTTCACATTGTGAATTCGCTGTTTAAACCACTAAAAGATTAATAATAGGAATGGAATGAAATGAAACTTTTTTTAAATTTCTCTCATCATTCTCATGGTCGTTTGACCGTGGGATGCTACAGGTTCGTGCAGTTAGCACTCCCAATTAAAGCACTAACGTTGGGACCTATTCACATCTTTAGCGCTTCGTTAGTGCGTTTAGTACTTTATAATGTGCATTGGCAGTGATTTTAGACAAAATCTCCTTTTGCAGTGGTGACCTCATACCCAATTTTAGAACCACCACCGTTGGTACCTATGTAAAAAACTCGCATTTTTAAATGAAATGACCATTTTCTTACTATTGCATTTGATAGAGAATCAAAAAGGGCATATTTTGGTATTACAAGTTCCTATTCACTCATTTTATTGCAATGATACCATTTTTTTCGGATTTTTTAGTAGTTGGCCATGACCTTATGGTAAACGCATTTTAAACCAATCAATCCATCACCTGTTAGTTTCAAATCAATTTAAAACCTTGTCTTCTTCAACACATGCTCAAAATGAGCGCCTGCCGCCTTCATGTTCCAAACACAAACCCTTTTTCGTAAATGTTCTCGTGTGGAGTATTGTATGACTTGTGATTCAGTATTGAGCGAATTCTTGCAGAGGCAGCTCTTCTGTTGCAGGAACAATAATATTGCGTAAAATTTCCAAATAACGTTCTGTATTCAAATTTTCTGGATAAATGTGGAAACACAAAATATTGTTATTTTTAAACGCACAAAGTACAATAAAACTCCAGCACTCTTGAAAGTGTACATCTCCATTTAAACAAGAATTTTAATGCACCAGAAATGCGAATTATGGCGATTAAATTTTTACTAAATTTGGCCTCGTCTGACCAAAGTAATGTTCTCCAAAAAATACTCCTGGTTCCTTAACATTAGCTATTCGTAAAACTTTTACTGTAGCTAAGGTGGTACAAAGCTTCCAAAATTCAAACAAATTCATTCCAGTGTTCGGACGGTACGTTGCTACGTTCACTAGGACGCGGTCTTTCTGGATATCTCTCAATGAACGTATGACAGGCATGTGACGCGATTCTGTTCATTTCACCATAAATAACAATTAGATTCCAAAAATCTTAATATGTAAAGCCATTGCGAGCCATTTTTTTCGATTATTGAAAAACTTATGCCTATTACAGGTGACGGTTTAGTATCACTTGATTTGTTCAAAATTCCATTGCCATGGTCAACTACTACAAAAAATTCGAAAAAAATGGTATCAATGCGATGAAATGAGAATAAGTCAGAAACAATTAAAGATAGGAACATTGTAATACCAAAATATGCCCATTTTTATTCTTTATCAAATGCAATAGTAAGAAAATGGTCATTTCATTTAAAAATCTGAGTTTTCAGTCATTGAAGTTTCCTAAATTTGGAACCCCATTGATGAGGTCGTACGAAACTTAACCTTTTTTTAAGTACACCAAAAGAAAGCCCTATTCCACCTCTATGTGCTGGTGAAAAGGCGGCTGTCATAGCTACAACGGTTTTCAAGTAATGAATTCTTAAAGTACCGTCTGCATCCGCCATTTTTTTTAAATAAATGAAAATAACTTAAAAACTATAACTTTTAGGTAGATATTGACATGTTGGTATCATAGGTTGTGAAATTTCATGTAGAATCCAAAAATGCAATAAAAAATAGGGGTTGCCATTTAAAATAACGTAGTTGGTAGCTACTTCCGGCATTTCCGGAAGTGCTGCCATTTTGAAAATATTTTAGATCGATTCGGCTTTCAGAGTAACCCCCAAGTACACATTTTCAGAAACCTACCTATAAAACTTTCCCAGAAACGTCTAACTAAAGCTCCCAAAAAACACCCTGTATATACTATTATTTTTTTAAGGCAACAAATGTTCATTTTGTTAATGTTTTCAATTTTTCATGAATGTCTACTTAAAAGTGCATAGTGCGGACTTAAAAAAACTACACGTTCAATCCTAACTATTGGCTAAATTTGTTCTCCATTCTATTTTGACGCATAACTATATTTTAGACATATTTTATAACTATTTTATTCGGAAAATGGGGTACCTACTTATCGTTTAAGAAATTTGGAGAAAATGAACATATTATTACTTATACAGGGTGTTTCAGACCACCCGTACCGCCCAAATATCTCGCGAAATACAAAACGCATTGAAAAAAGAAAAAATACGTCTAAAAAATTTTGTAAGACTCTATTGTTTGGTGGCAATAGGATGTCCCCACTCCCACCCACGGGGGTGGAGAGGGGGGTAACTTCGTAATCTTAAATAGCACCCCCCAGTTTATTATGCAGATTTGAATTCTGTGTTAAAAAATAGGAACTTTTTGTTTGAAACATTTTTTGAAGTTCGTGATAGATGGCGCTATGATCGCCGAAAGAAGTTTTTCCGATTACCTATACAAAATTTGATGTCAGTTTTGTTAAGTGACAATCAAAAATGTTAATGCTTTGTAAAAGGGAAGAGGGGGAGCTTTAGTTACCTCCCCCCCTCCCCCACACCGCCACTTCACCCTTAATTTTAGATTTAAACGTATCTCGAATGTCAATGTGTTCTTTACTCATGAAATCAAAGTATTTCAAATTTTTTTTTCTATGTTCCATCAAAGACAAAAAAAATTTACAAAATTTAACTTCTTCAATCGTGGTATAATTGAACAGTTTGTTTATCTAAAATGGTTGCGTTCTTCCATGCTAGGTTATGGGCCGTAGCGGTGAAGTGGCGGTGTGGGGAAGGGGAGGGGGGTAAATAAAGCTCCCCCTCTTCCCTTTTACAAAGCATTAACATTTTTGATTATCACTTAACAAAACTGACATCAAATTGGCATAGAACTTCAAAAAATGTTTCAAACAAAAAGTTCCTATTTTTGAACACAGAATTCAAATCTGCATAATAAACTGGGGGGTGCTTTTTAAGATTACGAAGTAACCCCCTCTCCACCCCACGGGGGTGGGAGTGGGGACATCCTATTACTATCAAACAATAGAGTCTTAAAAAATTTTGTAGACGTATTTTTTCGTTTTTCAATGCGTTTTGTATTTCGCGAGATATTTGGGCGGTACGGGTGGTCTGAAACACCCTGTATAACTGTAGCTACAATTTACGATCGAACATTATCCCCAAGCTTTTCAATGTTGATGCATTTCAACTTTTAGATAACTTAAGATACTTGATGGCAGTTCTATATCAAGTGAGTTTCCTGCAAAATTTTTTCGTCCACAAATCCTTAAATATAAATCATACTTATGATACACAGTTAGGTATATTTCGTTCTCTCAAAATTGAAAAATGTCAAGGAATTTATTATGGGATTGTACACGTCCGTATAATGGGTAGCCTATTTTTTTTGATATTATGAATTAGTCATATAATATTTGGTATTATACTGGTACATTTTACATAATAATTCAGACTATAAATATTTACAAAATGTACACTAGACTCTAATATACATAAAACTTAATTTACAGACTTTAAAATTTTAAAATAAATTAGGGGAACGTCAATTTAGCTTTAAAACTTTTGCCGGTCATAAATCTGACTTACTATACTAAGCACGAAACAAACAAAATTATACATAACTCATGCAACAAAAATTTAACTAAACGTATTCGGTTTCTTATCGTAACCTATTTAACTTTCTACTGTATCTAATCAGTAATCACGAATCTGGAAGGATGGATTTTTTTGAGCTACTCTCTACATCTACATCTAAGTTACGTTTAGAATTTCTATAATCCGAATAACCCGAGTACGCTAAATCCTGTGCAGATTTACTATAATCTCCAAAAGTTACTCCACCATGTCCGTAATGATGCGGGGTTGAGTGGTCGCGAGAGTAAATCGGGTAAGAATCTTTTACGTATGGATAATATCCTATCCCTGCAGGTGAATAATGAGGACCGCTGTGATAGTTATTTTGTCCAAAAGCTGAATGTAAATCGGGTTTACATAGTTTAAAGAATCCAATCAGTCCAGGTATTATAATTGCGAGGAAACCCAAAAGTTTCTTAAATGATGCCAATCCAAGTATTAAGGGCAAGAACAACAGAAGTTTCAATTTGAAGAGCTTCAGTATTATCAGCATTGGAATGAATAGCTTCTTAAGTTGTTTACGCTCTGAAAAAAAAAGTATTTATAGTAATTTGTAACTGAAATGGACGCACTTTATAGTAATTAATTCACTTGGTTTACAAAATAGTTCTAGTGGCGTTCTTTTTTTATCTTTAAAACGTCTTGACTGGGATTTAATCTACTTATCCTTAGTGTGTAATTCGATGGACATTATACGTGACTCGGATCTTACAAATTAGGGTATCGTTTGAAGTATAAAAGCGTTTATTTTTAACATGAACGATTCTAAAATACTTTACTGGAAATAGAATTCGCGCGTCAAAAATCACGTAGTAAATTCAACTAGATAATAAATGAAAATCATACAATTTTTCCTAAAACTTCTTTAGAAAAATTTATGTAGGTAACTAGAAGATTGATTACGTAATAGAGTAACAGAAACTGATCAAGATACAAGCAATACGGTACATGATTGAGGTCTAGAGCAGGAGATTTCTTGATATTCAGAAGATGAGTTTTTGACAAATCAAAGGACGATGAGATGAATCAAATGCATAGCACCTTGGCAATGAAATTAAACCATAGCCAAACTCTTGCATGGGTGGTACCAAAACAAGTATTGAATGCTCCATAAAGCTTAAATATTGAGCCAGGGCCTGATGTACACATCGATAGTACATAAGGCAATATTTACCCAGCAACAAGTGCAAAGCGATAGATAAGATAGGAGCAACTAAATGTTATAAGAAGGCGAAGTTTTAATACACAAATGGAACTACAATATTATTTCCGAAATGCGCAGAAATCTTGCTGAATTGCTGGTCAACACTTACAACGAAAGTGTAACTACAGTACGAAGAATTATTTTAAAAAAAGGGGAAATACCTGTAGTCCAAGAGCTGGCTGCAAAAAAGTGAGCGCATGAAATGATTTTTAAAAGATAGTACTTATACAGACAGATCATCCATAAAATCTTTTGCTGCCTGGGCGGAACTTGTGCAGAAATTCGCCATGTCCCCTCTGCTGAATATTTTTTGGATACGAACTGTACCCATCGAGTAACAGCTTCAAATTACTCTTAAAATATAGCTTTTATATAGGTAGTTAAAAAGAAAAAAAATTCTGCCTTGTTAACTCTTGTGCTAAGGCCTTGGAAGAAAACATTCTCTTTCTCAAAGTCTTATGATAGAACTATCATAGAAGTATTTGGGGATAAACAAAGAATCATCCAATGAACAATTGGGTTAGTTCATAAAAATAAATTTCAAAATAAACATAAGATTCTGCTTTGGAATCGTGTGTGTAAACTATTGCAGTTCAAAAAAGTTAAATAAAACGTACCATTTCCGAGAAAAAAAGAATTGAAGTGTTCAAGTATGAGCGTTCGCGCTAAATCAGTTTTAAACAGATAGTGACGTCACGTACTGGGAAACGCCCACTGTCAGTCGGCTACCGTTGCTTTTGTTGAAAGTTTTTGAAACATTCTAACGATGGTGGATGCAGGTTATTTGAAAGGTATATGTCGGATAATCTTCCTCGAGTAGATGTTTTTATGTTGGCCGAGTTCTTAAAGAAGGATGATCGATTTAATGCTGCAGAAATTCGTGGAGCAAAAGCTTGAATAAAACCTAACAAAGTGAAATTCGTTTGCTTGACAGACTCTTACTACGCAGATATTTTGCATATTGCATTACTTTACTCGTTTACCACGTTTCATGTATATTTATGTTTGTCAATTACTTAAACATTTAGGTTTGCTTAGTAAGTAACTACATCTTACATCAAAGTGATCCTCGCAGCAGTAGAAATCCGAAGAAGTTATTTTAGAATAATCTCTTCTAGCTGCTTTGAACCACATTTTTCGAATTTTTACGTCTCGAGGCATTGTCACAAATGTATTTTCAGGTGTTGTAAAAGTCGTATTAGTGCATATAGGCACAAAACACCACTTGTAACACCTTTTCGACGGCTCCATGATCGAGAAACAATCATTCGTAAATACCAGTTTAGCTGAAACACCAGTATATGACGTCATGCCGTAGTCGGCACCTGTCGCTGAGTTGTCGTGCAGTTTCGACGATTCGCGATTTAAAATTAAAAAAAAAGCTATTTAAATTAATCTAACGCCGCTTATTTCTGCAATATCGAAGACATCTGACATCTTTGCATTTATTAAGCGAATAAAAAAATTATGTGAATTAACCCAATTATAATGATTTCTACAAAATAATTTTATAATATAAAATATTTAGTAATAGTATACAGGGTGTTTTTTGGGACCTTTAATTAGACATTTCTGGGAAAGTTTTATAGATAGGTTTTTGAAAATTTGAACTTAGGGGTTGCTCTGAAAACCGAATCGATGTAAAATATTTTCAAAATGGCAGCGCTTCGGGAAATACCGGAAGTAGCATTTTTGGATTCTATGTGAAATTTCAGTTCTTTTAATACCCCACATGTCAATATCTACAAGTTATGGTTTTTAAGTTATTTTCATTTATTTAAAAAAAAAGGAGGATACAGACGGTAATTTAGGAATTCATTACTTGAAAACCATTGCAGCTATGGCAACCAGGTTTTCCCCAGCGCATATAGGAGGAATAGCGCTTTCTTTTGGTGTACTTAAAGAAAGTTAAGTTGCGTACGACCTCGCAACTGTGGGGCTTCAAATTTAGTAAAGTTCAAAGACTAAAAACTCAGATTTTTTAAATGAAACCGGAACCGTTGCCATTTACATCGATTCGGTTTTCAGAGTAACCCCTAAGTTCAAATTTTCAAAAACCTATCTATGAAACTTTCCCAGAAATGTCTAACTAAAGCTCCCAAAAAACACCCTGTATACTATTACTAAATATTTTATATTATAAAATTATTTTGTCGAAATCATTGTAATTGTTCATTGGACGATTCTTTGTTTATTCCTAAGTACTTCTATAATACTTCTATTAGTGGTATCGTAAGACTTTGAGAAAGAGAATGTTTTCTGCCAAGGCATTAGCACAGGATTTAACGAGGCCGAAATGATTTTTCTTATAGAATTATGTTCAAACTTTAATTTGGTTATAGTTTGAAGCTGTTACTCAATAGGTACAGCAACGTGTCAAAAAAAATTAAAAAAAGTTTTCTGTCTAAGCATAGCATAAGATTTAACAAGGCAGAGAGGTTTTTTCTTTTTTAACTATACATATAAAAGCTATATTCAAGAGTAATTTGAAGCTGTTACTCGATGGGTACAGTTCGTATCCAAAAAATATTCAGGAGAGAGGACACTGCACAAGTTCCGCCCAGACAGCAAAAGATTTATGGATGGTCTGTATAAGTACTAGCTTTTAAAAATCATTTCATGCTGTTACTCGATAGGCCAGCTTTTTTGCTCTACTGTAAAGTTATTGGGAGAACTTTGGAAATTGGGATGACTGCAATTGCGTATATATTACCTACATAGAGATGCAGTTATTTGGAGTTACCAGCACTGTCGGTCGTGAGTGGCCTTTTGTACGTTTGCGCTGACAAAGTTTGAGTCCGTAGATCGAGTGAGCGTCACCAAGCGTAACTTGCGGTAATGATTCCTTCTGTTATCGGGAGATGGGGCACAGTGATAAACTGTATTGGTGAATATTGCACCTTCGTGGTCTATGACCTTTAATCAGATCTTCAAGTTGACACTTTGGATACTAGGCTTGCCAATGGTACCAATTAAACGTTTGCGGAAACGATTGATGATGCAAACCTTCACCTAGAGGTGGAACACCAATTGCTGACACAGCTCACGAAACGTATCTACAATGTGAAGAATGGTTCACGAGGACAAAAGAAAGAAGAATTGTTAGGGACAATTTTGGAAATTGGTATGACTGCAATTGCGTAAGGAAAATATGTTCCCGCTGAAATATGACATGGCAGCGTTTATGAGATGTGCGATGGTTGATTGTGAAAGTGAATTTCGGGCGATTTAAAGATCTTCACTTTTGAGATAACTCAAGAAATGAGTAGTTTTGTTTTCACAGTTGGATCGGTTGAATACGTAAATGTCTAAAGTTTAATAATAAAAACAGCCATAAAAGCACATTTTAGTAGATTAAAGGTTCAGAATTTATCGGTATTACCTACCCTTGTAGCACTCATAAAGTATTAAATTTCTGGCTGTTCTCATTCGCTCGAAGGTAAGCATAATAAGGATAAATGAGTAGGATGGACGTTGTATTAATGGTGACACTTTAATGAACTACGTTCGTGCTGTTTCGAAATGTGTAGTAGTTATAAAGCAGGATTGGAGTGAAATTTTAGTGAAAAAAAAAACAACATCGAAGTGGTTCTAAAGAAGATTAGTTACGAGATGTCTAAAGAAATAAATTTTAGATGTGTGAATGATTGAAAGCTAAGTATGCAGGCAGTGTATAGATAGAGCGACGCTGTCATCTTTGTAATGCGAATTGACAAAGGATTACCGGTCATCGATTATTTGTCAACAACTGCCTTTTGTGTGTTTGAATGAACCCAAAAGAAAATAATGAATTGGAAATTGTCCTTAAATTGAAAAACACAACAAGGGTTGACAACTTTAACTAGTTTCCTGTTCTCTTTCTCTTGTCATTTACATTTCAGCAACTTTCCCTAAACTTAAGAACTTCTTTAAACGAAAGATTTTAGCGCTGATGAGAAAATTTAACACCGAAAATACGTACTGAAGTAACTGTCCTTTTTATCTTCAATTATATCGATTTCATCGGCTATCTCATCCACAAATCTAGGTGAATATCTACCATTTTCCGTCACTTCATCGTTAATTCTCACTTCAATACCGGTAGATTTGAGAAATTTTTCAACCTAAAACGTAAATGAGATGCCATGCATTTCTCTCAGCATTAACATTCAAATCTTACCCTCCTCATTGCAAATTTCACTAATTGATCCCATTCTGGTTCATCACCTCTTGGAAGTTCCGAATATTCGTAATGCTCGCGTGCTAATTGTCGTAGCTGCGTTTCGGGCATACGTAAAATTCTCGCATTTTCCGTCAATTGATAGGATCGCTGTAATTTGATTGAAATTATTATTATAAGAACGTGACACACACTTAATTTACTTGATTAAAAAATTCGTCCACCGATTGTAGCGCTCTAGATTTAAAACATTCGGCAAGATCTCCATTTAAACATCCGGCATTTGTTTTGGCGAGATAGGGGTCGACATCGGGTCCGGTACCCAAACCAATCCAATCTAACAAATCTGTACCTGTAATATCAAATTCAGTTTAGCATCTTCGTATCGTAACAATTATTGAAAATTTATCAGATGGTCATAATAAATAAGGTGAACAAACAAAAAGAATCTCACATTCTAATGTCAATTTAAGTTATTTAATAATTTAAAGAAGGCCTTCACTCTGAAATTAACATTGAATTAATAAGGTAAGGGTACAATTTTTATACAAAACGCCAAGAAATAATACTTATATTTAGTAAGCCTTAAAGCCTTTAAAGAAAAATACGGTTATTTTTTATATTATTAGCAATTTACCTTTGAAATATATTTTGAATAAAACATTTTAATCATCCACGAAAAAAAAAACGTATACAAACTTCAAAAGATGCAGATAATCCATTTACATACCTCACGTTTTTTTCAGTGGAAATGGTTCGCTGAAAAAATGGAAATGCTCTTTGTGTTTACTTTAGGAATCTGCATTTTTGTATTATAAGTTGAAAACTAAGAACGCCAAATTTCCAAGCACTGCGACTACCATTAATTAGTATCACTACCCTTACTAATTACTACAACTGGCTTAAATAGGTTCGCGTGATATCTGTAACGTACTTCTCATCTCACCGACACGAGACCTACGATTTTATTTGCTATGCAAAAAGAAATCATCAGTTTTTCTCCGCTTCTTGCGCGGGAAAGCATAGTGAGCATTTCGAATCTTCATTATATGTTCGTGTGATATGAAGAAAACTTCATTTATTGAGGAAGAGAGAGTCCGTTTGGTAATCATGGCAATTTCAAGAGATTACTCAGAAATTTGTGTTTTTGGCCACTTATCCATTCCAACTACTTAAAGCCGACTGAGAACACTTCAAGAAGCTGAAACAGCTGTTGTTCTATATGATAGAACCTCTCCTTTCTGTCAGAAGAATCGAACAATAGACAAACTTCCTCAGACTTACAACTTACAACAAGGAAGGTTTCAGTGTTCCTGCAGATGTTCTTGCAAAGGAGGTCGCAGCAACTGCGAATGTGTGCAAATTTGGTTGAAACAGCATAATATATATTCTCTGGTGGCTTGTACTACCTAGGTACTTATTGTTATTGAGTTACTTGTAATTATTGCAATGTGTCACAAATGCCTAAAATGTGTAGGTATGTACCATTTCTCTCAGCTGTACACGTTGCAAATATAGTTCGTGAATGCAAATCATAGAAAAATCCTTTGCATTAGTTATGTTATAGCTTCAAGCTCGCCAGTTTCAGTGCACTTATCATATGAGATCTAAAATATCTCCAAAAATATGAGTAACACACTAAAGAACATCCCTGTTCTGTGCTGCTCCTTTCGTTTTGAAATCCATCGCTATGAACATAGTTCATTTTTCGTAGACAGTTGTTGTTTTACCAGTATTCTGTATATACTTGGTTACTAAATGGCATACCTAAGACTCACTAATCATTTGAAAAATTAACTTTTGGTGTGAGTGTTCTCAGATACTACAAATGTTGCACATGGAAACCATGTTCAATTCACAGCCATACCGTCTCTATATTTTGAGTTTGAACCGTTTGAACACACGAAGCCGGAGCATGTGTAAACCTAAATTATATTACAGTGCTTGTGATACGAATCCTATCATATGATTCACATGTAAGTATATGTCCTTCGAAAGGTTTCAGATTTCAATCAATTGGCGTTATTTTAATTTTTCCAAACGCGTTACGATATTTGAGCCATCCCATCATTCCTACAGAGCTTACAGACCTTATATTTTACCAAACCGTTTCCAAAACTCGCAAGAACAGAAAAATTCGCGGTTGATTGCAGTTTCCGCTCAAGATTGAATCATGATTTTCAAAACTGATTTGTAATAGGTTCACTAAAAGAAATATTATTAGATGGAATTGTTGCAGTGGATTCAAAGACCAATCAGAATATAGTAGCCAAGAAGAAAGGTTCGATAATTTTACTGCGAAATCTCACCAGGTGAATAAAGTACAATATAAGACAATGGGTTAAAAGAAAAGGATACGAGAAAGGACTGTGTACTGAAAAGTAAATGTTTTCAAATTGTTCAAGCACTTCTTCAGATACCCAGGGGAAGGAAGTGGAAGAAGGAACAGACGTTCAGCCCGAGAGCATCATAAGCCAGCTAAAGAGAAGAGACGTAGGAATGAGAAAATCACGGGAGCAGCAGAATCAGTTGATCGATTCCAAGCAAGCCAAGATGAGCCACATTCAGGAAATAGTGAGTGATATTGATATACCGATCATCATTATTTGATCGGTACAAATTCTTGAATAAAGAACCACGTAAAAAATATTTTTTCAGGCTACAACGGACCAGTCGGAGAAAAACCACACCGGAAGTCTGCAAGAGGAAGCGCACGAAAGGAAGCAGTCGCAAACGCCATCTTTCGTAGATTTCAAGACGGATAAAGCTCTCTTCAAAACATCTTCCATCAATGACGAGGCGAAATTAACACTTTTGCGTGATGGCCAACCAGAAGAGTGCGACATGTCCAATCGTAAGTTTCCTCGCTCTAAAAATGGCGGATATTTCAAACAAGCTATTTATCACGTCAACAAAAACAAATTATTCGGGAATGTCAACGTGAAGAGCTCTTGGCTTGCGTATTCTCCAAGAGAAGACTATGCATACTGTCACTAAAGCTGGTTATTTGGTAGTGGTAGCGCAGATGTGAAAAAAAGTTCTTGGAGTAACGGTTATACCGACTGGAAGCATGTTGCAGAATCTGCAATTATACATTCGAAAAGCAAAATCATATTCTGTCATGTGTTGCTGTTTCTACATTTTTATCTAATCGTGATATTAAACAAACTTTGAACACACAAGCAGACGAGGAAATTAGATACTATACTACTCAGTGAAAACGTTAACCGGTGCTGACACAGCGCTCCGCAGCCATCGAGAAAGCATACATTCAGACGAAATCCCTGGAATTTTAAACTTAATTGCTAGGCACAATCCAACATTGAAACATCATCTAGAGAGCAGCGGAAAAATTAAATATTTGAGCAAAACCATCACCAATGAACCTTTATCTATTTTGGCAAATAAAACAAGAGATGCAATTTTGAGAGAGTACAAAGAAGCGAAATATTATACACTACTTGTTGATTCCACCACTGATATCGCACATCTTGATCAAATGGCAATTATGTTGATGTATGTTACATTGAATGAAAACGTCGAAAACGATTCTCCCAAAGTTCAAATAAGAGAGCGATTCATTTGCTTCGTCAATATAAAACAAGGAGGTGCGTTATCCATTTGCCACACTCTCGCTGATTTATTCTTTGAAAAATATGAATTAGACAAGACCATAATGTGTGGCCAAGGATACGATGGAGCAAGTGTTATGTCTGGAAAACATGGTGGACTTCAAGCCAAAATGAAGGAATGCATAGGAGAAGAAACATTTGCTCCATTTGTGCCAGCCACCCCATACTTGTGATATACCTATGGATCTCGGATGAGAAAGCGACTGTAATTTGGCAAGGACTCGTCCAATACGAATTGTCTCAGTTGAATTGTCCTGTCGACCAAGCTCATATGGTACATGTTTAGTTTGCAGTATCCAGAAAGTATGCCCATCAGCAAGCGCAAATTGTGATATGGCCCTTGAAGGATTTTGTCATAGGCGTTGTGCTAATCTGAAGTGTCCTGAGTTAGTAGATACTTTACAGTTAGTACTGTAAGTAGATTTTTTTCCAGAAAGCCCTCTCATAATAGCTCTAGGGTAGTATTGCATACAGGATGCTACTACACAATTCCCATTTTACTTGACGTGACGACAAATTCAATTGAATTACAAAATAAGTGCTCTATATTTAGATGCTCTGTACCTCTGCGGACGTATTTCCTGCTTCATAAGCCATTTTGATTCTAGAATTGACTTCGTTGATACATGCCAATTTAACATTTGGCTATTATCATCTCGAATCCAATGAGATCAAAATTTAATTTCAGGTCACACCAACAATCAAACTCATCTTTTCAGTAAATGATCTACGCCATTTCTACTAATTACGGCCATAATATTTGCTGCTGAACACTTTCATATCAAAACTAACCATTCACAAACGGAAGTTAGGAGGTGTGTAGTTCCACACAACAAAAAATCCACACCCATTTCGGGACCACAGGTATTTTCTTGTGGCTCATATTTTACTCCAAGTCTTTCTTCCAGCCTTGGAATATCTGGGGTATCTTAGCATAAAATTGGACCAGGATCAATTCATTATGATCTTAAATGGTATAAAGTCTAGCTGAAGACAGATGTTAGATATTATTACCTTTAAACTTAATTTCAATTATAATTTCAGGATTACGAAACATATCTTTTCTCTCGGTTTAGCAATCCCTAAAGAATTCATGAGGATTTTGGTCAGGGCACAAATTGTTCTCAGATGCCACAGAATCTATTAAGAATTTATAAAATGGATGTGTGCTGATGAATTAATTTATGTGTTAACCAAATTTGTGCACATATAACATAGGTATATACAATGGCAGAAGAGTTCGCACCAAAGCTTTTAGCACCCAGGCAGATTTGATGTATAGAATTAAACAATGAATTCGGACAGTTTACTGCTTCCGGAACTCCTTTTGTTAAAAAGAAACTAAACTTAAAGTTAAATTTTGAAAAAGTAGGTAAAATGAACGATCGTATCTCAAAGCTGGAAAATCACGCTCAAGGAGCGATTCCAAAAATTACAAATGGCTAATAGTAGTAATATTAGAATAGGCGGTAGTGCAAAATAATATGGGAATACATTACACATTACCTCGAAATTGAATACCAAACAAAGGAAATGCAGCAGCTGCTAAAGTCAAAACAAAAGGGTACGAAGTTGTTATCACAGTATTATACTGTCCACCTAGATACGCTATTAAGGAAAATCAGAACATAGATTTCCTTGAAAGCCAAGAATGTATATTCATTATTGGAGGTGATTTCAATGCGAAATACACCCATTAGGCATCGAGGCTAACAACTACCAAAGGTAAAAAACTTCCAGCAGGATGCAACCAGCTTAACTGTGATACAATATCGACTGGGAAGACTACTTGCAACAAGATTCCTGATCTAATAGACTTTTTTATAGTAAGAAATATATCCCCCAATTATTATGAAAAGTATGACAAATTACTCCTCCAAAGACTGAAACCGATAATCGATGAGAAGGGTCTCAACCCTCATCAGCAATTTGGCTTTAGGGAAAGACATTCAATCATAGATCAAATGCAAAATCGAAAAACCACTTGAAGAAAAGATAGATTGCGCTACTGTCTTCTTAGATATAGCACAGGCTATCGACAAACTACCGCACAGAGCTTATTCCTATCTCGACAGTACTTCCAAATTTTAAAATCCCATTTTTCTGAAAGATACTTAAGAATAACGAGATACTTATTATGAATTGAAGGAAATCAATGGAGGAGTACCACAAGGTAGTGTACTAGGTCCAGTACCAATATCTACCTACTCTATATCAGTGATATTCCTGAACTCTAATCGCCACCATTGTCGATGATACCACAATTCTTGCAGTTGGAAATCATCACCAGGAAACTCCAACCCTCTATTAACATAAAGATCAACGCCTGGACCAGAAGATGGTGGATAAAGTTGAATGAAAGCAAATCCGTACATATCAACTTCACGGAAGTGAAACACGGAATTTGTGAATGGGTTGAAAAACTCCTTAACATTCATAACTGAATTAACTTACACTTGTGGTCTCTAATATCTGATTTTAATTGTTCAACGAATTCTTTATAAAAATGAACGACGCCGACGTAAATATTGAGATAGGTGCTTGTAGAAAATTAATCAGGGGTAAAATAAACTAATTAAGTAGCATTTCCCAAATTACTGGAAAAATTAGGAAGTATATCAAAAATTCATAAAGGGAGAATAGTTGAAAATAAAACATTAATTAATTTTAAATCTATAAAAAATATTATAATCAAAATTCAGTAGTTTTTTTACGGAAAACAAAAAAATTAAAGCACTTACCGGTTCTGCTGACATCTTCACCTGCTGAATGCAGCGCCACTAAAGAAACGGCCGTTGTTAAAAATATCCACTTTGTACATTCCATCATTATCACTTAAATCAGAAGACTTGTAACAGAAGTTTAGAGGTATATGTTTAACGTTTATTGTAGTTCAGGTCAACGTAACTGTAAATTTATAACGTGTTTCTTAAGTACGTGACAATGAACGCGCATTTAAGTTTTAAGCGGTCTTAGATGATTATACAATTCGTCTCTGCACCGTCGTTGTTCTGTGGGGACACGTTGATTGCAAATTCCATTTATACTTAAGGGAGCAATGGCTGATTTCAGTGGTTATCCCCGATTAAGAAACGTCTTGCATCGGGGCAATGCCCAGTGAAAGCAAAATCCGGTACCAACTATTAAGAAATATGGTTTGTGTAGTAAACATTTTGAAAGTGAAATTGGGATACGATGCAAACAACCAGGATTACATTATAATATATCTTGATTTTTTTCCCAATAGGATTAAAAGGGTTATCCCGCTCGATTATTTATTCGGGTTTGATTTAATAAAAGCGTTGAAAATTCAGAATTTCGTAAATTTAGATTGAAGTTGGGTTAAATTTATGTAAATAATTTGAACTCATAAGAGAATTGACCGCGAACCCTTCTATGGACGTAGAGAAAGTAGATCCGTTTCCGTAAATAGCTGGTAAAACCCCCGCTAGTGACTAAATAATTATATAACATAAATTTACATTGTGATGTTAATCATTTAAAAGAATGAAATGATATAACTTGTACCCTGAGTGAAAGCAGATTCAAATTTCGGATTTATTTATGTTTAAGATTTCATTGTCTATAATTGTAATTTGAACTAAGTGAATAATCAATATAAAGATGCGAAGGCGTTATCTTACTGTAATAATTAGTATTTATGCTTCACGTGTACGTACCTAATTGGATAGACTAAACGTGGTGAAATTGTGGCAAAATAGAAGGATTTGCGTCAATCTTAGTTTTCACGTACCTAAAGGTGTCATTTTCTTATGAATTAAAGTTCCAGACGATTACCAACACAACCTAGACGACGTAAGCCCAAACTTTAGCAATAAATGATGGAATCCTTATTTCGGGTTATTGTGACACCATTTGTAAGCATTTGAAGAATTCATATCATTTTCAAAATACAAACGAAAACTGAAAAATTCTTTAAAATTAACGGAAAATTGGTTTATAACAATTTTGAGTTAAACCGTCTTCAAAACAAATATTTTGGCCTTATTTTTAAAGCAAAAACTATCCTAAATTTGAGTGTAAGTAAAGAAATCGGCCGTTAATCGTCCCACATACCTAACTAATTTGTGTAAAAATGATTGTCATCTAAAGTTATAATGATAAACAGTAAATGAAAAATTCACGTTGTTTGCGGGTATTACAAAATGGACCTGCATTACATGTATGTCATAAAATACTAACGAATACAAGAACGAAAAACTGTCAAGTTTTCGTCTTATACAGCGTCGTTATTTTTGCTCCACAGCCTGTGTTGAAAGGTTTGCCTTGCCTTTTTCCTTGTCACCGAAAACAATGATTTTTGGGATGATTATCCATCCTCTTAGCTCCCGGTGGTGGTGAGCTGTTAAGTCTAGAATTGCCAGGCCTAACTGCTGAATGTGAAACCAAAAGTGCTGATGGTTCGCAAGACATTACAGAGTCAGCACTTTTGGTTTCACATTCAGCTAAGGAGCTAAGAGGATGGATAATCATCCCAAAAATCCTTGTTTTGGATCAAAAGGAAAAGGGAAAGACAAGCCTTTCAACTCAGGCTGTGGAACAAATATAACGAACCGGGATAAGCTGAAAATTAGTTATCTTGACAGTTCGAGGACCCACGAAAGTTTCAAATGATTTACACTTAAAATCTATGACACTGGCATCTAGAGTTCCCTTCAAAAGTCATCGAGGATTAACCTTAGTATTATTTTTTTAGGTACTTTGAAGGGGTCATCAACTGCTATGGTTCTATACATCAAACATCTATGTCCGGAGATAGTTTACACCACCCGGTCCGGATTCGAACCCGAGACCGCTGGGGCGTAGTTTAGTCGAATACTAATATAGCCATTGTACGAGATGGTATTGTTATATTATTTGCTGTATTTACTTTCTCGAACATTTCATGTATTTCCCGCGTACGAAATTATAAGAATAAACATCAAAGTTGCATATTGAGTTAAATGTCAATATAATCTTTTCCTCACCTTAAACACGCCCACCCCCCTCCAATATTTTGCCAGAATCATTACTCTTCTGGTTTTGCAGCAAAAGGTTATTTCAATAATGGTTGGAATGTCAATCATCGCTAATTGAGAGGCCGCAGATTTTCTACATATTCTCACTTATGCTAAATTACGAGGGAAGGCAACGTATTGTACCTTTTTAACATTCTCTATTTTTTGTATACTGGCTAGTTACAAACTTCTTGCTTTAACAGCGTGGTATCGATCAATATACGATCGGATAGTTTTATGAAACCGTCTTAAAATCGAATAAAGCATTATCTCACTAAGTAAGGAACCATCTAATTTTTTCAAGGCAAAAGTAGTAATACATATTAATAATAACCTTAATGTTAATTTGGGTGTTAAATGAACATGGTACTCCGAGAAAAGATGAAACATAATAAGTAATAACAGCTCGTCTAAGTAAGTGTGCTAGAGTCATTTAATTTCAGCTCTGCTACATATGAACAGAGAGACGAGCGTGCCAAAGTTGTTCTGGCGAAACCGGGAATTGAACCCGCAACATCGGCGCTGTAACCACTAGACTACAAAAACAAAATAAAATAATGCGTTTTTTTACACTCTGTGCACAATACTCGCTCCCTTAACAATTGTAAATATTGGGTTTGAATAATTTGTTTGAAGCGTACCTAAGTAAATTTGAGAAATTGCCTAAAAATCAAGATCAGTATACTTGATCTTGCCTAAAAATACCCCAATGACATAACCATAAGTAATTAGTTGTTTGAACAAGTATATAGGTTAATATGGAAGTAGGTAAGATAGGTTTTGGAAATAGTTATTTACGATAACGTATCATTTTACGATACGAGACGGCGGTTTAGTAAACGAGGCCGCAGGCCGAGTTTAATAAGCCGTCGAGTATCGTAAAATGATGTTACGATACGAATATCGTACAACGTTTTATCTACTATTCATAAAATATTGTTAATCGAAAGAAATTTGTAAAAAATTAGAAATAATTTAGTAGGCATATCTGTCATCTGTCACCTTAATAAATGAGTGCGGTAAAATAGTTCATTACGATACTCATTTGAGTGTCGTAATGTTGAACTTTATATATGAATAGTAGATAAAAAGTTTTATCACACTTTTCCAATGAATTGGTTCGAACCAACTTTTTTAAGATGGTACAAATAATCGATACAGTTGTAATAAAGGAATGTACTGATATCTAAATTTAGTCAACTTTAATGAAAACTGTCACCCGACCCATATTTCCATTTAAGTCGAAAGGTGTTCACTTTTTAACTTAAGCTTGAATTCTATTACATCTTTACCATGTACTACGTAATATTAGTTAAATCATGTAATTTCATTTAATGCGCAGGAAAAATAAAAATGATTACCATTTCGAAAATTTTATGTATTTGGTTATTATCTATACATACGAGTATACAGGGTGATTCACGACTATTCCCTCGGTCTCTTGTGCCTAAAGGGTACAAGATAACAGCTTTATTTTTTGGTGACATATGAAAATTGATAACGACTATTTTTTAAAATTATTTTCAATTATACAGGATGCTTCACAAAATTGTAATATATCAAAGTTATGTTTTTTTAAATGCAACCCCCTGTATTTTATTACATTTTTTAGATTATACGTTAAAAACTAAGGTAACTTTATTAAACGTTCCCTATACCTATCACTTGCCAATTTTGAGAAAATTGTGATTTTAAGAAAAATATTTAATTTAAACAACCCCTAATAACACGGAAACCATTCATATTTTATATTTTTCAAACATCAAAAACTCACTTAACTTAAATGGAACACCCTGTATGTTTTTATTCTATGTTGGATAACTTTTTATTTTCTATCAAAAACTATGAGTAATAGATATGTCTAAAATCAACGATTAAAATGTTATTAAGATTTTTGTCTAAAATTTGTATGGAAATGGTTTTTGTTTGCATTCTAGTAGGCCATGATTTTTTTATTGTAGTTGATAATTAGATATGTGATCAAAACTTAATTAAAAATGGAATTGAAGCAATGGAAAAAATACTGTAGTAAATGCCATTTTTTCCTATGTATAACCGCACTCGTTTTCAAGAGATCTTCTAACGTTATGGTGTTATAGTAGCAAACGCATCCTTTATTCTAATCTTCATGTCATCAGCAGTGGTAGGTGGAGTGTTGTAAACTAAATTTTTAATGATAATAATAATAATAATAATATCTAAACAAACTTCATCAAGAAGACTCGAAAAAGTGTTGTTCTAAAATCCGTAAAAATTTTACTCCGTTCAAGTTTCCATCAAAAAATTAAAATTCTCCCAAATACATTGAGGCTCCACCGGTTTTGGCGGTCAACAGTGCGATACAGGTGACGATTTAGTAATGAAAGTTATGTCAGTTTACCAAGCCGTTATGTTGTGGAAAGTGGATTCGTCGGTAAATAAAACATATTTAAAGAATTCATCTTGTTCTCCAACTTTTTCGAGACTCCATAAACAAAAATTCAACCTTCGTTGAAAGCCTCGTCCATATAAATTCTGGTGAAATTGAATGTGATACGAATGGTGTTTATATTTTTTTCAAAAATATTTAGATAGACAATTCCTCATTAGGGAATAGGTATAGGGAACGTTGAATAAGGTTGCCTTAGTTTTTAACATATAATCTAAAAATGTAATAAAATACCGCGGGTTGCATTTAAAAAAACCTAACTTTGATATATTACAATTTTGTGAAGCATAATTGCAAATAATTGGAAGGAGGGGTCCACAACACTCCACCTACCACTGCTGATGACATAAAGATTACAATAAAGGATGCGTTTGCTAATATAACACCAGATATCTTGAGAAACGTTAGATCTTTTGAAAATCGAGTGCGGTTGTGCAATGTGCATAGAAGAAAATGGTCATCATATTGAGCATTTACTATACCATTTTTTTTCCATAAATGATTACTTCTTGTTATTAATTTCATTTTTAATTAAGTTATGATACCATATCTAATTATCAACTACAATAAAAAATCATGGCCTACTAGAATGCAAACAAAAACCATTTCCATACAAATTTTAGACAAAAATCTTAATAACTTTTTAATCGTTGATTTTAGATATATGTATTACTCATAGCTTTTGATAGAAAATGAAAAGTTATTCAACATAGAATAAAAACATTCAGGGTGTTCCATTTAAGTTAAGTGAGTTTTTGATGTTTGAAAAATAGAAAATATGAATCCTTTTTCTAAACACCCTGTACAAAGAATCGAAATCCTACGTAGAGCAAATGAAAGCCTTAAAGGTCAAGGTAAATCGATATAAATTTGTGTTACTGAAAGTAGGTGGTTTCCGTGTTATTAGGGGTTGTATTGAATATTTTTCTAAAAATCACAATTTACCCAAAATTGGTAAGCGATAGGTATAGGAAACGTTGAATAAGGTTGCCTTAGTTTTTAACGTATAATCTAAAAATGTAATAAAATACCGGGGGTTGCATTTAAAAAACCTAACTTTGATATATTACAATTTTGTGAAGCATAATTGCAAATAATTTAAAAAAGTAGTCGTTATCAATTTACATATGTCACCAAAAAATGCAGCTGATTCTTGTACCCTTTAGGCATAAGAGACCGAGGGAATAGTCGTGAATCACCCTGTATTAATATTGTAATGTAGGGCCATGAAACATTCAGTTAGATATCGAGCTATTGCATCCATGCTTCATAACGCCCAACACTAACTTGTGAGGTCCAATCACTCTCCCACATGATGCATTGCACTTTACTGTGTTTACCTTGTATTGATACAGTGTGTGTACAAAATTGTAATAAACATATAAATATTATACAAAACCTTTTTTTTAGAAACGTCATTTTTCTTGAAGCCTTGTTGAGCTAGAGAACCCTCAATTTAAACTCGATAGTGGTCTTGTAGCATTTATTATTGACGTCTTTGTCGCAAATTACTTACCATACCCCATATGTTTCCCATGCCCAAATCGATAAACTCGTGGACATATCGTGGTTGGATGGGAGGACTGAATAATAGAACTGAGTGCTGTGGTAACAAAAATTTGCTCGTCATATCACTTCGAAGTCGTAGAGATTTTGAGACAAATCGTGGGGAGACGTATGGATCAATTTCACCCTGCGTTCTTGTCGAGTATGTTTCGATGACGACCTGAAAATGTGATCTTGACACTAAAACTTTCTTACCATATCGACTATTGGAAAGCGACCTCCTTGCAATGAAGGGCCGATCAAGAAAGAGTCCTATCGTGAATTCAGATGAACCATTAGGGGAGAAGATTATATGGGAAGTAGCAAACAAGAATAAACTTGAGTCGATGTGATTACTCTAGTTACTCAGATCATATAAGTATAAGTTGAAAAATTTTGAGTCTAGACGGCAGCACGAAACACGTTCGTTTGCAAATTAATTCAAGAGAGTATATTTTTGAATAACCCACTTTCATTTTTCATGATGATGACAACAATTAAAAGGTTCACTAAAGGTGACGAGGTGTAACACATTTTCGCAAAGGAATTGTTTGAACCTAATCAAAATTCCGCCCGTTGCCAAAGGAATATCTTTAAAACATACGTGGTACTAACTACTAAATATAAATTATTCATTTGTGTGCGATAATCTGAAGTAATGCTTTTACAAATACAATAGCTTACTTTCCATTAACATTTGATGGAGCTCTTCTGTTACAGATTTATTCCTAGTGTAGTTTATAGAATAGCATCGTTTTACTGCCTTACTTTGGTAGTAATTCGTTCTAATTTAGAGAGATAATTCAACACTCGATCGTCTTGATCATTCCTGATAATAACGGAAGTTGACTAGCACTTCCGTTACTTTAAATGACGGTAAGTAGGGTACGTTAGCGTTTTTTTTTTACATTTCTTATTGAACTATCCAAATATCTACCTAACACAATTTTTAAGTAGTATTTCAGACTTTTAGTTTCGCTGCTTAATATCTATCTCAAAAATTAGTAAATAGGTAGTCAAAAATTAACTTCTTGCTATTTAGGAAAAATTATTTTTTTTAGAAAAGCTAAGCTCAGTTTTGACAAACAATGAAATAGCGTGACACGAAACTCAAGAACAGTAAGTCTAAGTGCAGGTTTTCCTCTTGAAAGGGCTTCTTAAGAAATTGTAATGTTTTTTAAGAAGCAAAATTTATCAAAAACTATTAGTCAATTCGTGGTGGTAGTGTAGTGGTTAAAGCTCAAGACTACGACGCGACGCCGAGCCGTTGAGCTGGATTCCACTTCGGGCACCGCCAGAAAATCTCTGGCTCCTTTTCCTCCTCGAGGTCAGCTCCACTTACCAAAATGAGTACCTAGGGATTTTATCCGGAATAATAATAATGTTCCAGATGTGGCCAGACTGAAATTATGTAGCTTTCTAACACACTTAACCCGTATAGAATCGTAAGATTCAAAACCGGTACTATTATTATACAAACGACCACAGATCTATTTGTATAATGTATATGTCTAACCAAGTGAACTGGTTTTAATCTACATATAACCATATATTGGGAAGAAGTACAGAGAATTATTCGAGATTTTCCTGTTTCGAGCTTATGAATAGGTATGCTGTCTACTTAATAGATCAAAAATCGTTAGCTGCTAGAGTAAATGTTGCAAAATTGAATCCTCCACGAAGTAGACTAATGTTTCTGACTTCGCGGGACTTTTAGAGAATGGTAATGGTAACCATCTGAATCTGTGCTCTTCCATAACAAGTTTTTACCGTGTCTGTTGTCATTTTCATGCTTTCATTTTTTCGCTTTTGAGATGTCCGGTATTGAAAATAAAGCGAAAGAAGACTTTGGCGTGAGTGGAGACACAGCCAAAGAAAGAAGAGAGAAAATGGGATGAAAAGAAAAAGAGGGTGGTAGGGGTGAGAAGGAGGGTTGAGAAAGGGGGGTGGGTTTATCTGATCCGGTCGTTTGAAGAAGCAACAGGTGTTTTTGTTAAAATTTAAAATTTCTATTTTTGTGTCTGTTAATTTTCACCAAAAGTGTAATGCATGAATTTTATCTGTTTTATTAATGTTAATTTTTTAAATGAACTATTTATATTTTCTAATAACTTGTCATTCAATGCAATGACTTTATAGATTATTTTACATTGAACTGTTTAGCAAAATTATCGTTGTGTTGGCGTCCATCTTAATTTATTTGTATATCATGTGTTTTTATTTGTCGCTCTTGTATGTAATAGCGATAATAAACTTCCTTTATGTATTGAATTAGGGGCGAAAGGTTTCTTTGTGTTAAAATGTTGAATTCAGTTATTTTAATTTTATTTTCATTTTTTTTGTTTCATCATGTACCTAAGTATACATTCGTTTCTCAATAAGCCGCATACTTGCTTGAAGCTTAAACTTAGAGTTGCTAACGTAGGTACTGGCTCAATTATGTAACAGCCTTGGTGGATGTAACTAATGATGTTTTTTTTCTCCCGTGCAGAATTGTATTTTTGTATACTTGACTTGTTCTACACATTTTTAATGTACAACAGAACCAAATATATTATTATTATGTACTTCGATTGTTATTGATACTCAGGCCAAGCCTGGTTAACTAATCGCACGGATCGAAATCAAGTAACGATTAGTCCTACTAATACATATATCTATACAATATAAATTTGAAGTTGCTGTTAAAAAGTGAACATACTAAATACTATACACATATTATGTTCATTAAATTAAATGACGTTGATAAAACCAACGCTGATCACATTTTATAGAATGTATTTGTTTGAGAAGCCTCGGTGTATTTGATCCGAATTTGTAAAAGCCACGTCCCGTCGACCCTCTTTCCGCGAAGGCATTAACATGAACGCAGCGTCGCGCATCAATAACAAAAAGAGACCCTATATTCCTAGGCTTCTCCGTTGGCGTCACTTATTCGTGACTTAGTGACTTTTTATAGAAAAGAAAAAATGAACATAATATGTATGTTTTGAAAAAGTGTTATGGTTATTGTGTAAGCGTTTTTTGTTGTTTAGCTCGACGCATAGGTTGCACTCGAGTGGGTAATGTGTTGTTTGTGTTTTGTGTTAATTGCGAATTCTGATACTGTGAGTATATTGTGTGTTTACGTTTGAGTGCATGAGAACGAGTTAGAGGTGTTACATGAGTGATTGTTGAAGTGTTGTGTGTTGGTAATGGACTTTCTATAATGGTATGTTGTGTATGCAACAGAGTTTCAATTTGTGAAGGGGGGATTGAGTGTTGTGTTTCATTTTGTGTTTGAATGGTATTAGTTGAAAGTGTGTGATGTGGTTCTGAGTGATGTGCGGTATCTTCCGTTACGTTTAGAAATTTTCTAACTATGTGACAAGTGTTGATAATGACTGCCTTTTGTAATTGTATGTATATGTTCTTATCTAACCCTAAAATGTGCAAACTGTGATGTATTGTTTTTGGTATAACTCCGGTTGCACTAAGAACAATGGGTACTGTAAGAGCAGTTCCCATTCTCCATTGCGCTTTAAGTTCCTGAGCTATATCAGTGTATTTCCGATGTTTCTCTGCGTGTGTATTGGCTAAATTGTTTGTGTTGGGAACGGCAATATCTATTATGTATATGATTTTTTGTGTTTTATCTATAAGTGTTATATCTGGCCTATTGTTATATACAGTTTTATCTGTGAGTAGTGTCCTATCCCAATATAGTTTGTGTGTGGTGTTTTCAAGTACAACTTGCGGTGTATATTTGTAATAGGGTGTGTTATCAGTAGAAAGGTTATGTTTTGTGGCGAGTTTTTGGTGTATTATCTTAGCTACCTGATCGTGTCTGTGTTTGTATTCTGTTTGTGCTAGACGTGTACATGCTGATATAATGTGTTGTATGGTTTCTGGTCTTTGCGAACATTGTCTACAAAGATCATGTGTAATTGTCCTATCTTTAATTATGTGTTTTCTGTAATTTCGTGTGTAAATGACCTGATCTTGTATGGCAAACATGAAACCCTCTGACTCTGGGAAAATATCACATTTGGTTAACCAAGCATGCGTTGCTATAATATCAACACAGTCTTCGTTAATCTCCTGCGGATATCGTCCATGTAAAGTCTTTTGTGTCCAAGTTTGTATGTTATGTGTGATGTACGTATCTCTACTCATTGGTTATTATTATTATTATTATTATTATTATTATTATTATTATTATTATTATTATTGAATGTTGGGCTGTATTAACGAAAGCTAGCAGCATTCTTCACGAAATTACAACTTCAGCAGATTAAGACCGCAACCAAGTCAGTCTGTACCTTTCGGAGGGGTCCGAATAACTAACTATTTATATGTGCTTTTGTATGTTTTCTGAATGTGGTACCTATGGTGAATAAGGTGAGGGAGTATAAGTACTAAGTAGTGGGTATTTTAGTTTGTGGCTTTGAGTAGGTACCGAGTGTACACAGTTTCAATTGTTTTGTTTTTGTATTACTTACATAATTGAATTTGATTAGGTACTGTTTACGTTGGTTTTCCTTGTAGTTATTGTTATGTTACTATTGTCTCCCTCACTCCATCATATTACTTTGTGTGTTTTGTTTAATATGTGTACTTAGTTGTTTTGGGAACATAACCGAAGGTTTCTTTACCATGTTCTCCTTCGGCAAGTTCCAGGTGAACATGGCTTTCTCTTTTTGGCGTAAATATGATTTATCAAAATTTTAGGGTCTTTATTTTATCACCAAATATACATTTACCACTGTGTCCAGACAAACTGTCTATCTATCAGCAAAATTTTAGAGGGGCTTAATTTATGAAGAGAGATCGTATTTCAAATATGTAAGTAAAAAACGAAAAATCGCATCTTCGATCGCTTTGATACAGTGGGAAGTGAAATGAACGGATTTATTCAATCATCATATAAACCATAATTAATTTGAAATTTGTCACTATTATTTCAAGTTTTTGACAATGACAGATTAAGACACTCTACGCAGTAATGAGATGGTTCCCTCATCGCCCAGGAGTGTAAAATCTGAAATTTCACAAGGATCCTTCGAGATCGAATGGCCTTCAGATCTGACAAATGGGTCGTCGCATTTGGATGACACAAAACGAGCTCGCCGTTGCTTATCGTACATATGTTCTCGAGAATTGTGCTTTTAATTGCCGACGTGTGGATCACGTTATGTTCGAAGACTGCGGTGCCGCCATTGTTGGAATTCGGGCGATCAGCTTTCCCTGTTTAAGAGTTATGTTTACATAATGTTTTAATAATTATGTTTATATATGTTTAAGGATAATATGATTTATAATATGAAATCAATGTTTTAGGACTAGATCAATAATTCTTAAAACGTAAGAACGTTTTGTTTAGTATCTATTTAATTTTCAATATAAAAGTTTACAATTAAATCGAATCATATGAACCACCCGAATTTCATTCATAATCATTCTTTAATCCGTAGTTTGCCATTTTCCAGTGCGACAGTGGGTTCCTTGTATCAGTATAAGAAGTCGATGATATGGGAAATCGCGAATTCAGCGGATCCCAAGGTCGCAGGTTCCTCCTCCACAGGTCAAATTTCACGAATAGTTTTTCTTAAATGTCGCACATAGTGCTCATACCGAGACGCGGTATAGTCAACTTAGTTACAACAAAAATTAAGATGAATAATATACTACTTGGATGTGTAGTGATTCTCTAGGACAAATCTTAACCCTTTGGCTGTTTACTTTCAACTAATAAAAAGATCTGTTGGTCACTGAATTCAACAAAGAATCACAAGAAACTTACCATTATCTGGGTAGTTAATACTAGTATAATTTGGGGAGATCTACTTCGATAAGCGAGAGTGGCTATTATCATTATTGTAATTAGTTTGATAAGTATATCCTTTTTTTACATTAAATTACAAAAATTATAAATACGAAATAATTAATATGTACACAAACCACAATAAGTTACTAAAATACAATTCTAAAATAAATAAAAATGACTGTTTATATTGACAATCCTAAGTTAGTTCTACTCGTAATAAATAAATAAGTTATATTATGATAATGACTTAATTTTCTTAATTAAATTTTCTGGCTTGTACTAGTTTATTAATCTCGTTAAATGTTGTGAGAATGGCGGGATTGGGTTGGTCACTTGAAAGTTTCGGACATCCTTTATGGGCCAAACATTCTTCACCATCTTGACCATCTTTCGCCGCTTTCATATAACGGAAGAAACGTAGTATTTCGGGATTATCCGATGACGGTTTTCTTAACTCGTTCAGTTCTCTGAAATGAGAAGTATGTATTTATACAAGTTCCAAAAGACCTCAAAATGCTTTTTAACAAATACAAGAAATCTGTTATTTCTTCCCATGGTGTCCAATAATATCACTAATTTCTTCTGGCCTTCTTCCGACATTCTTCTTTATCATGGCACACTGATAAAAGCGATATGAGACACTAATACGTATATAACTTACATACTCAGTTTAAAGCGGTCTTTTTTGTACCCAGCAACGGATTTGTATGCATGGGGGCTCTCGTAGCATTATAGGTTGAGAACCCCTTTCGTCTCTTAATATTTAAATAATGAATATTTTGATGTTTTACAAAAAAGAGGCTTCCAATATATTAATGAGTACTCGTACGTGTTGATGACAGGTAAAAGCATATTTTTTCGTGTGTTTGGAACACCTTTACTCGAAGACTGCATGCAATTGCGACCTTAATGCATCCGATACCCTTTCTCCTTAATTTCAAGAGGTTAAATAATACAAATTTATTTTTGAAAATACACTAATAAAAAACCTTTTGCTTCGATATAAATCGTAGGGGGGCTAAAAGTAGTTTGAGTCTTTGTTGCATAATGGAGTAAATTTGTCTATGTTTTTGATCGTGAAAACCTTTTTAGTTATCCCGGTTTCCATTAGTTTCCCTTTTAATTATTCACGTACACCATTAATATTCATTCTTCGACAATAATTACAATTATAGTTTACAAATTTCACGCGTGGCAAAATTTTGTACATAAACTTTGCTATTAGTTAATCCTTAATATAATAGTATATTGAAACGGGTTTGTAAGCTTTTATCAAGTAAATTACCAAACATATATTAATTTGAGTAAAAGCCTCATGTACCTAAACTCAAATTTTTATTAATATGACTTTAAGTTAACCGAGAACTGTATTTAAATAGAGAAGGACTATTTAATCTGTTAAAGTACTGCAACACTTTATAAAATTCTACAAACACTTAAAAATGATGATAAAAGCTCATTGTTAATTTTAGTTACGAAACTATTTCCCTAAAAGAATTAAAGAAGGTAAATAATTAATATCGCATTGTTTTTAATGTTTAACAACAATCACTCATCATAAAAAAAAGAGTACAAAAATTTAGACAAACGCGCTCGCGTATATTAAAAGATATTTGTCATCCTTATTGTTCATTTCGCAATTTTAATGAAAATAAAAAGAATATTCGGAGTGTGATGTGAAATTGGATGGAAATATTACTGGAACATGATGAAAATTTAGAAACGGTCTAATTTTGTTTTTCAACTAATGAAAATGTTTTAAATTTACTCGTGTAACTACTGTCATTTAATAAAAAGCGAGATATGAAAAAATTGAATTTAAAGGGAACATAAATGACACCCGTCGTCAATCTCACCTGCTCAGTTGCGCTGAAACCAAATTGCTGTAAGGAGCGTATTTGGCGGGGTTGGCATACATCATACACACAAGCTTTTCCCTACAACGTTCAGTTTGGGGTGATTTGTCATTGCCCAGTCCAAGCTGTTGGAAAACGGCGTCTAATCTTGATAAAAGAGGACTATAAAAAGGATCATACGTTGTTAATAAAAGTGAAGACGGTGGTATCTTATGGAAGATCTTAAAATCCGTATTCATCGATGGCTTCTTGAGATAGTAATTACTGTCTGATTGATACGGCGTGTACGATACCATATTATTTCCATAACCAAACCTGAAAGCAAATATATTTTTGTAGATGAAATTTATTTTTAATTTCATGCAATAAGATACTTATTTTGATAAATACGGCCGTCTCGTCTTACATTTAAAATTACAAATATTAAATATTCATAATCATAACAATCGCTTCTACTGCTTCAATTGCAATTTTCACAAGTTACGAATTCTCATCATTATTCCAAAAGTTTTTATTCCTTTATTCGAGAAAGTATAATCATTGAATAACGGTATAACTCTCGTTTCAACTGGAAACAACTTTAATGTTTTCCTTAAATTAATTTCGTATTATACACGAGAGAATCCTCTTTAAAATATGATACTTAGTAAAGGGAAAGTAGGTAGGAATAATTATTTTTCCAATAGTACAAGTTTTAAGTATCATTAATTATTGAACAAAACTTTAAAGTTCACACAAAAGATTTGATAATAATGTAGATAGAATCTCTGTAAAATGATGATTTAGGAAGATCATACACATTGCATAGATCATTTTTTATTTTTATTAAAACAATTCTCATTTAGTGCTAACGCTAGATTTTATAGTCCGGAAGCCGGCCGCCTATTTTCCAATCAATTAGTATACTTTTATACTTCGTGAGCGGCTTTATTTTAACGAGGCGCCAAAATTTTTCCTCTGCGAAAACGTTCGCAAATGGGTCCTACGGAGATGCGCAGGTAAAAACACGTTGATTTGGAAATTACAAAAAATTGATGAATATCATCGGAAAACGGCCCAATTAATTTATAGGACAATGTGGGCATTTAATTATACAAATATTTACTAATCGTAAGTTGCAGAAAAAAAATCAGCTTGATACTCATTATTTTTGTTAATGTAGTAATATCTACATGTTTGAGATGGGGGACACTCTTGATGGACTCATTTTTGTTGCAGGACAAATGTTATTTTGAATTGCTTACACAAAAACTTAACAGTTAGCTAAAAAATTAAGTGATATTAATCAATTTTTTGTAATTACCACATCAACGTGTTTTACCCCTGCGCACCCCGTAGGACCCATTTGCGAAAATTTTTGCAGAGGAAAAAGTTTGGCGTCTCGTTAGAATAAAGTCGCTCACGAAGTATAAAAAGTATACTAACTGATTGTAAAAAAGGTGGCCGGCTCCCGGATCATTACTTTTTTTTTTAATTAAAAGAAAAATTAAAACCTCTTAGTAAAATATTATGCTTTTAATTATATGTCATAAAGTTCTGAAAGGTATCATTTTTTTGTGTAGCTTACACTCGTCGACATTACTAAAATTAGCTACACGTCAAGCAAATTCCACGTCTAAGCAACTCATTTTATAATCCGCACAATCGATGGGCAGACTTTCATTAGAAAATCACGTTATTACAGTGTTTTTTTTTCTCAATCATAAAAAAAAGGCGAAATAACAGAACACTCACCAAACAAATTACATTTTATTGATCACATGCGTTTCTACAGCATGGTAATCACTTTCAGTGAAATTTAACAACAGCAGGGCACAAAATATCACCTGAACGGGCATTAAATTGAAATTTAGATGTTGCAAATCTCCCCACTTTCATCACAGTCCAAAGTAATTATTAAGCTGTCTATATAATTAAGTATCCGTCGTCTATTGTATTATTTTCAAGGGAATTGTACTTTAGATGGGTCATACAACTTTTAAACATAATAATAGGTATATATTTTCTTTTGATAATTAATTTTACACATAAGTACTCGATTTATGTTATTTAGAGCAACTTTATCATAATGTAATAAGCGATAGAAGCTTTTAAGAATGGTTGTTTGTTAAAAAAATTACATATTCCAAAGTTCAGCACTTCTTATTTGTTTGGGAACGAAGAAATCAATCTTTCTTTACCCTCTGCATGTTCAAACTGGCGGCACTTTTTTGACTATAGAAGGCTTTACTTTGTGTGAAAATTTCAGCGAAAAACATTTATTACAAACTAAAAATATACTGAAATTATACACATTAGAGGTAGTTAATAAAGAGATATTATTTTATGCATCCTAGGAATTGTCATTCTCACCCCAAGAATTATTATTTTTACCCCAAGAATTATTTTTTCTACCTTAGCTTTTAATTATTTTGGTCCCAAGATTTTTGTTTCCAAGAATTATTATATTAGCCCCCAAAATTATTAATTTAGCCCACATAATTATTCTTTTGGCCCCAAGATTTTATTCATTTTACCCCGTAATTTCATTCATTTTCCCCCAGATTTTTTTTATTTTATTCCAAGACTTTATTTATTTACTTATTTTATAGAAGTATTTGAAACTGAAAAAAATGCCACCCTAAACGTATATTGCAACTCAGGCGATTAGATTAAAGGTAGGTTTAGTATATTCTTTTCAATGGAATAAAATGAATAAAATCAGGGGATAAAATGAATAAAATATTGGGGCCAAAAGAATGATTCTGTGGGTAAAAATAATAATTTTGGGGGCTAATATAATCATTCTTGGGATTAGAAATCATGGGACCAAAATAATAAAAAGCTGTGGTCGAAAAAATAATTCTTGGGCTTAGAGTGACAATTCTCACCCGTTAATAAATAATACAAGAATAAAGACCTTCCAACAATGCAATCACCAATACCTCCAGTAGTTTTGATTTTTAGATATGTTTCAGAGTTCACGGTAATTATTAAATTTGCAAATTTGACACCTCGGCGAACGCCCGCGCGATCCGCCATCTTGGAAAATGGCGTCGGAAATTGTTTATTTTTGCATTATCTAATTGATATGTCCTAGCAAAAAAATACCGATTTACATGTCTCCAGAAGTATGATAGTATTATAATCGTCAGCGAAGACATAGATTTGCTTCTTCTCCTAACAGGATTAAGAGCGATTCACGATAACTTTTGCATTTTTAAGTTCAACTAAGGAAACACAAATGATTAATCTACTTTTTTCTACAAACGCCAAAAAATGACAACATTGGCGCATTAAAATAATACGCGAAGTGACCCTTTTCTTCACTTTCCTACGTTACCATGACACCGTGTGCGAAATGAGGACGCCATGCGCGAAATACTTACTTCGCGCACTGCATGTAAAGTATATGAGAGTTTTATATTTTAACGTTAAAATAATTGTCAACTTTTCACGTTTGTAGAAAAAATGTTGTTTGCATTTCGCGCACTAGATACAAAAATAACTATGAGGCGTAGTTTTTTTTACATCAAAAACTGACTTTTCTTTTTACAGTAATATTTCCATTTCCTCCTTCCTTTGGGATATTCTTGCTTTTACTTGGGAGTATAAAAATCAGTGTCACGGCGATCTCTTGTAGACAGGCGTAAATTTTGGAGAATCGAATTTTCTCTGTTTCCTAAAAGCGGTTGAGCGGGAGCTGGTAACACTGGATCCGGATCTACTTGAGTGGGTGGTTGATCGACTGAAGCTTGAGGTTGGGTAACAGGTTGATGATTGTTATTTTCGTAAAAATGAGCTCGTCGGTTTGTCTGCTTTGGTTCGCTCGTTTCAGTCGGTTTTGATTCAGTTCGGTCTTGAAGTTCAATCGGGTGAAATCTCCTCATTTGGTCAATCAGTCTATAAATTTGGTCTATAGGTTTTTCCATCGAATTGTATTTCATAGTGAATATCGCCTAGTTTTGCAAAGATAATTTCTGTGAGCCATTTGTCCATCCATAAATTATTTGAAAGGAAATAAACTCTTTGTCCAGGATGAAATTTCCGAAAATTTGGTATGCATTCCGAATGATATTTTCCGTAACCCGTTGTCCTACATCTTCTGGACCTTCCAATCGTGTTCGTATGTTGCGTCCAAGAAATAGTTGCGCAGAAGATTTGCCCAGTGGTTGAATGCGGAGTTTTTCTGTATTGCCTCAGATATTCATTAATATCTCGGTGTAAAGAACTTTTCGTAGACTGCATTTCACCAATTGAATCTTTCACGATGCCGACATACCTTTCAGCCTGGTCATTGGTAGCATCGTATCCGCAACAGTACGTGCATAATCGATATGTATACGTTCCTATGGTCTTTTGGGGTATTCCCAATGATGAGTCTGGAATTTGGCTGGAGCATGAGCATGTTTAGCACAATGAGTGCATGCTTTGGCAATGCGCTCAATATCTACATCGATACCTGGCCAATTAACAAATGATCGAACAATACCTTTCACTTTCGTAATACCCACGTGTGCAGCATGTAAATCTTTGAGGATAGCAGGTCGCAATGACATCGCAATTACAATTCTGTGTTCAAACAATAAGCATCCATAGGATAAAGAATAATTTTTCTCTGGCGCTTTGTAGCCATGGCGTTTGCAAATCCTGACCATTTTGTAAAATTTGTACTATCTTTCCAAAATCTTGATATTTTCTAGTTTCAATAGCTATTTGTTCAGCGTACGGACTTGCATTCAGCACTCAGTTAACTATGCCGAAGTAGCAGAAAACATTTTTTCTTCTGCATGCGATGAGTGGCTGTGTTACAAGTGCCTTTTTTTCAACCAGGATAAAGCTAAATTCAGAAGCACCGCAACCTAAACGATCTTCTGAAGCTGTTCAAAAATGGGGACACAGAGCCTCATAGTGTAGCTGATGCTGGTGAACGTTTTCTTGTAGCTCTAGGTATATATGGTGGCGATATCGAAAATCAAACATTACACGAATTACTGTATCAACACGATTCGTGAAGTCGATAACAAAAACCAAGTTCAACCTCTTTGCTGCCGACAAAAGACGCAGCCCGATATCACATTTTTAAAACAGTTTACCATGTTCAAGCATGGTATGGAAATGAACAAAATTCTGATGATTGGGGTTTTGAGCGTAAAAAGAAAGAGTTGATGCCTATTAAGACCAAGAAGAATCCAGCCCCTCAAGCTCTTCTCAATTTCATATATTCTAAATGTAAAACGGGATGCGGACAAATTGGTTTTGCTGTAAAAATATTTTTGCACTTCTATTTTCTACGTGGGAAAATGCCTCTAAAACATGAAATAGAGCAGCTTTTGCTTGCTTCATCCCTTCTAGATAGATCCTGTCGTACGAAATTGATATTCTTTTCGGTTTTTCTTTCTTCGGGTTGGGTCCGTTGAAACGGCGACGTTTCGACAAAATCTTACTTGAAATGCCCAAGTCTGGCTCTGCTTCTAATTATCCGAACTGTGGTTCGGTTAGGAACTACCTCGAAGAAAAGCAACGCGGGAACAAACTAGGAAGAATATCAACTTGACATACACCGGCGGAATCGTGACGATCAACATCCTGTCGTGTATTTCAACATATATCCATCTTCATTCACTCATAAACTAACACAAACATGAGAATGTCTAAATAAAAAAAATACTCCCAACTTATATTACATACTGTTATTCGAATTGAACTTTGAAGAAAAAGTGGTCGCACAAAGAAGTTGGAGAGAGCTTGATAATGGCAAATGAGACTTTGCCGAAACGTCGCTATAACTCTGCTACTAAGCAGAGCCATGAAAATCTACAACGAGACAATGCCCGGAGGAGCATATCATTGGAAAAATTATTATATTGAACACACCACACTATCATTCCACACAAAGTTAGTTTATTGGTACGAAACCGTTGAAGTATACAGAAGTTTTCAAATTACCATAGCAAGGATAAAATTTGGACATTCTTGCTTTGCCATATGTTTTTTTTAATGTTTAAGCTATATCGACTCATGGCTTTCTGTTATTACTAATAGCAACACCTTTAGTGTCATTTCACTTTAATCGTGTTTGTTTCTTACACACCATTTTGTTAACTTCACCTCTACGGACTCAAAGTATCCCCACTTTAAACTCATTTTCCTTCTGTATCTCTTAATTAGTCGCGGGGATTATTATGAACCTTCTTCTGTACTTTCAACCCAAGAGGCCTGTAACCGCCTTCCACCTTCCTATCTGCATTGTATTCCATACATCAGTCAGTATGGGCTTTAATGGAAAGCGATGTAGACATATTTCAGCACAAAACTCTTTGTAGGTGAGTTTACACCTGTCAATCATAAATAAATCCTGCTTTTGTATTCCTGAGCGCTTAATAAGGACTAATCACTTACTAATGCCTTTTCCTTGACTAACCACATTTTTGACTTAGAACATCGCTTGTTGCCGAGAACTTGCAACGTCGACAAGAAATCTGTCATAAGGATTGCACAGCCCTATCATAGCAATACTGACTCTAATGTATAGAATACACTATAGACGTCTAACTTTTGGTATCAAGAGTGTAGTACGTCAAGTGATATATACGGTATGCCCCTCACGCGTCGAATTGTGTTACAGTTTTTATTAGACTTTCACTCGTAAATAAGGTGGGAGTTTCAATTTATTTGATGTATTTATTGGTAGAATTTATTTTGCAGCAAACTGTAGACCCTTTGGGGAACGATGAAGAAGGTAGACGGATCAATTCTAAAAAACAAAAGGCAGTTTTGGTACAACAGATATTGAAGAAATTTCAGTAATTTTTATTAATGGGACATTAATTAGAACCTATTACTATTATCTTTTGATGTTTATTATTTTAATAATTCATGTTATAAAATTAAAGAGTAGAACACGACCCCCTTTTTAAATGTTGTTTACCTTTTCACTCTAATGAAAAATTCAACGGTAGTTAAAAGGTAATGGACGTTACCATGGCAACAACAAATACTGATAAGTGCTTTCTATAAATGAATGTTTTGTATTATTCCAAACTTCCCTCCAGGGTTTACAATTGGAACAAAATTGATGTAGCAGAAGTACGAAGTTTCGTTAAAAATAGCATATTTGAGTGTAAAGTAATAAAATCGTATTGATTGTTTTGGGATTAGATACCTTTAAAAGCCAAAGTGTATAAATAAAATGTGTCATTAGAAGCTTCAAGTTTGAACACTGATTCTGAGAAATACACACTCAACACATTAGTAACCATATAAAGCTTTGGAAATTAAATCTTATCCTTTTCTTTAGCCTTAAGGCGCGTTTACATTGGTATAGTTACTTGTACCAGTTACTTGTACAAGCTGCTGGCCTGGATAGTTCACTTTCTCAGATAAAAAGCTAGTAGGTGTTTACACCTAAAGTGGTTGCCAGTTCCCAACGTGCAGTTGACGTGTAACGATGAAATCTTGGCATAGGCGTGCTTTGTTCAAATCAAAACTACTAAATAAAAATTAAATTAAAATTTAATTTTATAAAATCAAACTAAATAAACGACGGCACTGTTTTGCTCTTCAATACTATACTAAACTTGTCAGGTCCCGTCTACACACGGCTAGTTGATAAGTTTATCACCTGGCCAGTGCGAATTTTTGTGGAAGGGGAAGGCTAGTAGGCAAGTAAATAGATGGGCTGGCTATTTACTTTCCTGTCCTCCCTACTTGTGCAAGTACTTGTACAAGTACTTACCTTAACTGTTCACATCGGATTAGTATCTCTCTTGCAAGTTACTGGTACAAGCGACTAACCCATTTACTATACCAATGTAAACGCGCCTTTACAATTTCACTGTTACACAGTTTTTATCACCGTTCATTATTACACTACGCAACCTCTTTCGGTTATTGCAGAAGATATTCGCACTTATTTTAATTAGTTCCCCATTTGTACATGTCGAACGAAAAATAGAGACCCGCATGTTAATTAATTGAAAGTAAAAATTAAATTGAAAAGTTATCTCTGCTGCGAGTGTTTCACACATTATGATAACATCTTTTTGAATTTAAATAAGACTTGAAATGGAATAAATATGTAATACGAATCCCGGATTGTGCTTTCATAAAGATGTTACTCTACCGTAAATAAGAAAATGTAAAAAAGCTCTCTTATTTTTTCTTTGTATGAAATTTGTTTAATTAGAATTAAACTTTATAATTACTTTTATGAAGTATGCATGCAAATGTAAAACCCTTCTCGAAAGTTAATACAATTAATCATCTTCAACAAATATTTCGTTTTCTAAAAAGCCGCTCATTCTTGTTATGTATATACATTAGTCTACCTTCACAGACAGACACAAAAGGAAAAAAAAGCGTTTTATATTCTGTTCACGCTAGATTTCAACTTTTTTCACTTTTCAGCTATACTCAATCGTTATAATGATATATCAGATTAAAGGGTATGATGAAAGACGATGTTATGCAAATTTCAGTTCTGAAATGTTCCTTATCAAAGGGGCTCGGATTTGTATGAAAAAGTGTAGATTATGGTGCACAAAATAAAAAACGATTACCTATACAATTTTATGGATATTCTAAGCTTCCTTACAAGAAAACGGAAAAAAGGCTTTCCCAATTGGAAAGCGTGTGAGTGAAATTAATTTGCAATCTAAAGAAATAACAACATTTTTCTTGATTTAGATCACAAATATTTATGATATGTACTTCCGCATATACCGTGGCATATACCGAAAGTTGAACTCGTTTTTATGTAAATTAGTAGTATTTATGATGTAGTTAGAACGGCATAACTGTGGTATTTTTATGGAGGATTTTTCTATAATAACACATTTGATAAAATTTTATTTCAAAATAATTTCATATGGACTTGAAAAAACCTGAAGAAGGCGAAACGTTGTCAAATTATTAACAAGTGTTATAAAATACAATACGTTAGCAGAAAATAACCTTTATTTGACTACATGTAAATTAGTATTAGAATCTTATGTTCAATTAAGCTTTATTGCATTTTAAGTAATGGAACCTCTATGTCATCAAGGGCTGACTTAATATTTTCTACAAGTGGTGCATAGGTAACATTTTTTAATTTGAGAATCGACGACGTTCTCAGACATTCTAAATATTCAAGTGCTTTTAGAGATGATTGACCTTCAATTATTTGGTTACCATCCAACCCTTTGATTCTAAAATATGTGCAACGATTTTGCAATAATGAGTCCTCTTACAATGCAGGAGTGAACTCTCAATTCATGATTTGCTGAAAATAAAATCAAAAGGAAACCACTGCTTGAAACATCCATGGATCAGCTTACGAAAATGCAGACCATTCGCTGCGATTCGATAAAACGGCTTTAGGAAGAGAAGATCGGACGTGCGAGTTCTTCAAACCCAGGTTGACCTTCAAAAGGAAGCTGGTACCTGAAGAACCAGTAAGTTATGATTTTATGACCTTTATTGACTGGGGATACTCTGAAGCATGAAATCGTCTCAGTACTTCATTTTGATGAGATATACATATACTTGACTTGCCACTCTGGACGAGAATCCTAAAAAATTGCGACTCTCTTTCGCTTTTTGGGGTATACAGCAAATTTATACCTACGCTGTATTTTTTATTATACCTTCATTTATTTAACGTTAATGGTTATGTCAATTTGGGTTCAATATAACATTTATTTAACGTATAAGGTGTCCATCGATTTTCAGAACAATGAGAATGTACCAAAATTGGGAAAAATTAAGGGAAGGGGCGCAGGAGGCTTTTCTTCATTATAGAATACTATCTCACAATGAAGTTAAACTATTACATAAGTGACTTTATGTGAGGTATTGCATGAAAGGTACCTATACCCTGTTCAAGTGACCAGCCGTTGCACGTCATTATTCGTGTACCAATACTAAAATTATAATTTACTAAGCAACTTTAATAAAATTTGCATTAAAGCCAAAATGTCAACATAAGTACAGTTGGTATTAAAAGTCATTAATCGTGTAGGGTTAGCGACCATATTTTATCCTCGTCGCACACGTTGCAGTTCGTACTTACAACTTAAAACGTAGTGCGAATATAAACTCATAAAATATCTCGATGTTGTCACGTCAAGTTTTGTTTACTTTGTTAAATTCACCGGTACGCACTTAAGCTATTTTTTTTTAAATTGCCTTACTAAAAACAGTACTTATCAGTACTCTTATTTTGTTTATGTCTACATTAGTTGTTGTATTTTATTATTACATAGGTATACAGTATCTATTTGTTCCTAACCTAAAAATGTCAGTCTGACAACACGTACATTTGACAACGCTGATTATACGTCATTGATTTAGTAAGTTTTAAGCTATGACGTGCAACGGCTGGTGACTTGAACAGGGTATACCTATTTAAAATATAAACTAAAATTTCACTCACCTGTTTATCGTATCTGTCTTATCAGTAGACGTGGCAACATTAATACTTAGACCACTATCTGCAGTACCAGAATCTTGAGCAGTGTTAACATTATAAGGTGCAGCATCCTTAAATTCAAAATCTTCAACGTGATCATTATTACCATGACCAAAACCGGAAGAACCAGAACTGCCGGAAAATGTCGAAAGTCCTTTTCCAAGAAGTTTTCCCACACTACCCAGTAATGATGGTAGGAATAATGCCAGCAGTACCGATTTAATTATTTGAGCACCAATGAATACCGGTAGTAGCATTTTCTTTAACGCAAATGCCAAAAAACCCATTCCGAATCCGGCCATGAAAGAACTTTTCCCGGCATCGGCAGCTAAAAGGAAAGTTTTTAGATATGTAATCCTTTAGTTTGTTTTCTTATCTACTAATTTACATTTCAGGTACCTACTTATATTACGCATAATCTAATTTTGAACAAAGACTATACAGTCTACTTGAAAGCAATAATCCATATTCTAATACTTTCATATCACTGCTGCAAACACCAAAAACCACAATAATTCTATTCCCTTTTTACGTTAAATAAATTAAACAATTGTGTACCATGTTTTATTTTGAAAATTATTGCTTTTGCATAGCATAATGATGTCTTTGGATTCTTACTTTGCCAAGTAGCCTACCCTACGCTTTTGAGTTCACTTTTCTGCTACACAATAGGTCATACAGCTTATAGTTCCCTCTATATTTTTGTTATACACCTTTTGTAAAGCTCATAGAAGGTGCAAGCAGTTTCTTTCAAAAAACCAATGTGTTTTGACTGAAGTATTTTAGATACCTACATAGATACAAAACATCCGCCAACACATATGCATGATTTTTGCACCTCTGTCGTTGTTTGAACTTTCATATTTGATCAAAAAAATAACCTATATGTATATTTCATAATTGTTAAAAGTGCTTGGGTATTGCATCCAAACAGTCTCCCATCTTGTCTAGCTTTGTACATTGACAAGTATCACCTGCTTGGCTTACTTTATTTGCTGCCCTATAAGGATCATCAAAGTTGCAGTAGTTCTTTTAAAATAGTACCTAATAGTCATTCCCATTAAGTCTATTACAATAAAAATGAATTAAAGAAATTGATATCGGTAGTATTATTTTATAATCAATATCGATCACATGAAATAATAAAATTTGGGAAACTTTTGAATTAGTTTATTTCAGAATTTTGCGAATTTTGAATATTGTAAACGTACCTATACATAATAAACTACTTCCTTTAGGGTCTTCGTCAGTTTCCGTCCATGAAGCATTAATGGAATTTGTGCCAGGACCATAGTTCAAAACGAGGAATTGTACATTTTCTTAATGAAAAGGCTCAACCACCTACACAGGATATAATACTAGAGACTCGCATTCGATTTTAGAAATGTTGTACAGTTTTTAGAAATCCACAAAGGTCTCTGATTTAACAAAAGATGTTTAATTTCTCAATGCGTTTAGGCTAATCTGAAATTTGTAACAAATTCAACTAATCCAAGAAATCGTGCAGTGGGTATGATAATGAGAAGCACCACAGCAAAGTTATGTGCTTACATAAGTAAATTGAAAGATTTAAAATATAAAAGCTACAAGTAAAAGTGCTTCATTTACAATTTAATGATCATGAAAAAATAACAAAAATGTTTGAAGTTGGGGGGAAGGGGTGTACTATCAAGATCACTAAGGAAGTTGCATTTACTCGATTTAGAGATGAGAATATAAGAAAGCTGGAGAAAGACGTCACTGGAAACTTTTAATCATGAATGCAGTAGGTACATTTTTGAATTTCCCCGGATTTTTCCGCCATTTTGATAACTTTTATGTATTCATTCAACTAACTGAAATATAAATTGTAAGAAATTCATGAAGGCCAAAGAATGCATTTATTATTAAAAACATGCATAATCAAACTTCCAATTTATTCATATAATTTACATACGACAAAACCGAAAAAGAAAACGACGTAAACGCCGTTATGTGCTTAAAATCGACACTCTTTGAGTTATTTATCAAATAATTTTTTTGCATACCTATAGGTACCCAAAGATTGCTTCGTAAATATTTTAGTTCCGAGATAAACCTGAAATCGTTAAACAATCCCAACCATTGTAGAAATCTTGAAATTCCTTTAGTTTAGACACGTTATTGATTTTATATATTTTAATGTAGAATGTGAACATAAGAAAAAAATGTAAGAGTGTTATCTACAATAAAAGTAACCTTTTTCAAGGTTTAAGACCTCTAATCACTCTGTATATGTGATAATTTCTAGTTACACCTTTTTTAATATTGAAATAGAAATAAAACAAATATTGAGGAAGTTGAACTCCCATCACTACACTACATTGACTACTTATATGAATGAATACAGCAAGTTCAATTATTTATTACAGGAAAAATTCACAGTTTAGTAATTTTTACTACCTAATCTGATAAAAATGTCCCACTCTTGTTGCTAAAAAACACGTAACTTGGAAAATAACTCAATAAGTATTAATTTTAGAGAAATGAATACCTATACCTAATTGCATAGGGAATATACCGTCCTAAGCTTCTACAGAACTTAATTGAGTTTTCTAAGAATATGTAATGAGCTGTTTATTAAATTGTTTAACATCCTGGTAATACTAAGCAAACCTTTTTATAAAATTTAACTATTTGGGCAGGTACCTGTTGTAACTTATTTGAAGTTTTGTATATTATATTGAAAGTGGAATACATATACAGGGTGTTTAAAAAAGATGCGGCAATATTAAAGGGGGTGATTGCCCAGGTCATTTTATACAAAAAAGTTCCTATAAACGCTTTCCGAAAACGCTTCGTTACCTATCTACAGCGTGTTGAAGTTTAATTAAAAAAAAAAAGAGTAAAAATTAGATTTTTCCAAAACGTCTTGAGACTTCAGATATAATAAAATTTTAGGCGTGTTAATAGCTGTGGGAGACACATACTTTGCAATACAACAACAGGCTATTTTTCAAGAAAAAAACAGGACTGTTTAAAAATATTTTTGCACGCATGATAAATGGATATGCACTAAAATGTTTTTTTTTTTACTAAAAAACGGTACGTCGTACGATAAAAAGTTAAGAGAGCTTTTTCGGATAGTGTAAATGTACCAAATGTACTAAATATACATATTCCAAGTCGCCTACTAGGAGATGCCATGCAGCGGACTAAGGTAGATTTCAGGTTCATCAGTCATAAGAAGTCTTTTCCTTTCTATGCATGATTTGCAGTCTATTATATTATCAGGTAGAAAATTTGGCGCCATGTAGAGATTTGACCTCTAAAGTTTTTCAATTCTCGGTTTAGGCAAAATGAGTTTCCCCTGATTTCTCACTTGGCTCAGTGCCAGTCTGCAGATTCCATTACCCTAAGATCACTAAGTATTTTATTAAAAAATAGACACCTTAAGGGTAGAATTTTAAAATCTCTGAACAGCGGCAGAGAATGGGTCATCTTTGGTTTCCTTGTCATTAACCTAATCATATGTTTCTGTGCGACCTGCAGAGGTTTTATAACACTGGGAAAAGCTCCACCCCACGAGGAAATACCATATTGTAACCTTGACTCAATTAAGGCAAAATATAACATTCTGAGGATATCAGGTGGGTACGTATACTTAACAAAATAGAATTTTCTAATAGAACTCTTAATTTCTTTTTTAATTTTTCCCACGTGTTTTCTCTTCATGTCCACCACGACCCCAAGGTATTTCACCTCATCAACCTGCTTGACATACTCATCCGACCATGAGCACGTGACACCGTAATACTTCAGCTTGCCCAACACTTCGGGCTTTTTAGAAAGATTAAAAACTATATAATTTGGTCTTGGCAACATTTAATGAGATTTTGTTTTCATTTAGCCACCATCTCTCATCATTAAGGTCCAATTTCATACTACGAAGCAGTTCAGAATCAGTGTTGGCAAAATAATGTAGTACGGTATCGTCAGTAAATGAGGTGACTGACCCACCAATTTTGCCGAACAGAGATCGTTAATGTAGATTTAAAAAAAGGTCTACACAAGAACAGACCCTTGCGGGACACCATGGCGAATAGCACCTTCCTTAATCACTTTGCTATTGATTCTAACCTGTTGCGTTCTCATATTGAGATAGGACCTAAATCAGTCTTGGCTGTTCCTCTTATGCCATATGCCTATTGCATGCATTTTGGATGAAAGGATGTCATGGTCAACCATGTCAAATCCCACACAAAGCAGCCGTACGACGGTTGCTATTCAGAGCAATATTAACTTTGGAGATTAAGGTGGGAATCGCCTTTTCTGTATTTCGTCCTTCTCTAAACCCAAACTGCTGAGCACTCAATTTACCAATTACATTAAGGAAATGAGTTAAGCTACAATTAATTATTTTCTTCAGTAACTTAGATAAAAGTGATAATAGAACTATTGGTCGATAGTTGGTTACGTTCTAACCGTCCCCACCCTTTGAAATCGGCACCACCATCGCCTTCTTAAGAATATCAGGAAAGACCGAGTGCTGGATACTCATATTGCACGAGCTAACACGTCTGCCAATTCATCTTGTAGTTCTTTAACATTGTAACTTGAAGACCATCCACTCTAACAGACTTTTTATTTGAATATCTATCTAAATATGTAATTTTGACACGAACTGAGCAAAGTGTTGACATTGATAATAACTAGGTAGCAACTGATTTATTGAAGAATGCGTACTCGATAAGACCATGTGTATCAAGATATCAAGACGTACTACGACAAAAGTTCGTAATTCTGTTGAAAGGTGACTCCAGAGGGAGGTTCTGGAGAATGAATTGTTGGTAAGTTCCTTCGGATGTATCACCTGAAGGTAGATACATCATCAGCAACTGAGAATTAATACTAATATGTGCTTAGATGCAAGGAAGTAACTCTAGTGATGAATTAGTTTCATCATTTACGTTTGAATTTGGATGTTGGGGATGGTACTGAAGACCACTTGTGGCAGTTCAGCTTAGCACATTCATTGATCATCGAAAGCTGTTTCTCATGAGAATTGATCGTAGTAACATCAAACAGTAGTAAAGAACTCATCGATGGAGACAACCAAGATGCAATAAATAAAACTTTACACACTTTTCATACCCATCATTCTCGATCATTCAAGATATTCTTCCTGGGCTATCGGGCGCAAGTCACAGAGGTGCAATTAGTTGTTTCTTTTTTAATATGTTGGTGATTTAAAGATGTATGAAGTTACAAAAGAACTAAACAAAATCCTGAAGAACAACGGAACTACTGCTGAACTCCCATTTAAAGTTTGAGTGTTGCGGAAAACGCGAAAACTTCTCATAAAATTTTTGTAGAAAAATGGAAACTAAAAAAGTCCTCCCCCCTTTCCTCCTCCTTCTTCTGCGACATATATGTATAAACATTATTTTTAGTACTGTGCACTGTTGACCTTGAATACCCTAACAAGGAATTAATGATGGGGTTACAACGAATGGACAAATTCTGATTGATACTCAATAATCTATTTAGATCTAACAAATCGCACTTTCAAGTACTTTAATCCACCTTTACGATGGCCCAAGATACACATCAATTAGTTAAGCTTAAATTGGATAAGAACATAATGGAACGTAATGGATTAAGTAATATCACCTGATTCAAAGTTTATGAGAATGTCATAGAAAACCATTCAACTATACGACGACACATAGACCTCAAAGAACTTTTTTACGCTTGTCATTTTCGTTCGTTTTACTATTTACGATATTGACGAAATCTAGCGCTGTTATCGGGTTGGTAAAAGCTTTCAGATGATGTCAGCCACACCAACTAATACACCTTTTCCTTTAAATTTTGTTATCATGTTGAAAGTTGGCACTTGATGTTTTATTAAAGTTCACCGAATACGATACCAAAATACTAAATCTTTTCAAAAGTTTGAACACTTCCAATCCTAGTATCTGTGGTTTAAAATTAAATTTGTAAACTTATACGAAATAATACTATAACCGCACAAAACTCATTACCTTACAAATCTCTGTTAAAGTTCAGAAATTTTAACCACGCTCGAATAAAGCGACAGAACTCTATAGTAAGTTAAGCGATTATTTCCCCGATTTGCGTTCATTCCCTATTTTACAGGTAAGCTTTCGGTTGAGATGTACAACTAAGTGAGAATTTCAACAACAGTATTTTAAAAATGGGGGAAAATACTTACGGTTAAAAAATCTCGCCGTTTCCGGTAAATTTACTCTAACGTAGTGATTTAATGCGTATTTTTCCAGTTTTTCTTTTAAATAATCGTCTATACTTTTCATCTCTTTACTCCTTCGGCAGCTTTCCGGCCATAATTCATCTTGAGTTACATTGAAGTTCCTTTTTATATCCACTCCGGGAAATATTTTAAAATTGTCTGTTTTGACAAGATCGTCTACGTAAGTCTTTAATTCTCTATCTAAGGGACTAAGTTTACTAAGCTGTATAGTACATGTTTGTATAGAGCGTGGGAAATGAATCAGTATCAGTATCCTTATCATGCACCAGCTTCGGATATGTTTCCACAATGAACCCATTTTTGAGTAAACATCATACGATTACCTGAAAATGAGATTTTACATTAAATAAATCATCGTGAATTGACATTATGAAATTGTTGAAGCACAGAACTACTTTACTCTCGTATAAACATTTCAAGCTTCGGCGAAAAAAGCTTTACACGCAAACATAAAATTGAATTTAATTTAATCTAAATCCCGTTATCCCGTTAACGTTAGATAAGAACTATCTCTTAAATATTGATTGAAAGTTAAGGGAACGGGGTCACATACAGTTTATGCAACCATTTGCATTGGGAATGGAAGCCTAGAAGTTCTAGGGTTTGAAGAGAAAAACCCCGGGAAGGTTAAAAGCTCATTAAAAACTTAAAAAAAGATACTTTCATCTTTGTACGAATTACATTTAGGTGACTTATCGATTGTATTATTTAGCACTTCAAGCCCAATGAAACATTAACAATTTGAAGACGCCTATTGTCTGTCATAAGCAGACACATCAACTTGTGTAACATAGAAAAAGTGATCTGAGGGCCATTAGCGATGTTATTGTGTTGAAGCTTTCTCCCAACTAATGAATTTAGGCAACGCCAACGGGAAGGCTAAATACGCAGTTTCACAACGATTAGGTATTATTAATTATATTTTATGATATAGGCTACATATTTCTGTAGTTGCGGTTGTATGTAACGGATAATCCGTACATTATTACATGTTACTTGTACGACAACTAGATTATAGGAGAAAGAGATATCATCACGTTTGATGGTTACTAAATCCTAATAAGACAACCGAAAAGATCGAACAGCAGTCGTGGAAAAGGTCTTAAATAAAAGACATTTATTTCTCTACGAAAAGGGGACAAGTACAATTTCCATATTTCCTTTATCACCGACATTGTACATAATCATAGAAAATAATGACATAATTTTGTTTCGTAATAATTTTGCCATTCTACTGCATTATTTTTCCATTAATTAATTAAGCTTTTGTTCTGTGTTTTTTGCGGTGATTCAATTCTTTGTTTGAAAGCTCACATTTTGAATAGCAAATATTAGTTTATTAGACCATTTTCTGGTAGGCTTAAAAATTTTGTCTGATTGATAAAACACTATCTCCCGCCCACTCTCTCCTTTGATCTAACTAATCGATCATAACCTTACTTTCTTTATTTGTTCCACGTGTGAAAATGTATTTTCGATACATTAAGTTGTTCATGCGTTGTTCACGTTTAAACTAGGTACCTAATCAAGTTTACAACAACTTGATATAATGTACAGATCAGGTTATTGAATGGCCCCAAATGAACTTCCCAGTTAGGAATCCGACGAAGTATCCCCACACACGCAAAGAGCATTAAAACTAAAGGCATTACAGTAATCCATAAACGCCGTTCTCCAAATGTAAGAGTGCACCTTCCACACGGTTAAAGTTCAAAAAGAGTAGATTCTTGTAAGACGAATGAAATTCAGAATATTGAGGAAATAAAACCGCAGACTCTGTGTAGATACGATTGGCTTGGACATGAAATATTCCTTCATGGAATGATATTTACTCAGTCTCACCTAAGGCAAAGTTAACCCTAACAGTTCCATCCAAAGTATACTATTCCAGTAAAAATTTCTTTTATAACATAGTTAGACTGGTGGGTTTAGTGAACCGTTTGGTTTACTGTGCTCTATTTAGTATTATTTTAAAAAGCACATTGTTATTGTTTTTGAACTTTAACTATATGATGAAAATAGATCCAAAGTGTTACTGAACTTAATTAATAAAACTCACGTCCTCGATAAAATTAATTTTGTTTTAATGGTATCACTCTGTATGCTGCACAAAGGGCGATGAAAAAATTCGAAACATTTAAATCTCAGAGAATGGATGGAATTTTCACAGCGCTATTGCGGGCAAGAGTCGAACTGCAGTCCTCAAACCACGGCCACTCTTTGTAGCTCGTGTTACATTCGCTTAGAGGAAAGATAAAGTAGTCTTTACACCAAGCTCAGGGCACGGATCATACAACCAAAGAAATATTTTAGACCAAATAGCCTGGAACCATATCTCCTAAAGCTAATGGAAGGTTGACGAACATATTAAAGACATAATCTCATACCTCAGACCTCCAAACATGAACCTATATGAATATCAAACGGATAAATGTGCTCACTGGCCCTGCACACAGAATTAAACACAAAGACTGCCTCGGGTACTATTTTAGACATAGAGGAGTATTTGGTAGCACTTTTCTAAGCTAAATCCTGAATAATGTGAAAACAAGGCAATCCACCCGGAGACTGTCAAGTAGATAACATCTATGTTAGAGAACATCTAAGCTGTGTTGAAGAGAATATTGCAAATAACCTCCTCCCCCACCTACTGTGGTAATACGTTGTGAACGACCGGCCGCAGAAGCTCGACCAGGCAATGTACACAACAACAGATACGTTGGCGACGTAACCGTTGTGGAGTGCGGAGATTTAGAAAGAACCGAGCGCGACAAGATGCATGGATCTCTCAATCCGACACAAGTCTCGCTTATAGAATTTATAAGAAAAAGGATCTCATGGTAAAAGAAGGAGCTTCTCTTCTATGGAAGGCCTTGTCCTATGGTAAATGTCATTCAAACCATATTTGAAAAAAAAACAACAAACAGTGCCATCAGAACCCTATATGAACCTGTAGGCGAATATTAGAGATATAATGGCTGTAGCAAGCGTGGTGGTACTTTCCATTCCAAGTGAATGTATCAGAATACATCGACATTATTGCTTTCATATGTACATCACGACAATTTCAGCCGTATTTAATACTTTCTCCAATGTCGGAACTTATTAGAATCAAAGTTATCTTTTACAGCGTGTCCTGTTTATTGCAGATGAAACATGCTTTCCGTATATTATACGACGTTTTTCCTCTGGACGACTTATTGTTTTCTTGTACATTTCTACGATTACAGTATTTCTTTTAACAGTCGTGATGATGGGTATAGTCAAAATTCATCGATTCCAAAGTTTTCTTCCGCTTCAAGAATTTTCACTATCTCGCTATTTTTCGGGATTCGATGTAAAATTTGTGGATATATCTTCATACCATACTAACGGGTCTTCTAATAGGGACTTCCGAACTTTGACAGTTGGTAGCGCCCATATTGTTGAAGCTACATGTGTCAAATTGGCTTTATTCAGTCTGTTTTGCCAAATAACAATGGACAGACGTTGAACTGTACGCTATTAGCGTATAGTTCAATGTGGACAGATATAGCGTCCAACAACACGTGCAAATGACAAAATTGTTTTATGAAAATGGGTCGTCTGTTCGGGCAACCTTCCGCGCGCTTCGCCCATTTTACGGTCGCCATAATCGTTCTACCGAGAGGACTATTCGCAGTGTGGTGAATAAATTAGAGTCCACTGGTTCAGTAAACGCTCAACCAACTCCCGTACGTCGACGAAATGCAAGATCTGCCGAAAACATCGCCGTTGTCCGTGAAAGTGTGCAGGAGAATCCGAGGCTGTCGATTTCGCGTCGCTCACAAGAACTTGGCCTTTCGCAGACCACAACTTGGCGAATTTTGCGTCGTGACTTGGACCTGCGCCCATACAAAATTCAACTGACCCAGGACCACAGACAACGACGTGTGTTCGTAGAATGGGCTCTGGAGCAATTGGCAACTGACCCTAATTTTAATTGGAAACTCATCTTCAGCCATGAGACCCATTTCTGGATGAATGGGTACGTCCACAAAGAAAATTGTCGAATTTGGGACGATACGAATCCACATGAGATTCAAGAGCGTCCAATGCATCCCGAAAAAGTGACTGTTAGGTGTGGATTTTGGGCTGGCGGCGTCATTAGTCCATATTTCTTTGGAAACGACGTTGGCCAGGCCATCACCATCAATGGCGAGCGCTATAGGTCGATGATTACCAACTTCTTTTGGCCTCAATTGGATGATATGGACACCAACAACATGTGGTTGCAACAGGACGGCGCTACGTGCCACACAGGCTCATGTTACATTGGATATTCTGCACGAGCGATTTGAGGGCATGGTCATCTCACGTGGAAGTGATGTGAACTGGCCACCGAGATCGTGCGATTTCACCCCGCTAGACTTTTTCTTGTGGGGTTTTCTTAAGTCGCAGGTCTATACGAATAAGCCACAAACCACAGCGGCCCTTAAAGCCAACATAACCCATGCCATCGGTTAAAATTCAGCCTGATTTATGCGCCAAAGTCATGGAAAATTGGACATTTCGGATGCGCGCCACACAGAGAAGCCGCGGCGGACATTTGAACGACGTTATATTCCACACGTAATGGCATCGATAGCCCTTTCAAACGAATCAAAAATTTCGATGATATCTCACACACACAAATTGTTTTATTTAAATTTAAAGATAGGAAGCGCTTAATGAAAGACCCGTTATCTGTGGAGAAACTGTCAAACAAAATAGATTGCATTCCTGCAATAGATTCTGTGATAAAGAATATTTCCTGCACCTTTGCGGCATGTGGGAAAATAGTAAAATTTCAAGTTCAGTGTCATATATGTATTTTGTCTCTCGGGCGCAGAAAAAAGTCGTAAAACGAGATTGTCAGACTTCACAATTTAACTTATGTGTAAAAAATCGCATTAGCCGCAGTGCAATTGTCACTTTTACATCGACAAATGCACTAGTTATCACTTTCAAATTCTAATCAACTATCGCAGTATCCGTGCCCGCCGTATAAATACATAGTTTGACATTTGCGAATAATTTATTGCATGATGTTTGTGTTACTTTAAGAATGAGTCCATTTGGTAAAGTTACGAACGGATTTCTAAATTTCTTGTTCGTTAAATTGTCCTGCCGAATTACACTCGAGGTTTGTATTTATACCAAGTAAATTTGTGTTGTTTAAATTCTAATCTGTTTCCTTTAGCAATTTGCATGCAATTTAACTTGATCTTCGGTGTCGCATTTTTATTGGTTGACAGTTTTTCTCGTCTAATTGCTAGGCAACCTATTCTTATTAAACAACCCAAATTTACTCGGTAAAATACAAACCTCTTGTGCAATTATAAGTGACAAAACGGCGTGAGTAACATTGCTTTCTACTACGAGAATATACTTTAAATAAGTGAGTTAGCGCGAGTTATCCGCACCACTATTTATGTGAGTCAACTCACTCCGATAATATCGAAATCTAAATTCGGTGATAAAAGTGCATATCTAAACAGAAACGGCTTCCTGTAAATAAAATGTGGAAAAATTCACAAAATCGTATAAGAACTATAGCTGACACGTATGGAAAATTCCGTGAGCGTTACGATAGAGTGGATACAGCAAATGTATGAAGTATATCCGTAACTATTACCACGGTCATTTTATCGTCGAGTGAGAAATACGAAGGTATGCGGCCAGGGTTCGTACAAAAATAATTATTTTAGAAAAAACATTCTTTGTTGATCTACACCCCAAGATGGAACAAAGCTAATATACGGCGCTCTGTAATTAAAAATAACGCAAACGCATGTATGGGAATGTAACGACAAAAATGCGTTTTTGTTTTTTGAATATTTGTTTGCTATCCTAAGGGAATTGATCATATACATTGTTTTACCAAACATATGAAGGTAATAATTAAACGTTGATGAAATACACACAATTAAATTGGATAAACTAAACGACACGACATGAAATCATTTCCCACAGGCATGTTTCCTTTCAATTTACTTTATTTGTTTAACGAAATTTTAATTATACACTCTTGTGAACATTGTAAGGGTTTTTGTGTTATATTTACTTTACTAAAGATTTAATTGCCTCTTGTACAAAATAGAGAAAACGCTACTCTAAAAAATGAAGGAAAATGGGTGAAAGAACAAATATGAAGAACTTAAACACGGAATAAGGAAAGAAAATAAATAACAAATTAAGAAGAGAAACTGAAAAGGCTACAGAAACGTGGCTTCGGAAGCAATGCAATGAAATAGAAGAGTTAAATATAAGACGAAGATAGGATTTAGCTTACAATAATATAAGAAAAGTAACCGAATCAAAGATGTACAATAAGACGATACATAATATATCTACTCAATAAGAAAGGAGAAGAGCTCACCAAATATGATGAAATGATAAAACGATGAAGAGAATCTATAGAAGATTTATATGATAGACCAAATAAACCACAAGGAGATAATATAGTAGAAGAGGAGGAAATGATAGAACAAGAAAACATTAGAACAAAAATCATTAGGGACGAAGTGGAGAAAGCCACCAGAGAAATGAATAATAAGAATACAAATGGTAAAAGATACAACGAATTAAAGTTGCTAGCAGCAGACAAGATAAATTTTTTTTTCACTGGGACCTGCTAAAAGACAAAATTTTGATGAAGACAAAATTATGTAAATTTAATATAATGACCCACACAGTTGAGCAAGTTACAGATACATTTTCTCATTTATGTTTTATTCAATTTCATATGCGAATTCGCTAGACAATGGATTGAGATAAGTTGCTGCATTTTAGAGAAAAGACAACCATTGAGTGCTTCTACTCGCGGTTAGTGATTTCTGATTTGTATACCAATGCAATAACTTGGAAATAGATTAGTTGACGACTAAACGTACAACTAAGACTAATCTAGATAAATGTACCTAATGGGCCTTTCAGCGATATTCAGTTGAATTAAATTTTATTACGTGTATCTTAAATCATCCGAATTGTGTTTCTCTCGTTCATTTCTATCGGTGTTTTATGGCATCAATTTTGATTATGACACTTTTACGACTTGCTTTATAGAGTGCAGAGAAAAATCACAGTTTGCGTCAATTTGTAAAATATTTCGAATTGCGCCTTGATATACAGGGTGTTTCTACTCAAAGTGGACAACGTAATAGCGGCTATAGAACTCGTCGAAACTAACACGTTTTTTAAAATAATTTTTTTCATTTTGGGTTTTTTTTCGAATTATGGACCTTTTTTTGTTTTTTTACACATCTCTATATCTCCATTATTTGGATTTCAAAAAATCAACAGTTTAATATCTACACAGTTAGTTCAAAACCTTTTCACAACAAATTTACAACAGCAACATGGCGGTCATCTTAAAATTTTGAAAATTGAATAGCACAAAATCTACTCTACTATTAAATAATTTATAATGACCACAATATTGCGGTTCTAAATTTTTTGTAAAAAGGTTTTGAACAAACGTAGATATTAAACTGTTGATTCCAAAAAACTTTCTAAATCTCACTACAAATAATGGAAATATAGTTTTGTAAATTTGTAAAAAAAAAACAAAAAAGATTCCATCATTCGAAAACAAAAGCCAAAATGGACAAAATTACTTAAAAAAAGTGTTAGTTTTGGCGAGTTCTCTATCACATTGTCCACTTTGAGTAGAAACACCCTGTATAGATTTTGAAGATAAATGCATAAGATCCTTTTAACAATATCTTACCCCTATGTTAATTTACTGAAATGAAATGTCTTGTGGTTTTCATTTGCAAAATATCCTTTCTTCTTTGTTCACATTACGTTTAGTTACAATTAAATGTACATTTCTAATCCCTTTATAAGGGTTGGAGTTATACGATTATAACAAATATACAGGGTATATTATGGAACCCGTTCATTAGAAGCTTCTGGGGTCCCTTACTACCTATGAATTTGAAACATGCAGGTTAAAGATAACCCATAGCCTTCAGTTGTTCTAAAATATTGTCGATGCTGTACAACTTCCGGAACGACAGGAAATTTCAAAATTCGTATTGGAGTTGAAGGAATTGCCTGAGCTTAAAATGTGATGGGTAAAGGAACATTTGGAGTATAGATTGATTTTCCTGATGCAAGAGTAGTGTTCAGATATTCTGGTCTTAAGTTTTCGGTCAGTTTGGCCTATGTAGAAAGCCTCACAGCCGCCACAGTTGAGCTTGTACACGCCTGATATGTCCAAAGGGTCAATTTTGTCTTTAGTCTGGACGAGAATGCTGCTTAGGTTGAATTTAGATGAGAAAGTGATGATGTTCGATTTCCTGAATATGTTTTTCAAAATACTAAGAGGAAAGGTAATGAGAAAAATATATGAGGCAAGAGGTCCTCTAACGATTTTAAAGTGGTACGATGCTTATTATTAAAGGACAGCCTAAGTGAGGTGTAGAGTTTGGATATGAGTTTCGGGGGGTAACCATTGCGGGAAGCTACTTGGTAAATAAGGTCCAATTCTTTCTTATAGTTATGGGGGTTGAGACGCAAATCAAGGAGGTGGTTAAAATAGTGTCTGAATGCAGTAAGTTTATGAGAAAGAGGGTGGAAGGAACCGAAGGGTATGACGTAGTCGGTGGAAGTAGGTTTTCTAAATATGGGGATATCAAGGGAGGGGTCGTTTCTAGTGATGGTAAGGTCTAAGAAATTAAGGGACTTGTATGTACTTTTCTTTTTCCAAAGTAAAGGTAATGTTAGGATGGATGTTGTTAAGAAAATGTAAACAATTTATGACATCTTGATCATTACCTTCAAATATGACCAGATAACGTTTGTAAAATTTAAACTTATCATTGATGTTTTGACTAGTGAAAATCTGGTTAGTTTTTAGGGAAGTCATAAATAGTTCGGCCAAGTTGCTGCCCATGGGGAGACCAGTGAGCTGGCGATAAGTTGTGTCATTAATACTAAAGAAATTTTGATTGTAACAGCATTGAAGACTGTCACTAAGAAAGGAAGCTGCTATATCCGGGAGATTAGAGGCTGAGAGGTAGGTGATGATGATTTTAAAATAATCATCAAAGGGCACGCTGGGGAAGATGTTGGCGATATCGAAAGAAATAAGGCTGTAGTCTTTTTTGACTTGAAATTTGGAAAGTTCACTAACTAAATCTTTGGAATTTGGCAGAGGGGAGTCTTAAGTTGATTCTTCAAGGTGTGGTTAAGCCACGCATAGAGTTTGGAGACGGGGGTTTTAAAAAAGGAAACTGAAGACCTTGTTAAGCATTTCTTTGTTCTTAGTGATGTGGTTTCTGACGTTTTTAGAAAAACCGTTAAAATTGATTGGTGACATAGGGAATTTAGTAGGATCCAAGAAATCTTTGACTTAAGCAATGTAATCTGATTTTTGTAAAATGACTAAGGCATTCCCTTTGTTTGCCTTGGTGCATAACAGATCGTGTTTCCTGAATTTGGATTTGATATTGTTAAGTATCTTATTGTTAAATCTACCAGTGTGAGTTTGGATTTTATTAAGGTTATCGGCGCAAATGGATCTGATGGTATGATATTGAGTAGTATCAGGTTGTTTTTGTAAAATCAATTCAAGGTCCAATGGTCAAGGCCATGAGGGTCATGTTTCAAACCCCCCAAACTCAACATGCCGATCTCGTCTGCACCAAAACGTCCTTGGCTGCGGTTTATAACTCTATCATGGAATTTGAAGTCATTGGTGTTATAAGGTTTAAATTTGCAGTGATTAGAGTATTTGTGGTCCTGGTGATTTAATTTTTAACCATGAGATTGTCAATTTTGTTCGAAAGGTTATGGTAAAGGTTAATACCAATGGCTTCGACCGAATCTTTCACTTTTGATATTAGTAAACCTAATTCTAGGTTATGATAAAATTGGTTAGCGATAAATGGGTGTCATATGTATAACAGGAAATTGAGTTCGTTACGTATATTATACCATGACTTTATTTCATTCTTCAGCCATTGAATTTTGTCTTTTCAAGGTTAGTAAGGCTCTCTTCGAGGTGTTGTTCGTTTTCATTTGTATGTAATTGGGGGTGAGTTGTTTCTTAAGGCACGTGTACTATTAAACCAAATTTTTAATGAAGTTTTCTTTAATTTGATGCTGAGTTTCTTGAATTGATGGACCACAATTGCTCGGTTTGCAGTTTTTTCATTGATTGAATGAATTTATAGAAGGAAAAAAGAAGACAATTTTTGGGTCAGAAGAAATAATGATGAACTCACGAGTTTATTTAACGAACCAAAGCCACGTAGGCAAAGCTGCAAGAATACGATGGTTAGGGCTCTTGGAGAGAATGGGAGAACAAAGAGTAATGAAAAAGGTGATGAAAACTACAAGACAAAACAAAATGGAAGGCCAAGGAAAAAATCATTTTGATTTTATTCCTTTGAACTGCAAACACATACTTCTCTATCATTCTCATTTTAAACTATACCTGTTTCTATTTAATCTATATACGTCATTAAGTGGAAAAGGGTGGCTTTCATTTAATTAATCCCTAAGCGCGTGAAGTAATACTTGCACACATTTGTGATTTGTCCACCTAAAACGGTCTGCGATTTGGTAAATATTGCAGTTTGAAGGAAACTTTAGCTGTTCAACCCTTAATACACGTTGAAATACTGTTGCGAATACTAATATCTCAATAAATTACTCACCTCTGATGTTGCCTAAATACTGAATAAATAGAAGCTGAAAATGAATCACCCTTCATCCTCGTAGTTCATAATAATTATGATTACTTAGCTTCATTAAGGAAAACGTTTAAACCTGTTAATTTATCTCAATCTAGCTTTCTTTCTTAAATACTTATATCTTCTCCACACTATCTTCGTTACCGTGTGTAAGCCCGCGAATTAGTTCAAATAAATACCCTTCACATCGATTAAATATTCTAAAAAATGAATCCTCATCTCTAATTAGGTGCGAAATACATAAATGAAATTATTTAAAAGGAAGTCGGGGATACATTCTAATTGTATTAATTTATTTAAATGACGAGCCGCTTAAGTGGTTAAAAATACATTTAGGTTAATTATTTTAAGAAGTTTTTCTTTTAACTTCTTTACAAAATCCGACACCTACTTAAATTATTTAATTTGGAAATCTCGAGAAGTTGGTATTATCTTAATGAAATCACTTCGAACGTACGAAGGTTATATTTTCGTTAATCGCTAATTAAATCTATAATTTGAAATGTGATCTAACGGTGAAATTAAAACGGAAATCGTTTGTAAAATGATAGAACTGTTTAATATGGATGCTAATTTGGTAAAACCGAAATTTAACCAAAGAGTAATCAAATAATCGCCTCCCACATTCGTTTTAGGTAATATATTTACTAGTAACATGTACAAATATTACCTTTTATAACGGCTCCTGTTTGGATTATAAGCACAGCTAATCTGTTTTTGATTTATCCCTCAGATGAGCGTGATATCATGACAATAAGGGGATTTTGTGCTTGCTTTATTAAGATTTCCATACGGGAAATTCAACAGTAATGATCTAAAATGGTTAATGCGATTAGTTCTTACAACGGTTTACACTTTCACATTCTTATTGATAAACGAATTTTCAAATCTTCTTGAATGTTATTTATATTCTGAACTACGTAATGTGTACAGAGCCGAGCTTAGTCAAATGGCTACCTGCGTGCACGGAATTTACACACCGAAAAGGTTACAATAATGAATTATTGAGCACTGAATATAAAAGGATCTTATTTTACTCTCTCTCTGTTCGATATTGGGTGATACGTAATAATATTTTATCGAAAACCTTCATCCACTTTCATTAGTTAGAAAATAACAAATCGATGGGCTAAGACGCTTATTCACTAACTAGTCGCGACAATGTTGAACTCAATACTTCAGATATTGCGTAACCGACAGGAACTTCCTCAGAGTGTTCAGTTTAGTCCTTTTTTTGTGTCTTCGCCCTTTATCCTGTTGTAAATTTGGAACATTTAGGAGTATTTTTTCTTCACCGCAAGTAATACGCTGACACAACCACCGCAGTGCACAGTGTGGTAGTAGAACATGTCTGAATATGAAACCTGCGAAATGGGACAAGTGTCCGCGGCCGGCCGCGGCCAACTGGCCGCCGAGTCAACTGGCCGCCGAGACAACTGGCCGCCGAGACAACTGGCCGCCGAGACAACTGGCCGCCGAGACAACTGGTCGCCGAGACAACTGGCAGCGAGACAAGTAGCTGCCGAGACAAGTGGTCGTCGCGTCACTGCCAGTACAACTTGACTTCAAATAAATAAATGGCTAATTTCATTTATTGAAAACAAACAAGCACAGCATTTGAAACTTAAAAAAATGCCAACCTAAGCATATATTGCCACTCAGGCGCTTGGGTTAGAGGTAGGTTTAGTATATTTTTTTCAATTGATACAAAAGCGTGAATATGATACTAAACAGTATTTGAAACTTACAAAAAATGCCAACCTAGACGTATATTGTCACTCAGGCGCTTAGGTTAGAGATAGGTTTGGTATAGTTTTTTCCAATTGATAACAGTCCCTCAAGATTAAAAGTTATTTTCGATTTTCGATTTGTATGGCGAATCGTTCCTACGGCGAATTTGCCCAACGGCCAACTGTCCCGACAGCGGAACGGCGACGGCGAATCGGCGACGGTGAAACGACGACGCCGAATAGGCCTAGACCGGCCACTTGTCCTGCGGCCAGTCGGCCGCGGGCAGTTGTACTAGACCCTGAAACCTGCAACTTTATTGATTTCCAGTCATTTTTAAACTCTGCTCTTGGAGTCTTGGTAACGAGGACACGATTTACATCATAATTATGTTGAGATTGAGAAATGAAAAACCTACAACCGCCCCTTAACCATACATATTTGAAGAACGATAGAATATTTTTAATGATTACGTGCGACATGTTTCAGGATCGGCTGATCCCATTCTCAAGCACTTAAACGACGAATAAAATGTTAAAGATTAAAATTCATGGCTAGGGGAACTATTCTAATCGTCGAAGGTTGGAAACAATTTTCCTAAAAATTGGTCACAAATTGCATAAAGTTGATAACAATAAAGGGACCTCGCATTGAGGAACCCGAATTGTGCCTCAAGGGCCAAAGATGAAAGATGATGAATAAAATTATGGAAAAAGGACATGACTACAAGTGAATTAAAATATGAATGACACATATCTATATCTACAGGGTGTCCCACTGCTCCGTAATCGGTCGATAGTTCAATGTGGGTTGAAGATACAGAAAAATGTTTCAAATAAAGGTTGCTTTGATTTGAATTGTGCATCTTTTAAAAATATTTTTATATCTACAGTAGGTATGTTGCATTTTGACCTGGCAGGAAAATGTCACTTTTTTTAAAATAAATTAATAATAAATAATAAAATTAATAATAATAAATTTCAGGAGTGATAAAATATGGTTGGTCGATACATGCAGGGAAAAAAATACCACACCCTGTATTTTTTTCCCTGCATGTATCGACCAACTATATTTATATCACTCCTGAAATTTTTTTTATGTTAGATGTGCGGTTGCCAAATTATTAATTATTTTGTCAAAATTTTGACAATATTGTAAACTATATTTTGTAATAATAATAAAACTAAAATTACTTTTAACAAATTTTTCTTACATGAAATTTTAAAAGTCGTAAGTATTAACAAGAGTACAAAAAATAATACCAGGAAATAATACACGGTTGAATAGCGTTTATTGTGGAGATGGTAAATAAAAATACGGGGTGTTCCATTTAAAATATTCGTATAAATACTATTTAAAGTTCACAAATGTTGAGTTCTCATTTTAAACACTCGGTATAAAATTAATCACTTAGATTATTTTTGTAGAGTAACACGACATTAGGGTACTATTATTCATCAAAATGTTTGAAGAATAACTTAGTTATGAATATTACAATCCGACCTTGGATTGTACAAAATTTTGACAAAATATTTAATAATTTGGCAACCACACATCGAAACTCAAAGAAAATTTCAGGCAAGATATAAATATGGTTGGCCGATACACGAAGGGAAAAATATAGGGTGTGCCATTTAAAAAAAGTGACGATCTCCTGCCAGGTAAAAATACAACATACTGTAGATATAACAATAGTGTTAAAAGATGCACAATTCAAACCAAATCAACTTTTATTTGAAACTTTTTTCTGTATCTTCAACCCACATTGAGTTATCGGTCTCTAACGGAGCAGTGGGGCACCCTGTATAAATAATTATGTATCGTAGGATGGATATTTAAGTTGTCATCTGTTGCCGCTCTAGAATCAAATGTGAAGACACATCAACTTAGTGATTAAATCAAATAATCGATCAAGGTAACAAAACCGTAGCAAGAAGGAATAGGTAGAAGAGAATTAATAAAAATTAAATGACCAGTAAACTGGCACACAACCTTCCCGTGTTTACTACAGTGACATATTAAAAAAAATAGTTTTTTTTGCACAGGAACTCAAAATAAAACAGTTTTTGCGTAATAACTCAAAAAAAAATATACCTATAATGTGTGGTATAGTTGTAATCTGAAAAGGATTTCTGATTTTCTCCTAAAATAATATACAGAGTATGTTATAAATATTTTGATTATTTTGATAATTTCCGTAGAAAAAAAAAGGAAATGAATAGTGTGTAGTATAGTTGTAATCAAAAAATGATTTCTAATTTTCTCCTGGGTATGTCGTAAATATTTTTAATATTTTGTTAATTTCCGATTAGGCCGGAAGTAAATTGGTGTACTTATTACTCGAAAGAGTGGCATATCCTCTGATTCACTGTACAATTTTACTTCTTCATCTTTGTTGGCAAAAAAGTTATGAATTTTTAAAGTTTTCACCTTCAAACATTCATACCCCTTTCCCTATGGGAAATAGAGAAATAAACGTAGTCCCAATAATTTTTCATGAACTATATGTATAACGAGGTCAAGGCGAGTATTTTGCTCCTTCGATAGTATGATAAGGAAGGTTGTTGGGGATTTAGACCTTGCTGTGTAATTATAACGATATATGTACAACATTTCAAAAATAAAAAACATTTTGAGAAAATCGATTTTCAATTTTTGAAAAATTTTTGAGAACCAATAAATTGGCTACGTTAAATTTTTGTTCTTTATCAATTATAAGTAAAAGTTCTAGCCATCCTATGGCTACAATTTCCAATTTTCAAATTTTAATTAAGTTAAACGGTTCTTGAGCTACACCCTAAAAAGTAAAAACTTGGAGAATGCTATATTGGCCGCCATTTTGAATTTACAAACAAACGAGAAACGGAGTTTTATTTGTTACCATGTCTACTAACTTTTCACCAAGGGAAATTAGTTTGAAATTTGAATGTTTGCTCCTAAAGTAACCCCCCCCCCCTCCTGGTATGGGCCCCTTTTGGACCGATTTTGATGAGAAGCTTGTTTAACCGATGAAGTTTTTTTATAGGCCTTAGTTTTAAATCTCAACAAAATCGGAATAGTAGTTTAGGCTCCACAGCCATAACGTAGGCAGCCACCCACCCACGCACCCACAGACAAACATTTTTGAAAGGTGGTGATTTTGGACTCTTTACAGGTACGGTAAAGTAAAAATATGAAATCGCAGTCCGAAAAATTGCAAAAATTGAGACTTTAAAATGGTCAGTGTAAAAAAAATGTAACCAAAGTGGCAGAGAAATTTGTACATTCGTTCCGTCGAAAAGGTTTAACTTCTTTTTGTTATTATACGTTGAAAACTATCACCACATTAATGTTTAAATTATCTTAATTTTAACAGAGAAGAAATTAAGTTTAAATCGGAGTGATTAACATTACAAAATGGGATCCTCAAGAAGAAGAATCGATCATTAAATCTCAATAATAATAAGTCAAGTTTTTTTTTCCAAAAAATGACACTGTTTCAGCTTGACTTGATTATGGAAGCATTATAACATTTCTGTCGAATGAAGGCAGTAACCCATAGGAGTGTGCATGCGAGAATGGTCGTACTGTATTTAGTCCCATTTCCAAATGAAATAATGGATTAAGGATAACGCCCTCCAGAAGCACAAATTTTAAGGAACCATCCAAAAGATTGAAGAATTGGTATTGGCTGATCGCCAAGTAAAAGTGTCAATTAATGCTAGAGAGATAGAAATGTCGGAAACCACACGAACATTTAGGAATATAATAAAACGATTTCGGGGGTTGGACCGTCCTAAAAATGGACATGGTCGAACCACGGAAGTCGTTTGTACTTTACTGACTCTGGCCGTGGAAGCCCCCTCTTTGACATTTAGGAATAAGCATAGTCGAGACGAGCGACTTGTAGCTACTATGTCTCTAACAAAAACCGTCTCGATGACATAGTTGCAAAGAGAATTTGACCGATATCTGCCAATAATATAAAGACCTCTCTGTGGAATTCTAACTGGAAATGAGACCTGAGTATGGCACCTACCCATGATTAAAAATTAATGAAATTGCAATTGAAATTTATAAATCTGACGTTCAGAATGTAAAAAATTTTTGAGACAATAAGTGACGTATGAATTACACATTGTATGTTCCGCAAAATTTTTTTCTTGGGATTGGTGGTTTATCTGGCCAAATTTATTCCCATTTTGTCAAATACACCAAGTGTGTGAAGAAGTATTCTTAGTGAGAGCAACATGTAGCAATAAACTCCGCCGGATCAAACATTCTTTCTTTGATATCACTACAAAGTTGGTTAGAAAAAAAAAGGTTATAACAACAGACTAAGCAGGGAGGTAACACAACGGACCCAGATGCGAGAGCCCACGTGCGTTTAGACTTCGTCCACTCTCTCATTATAATTTGGAATCCAGAGTCACGTAGTATTACTTTTGAGTCTGGCACCGAATATCGTTCAATATTGGAACGAAATGTCACCTACAATTCAAAAGCTTACTGTGTGTTTAATTAAATTTAATTTACTTTAGCATATCCATTCGATTTTTTTACAGGGCACCTTTTATGCCAGATACACTGAAAAGAAAATTTTTGGAAAGGGACCTGATGACAACGGCCACTGATCATAACGGCTACCTTAGGTTATTGTTATTTCATAACGGCCATCTTGATCACAACGGCCCCTAATGCTATTTGATCATAACGGCCACCTTGTTCACGTTATGATCAAATAATGTTAGTGGCCGTTATGATCAAGGTCACCGTTATGAAATAGCAAAAACCGGGGTGGCCGTTATGATCAGTGGCCGTTGTGATATAATAATTGAAGGTTTTATTTCTTGCAAAGTGGAAATTCAGACGCAATTTATTGTTATTCTATTGTGTTATTTATTGTTTTTCAAAGTATTCTAGGCGAAGATCGATAAATTTTTCATCCGTTGAGGCCAGTTATTCCAATTTGAACTTGAGATAGGCAAAATCATCCGGAGACCGAAATCGTTGACGGCGAAGCCTATCTTTTACTTTAGGGAAGGTAAAAAAATCATTAGTATTTATGTTGGATCTGTATGGAGGATAACCTAATAATTTGACGGTTTCCTTCCATAAACACCCAATTGTTCTTCAAGCAGTATGGGAGCTCGTATTGTCTTGATGAAGAGAATTGGGTCTGTTCTTCGAAGTTTGCTTTTAGCAAACAAACTTTATAGCTATACGACTTGGGTTTGAATCAAACGTGACCATTTTCTTCTGATCAGAGCGGTTCGCCTTTCTAGGATGATGTTCTCTTGAAACACCCAAACAGCAGATTGACGTTTATTTTCAGGTTCATAAGTTTTCTCAAACAATTCAAAATTTTTCGCCACCAAATGACACGAGCCACTTTTTGCTCTTCAGTTAAAGGCTATGAGATCCAACGGGAAACTAATTTTCTTACCTGCAATTCATCGTGGAGAATCTTATGGATTGAGATCTTTGAAATACCTAAAGATTCCTCGATATAACGGCATGGACCGTGTCTTCCTTGATTAGTTAGTCTATTGCATCAACGTTTTCCTGTGTTACTGCTCTGTTTTAGATGGACCTGTTCAAGGATCGTCTCTGAAATTGTTACGTCCACGTTACAATTTGCAATATCGACGAGAAATTGTTGATTGACGGGGTGCTCTCTTCAAAAACGGAAATTAACTTATCGAGACAATGTTGTTGCGATAATCCTTTGCGAAAGTTATCAAAAAATGCGAAAAAAATTTCAGCTGCATTTCTCTTTGAAAACTCACTGTTGCTATACAACGTCGTATATGAACTAAACGTAGTTAACTAAATATTGAGGTCAGTTTTTCGTTAATGGCGTCATCTGTGGATCTGTATGGAAAACTTAAGAGACAATCCTCATAATCCTGTTTTAATATAAAATATGAAAATACATTAATGTAATTCGTATAAAGGTTGATAACAATATGACAAAAATGACTAAAACGCATTTATCTGTGGACAAAACGCTGATCACAGTTTTCTGACACGTAGAGTACTTAAGCCGAGGGGTAAACCGCTGGCCAAATTGTGTACACTAAACTTCCCTAATTGATAATACTTCCTTACTTCCAGAAAGTATACAATAAACTTCCCCTTCTTCCTATACTTCCTCTATTCCATCCGTACTTCTTTGATACTTCCCGTGCTTCCTTCATACTTCCAGTACTTTCTCCATATCTCTCCATATTTCTCCCGTATTTCCTATATTTCCCTTCACTTTTTTTCATGTTTTTATTTCAAATATGTGTAAATAATAAAGTTAGTAATGTGGAAGAGATCATTTTATAGGTCTTATACCAAAAACAGACAAAAACATAGTACTCTCTAAGATTTCCTGTCCACTAATTAATAATCTCTATTACCGATTAAGTGATTAGAGCGTAACAATATAAATTCATAAGGCCCAAGACACATTAATACTGTAAATTACATTTTTTAAAAATATACCGTAGTATTACTGGGGGGCCCCGCATCGCGGGGCCCAAGGCGAGCGCCTCCTGCGCATGTTCGCAAATCCGCCTCTGCACAGCAAATGACGTATTTGCGAGCGTATTTGGAAATAATAATTTTGAGGTTATATTATTATGCCGTCACGTGGTCGCGACAAACATGCGCGCGCAAACAGATATCGTCTGCATAGCAAAAAGTCTTTAATATTTTTTCGTAACTTCCTCGATACTTCCTCGATATTTCCTGTACTTCCTCGATACTTCCCATACCTCGTCGATACTTCCCATACTTCTTATACTTCTTCGATACTTCCTATATTTCCCTTTACTTCCTAACTTTTGTACACCAAACTTCCCAGCGGTTTACCCCTCGACTTAAGCTCTTAATCGAGTATATTTCGAAAGAAATTACAGTACAAGAAATGTCTACAAAGGCACAATTAAGAACTTGAAAGCGAGTAAGTATATGCGAAAAACGACGCCGACGGCGGAATTATTCTCAAAACCCTCTGCGTCTCTTCATCTCCTTCTATTATTTCTGACATAATCTGATCTACTTATGTATATTACTTCGAGTCGTCTATCCACCTACTATAAAGCTCATTACCCGTCCATTATTTCCCGTCCATCTCAAAATTATTAAAATAAACACATTTTCTTCTACATATTCGTATTATTTCGTATTACACTTTCAATGTTGGATACTTTTTAATCATAGACACTTAATTGTACAAAACAAAGGGCAAAGGGCTATGACAAAAATGTCTTCATATAGCACTGGAATGTCAGAAGCAAAAACAGAAACGAAATAATTTGATTTAGAAAGATTAAAGTGCACCTCTTATGATTGGTCAACTTTTTCTATAAGTAGGTACAACATGATTACCAAATTTGAACGTTGACATTTCGCAAATTGAAGTACCATTGCCATTATTAATGAAATGACCAGTAAACTGACACACAACTGCTTTCACGTGTTTAGTTTTTTGCATAATAACTCAAAATAAAATAGTTTTTGCGTAATAACTCAAAAAAATAAAAAAATTAATATACAGGGTGTTTCAGACCACCCGTACCGCCCAAATATCTCGCGAAATACATAACGAATTGAAAAAAAAAATACGTCTAAACAAATTTTTAAGACTCTATTGTTTGATAGTAATAGGATGTCTCCACTCCCACCCCCGGGGGGTGGAGAGGGGGTAACTTCGTAATCTTAAATAGCACCCCCCAGTTTATTGTGCAGATTTGAATTCTGCGTTAACAAATAGGAACTTTTTGTTTGAAACATTTTTTGAAGTTCGTGACATGATGATATGATCGCCGAAAGAAGTTTTCCGATTACCTATGCTAATTTGATGTCAGTTTTGTTAAGTGACAATCAAAAATGTTAATGCTTTGTAAAAGAGAAGAGGGGGAGCTTTATTAACCCCCTTCCCCTTCCCCACACCGCCACTTTACGCCTACGGCCCATAACCTAGGATGGGAAAACGCAACCATTTTAGATTTAAACAACTGTTCAATACCACGATTGAAGAAGTTAAATTTTGTGAATTTTTTTGTCTTTGATGGAAAATAGAAAAAAAAATTGATTTCACGAGTAAAGAGCACATTGACATTGGAGATACGTTTAAATCTAACATTAGGGGTGAAGTGGTGGTGTGGAGGAGGGGGGAGGGGGGTAAATAAAGCTCCCCCTCTTCCCTTTTACAAAGCATTAACATTTTTGATTGTCACTTAACAAAACTGACATCAAATTAGCATAGGTAATCGGAAAACTTCTTTCGGCGATCATAGCGCCTTCTGCCACGAACTTCAAAAAATGTTTCAAACAAAAAGTTCCTATTTGTTAACGCAGAATTCAAATCCGCATAATAAACTGGGGGGTGCTATTTAAGATTACGAAGTTGCCCCCCTCTCCACCTCCCCACCCCCCCGGGGTGGGAGTAGGGACATCCTATTACTATCAAACAATAGAGTCTTAAAAATTTGTTTAGACGTATTTTTTCTTTTTTCAATGCGTTATGTATTTCGCGAGATATTTGGGCGGTACGGGTGGTCTAAAACACCCTGTATAGTACGTAGTATAGTTGAAATCAGAAAACGATTTCGGATTTTCTCCCGAAATAATATACAGGGTATGTCATAAATATTTTTAATATTTGGTTAATTTCCGGATATACCGCAAGTATGTGATGTACTTATTATACTCGATTAAAAGAGTCGTGTGTCCTCTACTTCACTGTACAATTTTACTTCATCATCTTTGTTAACAAAAAAGTGATGAATTTTTAAATATTCAACTTCAAACATTCATCCCCCTTCCCCTATGGGAAATAAATAAATAAACGTAGTCCCAATAATTTTTCGTATAACGAGATCAAGGCGAGTAGTTTAGTCCTTCGATAGTATGATAAGATTGATAAGGGAGGTTGTTGGGAATTTAGACCTTGCGACTAATTACATAATTTTAATGAGATAAAAATTGTACTTACTATATAATTAACAAAACTTTATATTAAGTACAATTTTTAGCTCATTAACATTATGTAATTAGTCCGCATTTTAGTTCCGGATGAAGCCAGCAATTAAATGGCGAAATATTCAATAATAATAAAATCGTTAATTACACCGCAAGGTCTAAATCCTCAACAACCTTCCCTATTATATGTATAATTTTGGACACCAACAAATTGGCGACGTTAAATTTTTGTTCTTTATCAATTATAAGTAAAAGTTCTGGTCATCCTTTGGCTACAATTTCCAATTTTTTAATTTTAATTAAATTAAAGTGTTAGACGGTTCTTGAGCTACTTGTAACCATGTCTACTAACTTTTCACCAAGGGAAATTAGTTTTGGTTAAAATTTGAATGTTTGCTCCCAAAATGACGCCCCTAATTTGGGCCCATTTGGACCGATTTTGATGAGAAGCTTGTTTCACCGAGGTTTTAAATTTCATCAAAGTCGACCTAGAACCTGATTAGGGTCCACAGCCATAACGTACGCACGCACGCATCCACCCACCCACACCACAGACAAACATTTTTCAAAGGTGGTGGTTTTGGATTCAGGGGGGCTCAAAACGTCAAGATTCATCAAAATCTCGAGTTCGATTTTCTTTTCGATTAAGTAAGTACTTACATTACTTTCCCTTTGTGTATGTATGTATATGCACGGGAAAGTAAAAATAGGTGCCATATTGTATTACGTGCAATACATTGATGGTGTTGCGTATAATCCAATTATTTTCATCACGGTTTATACCCAAATACGTATAATTTATTTATTTAAATGTTGTCTCATGTATGTCATATTACAGCCGTTACTTTAAGCGTACAGCATATAAATGAGGTTTCGCGGCCTACTGACCGTAAATGTATCGGACAGTTGAATTAATAAATGTCCCTTAGATAGGAGATATCGAAATTATTATTTATTCATTTAATCCAGATCGGTGAATTTAAAAATAATGTTTGGTATTTTCTGAATTTTAGTGATCGTGGAAAATTGAACAATTTTGTGTACAACACACAAATTTTTAATCAATTGCGAAATTACAGGACAACGCTAATTGAGGGTTATTACATTTCAATTTGTACTGGAAAATGCGTACACTAAACCAAATAATGAAAATGTAATCATCAGATTCTAAAATTTCTGAAACGTTTAAGAAGTATTTTTACAGTTGAATGCATTTTTAATCCTTCCTCACGTTCTGTTTTTATACAATTCACTAATTAGGTTACACTCTTAACACGTTTGTTAAAAACATTAGAGAAAACCTTTTTTAAGTGGATCAAGGAATTATTTTCGTTTATAATGAAAGTGTAGCCAAATACCATAATTTATTTATTGCTTACGGCTCATTATGGCGTGTTTTGCTTAATACTTTCGTCCTTTTTTCTTCTCTTTTTTCTTTCTTCTTTCTCTTTTTTATTCGGTAATGAGGATACGTACCGCATTGTTTACAATTTGTTCCCAATCATATAAGATAATTTTCCGATTCTTGACTGGTTTGTCGCTGGCGAAGCTCTCGGGTTAATTTTGCAGAACTCCTGTATTATTATAGAAACGAGAAAGATGAAAATATGATGGGACAATATCAGGAAAATGGGGAGAAACTGGCATTAACGTTAAGGTACGGCCGTTTCTCTTCTTCATGTTTTCATAAAGTGGTAACTTTTTATATCCAGTAACAACGATCGGCAAAATTCGATGTTGTGTTGGCGAACTCGACAATAGCAGACAAGCAAATATTTCATGTTTTATTACTTTCGTATACACCATACACCAAATTTTTTAACTTTTCCAGTAAATTGAAGGTGGAGTTGGTTGATCACAGTTCATGGTTTTGGCCATACGTGAATCGTTGTCTCGTAAAGCATTTAAACGGCCTTCATCGAAGTCGAAGGGTCACGAAATGCAAGTAAATCAAACTAATTGACCCATAAAGCAGTATAAGTGCCTTTCAACATGTGCGAGTAATCTTAAAACTAAACTTTTTTGTACCGTATTCACAGATTGGAGATATCTTTCATGTTTTGTCTAAATATCTACTACGTTTTGTTTTATATTTGCCTTGTTCCTTATAAAAGTGTATTATATCCTATATATTGAAATTTCAACCCTTGAACCAAAACATAATGATCTTCCGTGATGGATTTACGATACATCTTTTGTTTCTAAGATTACCGTTTTGTCTAGAGTATACTATATACTCCATGGCCGTATATAGTAATTAGTTGATCCTGTTACTCAATAATTAAACAAACTTTCGAAGATACTCATTTAAGTGGTCTGAAATCTTAAAGTTTGGGATTCATGTTAATTAGAACATGAGATGAGAAAACTTTTAAGTAAGTTAAGGCGGAAAAAGTGAAACTGCGAAACTGCGAAAGGGCGATTTTGTTGTACCTACCTTTTAAGGTTTACCTTTGAAAGTTTAATTAAATATAGAGAAAATGAAAAGGTACCACCTGGTGGAAAACGATATACGGGAATTATAAAACAATTTTCTCGTAATGGATTCATATCCTTTATTTAAAACATATCAATTCGGTTGATAGTATTTTTTTATACCAAACGGCCGTACAGTTGGACGTTCACTATGCAGCGTAGCACGGTACATATTTGTAACGGAAGAAGCTGTTTATAGAGAAAGTTTATAAAGAAGTTGCAGTTTTGTTAACAAAAGGATATTCATATAACCTTTTACATAATCATTAATAAATAGATCTTATGTATACTTAGCAGAAATTTGGGAAGCACATTCATGTTTTGAACAATTTATCCTCCAGTTTTTAATATTCTCCGACGTGCCTTAGCGTATAGACATTTATGCGCCAACGAAACTTCAGAGCCACACTGTAGCTCAACTACGTACCATATTATAGAGACTTGTTGTATGTGAAGTAGTTGGGTAGAAGTAGGTTCAGAATCTCGTGGCACTCGGAATGCGCGGCGGGATTTACAACAATTTCGAAAAATAGGCACGACATAATACGTCCAAAAACATTGGTAGGTAAAATGCCATCCTAAATATGTAGAGTAAATAAATATAGGTGTAATTATTTATAGAACTTCATATTAGTATCGTAGTATCGCGTTTAAATAAATCCCGCCACACATCTCGAGTGCCACGAGATTTTGAAACTACTTCTACATTGAACGGTATTCTGGACGGCAATTAAAACATAGTAGAATTTTGTTTGTTCTTCCGCATATGATTCGTTTTGACGGTCATAGCGATATAATTGATACTCCGTGCGTGTTCAGGTTCTATTCTAGATTCTTTGATGCTTGCCAAACTAGATCCTTAGGAGACGCCTAGATTGAGCAGCAGTTTTTAGATCTAAGGTCTTATCAGCGGAGGTATCGGCATTTCTGCTACCTCACTATTGGAAACCTTGTTACATTAGTGGCCTTACATACTGGAACAGTCCAAGCCCTTTGTGCTGTTGTCTATTTATGGATCCGTTATCTATACTAAAACACTGCACATTGCAATACCTGCGCTTCACTAAACCAACTGTTACGTCTATGAAATGATTCGTTAACGTAAATTATCTAGCAGTAAAGTGGCACTTCATGAAGTATGGCCATTACAACATATTACGCATACATTTTCAGGTGGGTTCGGGAATACTGCATTTTGACGTGTTGTTTCTAACAATAATAATTCAGATCCATAATATCTGAAGATAGTCAGGATCGAGAAATGGACTGATATGGACAGGCAGATACCCTTGATCATCGGAAAACAGGGACGTTTTCATCAAGTTAGCTTTACTATAATAATAATGGGTATACTAACAGTTTTAGTCAATTACTGACGTGTTAAAGGCCCATAACAGTCAATTTGCTAAAATAACTTTGATAAACGCTTCTATGTAGAAGGGATGAGTTTTATCAATAAAACCGTGTGTGTTGAGGCTGTCAGGTGCCCAGATTTGGTAGCAAAGGAAAGTACAGTAACGATCCAATCTTATCCTGGAAAACTTATGGCTACATCTTTTGATTGGTAGAATAGACAAGGTGAACCAAAAGGAATGCTAATGTTTTATGACGTTTTAGAAATTAATGTCTGTTTGTTATATAAACTATGTATGTATTTATTTATTTGTCATTTATAAATAATTTTGACAAAATTGCTATTCTATCTCTATCTATACCAATATAAAACAAAACATAAATCCTCAACTCACACTGTCCCCATACCCTAATGATCCCCTAACCGCCCCCCGTTTCCCACCAAGATTTTCTTACAGTAACAAACTAAACGAACTAAAAGTAATTTTTTAAGATTGACTTAAGGTATTTCGTTACAACAGAAACGTTGGATTAGGTGCGTAAGCTTAATGAGACTTACGTAGAAAATTTTTTCCTTGAATTCAATTGTCTTCCAGGCTCGATAGACCTTTACTAACTTGCTTTATCACTTTACTAATTTTCTAACAACATTCTCTATTGTCAATCTATTTTTTGTCTAATCAATTCTTAATTGATGAAAATATATGTTGGCGTTAATTTATAGAATACCATTAATAGCCTACCGTTCAATTATTCACGTGGTGAAACTCGACAGCGTTAGTTTAGAAGGGAAGGCATTGATTATAGGTTATATGAAACTATTTGTGCACTGTCTCCTATTCATCAAAATTAACTTCACCGGTAAATACCACCAATGCCCATTAGGACAACTCAATTAATCCGTTATTCAATATCATTTAGTTGCGCTATAACAGTAACATTCCGCAACTAGCTATTAATTAATATAAAAAGACGAATTGGTCGAATAATTATTATTACATCTCATTTAAAAATATTGTCAGTGTTTGTGGTGTAATTAAACTAAATGACAACTAAATCCAATATAACACTCCAGCAATTCTGTTGAATAACATTTCTTGTCCAATAAACGTCGGATATACAAGCTTTTGGGTTCTTCAGAGTGCTTGAAGGTCTAATTTGTAATTATCTAACTGGTCTGTAATTAAAATTTAAAAAGTCACCACAAAATGGCAATGAAATCAAAAATGGAGAAAATTTATTAAATCCCTCATAGTGTTGCTATGAATCGCCTAAAGTTTTATTAAGAATAACGGCCATGATAAAAGATCAGAAATCAAACTACTTACATCGTTCAGATCAGTACTAATGCGGTGCTGGATGTCAGAATAGACTCGATTTAGGCAACAAACATCTTGCCCTATTTTTTTAGAATTGAGGACAAACTTAATGTATGAGGACAACTGAAGTTTGCGGACAACGAATGGAACTACGAATAGGTATGGGTCAGTTTTGTTACAATAAACATGTTATGGTACCAACACCAGTATGACATTTTTTCTCATGAGTCTGCAAACCAAGAGCTGTAGTACCAAGGGAAGGGAGCAATGAGCAGTAATCTGCACTAACAACAAGGTATAAGTTAAGTTAATAAAAGACATCAAGATCATAAAGAATTTCTTTAACTGTAATTTACTTACAATTAATTTTCACAAAAATAAATTTGTTTCATTCTGTTGTTATTGAAATTGATGATAGTTAAGTATTATGATTAACCAAGAATTTGGAAATGAGGTATCTGGGGTGTGTTTATTGACTCACATTTAAAATGGCAAAAACATATAAAAAATATTGCTCAGTTGTTGAGATTCTATTTTTATTCAAATTTAAGATTCTTAGAAATATTTTACCGTTTGAATCTCTAAAAAAAGTTTACCATCTATTGAGTCAAGATTAAGATATGGGATACTTAGATGGGACTGTACCAACAATGTAAACATAAAAAAAATTAAATTTTACAAAAAAAAAACATTAATAAAATCATGCTAAAAAAATGTTACTTATCCTTCTGACCAACTACTTACACTCGTGGACAAAAAAAACCGGACACTTATTTATTTAAATTATTGATTAATTTTCCAGCTGTTTGGGTGTTTTTTCTGGAAGAAAGTAAACAAGAGCCAGGTCTCCGCCATACTCTCTCGCGCCCATCTAGAGAACGTAGACAAAAACGGGACTCATCAGAAAACATTACTGAGCTGCACTGCTGAAGAGTTAACTCTTAACTGTTAACTCTGTGGGTTGCTGTCAAGCTTGGGCATCCTACAGGCTTATGAGAGCTCAAATCGCTTGCGTGGAGAATTCTTCGTACAGTTCTTGACGAAATTGCAGTTCTTCGAGTCTCTAACAAACGACTAGCCAGAACATTTGACGTCAAAGAGCGGTCCCGAAGTACGGATAGTGTTAATAAACGTTGATCGCGCTCATTAGTAGACCGTTTTCTGCCGGATCCTGGTCTCCTTGTGTACTCTCCAATCTGATGGTACCTTACAAGAGTGTCATGAACGGTACTTTTAGCAATATTCAACAATTTGCTAGATATCGTACACTACAACCATCTTCACTTAATGCCACAATTTTTACAGCGGTTTCGGGGCGAATTTTCGCAAAACTCAAGCAAAACTTTTACACTAATCTAAATTTTATCCGAACACAAGTGAAAACTGTCATAATCGTAAAAAAAACAAACAGAATCTTTTACTGCGAAACGACACAAAATGATACTTTTCGCAAAACTCTTCGGTGTTCTGGTCCACAGCCACCTAGGTACATTTAAAAACCATCGAATTGCGTAAGGTTAATTAGAAAATTAGAAAAAAGATATATCTTGCTTCTATTGTGAAGTAAATTAAAGTTTTTCAATTTTTTTTAAGTGTCCGGTTTTTTTTGTCCACGAGTGTATATTCAGAATCCAAAATATTTGATCCCAGACAACTGTATTTTCTCGTATTTCTGTTATTTTTTTTTAAATTAGAGTTTTTTTAGTAACCTAAGCCACGTTTACCTCACCAGAAATCATAGCCTTTTAAATTATCGTACGGAGTTTTCTTCTTTCTTTCTTTCTTTCTTTCTTTCTTTACCTTGCTCCTAGATTTTTCAATTTTTTGCCACCAGATATCAAGTCCTGTACAAATTTTCGTCAATTCAAATATAAAATAAAACTTTTTTTACTAAATTCGAACAGATCAGAAATACATAATATTTTTCCTTAACAAGTTTTTGTGCATTATTCCATTTTTCATCTTTCATTATTCAGTTAACAATCAAAGTGCTTATCTAGATATTTATCTGTACGTATCTATATTTTGTCTACCAAAAATTGTTTACATAACTCACACACAGGTCTTACCTTTGTGGGTTTTTTCTTTTTTCCTATGCTTATTATTATTTTATACTTAGTGCTTCTAACTCATTGTAATACAATAAAGTTTTCAAAAATAGTAAATGTTCAAATGATAAACTTTATAGTAATAAACATTATATTATTATTATTATTATTATTATTATTATTATAAATAAATTTATTATACATTATTAAAAAAAAAATCCCACAATTCTGATAGCGCCAACTGTCCACGATCCTCATCCTCATTTTCCAACACATAATCCAATTATTTTCAGACCCCAATGGCACGAAGAAATATTAAAGAAAAAAATGCATATTGCTATCATTAAGCGTTTACAATTAACTACTTCGTGTATCTATAAATTTTTCTTAATTCGGACAACGTTGGGCGAAAAACCTACATTAACTCCAAAAATTAAATAGAGGTAGAGGTTACTGGCCAAACTCTTCTTAAACTATGTGCTATGTTAATCACAATTAGGTGCTTAAAGGCACCAGGATAATTACACTCAAGTGTACGCCTTACCAATTCCGATTGATAAACACTATAGTAGGGGAGCCCAAGAGGGGATTTTGGGGTTTACTCGATCTTGTCAGATTAAGGTAAGGTGAGTTAATTACATGCTAAAAAGTATGCATTTCAAAAATAATCCGACTATTTGAGCGGTGAGGTAAGGGAGTGGGAGGGTCACAAACTTGCAAAAAAAAATACGTGACCTTGACATTCTGGAGCGTGGTCAAATTTTGTTTTATTTTGAAGGAAATTAGGTAAGAAAGATATAATCTGCTGATTTCCATAATTATTACGCTGAAGTAACACAAAAAGTCAATGAAGTGTACCGCGTGCAGCTGGGGTAAAGCATGTATTCCCCACTCTGCGCCTCTCTTTCCCTTTCTTCTTTTCATAGTTTGTTTGGCATGCCAGACTTTCAGGTAAAAGAAGATTCCACTGTTACACTCAGAAGTTCAGATAGATATTCTTATTATGTTGGCTAATGTGGAACATCTTCACGCATCGGTGAAAATTTGCATAGATGTTGGAGTGAATAATGCACGCCGATATTTTGATGTTTCTCTGTAAAGCTAGGCCCAATAATTTCGCAAGCACTACCAGCTCTTCATGCGCTCACAGAATATGATTTTAATCCGGCACTTTAAAGACAAGGTAAATAAATCAAATCCCTACAGTTATTTATGGATTCAGAGATTTTTCAGAAGACACTGGCAGATTTAGGAACAGAGCATTCTCATATCGATGAATCTTTTGATGATTCAATCTGTTATCTGCCACTTATATGGCTGAAAAAATTGACTGATGTGAACCAAGCTCACGTTGAAATCTTTAATAAAACAAATAATGTATTGGATACATCACAGTTACGACAGCACTTATTGCGAACAAAATGTATTGCGTGTTTGTGGGGAAATGAACACTGTCAAAATGTTATTGACATTCACCAGCGGATTACGGATGGACCAATGTTAATGGAAAATTAGAGATGACCTGGTTCGTTGGCAATCAATTACCTGAAGCCTAGGAAGATATTGCCATAATACCAGTTATGCTTGGGTATACTTCTGATTTAAGTATGTTTTTATACTTTGATAACAAGCTTTTAATGAAAGAATATTGTTAAACAATTTCTTGTTACAGACCTGAACACTGCATATGAAATTAACGACGGCGAGGTACGACAATTCCTTGAATGAAGATGAAGATTAAACAAAATTATTTTTAAGAGTTATATCAAGGAGTAATTCTCTTTGGTTATATTTAATTTTTATGTTTTTCTGTATGAATTATATTTTTCAATATTTACATAATTTTTCGTGCTTTCAGTGCTCGACTATTTCAAGATCGTGATTTTTTTTGCATTTTCAAAAATTCGCTACGAGCTTGCGTCACTTTCGAATCGTCAGTCTTTTGAATGGGAGCATTTTTAGGGTTCACTTAACATCTCCTCTGAATATCTGACGCGCCCGAATAAATTTTTTTTTCATTTTTTACCCTTCAGTATGGCAAACCCCCCATGGAAACTGGCAGATTAGCATACTTTTGTGATCAGAAGCACGTTGGGGCACCTAAACTATCAATATTTGACACGCTCAAGTAAGTCCATGTAATTTTTTTTTTACATTTTTGAAAACCTGTAGACACTTTTCCCACCACTGAAAGGGGAAACATTATATAACCTTTTATTCATTCTATCGTCTAATCTTTAAAATTCAATAGGTCCCCACAACGCTCGAGTACCTCACCATTTGGCATCATGTGCTCCCCTACCACTAGAGAATCCTGTACTGCAATAGATAAGTGGCCTTAGGAGAGTTCCTATGTAACTATTTCCTAAGGAAACCATTGCTTAATGTTTCCGATACATCATTTGAAAAATGTTATAATCTAAAGAAGACTCTTAACATTACCGTAGGTACATCCGATAAAACTCAGTCTGTAAGATAACGATAACACAAAAACAAAACGGACCTTTGCATTACTACTAATTTAGTAGATTGAAACAACATTCTTGTTATTATTTAAAAGGTTGCTCTCATTCTATAATAAAATTCATGTGTATCAAATTCTTTTGTTTAACTTTCAGTTATGCTCTAACTGCTGCAAATGGTTTCGCTGATTTCTTGCAACTTTCAGTACTAGAGAAGTGAATTATGCTTATCACACTTCATACACATAAAATTCCAGTAATAGGTTTTACGACAACGCAACGGTACCTCCTATGTCGTACCTACTTAAAAAAAAATTAACTTATTCTAATAAGTGCGAACCAAAAATAACATCTTAAAATTTATGATGCGTCAAAATCTGTTTTAATTAACCCTCTATATACGGAATTTGATTTTAGTTGTGCCACTTCAATTTGTGTAATTAGATTAATGTAAGGTGGCGGACAGTATTCTGAGCAACTAATTAAATTAGTGTTGGTTATATTACAGAATGTATTATGGTTCAATTATAGCATTAATTAGTTGCAGTAGGTTAAATAATTTAGTACCGGCTTATTTATGGTATAAACACGACCACATTGCTCGTGAAGAGAATAATTAACGCATTTCACTGATAAGCTAAGAAAAGTTCCTTCTAAATAATTAAATTTATGCCATTAACGAAATGAAAACATTATTTTTGTAAGTCGTCCGGTGGTTTATTCAAAATAATAAGCAGCCTATCATAACCACGAAACACGTATTTACGAATGAATTTTAATTAATTTTACCGCGTTCCTTGTCTTACCTTATCATTGCATCATGGTACGAAGTACAGATGAAATCGACGAGAAAATCGGTAAGATCCGAAAAACACATAGACACCCTCCGTCTGCAGGCTTGAAATCTCAAACTTGAAATTTTACACCAAGCCTACCAAATTATTGATTTCACAAAAGTTGTTTATAATCAACATGCAATTAGTGTAACGAGCTTCCTTACTGTCCGTCATTGCTGTTGGAAATATTTAGAATTTCAACATGCTGCCACAAGGTCCGAAGTTGACATTTTTAGTGTACCTATACTTAGAGATTTTAAAAGATCCATATTCTGAAAGTAGGTAACGTCTATCATAAAATTAGTCTCAGAATTTAGAAAGATGTGTGTAGGGTAAGAATAATGGTGACATAATTTATCGTTTTTCGAAAATGTTATTATAGTGTTACGTGAAAAGGTTTTAAAATGATTTATCACAATCCGATTTTTTACAGTATTTCAATAGAGTGTGAGAGGCGCATTGATTGAATGTTTCAGTAACTTTATGGTTTCATAACAACTCTTTGTGTTCATAACATGAATGAATATCTTAGAATCAACTTGCAAAGTATAGGTACACGTATAAAAGGAATATCAATTTTCAATAAGAACGTCAGACACGTAAAACAAAGCAATTTCGGTCCTCCAATTTGAACTCATGACCAAACCAATAACATCTTGAATTTCATCTATTTCACTACACACAAAGAAGGAAAGGTGAAGTATTAAGACAAAAACTTTCTTCCAAAACGGCTGAACATGTTCATATAAACTGCAAACGTTTCAAAAGGCAGGCAGAATATTATGAAAAAGAGAAAATTAAAACTTTGCTTTCGTTATTAAAATACCGAACTTCTAAGGAAATGGCAACGTAAAAAACTCTAAGAGTAGGGATAATGCGGAAACTCCTTACTAAGATGGATTTTATGCGAAAATCTTTAAGTTTTCTTTTTGCTTCCTACTACGAAATATTGCACTAAGCTAGATGGATTACAGAGTAAACAGTTAAAAAAAATTTGGGAAAATAAATTTCAAACATCCTTTATACAAAAATGATACCTAAATTTATATACTATGATATGGTCACTTGCATACCTCATTTTAAGGTTACTTTACAGATCAACGAACTGTAAAACACTTTACGGCTCGCTTGTCGCACTTAATCATTTATTGCATTTACTTCAAATGATTATTAAAATCAAATTTAATTCTAATTGTGTTATTTTATACCTGTTTGTGCCAAAGTTCATCAAGTACTAGGTCGTAATAGTAATTAAGGTGGTGCCTTCATAACTTTATGTCATCATGATGATTAAAACAGATGATAACAATAAAATCAGTATAGACTCACATTTAACATAATTTTACATTTGCGGACGTTTTAAGAGGTTTTTAGATAGCAACGGGCGTTATTTTTTATAACGCCCGTTGCTATCTCATAACCGGTTGCCATGTAAAGAGGCGTTATTTAGTCATTAATGTTTCTTGTTTCAGCAGTTGTTATGGTGAAATAATAAGGTAGTATGACATAAAACAAACAACGCATATTTAACTTGCATCCTAACCTTTTGCAAAAACGCTTATTTTAAACCATTCATTGAAAGCTTAGTACTTGCTCCAAAATTCATCCAGTGGCGTAGCAAGAGCCCTTCGGACCCGTGTGCAAATAGCGTATTAGCCCCCCCCCCCCCCCCCCCAGAGCAATGACTAACCGACATGGGGTTTTTTTATCTGAACCAAGATACGGACCCTGCGGTTGAAATTGATGGCATACTTTCCAGATACGGCCTGTCGAATCATTCATTACCCGCCAGTGACGAAGGTAGGATGGATGTCGAAGAGTGCGTGAGTTAGTGATGTGAACAAGTGAAGAAAAGACTTACTATGTGGGTACACCCAGTAAAATTGAGGAAGAAGAACCGGACGACCATTTACTTTAACTGAATTTTATGAAAGATCCCTCTAAGGTGCGAGCGTTTGAACTGTTGAATCACCAATAGGTATAATCCTACGCCTATGTATTCTGTTGCTTCGGTATCCCCGTCTGAAAATCTCCATTTAGGGCCCTTTCAGACGGTACATCTTGTAGATTTTGCCGCTCGCGACGGTATCCGCCTCTCCGATGCAGAATTGGTATATGTACTATAAAATATAAATGGAGCCTTTCAGACGGGGATGCCGAAACAGCAAAATACATAGGCGTGCTTATTACTAGCACGGTCAAGTGGGGTTACCTGGGACGGGGGAGTAACATGATGACATTCAAATGAAATTTTCTATTTATAAAGTTGGTACGTCTCTGTAAACGGTTGGCGTTGGTTGAGTCATGCTAAAGTTGAAATTTTATCAAGGTTTGCTTTGAATAAATATTTTAGTAAAACAAAAAAATTTGTCAGAAATTATAACCCGGAAAACTTCTTGTAGTGCCGGAAAAGTGTGATGCCTATTAAATCAAGTGTGTTATAAATTCTAACCTAGTAGCTGATGTTCAATTTGTTTTGTGCTATTACCGCACGTTTACATTTTTTATTTAATTTAATAAAAAATATGGTCCCTCATCTGGTAACATGGTACACCATCAAAAAATAAAAAAAAATTGTAAACAATTTTAATTTCTCTTAAAATTATTACCAATACGTAGTATAGATCACAATTCATATTTTATTATTATTATGTATTAATATTTAATATAATATTATTTTGTAAGTAGTAGATATACCTGTTGGAAGGCAGAAAGTGTCTCAAGTAACCCCACTTGACGGCTAATTTACTACGAACTGTTACCTTTAAGTGCCATAAATAGTTACGTTTTTTTATGTTTAAACTTAGGCATATATATTTTTATAGAATTTACCTCTATTTTCGTCCTTTTTTTTGGAATAAAGTGTTAATTTTTTTTATATAATACTAAAAAAATTTTAAAGAACTATAATAACCGTCCCATGTTTAAAATATATTAAATTAAAATTAAAATTAAAAAAAAATTGTAAACAGTTTTAATTTTTCTTAAAATTATTACCAATGCATAGTATAGATCACAACTCATATTTTATTATTAAAATTGAATATAATATCTTTCATATTAGTTATTAGACACTAATTGTAATTAATGAAAAAAATGCGACACGTGTATCGACATTTTTATTCCGCCGATGAGTATTGTCAAAAACAAGTTCCGCATGTTTCACTTAATAATATACAGAGTATGTCATAATTGAACATATACAGAGTGTAACAGAAGTTCAATACATAACAATATCATTTTCAAGTAGTAGGGGAAGGATGGGTAAAGCGGCCTAGTTGGGTACATTTTGAGTAGAACAGCAACAGATCTACTATCTGGATCAGACGTGAGCATTCGGTAAAAGAAAACATTACGAGTAGTCAGCGTCAGGAAAAAAGTCCAAGATCGATTATCATACATATAAATAATTTTGTAGAAGAAAGATGAGTACACAAATGTGGATATGTTTGCTACTAGATTTATCCAAGAAGGTTCCGTTATGAAAAATTTCATGATCGCCAAACAATTTTACAGAACTGCCCGGAGGGAAAAAGTCACTCCACGTTGGCTAACTAAAAATATCTTCCCCTTTCAATAAAATCAATCATGCAACTATTGCAACTTGTAAAACTGCATAGCCTGTAATCGTAAAGTATGTAATGATGAATTGGTATTGCAGTGCCATATGGTACGCCAACTGCCATGAATTAAACCCTATCGAACTAGTGTGAGCCTAAGTAAAATTAGAAGTTATTGGGGAGAACATCACATATACATTAAGTGATGTTGTGATGTAGTTCAAAATGCTTATCTTACTTAAAAGAATTGTAAAGAATCTATTGAACATATGTGAAAAAGAGTAAACCAATATGTGACAGCTTGATGATAGAACGGATATTGTTACTAATCCATTATTTGTGGAAATAGTGGCGACACCAATCTATAAAAAGCCGATTAAGAAATGTTATATCTTGTCATTTCTCTTATTACTATACCATCATTTAATTTAATTTAATTATATAGATAATTGCCTACTACCGTTTGTCCGCTGTGTCTTGAATTAATTTCGTCAGACTTTTGCCCTGAGATATTTTGTCAGTAGGAGGTATCCCATAGCAATAATTATATTTCAGTAAATAATTCCTTTCTATCCCCAAGACGTGCTGATAAAATTGAGTATTATAATCATCTGTCCCATTCCTAATGGTTTAGGCGAGGTTAAACGTGTTTGGAATATGAGTTGGAATTTGAAATCAGAGGACCAATTAGCAATGCAATAATTGGAAATGCGCATGCAACAGAATCCTTGAAAGTTCGTAATTTGAACATAACATTACTATCATATCCGACCGAAACATAGTGGGATAGGTAATACCAAAAAAGCTACAAGTTTTTGCCTGTTTAGGTGTAACAGGGGCGATGTCAACAGTGCCCATAGCAGCCTTGCAGACGTGGGAGGCGATTAAGGAAGAATACAAGTTACAAAGGTGTGGAGCAGATGGAGTAAATTTACAACTTGAAGGGGCAATAGGCCTTGAGAAATAATATAATAACCATTGAAACGATGTGAGATATTTTAAAATAAAAATTAATTGGAATTACTTATTATAATATAACAGATTACATTCGCCTTTTCGTTTTTAAGACAAACAAATCAAGACTAACAAATAATTTATTGTTTACTTACAGGAGAGGTAAATTCTGAAACTCCTTAGGGAATTTTCAAATAAATCTTATGAAATTAATTATTGTTATATAAATAATAGTTTTATTTAATAATCCTAACATATTCTAATTCGTTTAATTAGGATTTATATAATATACATAAAAGCGGTATTTTATAGAACTCCCAAGAGAAGTACCTACTAATTATTTCAGCGATGCAAAAAATATTCACACACTCGCATTATACTCGTAGTAATTATTTAGAAAATGACATGGAATCGAGAAACTTTCCATGCTACCCTAATATATCATGTCTATACATTTTTAGATTAACCCCTCCGTGAAGAAAATTGGGTACGTTAACACCGTCTGTGTAACAAAGCCATAAAACATTGGCCTAATTTCTCACCCTTCTGTATGCTTTATGTTTGTGTCCTTGCCTATTATTCACACTTTTCCTTAGTTTATGTCTAATGAGGGCTTAGAGAATACAGCAAGGTTCGTCTTAAAATGAAACTACCACAAAAACGTCTTACTTTCATTGATCGTACACGCGAAAAGGAGAGCATCGTTTAATTAAACGTAAAATAATTGCAGCAAAGTCGAACTATTTCACTGAAAAAAGAGTTATACTCCTTGAATAACTTAATCAATAAATTTCCATTTACGTAATGATAATATGTCTGTGTAAGTCATAAAGTTGAATTACCGAATCAATAAATACGCTAACGGAATCATTTCAAGCAACAAAAAGTACATTCGAAATAAAATAATTTACTACTAATTACCAGATGTGGAAGCACGAATGAAAATTATAACTTCCGTTTAATATAATTTTGTGGGAGATTAGGTTTTTTATTGATAATGTAACGATCTCGTGTATAATGGAAGTGTGCGAAAAACGGACTGTACATCGTAATTATAATATTTGTACTAATTTTTTTTTGAGAATAAGCGATATAGGAAGAAATTACCTTCCATTTAATAAACAATTAGGGAGTTTTGTAAAATTAACGTGAAAGGTAACCTCCTTTGCAACTTAATTTTACAGCTATTCTTTACACTTTCATCCGCGCAAATTTTATTGAACGCAATAAACTGATCCGTTGTAATAAATACTTGTCGCCGAAATTTGATTAAAATTAAAATGCGGAGAGATGTGACGGTTCTTCTAATTTAAGCAAACATTTTATATGAAATTAGCATAAAACCGCTATATAACTGGTTAACATACCTAATGGGGGTCGATAGCATTTACTTTGCGTATATGGATAAACGGCAGTATTTGGCTTTCCCACAAGATTTGTGAGAAAATACTCGTAGATTTTTGGACGATATGACAGTACAAAAAAGGCTATATCTACACTTAAAACTTTTTTTCACGAGCTATGTGATATTTAAATTTAATGTCTTCGTCGGATTAGGTACCTACATAGTACATGAAAATTGGAGCAGACAATATTAAAATAGTATACAATAGTCATTCCTTTGCACATTTACATCATTACATCATCATGGCCAATTTGACATTGAAGTAACGTTCTTAGATCATATTTGTACACGGTGGCCAAATTTCGATGTTTTAATAGGAAATCTCGTAAACTATGGTTCGTATGAAAAAAAACCTCGCATCCTCGATCTCTTTTTTTGGAGAAAAACTCAATGGTGCATTTTGGCATTGGCCAAAAATTCAGATTTTCGAGTTTTATGGCGATATCTCGCTTATTTATGAAAATAGCCAAAAGTAATTTCCAGGTTTTTAGCCTCTTTTTTTGATAAGGATACAGTCAAAAATATTGTTGAAATTCGAGTTATAGCATAAAGTTGTATTTTTTTATATGGAACGCGTAATTGGCTATGGCATCAAAAAATGACTAATTTTTTTCTGATTCCAAGTTCCAACGATATACATATAAGCATGTGGGATCAAATTATTCATTTTTACTGCTTTTTAGCAAAACATAGTTTTTTAGTCAATTTTATTTTATTTATCTAGTATTATTAATTAAACGAATTTAGTTGCATTGTGTAAAATCTTATATTCTTTTATTAAATTAATACCTGTCAAGAATTTCAAGGTATGACTGATTTTTGAGAAAGTGAAAATTTTTATTTACCTAGATATTTCCTTTCTGAACAATTCAAAATATAAATAAGTAAATCAGTCGATTCAGAATTATTTTTCTACTTACCAAAAAGTTAAATAGACATTTTTTCTATAATAATTAGGGAAGCAAATAATGGAATATTAAGATTTTTTCATTTAAATCCCTATGGTGCGTCGGCCAATTCTACACCCTGTATAAATTGGCTTTAATGTGTCCCCAAAAGAAAAAGTGTAGGGGTGTTAAATCGGACGAACGTGGTGGCCACCTCGCAGATCTATTTGTTGCTATCCAACTGTCTTGAAAATGAATATTATCAATTCAGAGACGTTTCTATTATTGTGAGGGGGTGTCCCATCTTGTTGAAAATATAAATTTTGTCTAATGTTCAGCGGTAAGAAATCTAAAAAAACTCTCAATTATTTGATGGTTTAAATTTTCGGAATATCGTTGCCCATTCAATTTTCCTTCATAAATGTGATAGGCTAAAATGCGATTTCCAAATAGGGCATACCAAACACTAAAATCCTGATCCTGATTTTTAACGTCAACGATACGGTACGGATTAATGTCGGACAACCAGTGCTCGTTGTGTCGATTGAAAATCCCGGCACTACTAATGTATGCTTCATCGGTCCAAACAATATTTGTTGAGAATAATGCATTTTTCTCTATTTGCAGAAGATACCATTTACAATATTCTACACGTCGTACAGAATCGGTTGATTGGAGATGTTGTTGTTTCCTTATTTTATATTGTCTGAATTTGTATCTTTTTATAACTGACAATGCTCTGGACTTCTTCGTATACCAGACTCGGTCTCAATTTGACGCCTTCAAATCGAAGGATTTGCAGCTACAATTCCGATAACATATTGATGGCGACATCCTCAGCATCTTCAACATTTTAATTTATTGTTCTTGGTTTGTTAAAAGTCCCATCATGTATGAGATTTATTTTAATCGTTTGAAATAGAATTATTAGGCCGTCTTCTTTCCGAGTAACGGTTAAAATATAATCACTTGCAACTTGAGAATTATTATTACTTTGAATAAAACATTCTAACATAATGTCAAACTTTTCATTATTTTCAAAAGTCATATTTTGCATTTTTAAGGTGATAAAACAATTAACTGTTATTAAATTGACAATTTTATAACAACATTACATCATTAAGTAGGTACTTTCTTTGAATAAAAAACTAATTTTTTGAAGCCATAGCCAACTATGCGTTCCATATAAAAAAATACAACTTTATGCTATAGGTAACTCGAATTTCAAGAATATTTTTAAAGAATTGACTACACCACTGCATCCTTATCAAAAAAGTGCCTAAAGAACGTGAAAATTATATTTTTCTATTTTCATAAATAAGAGCGATATGGCCATAAAATGAAAACTCGAAAATCTGAATTTTTGGCCATAACTCGAAAACAAAAGGCGTTAGCCAAATTTGAAATGCAACATTGAGTTTTTCTCAAAAAAAGAGATCGAGGGTCCGAGGTTCATTTTTTCATACGAATTATAGTTGACGAGATTCCCTATTAAAACATCGAAATTTGGCCGCTCTGTATAAAATAAAAATTAGTTAGCACATGGCAAGCTAACACGCAGTTTGTTACTTTAACCAGCTTTGAATTTGCAATACAGGATAGATTTCTTCAACGATTTACCCTACGTCCTTTACTTTTTTTTTAATACACACACGTATAAGTACCTACAACCATAAACTGGCAAATAGCCTCCTGACACTTCGCCCCCGGACATCACCCCGTCACGTCGCCCTCCGAACAGTTCGTCCTCGGACATTTGGCCACCTCATACTTTACCTCCAAGATATATCGCCCCTGATAACTTCGCCTCCAAAACATATCGTTCCCACAAAATTTCGTCTCCCAGGAAAACCAACATCAGAGAAGGAAATAGAACAAGGAATGGTATTTCTGGACAATTCCAGTGCTGATCATTTCGATGTTGTTCTTTCCGTATAACAGGATATTGCATATCGTTTATTATACAGGGTGCAGAATTATTCGATGCACCATAGGGATTTCAATGTAAAAATCTTAGAATATTCGATTCCTTGCTTCTCTAATTTATTTTAAACAAAAAGGCTATTTAACTTTTTTGAAGATTAAAAAATCTTCTACATCCGTACATGTTTCTTCTTATTTTACTTAATATAGCATGAAGAAAAATTGAAAATTAAAAATGATACTTTGGCAAAAAATAGTGGTGCCATTGAATGGTTGACGTAAAAACAATTCGATTCAGAATTCAGAAATTTAGACTGCGTTTAAAATAATTAGGGAAGCAAGTAATCGAATATTAAGATTTTTACATTGAAATCCCTATGGTGCATCGACCAATTCTACACCCTGTATAGGTACATCGGACGCTATTTTGTGACTTCAATTTTATACTAGAATATTTTGTGCGAGTAAGTTAGTTAGGTAGGTATAGGTTATAATCTTGAGTTTATTTTTTTTATTGAGGCTAACCTACAGTATATCCAACCTATTTGAGTACCATAACGGATTTTGAGCTTCATTTTCTATAGAACAAAAACAAGAGCCTTCAAACGCAACATTGTTTTGTTAGGCAGTTTCCCAATGTTCTTTACGCATTTCTGAGTCCGAGACTCAGAAATGCGTAAAGAACATTGGGAAACTGCCTAACAAAACAATGTTGAGTCACCTATAAATCCGTTCTCTACAGTCTAAAAAAGTTGCACTTCGGTTCCTTATATGAATGCTTTGCTTGTGTTTGAAGGCTCTTGACATGTAACCAGGAGTAATACAGACGAAATAACTACATCAGAGTGTTTTAGACTTAGGTTTGAGTTATTTTAAAAGGCCTGCACTGTCAAAACAACCCAGGGGTGGCGTTTAGCAATTTATTGCAAAAATACGAAAAAATCTCAATTTTCGCAATTTTGACGAAAAACTTAGTGTGAAGTCGTCACCTGAAGGGCACATCCGATCACCGTCAATTTTTTTTGTCGCTATGTCAGTGTCATTTGGAAACAGAAAACCCCTATTGGCAAGTGTGAATCAGCTCGGAGATCATTTTTTAAAAATCTTCAAAAAACGTCATTTTTTAAAACTTTAGGGTCAAGTCGGCACCTGAAGGACTTGACCTATCAACCTCAATTTTTTTTTACGTTACTTTGACACCAAACCACAAAAAAAAATCACTATTGGAATAGTGAAATCGAAAAAAGTGTTTTTTCGATGCACCCTAATATACAGTGTGTCCTCATTCCAAATTCTCCTTAATTTTTGTAGATTTTCAATTAAATTGAAAAAACACACTTCTGGTTTCTGTATTTCACAGTGTTACTTAGCGCTAGCATACCTTTAAGTTTACATTTCTCATGCCCTATTAAACATAAATACATGTTTTTGTTAATATGTCGGGCATGTTATACATTTTTGAAAATCTCTTTTCAAAGGCAATTTAACTAATAAAAAATCTATAACATCTGCCTTATGAAAAACTAAAGCTGGCACGCATAACTTGTTAAAATAGAGAACGGGGGTTTTCTGATTACATCAAAAAGTTTGTCTTGAAAAAGTTTCCGAACATTGTAGAAGGTTAGAAGAGGTCAGATTAAAGGTTATGGAATTATTGAAGAAAATTGAAATCAGGAATTTTTTTTAATTATTTGAGAATCTAAAGAAATTGAAGAGAATTTGAAATAAGATTTATCGAGCGAAAAAAATTCTGAAAAACAATCTCCATTTAGTCGAAACCACTGTATAAGCTAATGTATCTACAGTATATAACTTTGGGCCGATGTTTCGGGGGTGAAATATTTAAAGGCGAAATGTCTTGGGGGCGATATGTTTCGGAGGCGAAATGTTTGGAGGCGAAATATCTTGGTGGCGAAATGTCTTGGGGCCGATGTGTCCGAGTACGAAATGTCCGGGGGCGAAGTGCCGGGGCGAATTGATCGAACAGCATACAAACTATTCATCACTCGTTTACAACTACTTTTGGTTTCCATAGATATTAAATTCTGTACCTTACTGGCGCTGACAGCTTAAAAAATTGTTTTTAGGCGGCTTTTACATAAATAGTTGTTTTACCTACGTATCTTTTGAAAGCCGTAAAGTATAACTTTTTTTGACATCTGTCATAAACAACTTTACGGCCGCATTTACAACTTTACGGCCGCATTTACTAGGTAACTGTCACTGTCATAATTTATTATGAAATTGATTTTTAAATTAAAGTTTATATCTTTTTGTGATAGTCGCCTAAAAAATTAATGTTGTGTGCACCTCGGTTAAAAGTTCTTTTTTAGCCTCATCTGATTTGTTAGCCTCGGCTTTCGCCTCGGCTCCAATCATCAGATTCGGCCAAAAAAGATCACTTTTACAGCCTTGATACACAATAATAACTATTGTTTGATTATAAAAATTCAATTAATTATTCGTTTTGCAATAACCATTAGTGTTTATGAATTATTCTCGTTGTATATCTACTCGCTCATCATTACAAATAATTTTATTTACATATTAAATAAGGTTCATTTTATAGTTAGTATTTATACCTATCGTGATTTTATAGCGTAAGTACTTCAATTTTGTGCGATTTAATATTGGGTTTTTCGTGAATTTAAAGATAGCTTTTGCGTCGCTCGCTGAAATTATGGTAGAATAAAACAATTCTCATAACTAGGAAACGCATAATTAACCAGTTTAGCTTACAACATGAAAAAGATCTTTAATTTCGAGTCTACAAACTTTTTGCGCCGAAATTTGTCACGGGCTCAAAATTGCTGTTTAATTAGAAAGTAATATCATTTCCCGCAAAATTAAATCTGTATAATGTAATAATATGTCACATACACTGTTACGAACTGTTTATAATTATTAATAAATGTGGTATCTTAGCTTAATTGAATTCCAGAATAGAATCATGATTTACCCTTGTTTTTTTTTACTTTGGAAAGCGCCTGATACACAAAATTTAATGTCGGTAATAAGAATAAATCGATACGTTCGTAGGTACTACAATATAATGATAAAACTGAGGAAATGCTTAATATTATGAGCTTTTACTACAACTGAATATGATACTATTTTTATATTTTAATTTTAATCGCCTCTCAAAAACGATTTAGTAGGTAAAGCTTTCTATGTATAGCGTAATTGACCAGTAAATAATAATTTCAGTCACTTCTTCGCCTTCAAAAAGAAACAAATATTAGCTCATTTTTGTCATAATAATTTTCGTGTTTTTCATGAGTTTTTTTGTTCCTCAAGTTGTTTGCGATAGTTGTGTTTATTGATAAATAAAAGCTATCTATTAGCCCATATTTAACTTAAGTGGATTATTTAGTATTACACTTTATTTTGTACATCAAAGTATAAAAGTGCAAAATGTGGAAACAATACAAGGAGCATTAGGGTTATTATGCACTGATCACAAAGTAAGAAAACCCAGTAACGTGATAAAAGCAAGGAATGGAAACTAAAATTAATGTTCAGAGCCGCAGTTGTACTCAGTTTCATTCAGCAATATTAAACCATGTTTCCGAAACATTCTAAATTAGTCCTCTACAAACAGCTAAAATGCGTCACCTTCTATCATAATAAATATAACGTAAAAGAGCCTTTTTATATTATGATTCCGAGATATTTTGCAAATAACTAGCTCAACGTTGTCGAGAAACTGAATCCACCAGGTGTGTCCTAATTTGGCCGAAAAGGTAACCAATCCCAAATTTCTGCTCTACATGCCGCATAGGATTTTTACGTCTATGACAGAGGAAAGAAGGAATGATAATGGAGTATTTAACCTTCAAATTCTTTGGAAATCACCAATTTCATTGGAATGTCCTACTGTAACAACTGTACAATGAGTGAATTGCTTTGTACCAGATATCGTCCGTTTTATTGAGACATGGGGTGTAATACTCTTACATCAAAGTAGGAGATAATCCAATAATTATGGGCTAGGGTCTAAAAACAGGCTACATATGTTTTTCTCGACTGTAGGGTGCTGCAAACTATAAGAAACAGTTTGAACTATATCATCTTCCTACAGTAGGGCACGACACGTTGTTTTGCGCCATTAGCCATTTTAATGCGAGTGTGATCTTGTATTTTTGTGAATCATCATTTAAAAACCTTTGTTTTCTTCAATCATTCTAGTGCTTTGTGTCTAATATGGACTACTATGAGTGGTGCAAATAGTCCAGAGCTGGGCAGTATCCGGATACTTTTGCTCAGATACTGTTGTATCCGGATACGGTATTCGGATATTTTTTATGCATCCGAAAGCTGTATTCGGGTACTTTTCAAATTTTGTATTCGGCATCCGTATTCGTTCCGATGACCGAAACCCACTGTTTGAGATTAGACAGTACTGAGAAAAATTAGGACACGCGACGCGATTAAACAATATCGTTCTTCCATGTCCATATCTATCTTCGTATCTCTACCTCTACTCATTTTTAAAAGTATCCTTAAAGATATCCTAGAAAGTATCCGGATACTTGTACCCGAGTACATTTTTAGGTGAAAGTATCCGTACTTTTTTAAAAAGTATCCGGATACATCTTTAGTATCCGTATCCGGTACTAGGATACTTTTTTTCTGTGTCCGACCCAGCTCTGACAAATACGGGCTCTAAATAGCCGGCTACATAGCAACGCAAGGAGATGCTCCAAGATGTGCAGCACAATGATTAGTACTGAACTTCCTTGCCGGCTGCTGCAGGTTCATGTGCTGCTTCTGTAACATCTTTACCAGTTCTTTCAACTTCATCTACTGGTTCTTCAAACCCAGTATCTTATGGGAGAAATGGAGTTGAAGGAGAAGAGGACGGTGGCGAGGTTTAGATGTGGCAATGAAGAGAACGAGAATAGATACTGTGGGAGGACGAGAGAAGGCTGTGTAGAAGGGACGAGAGAGTGTGTGGCATTTAATGAGGGAATGTGAAGAGCTGAGAGAAGGGCGGAGAGGAATAAAGGTGATCTTAGGTGGGAAGGGGGCGATAGAGCGAAGGGATAAGCTGATGCCAAAGAGCCAGGAATAGATTTAGGGTCAGTTGAGGAGAAAGTTAGGTTATTTTCTTTTTTTTTTTAATTAAAATTAGGTTGTTTACTTAATTATGTAGCTAATGAGAATGCTTTTGTTTCGATTTTTATTATAACAAAATAAAGGGCTATCTATCTACTGGTTTTTCAATCTGCTGTGCCTTCCACCTTATCAGATAGTCTTTTAACTTCGTGTGTTGGTCGTTCAACTTCATCTTCAGGTTTTGAAACTTCAATTGATGATCCTTCAACTTGATCTCCTGGTCGTTCATTTGCTCGTCCTTCAATTTCATTTGCCGGCCCTACAACTCTCCTATAATAACAACCTGCGTCTCAGATCATGAAATATCTCCAATCCCAATCACAAAAGGAAAGGAAGTCACAACAGTAAAAAATTATCATTTTTCAAATGTAATTAAGTCGAATTCTACTAAATATTGTGTACCTAGTTTCATATTTTTTCACTTTATTAGAAAATGATGTAGATAGCCCATATTTGGACCTTATTTGGACCAGATGACTTCCACGTGATTTTAAGTAACTGTACTACCCTCTCTGTTAAAATAACAGTTGTACAAACACAGTGGCGTACCTAGAATTTTTGCCGCCCGAGGCGGTCTCCAATTTGCCGCCTATTCTAAGTCAATCAAATGGTGGTTTTTATAAATTAATAAACATAAATAAATAGTTACAATTGAGACGAACTATAAGTAGGCAACTTTTTTACCGTTGCATGCAATATTTAAATTAGGCAGTAATAAAGGAAGCCGCATGAGGCATAAATGCAACCTTTATAAAAATACAAGATACTTTTTTAAAGGCCACAAGAAACTTACGGAGGCTGAAGGTTCCCCACCTATGAGACAAAACCTAATTTACAAAAAGTAATTACCATTAAATATTTTTTATTTAATATTTATAAATGCTTGCGTACATTCCAAGCACCAACATAAACAAAATGGCGTTCGGGCAGCGAGAGTTAAGGGCGGCTTGACACACACCGATATTGTCGGTGTCGTGTCGGTATCCTGTCGGTATCGGTATAGGACAGCTTCACACACACACCGGTTAACAGTATGTCGAAATTGGAATAGCGGTTATATCTTTGTTAGCATCACCAGTGTCGCTGCGCCTTGTGAATATTCCATAGGTAAAAATTAAGGAATTCAGTTGTACTAGAGTGACTTAATATGAAGAAAAGAACCTTGTCGTTAATGTATGTATGTTACTGTATTATTATATTTACGAAAGAAGAAACTAAGAGAAGACAATTAAATTTAACAGCACTCGTAGTTGATTACATTTGTACTGAGACGACACTGAATTCAGTGAAATGCAAAAGCCAGCACAACAATACCGATGTGTTGGGACTGGTCTGTGTGAATCAGTGTATTTGGTTTGCATTGCGTACTAAAACCGAACGATAAATTACTGACCGATATCAACAGAACCATCCGATTTACACATAATGTCGGATACGACAACCGACATTTTTGCCGGATCGTTGGCTGTGTGAAGCAGTACCATTTAAAACAATACATAATACATTATTGATGCAGCACGATACCGACACCGACACCGACAACGATAATATCGGGGTGTGTGAAGCCGCCCTTAGCTACTTGCCGCCCGGTGCGGACCGCACCCACCGCACCCCCCTAGGTACGCCACTGTACAAACATAACTTTTGGCAAATGGCAAAATATAAATGGTAGCCTATATTCGGACCATCTCCTCTAACCTTTTGGAGTAGCGATGATTCAGTAACATATTGATACAATTTGTATGTATTGGAGAATATTTATTTGTTCCACGCTTATCCATTTTCTGTGCCCTTTTCCTTTAATTTTCTATCCAATTTTCAATAATTACTGAGTGAATTGTAGTTGTAAAAAAACGTATTATCATCCATCACTTTTACTCCAAAGAAAAGTTTCTATACCCTTTTCTGATGTAGAATCTCATCAAACTCCAAAGAAAATGAAAACCAAAAATCTTTAACATTTTTCGTGTTGTGGGATACCTTTTATGAATGTCTATCAATAACATTATTATATCGCAATCAATACACATCAAGTAATAGCATTACGTAATCTCTTTTTTCGTAATAAGGTACGTTATATAATAGTTAACCTCCCATTTCGCATGTAAGTAGAGGGAACGTTGTGATAGTACTAAATGTAGTGCTCTATTAAACAATGGAGAGAAGTTTAGTGATATGCCTGTTGAGACACCTCAGTTCCAGTAACCATAGCGCATCAAGGATGAAAATTTATAGTCTATGTCAAAATACAAAAAAAGTTTGTTTCGTACAGAACCCTTACTGGTTCTAAGAAAGCACTACAACTGGCAGTTGGTATGGACGAACAATCTTAATCTAAATGCTTTTGGTTTAGATCCATGTACCCTTGACACAATTATATTGAATTTTGGCAGCACTATATGAATGTTCCTTTGCAAGAAACGAAATAGTTTTTTTATAATGACGAAGTCGTTATTGTAAAATGGGTCGACTGCAGTGGTTCAACTAGGGAAAACGGCGAATTTACAAAAATTGGGGGTAGTTTCAATCAACAATCTTTCTAAAGGTTTAATGGTATGAAGTACAAAAAAACTTTTCGCTTTTCAACCCACAATAATCGTTCATCGTTGAAGAATGATTACGTTGTTCAATTAGATACGTCTTCCAGATGCTAACGAACCGTTTAGAATGGGAAAGCAACCACCATTTCAAGGATGGTCCAATATCGGTAAGTAACACCTGAGCAAATTTCAACTAAGAAAAAACTTTAAAGAGTCATCCCTTGCTTGTCACTCGCTTCCTCAAGTTAACCTTCGGATGGCCAAGGTGGGGTCCAATCGGACCCCAGACCTATTTTTTGTGTCGTAGCTATTTTAGTAGCAAGAAAATCGGTTTGAGGTTCTTTCTAGCTGAATATTTATCATTTATACATACCCTCATATAACGATTTTGCGTCAAAATTTTTTCGTTTTTTAGAAATTAATTAATTGATGCTTGGGGTCCGCTTGGGCCCCACCTTGGCCATCCATGTAACGAAATCTAAGTTTGTGTAAAGGTTTATTCAAATTTTCACTATTCTTTTTAATCTGACATATTTTGATGCTTATTATAAACAAATACTTTAATTTACAATGAACAACTAGATAAAATAGAGGCACTGGGCGAAAAAACCTTGGGGTCCGCTTGGACCCCACCTTGAGCATCCGTGTAACCAAAAATAGGTTGGCCATCCGAACTGGTAGCTAAGGAAAAAAACGCGCACTTCACCTCTCATTTCAGTAATACTTTAACCTGGAACAACTATTTCACTTATGTATAAAACACTAATGATGAGGATAGCTTTGGATGTCATCATACAAAATTTTAGATATCCGGTTATTCAGAGGTCGAAATTTGGTCCCCAAGTCCCTATCATGCCGTTCTTAATATCATGCTTAATATAAGTCATAGACTTTGCAGCACCATTTATACAAATATCAGCTCAAAGCATAGATACTTTATTCGCTGAGAACCTGCATCTTTCAAAAAAGAGAGATTTTACTTATTTCCTCTGCAACTTTCAATATGCGACCGCAGTAAATTAATCTTGCAATGCGGTATGGATAACCACCAATTGATTTGACGTGTAGATCTTTCACTAATGTTGAGCTTAAATACAGTTCTTACAAGGGCTTCTTTGCGGTGAATGCACAACTTGGTCAAAAACACGTCCTGCGTTGTGTGAATGAAGGATGCGAAAATTCTATCAATTCTTCTATCAAGAACTTTTTTTCCCGGAAGAAGACAAATGTCTAATTGATTTGATCTTAGTCACAAATGGAGAAAGTTATTCAATAGCATCTCGGACAGATTTATTGCGAAACTCGCCACAATCTGCAAATTCGGGAATACCTGTGTAAAATTATATTTAAGTTGCAGAATCTCATCCTCTGAGCTCCACATTTACAGTATCTAATTTTTATATTGTTGCAATAAAATTATAGCTGTTTCTTGTTTATTGGTAAATAAAAAATGATTCGTTACTTTATAACGCGCAATTAAATTATTAATAGTAGGTAATGGCCAACTCTTGAAGAAAGGTTTTTTTCCAGTAAGTACGTGCACTAATGATAAAAATCTTTTTAATGTAATAATTACTGAAACCCGACACGTTGCTCATCTGTCTTTGGTCATTAACTCATTACTCTACTAAACAAAAATATCCCGAGAACTTATGAGAGAGAGAAGATTTTCGTACAACTATCGAAGCAATTTTTCTCATGTTTTTACAGTTTCCTAAAACTACATAGAAATTACGAAATATCCATGTAGTTTCCGTAGATGATGTCCATTAGGTTGTGTTATATTATGGGGTTGATGGTAATGGTTGGCAGAAATGTTTGACAACGCCAAATTGTACATATTATAGATCATATAAAAAAAGAATTGGTAATAATGTAAAAGGTAATCGGATATAACTAACAGTAAATAATAATTAATTCTTGTAACCCATTTACTACAAGATATTTATTTATTGTAATTAATAATTCTGGTATTGATGTAAATGATTGTGACAACACTGTATACTTTCATCTCTAGAGAGGAAAATGTCACTTTCCCCCACTACTACTTTTGAGACAGTTTTTAGAAGAGGTTTTAAAACCCTGGGTGCCGCCAAAACTGAGTATGTGTAAAAGAAATTCATTTGTCAATGTTCCTGATGACCAATCTGTTCTAATGGTACTAATTAACCGAACAGATGATTAACGCGGTAAATAATTAATTAAATTAGCCGACACGCAATTGACTTCATTTTACGAAACGGTTAGGTTTGCATATTCCTCAAGAGGCAAATCTTTTTCCCACAAACTTTTTACACAAACTTCGCCCACCAAGCCACATACACAACCAAATATGTAAGGGTTGCATTAGCATACGAAAGACACATTGGGCAGACAAAGTGTTCAATTATTCACAGCGCAGTGGAAAATTAAGTAATTTTTCAAAATTAATGAGTGAAACAACCTGTTTTCCATACTTATACCAATACTGAAAGCTTTCATATTGAAATGTTGATATAGGTTTCTGTTACTCACGTTGGAATTTAGCTCATACACATCTTTTTTTTTCGAATACTTATTAGTTGCAAATGAGGTTACTTTTATGATAATATTCATTATAATAGTTACTTACCTAAAAAATAAACCCATTCTATCACAAATGATGTTAAATGATTTAAAGAACACAGCACTTAATTTAGCAAGAAAATGCGTACATCCGATACTTCCGTCACTTAAGGAACTTGACGACACCGTTCCTCTGCAAATACTGCAGGTTGCTGACTGCAAAAGCGTTGTTAACTAACTAGCTATGCTGTTGGTATAAAGAATCCAGGTCACGATGCCGCTTGTCCACATCGATGACGCTGCCCACAATATTTGGTTACCGTCATTATAGGTATTTAAAACTTCTCGGACATGGTCAATGTTACATGCAGCAGCTACAGACCTTGTCGATCATCCTAGGATGTAGTACAGTAAGTGAATAATTAAAAAAAATGCCGTCAAACTGCATTTTACCTAAAAAAATATTACAATAGTCATGTATAATTTACAATGAAATTGATTTCCGCTTGTTCAAAAAAAAATGCATTCAACTTCATGACTGACCTCAAAAAGGATTGGTTTTTCCAACAGGATACAAAATCATTTTATTTTACAAGAGCTGCTTCCGAATAGCTTAATCTCATAATGTAAGCGAAAGGTTTCTCTTATAAACGAGCATTGACTTAAAATGGAAGTGATTGATGTCGGTGGAGATACCTAATAAAATCTTGGCCTATAGAGAATGCGTTAAACCTACATCTCTGACTAAAAGTGAAAAATACCGCTATATAAAATTATTACAATAAGGTAGTAAAAAAATTATTAAAAAAAAACAGGGTCAAGGTTTATTCATCGCGGTATCGTTAATGACAAATAATTCTTATTGCTAATTGCTATTATATTAAATAGCATAGAAAATATTGTAATTTATTGTTCAATTACGTATCCATCCTTGAATTTTAAGTTCTTAAAACTAAAAGCAATTTCCTGTAGTATTTATTCTTGGTTTATTTTGTAGAGATTTATTTACTTTATATAGTTCGTCTTCAGGAGGCGACTAAGAACATGAACCATTAGGTAGAAGATTATAACGAATAAAAATATACATTTAACCATGTAGCACAGTTTATTGGCGTTAGCTTGGCGGAATATTAGCGCAATATAGAGAGATTGGGGCAATATTGTCGAACTGCCGCCAATATTGGGTGAATGTATTGTTCTCTTATTTTAAAAATATTGGAAATACAATATTTAGTGAATATAAGAACAATATTTGCAATATTTAATAAATATTGCTATTTATTATAAATTCAAACATTGTACACACAATAATGTACCAATATTGCGTGTACAATATTACTAAATATTAAAAACTATATTTAAGCAATATAACATACATATTTGTAATATTAAGTAAATATTGATTGCAGCAATAGACTCATATGTGGTAAATTCAGGGCTAGTCCTTGAATGCACACAAATGCTAAACGCACTAGGTAAGTGCAACTCTGTCACACTAGTGTGGGCACCTGGGCATGCGGGAATCGCAGGTAACCAGATTGTTGACGAGTTTGCGAGAATGGCAAGCGCAAAACCATTCATAGGACCCGAACCGGCTTGTGGGATTACTTATAACACAGCCAAAAAGTAGATTCAAGCAATACTCACGAAAGAGCATTGCAGACATTGGTCGAAAATTCCAGGACAGAGTCATTCCAAGATCTTCCTGGAAACCCAAAACGGGGACCTAGCTACGTCCATATTAAAGCTAAGCAGGACGAAGATAAAACTTGCGATAGAAATGGTCACGGGCAACTGTCGCATGAACAAACACCTGCACAACATGGGAATGACTGAAAGCCCAACATGCAGGGGTTGTGGTGAGGCAGATGAAACGCCCTATCACGTCATCTGCCAATGTGAGGCATTCATAAAGGCAAGGGAACACCTACTTGGAAATGAAAAGATTACACAAGAGGAAGTAACGAAGATTCGCCCTACTAAAATCCTGGACTTTGTAAAAGATACAGGTATTCCTGAAGGGTAGACAACACCGGGGAGCACAATAGACCAAAAGGTCGCAGTGCGGGAACCTATTGGGACCACCCCCAGAACAATAATAATAAATATTGATATTCAATGTAAATTCAAATATTGTACATACAACAATCCCAGCAAACACACATATTATAAAATATACATACAACATATATAAATTGAAGTAAATACCCCTATGCTTTTTTATATATCAATTATGTAAGTATTCTTTAATAAAGTTATTTAAACCGTATGTCACACAATTACGTATATTTTACATAATAGTATATAAACTTACGGATATTCTGTATACAGAAATTCATATAATATATATATACATATAGATAATTACATATCACTCATGAAATTCATGTGCTGTCATATTTACATGATTAGATTTATGTACGTTATATGTAAAATATTATATGTAATATTACTTATTTTTTATGTATGCCTTCTGTAAATATAATTGGAAATTATCATTACATTACATATATTGTATGGTCGAAAATAAAGTCCGTTTCTATTTGCGCCACATAAGTAATCTCACGCGCGTGTTTTCTATAACCCCAAAAATTGTAGTTCACGTACCTTTAATATTAGATCCGTATCGACTAAAACGCGTCTAATTTATATAGAAAATAAATAATATAAAATAAATTAAATCCTGGTCATTTTTAACATAAAGTTAAACATAGGTATAATTATTGAATAAGACTTCACTCAACTGTACAATCAAACAAAATTTAATAATAACGCGAAACAGCGCAAAGTTACGAAGTACGAAATAAAAAGAAGGGATGTTACCCACAGTGCAAAAAAACATTTCTGAAATGTTTTAGAAACGTATCTCTGAAACATGAAACATCTCCGAAACAGCGACAGAAACGTATCATACACATAACATAGATGTTTCATGTCCGCCTTCAGAAACCTAGATTTGAAACAACACAGAAACGTTACATCGAAACATTTTATATATGTTTCAAGAAACATATCGGAGAGTAATTTATTGATATGTAGGAGAAATGTGTCCTTATAAATGTTTCATACGTGAATATTTGAAATGTCTCATATATGTTTCATTTGAAACATACCAGAGTATAAAAAAATTGAGATGTGGTTGAAACTATGGTACCGAGAGGCCCAACTGCTCTGAGGTGCTCTTTTCCCAGTATGCAGGCCCTGCAGGGCCCCATGTACTCCGGTGGCTTGTTCTCCAGGGCCCCCAAAATTCTCTTAGTGTAGACTCGAAGGAGATCGGTGATGATGAAAAATCCTTTTGCTTCAAGTGGGATTCGAACATCTGTCGCTTGTTTAGGGATTCAGAAAACAGCCGCGCAAACTACCTGAGCTACCGACTCGCTGGCAAATAAGCCATTTAGATGTGCAATATTACCCATCTACTTATGATGAATAAATCTATTTTTGGAAACGGAAATTTTTCGTTCCAATTAAACACTAAATTGTAATTTTGGATAAATATGTAAAACACTCACATTGAAACGTGTATTTTTAGTTTCTTACGATATGTTTCAAGTGATTAGGTTTCTAGTACAACGCTACTAAATACAAGTAACATTAACTTTGAAAGATGACTTCAAACGAAACATCACATTTTTAATGAAGTTTCTAAAATGTTATACGTTATCACTAAAGCTAGGATAGTTAGACAAAATGGAAGTTTAAAAAAGGCAGTCAAAAGGCATAAAAAATAATTTAAAAAAAGCATCTAAAAAGACAAAAAAGGGCAAAAATGGCACGGAAAAGCGAAAACTGTCGAGATAAAATCAACACATACATATTCAATTTAAATATAGACAAACAAACATTTATTTGAAAAAGTAATTACAGTTGATAGATGCTATCTGCTGGTATTCTTTTTCAATAAAGTTTTCTGGCTAATTAAAATACGCTTAACAAGGCATAATGACTAAGGGATGCAATTTCAACAAAGACTGTATGTAGGTGCAGCTTGCAGGTAAAAATAATGCAATGAGAAATATTTCAAAGTAAGGAAAATGACTCATCCGAGTTATTATTGTCAAAGGCTTAAATATTATAGACAAAGTTTGTATTCAGTTTGTATACCAAATTCCTTTCCCTTTCAAACAATTTGCTTTCTTAGAAATTACCCAGAAAAATATACCTATATAAACTCTAAAAATTAAAAATACTTACTTACATTTCAAAAAACTAAAAAAAATTTACAGAAAAGGTACTAAATACTTACGCGAAAATATCAAAAAAAAAAGGTGAAAAACGCAAAATAAAACTAACAGAAACCAAAAAAGGCAGAATAAAGTTTGCATTTTTGGAAAGTGCGTACTCTAAAACGGATTTTAAACAGGGTCTGCCTTATGTTTGTCCATTTATAAAAAAAGGCATCCTAGATTTAGTTATCACATTCCAAAAAATATATCACAGAGATATATTTTTGGATACATATCTAAAACGTTCACACCGAAACATGTATGATGTGTTTCTTACGATATGTTTCAACTGATAAGGTTTCTGGTACAACACTACTACACACAACTCCGTAACGTTAACTTTGAGATATGACTATTTTGTTTCAAACGAACCATCACATTTGTAACGTTTCTAAAATGTTATACGTTATCACATTCCAAAAAATACATCACAAAGATGTATTTTTGGATACATATCTAAAACGTTCGTGTTGTAATGTGTATGTTTTGTATTTTATGTAACATATCAATTGAAACGTTTATTAGACATTACCATTTATTCGCTTTCGACAGGAATGTACCAGTAATGTGTCTTAGGAATGTTTCATTTGTAACCCTTATGCAACATTTAGAAACGTTTCATGGATGTACTGTGTTCAGTGGGATACAGATTAGCGCAGTGGTACAATGTCGGATTTCAGAATTTGCAACGCCCACCCGCAACCGTTCGAATCCGGTTAAGGGACACTTTTCCAGCAAGTATAATATCATAATAAACTGTCGGCTTTCAGTTCAGGTGAAAACGGGTTCGTGCAAGAATTAAGTTAAATATAATTAAAAGTACAGCTGCATGTAAAATTTAGTTTTTCCATTTTTTGTATGGAACTGCTTAAATAATTTTTTACATTGATAATAATTACATTATGCATTTTGGTCATCGCAACGCTTTTACAACTAATACCTTTTATGTAGATATTACATAAAATATACATAAAACGTATATAAATTCATGCAGAAGAATTTACATCTAATAGACATATATATTATTTTGAAAATTGCTGACATCCTGACATTAAATATCTCTTGTTTTTCTTCCAGTTTTATATAAATCTAAAAAGCTCTTACATAATTTATATGTATTTTATATATAAATGTGTTTGCTGGCATGTACCAATATTGCGTGTACAATGTTACTAAATATAAATCAATATTTAAGTAAGCAATATAGCATACATATTTACAATATTTAGTAAATATTGCTATAAATATAAAGTTAATATTTATTTATCAACATATAACATAACAATACTGTGTTTTCAACATTACTGGATATTTAAAATGATATATTTAGGCTACATGGAAAAAATATTCATAAATAATAACGTTATGATTCTTTCTCAAAATCCGCCGAATGTTAATTTTCGCCGATTTAAAGATATCAAAATAATCAAAATATATGCACGCCCTCCTCAATATGTTATAGTGTTCAACTTTAAATTCTAAAATTATATAAGTTTCCGTAGCTCCGTTTTTTCCGTTTTCCATTTCTTCAGGTTAAATAAATTTTTTAAACAAACATGAAGAGACACGTCGAATTGAATATTAAAGGGGCGATATATTATGAAATACATTGCGTTTCTCTCACTTCATCCCCGTAGGAAGAGGGGTCGAGTGATACCTTCATTGAAAGGTAATTTCATTCTCTACATGGTCCTGTTTTTGTTTTTCAGTTTAATCGATTCGTTCTCGATATGTTCCCCGTGTAACGATAGTTAAATTTGTAATTTACTTCTTGCTCAGCACAACACGTTTAGTTTTCTAAAGTTCAGGCTCTCCAGTTGGGCGACAAATATGTAACGGTACTTAAATTTGCACCTTGCATTTGCTTCTACCTTACTACGTTTTTTGCTAAAGTGATAAAGGGATTTGTATTTTAAATGGATTAAATGGATATCGAGGTTGGATTTGTTGCGGAATTGCTCAGATTGGTTTCTATTATGGCGTCGACTTACCTTATTTTCAATTTTAGGTTTCATTAAAAGGCGGATATAGTCAAATCGAATTTTTTATGGAAATATTTACAAATCTACAAATTTTCGTAACATATCAGCGCTTATTCTAAAATAAGCGATTACATGGGTGAGTGTATTTCAATTATGTTGCCAATTTCACACAGTACAGTGTGTTTAACAAACGTAAAGCACAAAAGTAATTTATTTAGTTTACATATTTCACGAATGGGTACGTCATTCAAATATTTGCGCATTAAATATAAATTAACGTCATTTTCCACGTTACAGAGTGGGTTATTTCCCTTAATAGTACGTATGGTATATACATGCACCAATGGGATTTAGAGAAATTAAACTTCATTTTCGGTCTCTTCATTTCAATTTGCCATTTGTGCTTCTGCCATTATTTAATCAAAGAAATAAGATCCCTAAATCTTAACATCTTAACAAGTTCATACGTACTGCTGTCCTAAGTAAGAGTTCGGTAAGTCAAATTTTTGACGTTATGGACTCGGTACATTTATTTTGATTTTATTTAACATTCCACCACGATTAAAAGCCGTTAAAGCTTTGATTCTCGCAGAAATTATTAGTATTCTCTCACTAAAACTGAGAAAGCGGTAAGTGGCAAGCACTAAGCTAAAATCCAGTACCTGCACGAAACGTTAGATTTACTGCTCCTTAATAGGATGGATGGGCGAGGGAATGGCTAATGAAGAGAAGCAAGATATATAAGTAAGAAAGTAACTAGGGAGGAGATATACAGAGTGTGCTAATAAGGATATTGTTATAATCGACCACCTCATTAAGTAAACCGGGGTTCTGTTTGTGGCGCGTAATTTCGAGAATTTCTAACCTGTTAAACAGAGGCTCCTTCTTGCATTTATGGAGAATGCGGAAATCTCGACTAGGGTCGAAAATATGACCCGAGTTCAGAATAATATGTTCAGCGAACGATGATTTATTGTCCAAATTATTATTCTTAATGGATTTGAAATGCTCTTTGGTTCTAGTAGCAAAAGATCTCCCGGTCTGTCCAATGTAAATGGAGGGGCAGGAAGTACATATAAGTTGACAGACGCCGGAGGAATCCAGAATGCAAAACTATCATTATTTCTGACAATGGAGGATCTTAGGGTATCGATATTAGAAAAATAGACCTGAATATTGTGTGATTTGAGAATGTTTTGAATAGAATACGAAATTTGTGGATAAAATGGGAGGGAATAGGTGTGAGTAGATTTGTGGACCATGATGGGAGTGAGATGAGAAAAGTTGAGTGAAAGTCTAATTTTCTGAGCAAGTCTATCTAAGGTGTGAATCTGATAACCGTTATTAATAGCAATAGCAATCTGTTTAATGATATTATATTCATCATTAAAGTGGGCGGGAGACATAGCTCCCAGCAAACACATTTATATATAAAATAAAAATATGTCTATTAGATGTAAATTCTTCTACATGAATTTATATACGTTTTATCTATATTTTATGTAATATTTACATAAAAAATATTAGTTGTAAAAGCGATGCGATGACCAAAATGGCAGCTACTCGAGCATAATGTAATTATTATCAATGTAAAAAATTATTTAAGCAGTTCCATACAAAAAATGGAAAAACCACGTTTTACGTGCAACTGTACTTTTAATTATAATATTTAACTTAATTCTTGCACGAACCCGTTTTCACCTGAACTGAAAGTGTCCCTTAACCGGATTCGAACGTTTGCGGGTGGGCGTTGCAAATTCTGAAATCCGACATTGTACCACTGCGCTAATCTGTAACATCCCTTCTTTTTATTTCGTACTTCGTAACTTTGCGCTGTTTCGCGTTATTAGTTTAAATTTTGTTTGATTATACCGTTGAGTGAAGTCTTATTCAATAATTATGAGTGATATGTAATTATCTATATGTATATATTATATGAATTTCTGTATACAGAATATCCGTAAGTTTATATACTATTATGTAAAATATACGTAATTGTGTGGCATACGGTTTATATAACTTTATTAAAGAATACTTACATAATTGATATATAAAAAAGCATAGGGGTATTTACTTTAATTTATATATGTTGTATGTATATTTTATAAATGTGTTTGCTGGGAGGTATCTTGTAGAGTCTGAAAAGTAACGCATTCAAACCAGCGAACTTGTGTGAGAAGGGGTGAATGGAGTCGAAAGGGATCAAGTTGTCCGTGGTGGTGGGCTTGCGATAGATGCTGAAAGTAATGTTATGAGGGCTTTTGTGTAGGTAAAGATCGAGGAAGGGGAGCTTGGAATTATTTTCATGTTCAACGGTGAAATTAATTTTGGGGTCGATATTATTCAAAAATTGAAGGAAATCATTAGCTTAATATAAACAAATAATGTCGTCAACATGCCTGCCCCAATATATAATATTATCAATATAAAATTTGTGTTGTGAAATGAATTTGGGCTCAATGGGAGTCATAAAGACATCAGCAAGTAGGGGAGAAAGGTTCGACTCCACGGCCAAGCCTTCGTTTTAGGAATAAAATTTATTTTGAAATTTGAAAAAATTTTAATGGTTACAATGTCTTAAAAGGGAAATAATGCAGGTGAGCTGTGGGTCTGGAAGGTTGGTAGAAACAAGATCAATGACTTCATTAGGGGGTATGCTAGGAAATAAATTGCTGACACAAAAGACCGAGAAATAAAAATGTAAAGTAAGGGAATCAAAGAACTTTGTGAAGTGTGAAGAATTAATAATGGAGAAATTTGATCAATTGTTCAAGCCAAGCAGTAATCCTGGATACCGGTGTGTCAGTGGAGCTCACAACCGGCCCTGATGGGAACGTTGATTTTGTGTATCTTGGGGAGACCATATAACCTTGGGCCGACAGGGTTCATAACAAGAAGGGACGTATAATTAACGTGAAATGAAGAAATCGTAAGTCTGTGACTATAGACCAAACTACGAGTAAATTTAGTGAACTGAGGGGTGAGATTGTGAATAACTAACGAGAAACCCTCGATAAAGTCGAGGACCTTCTTGACTTAAACAGATTTGTAAAGGATGACCGTGCAATTCCCATTGTCCACTTTGGTACACATGATAACAGAGTTAGGGTTGGTGAACAATTATATATTAAGGGGAGGTTGCAAGTTTTTAATTTCTCATTCTACCAACCCCTTTACGGGTCCGGACCTCATCACGCTGAACTATGATACTACCACACACGCCGAGTTTGCCCTGTTCAGGCAGGTCTGTGCAGTTATTTACAATGGTTTTTCGAATAGGATTTGCAGCCTCAATATCTTCACCACACCCGTTGACGAAAATCTCAAGGTTTGGACTGCGGAGAAGACCTACGAGAGGAATAGAGTACTCTTGGCTTGGTGACGATCAACTGTACGATTGTTCTTGTTCATCTCAATTTTTTTCACTGACTTCGCAAGATTTCAGTTATCGCATAAACAATATTTAAATTAACCCTAATTATCACAGAGTTTTCAAGAGCAGCCAAGTCTTGTAATGCAATCCTGAAGGATTGTAGCAACTTTTGGCCCTTGGTGTTCGATGAAGCCCACATGGATGTTATGAAAAACGTTTAACTCTGATTTGAACCGATTTTTATTCTTTATCTTACTTCAAATTTAGGAAATTAGATGTGTTGTGCCACAGATTACTTACTAAAATTTACGTGTCACTTTTATAATTATTCAATAATAACGTGTACCTACCTCGTCTTTATGTACAATGATAATAGCCAATGAATCTAAACATTATAAGAATAAATAAATAATAATAGCAATTCAATAAAACGTTGGCGAAATAAGTTTCGGCAATGTAATTATTAGGATTTGTAAAGGTATTGATTGCCTTCACATATTAAAAGTTAAGACCGTTCAGACAATGCTGAACATTCTTTTCAATTTGCTCTCAAATAATTAAGATATAGTTGTAATTGAAAATTGAAATAGTTACTTAACGTTACTGTATTAATTAGTGTAATTAACTGATTCGATAGTCTTACGAAAGTTTGTGCCTTTTTTTTGTTGTTTGTTATATATTAATTTGTGCTTTGTTGGATCGGACCAGCTCCCCTTTTCACTGCCAGCCAACTGAATACAATAAAAATTGTAAATTTCGTAATTGCAAAATTCCTCCCTTTAAAATGAAACAATGAAACTTGAAAATAATATGCAACAGGAATTTAATTTTAAATAGTCCAGTTCAATCTACGTGTTAGGTACATAATTCAGAAGGAAATAACAGAAAATTGCTTAACATCCTTCGGCCTGTTATCACATAATATAATTCGCGCGTAATTTGAAAAAAAAGTATGGTTCATTGTTTAATAGCAGACGAAAGTTGTGTACTTTGCGTTACCTATAACCACTTTACTACAAATTTATGCCATTATTTAATTTTAGGTCGTGCTACAATCACAATTGCAATAGTTGGCTCTTCTTAGTTGCATTGTTCTCAATGGAAACTTAGATTTGAAGATTCACAAAGTTTTAATTAATCATTAAGGTAATAACCCCAATTTTCACATTAAGTTAAATTAATTAGTCCGAATACTACATTTATAACGTGTTTGCTAATAATGGAAAAGGAAAGTTTCTGTCTTGTACAGATTCCACCAGAGGTAGACAATTTACGAATGAAACGATGTCTTATCCTTTGTGTTGAACTTTCTCTGAGACCTAGAATGATTATATTAATAAACTTTTTGTCAATGATTATATGTAGTGTAAAGTTGAGAAATGTTGCGAGCAAAAAGAGTTGAAAGGTAAAGGGAAGAGGCAACCTATTCCATAAATTTTTAATATTATAAAAGTCGTTTATCTAAAACACTTTTTGATGGGACATTTTACATTATTTCAACAAAAGTAAAACATACCGTATTGGTTTTTTTTGGAATTAATTATACAATTTCCAAAATTTATTCGCCAGGGTGTCTTGAACAAGGTTGAGTTGAAATAAAGCGACTTTGGATTTGGACTTTGACTTTGAATTGAGTAGTTTACGAGGCTGAATTCAGTGGCGTGTCGTGTCGCGCACGGCGAGCCCCTCGCCAAATGAAGCCCTCCAAAAAAGAGGTTATAAATTATAAATAAGTGAATGAGACATAAAATAAATAACACTGTAACAAAATAATTCAAGACGATTATAAACGTTTAAAAAAATTAGCACCTAAACAATGTGGGCCCCTATTGAAAGCTATTGCTGCGAGCGCCATGTCTCCAAAACAATTTGAGACAGAATTATATAACCAAAGATCACAAATGGCATGGCCACCATAATCAAACGACATTTGCTCGATACCAAGATGGTCCAGTAATTATCAAAGAAGTGCAACATTTAACAGTGAACCTGCTCCTTTCAGCCCTGCTAACCAAATGTCCTGTTGTGAAAGAATAGTAAAAATCTTGAATTGACTTTGCTGCTATTATCATCATCCTAAATATAAGTAAGTGTTTTATGGGAATTTTACCTGTCTTGCAAATACTTCCCAGTGGAGAAGAGATACTTAAATGTATTCGCGGCAATAGAAAAATGAACTTTTAGTTCATTATAGATTGAATTGGTCAAGTTATACAATTTCAGCTCAAATGTTGGAGGTTATTGCTATACTCAATACAACTTCTGTTCCTTGCTGCTCAATAATTTAGGATTAGTCTAACACAAAGATAGCAAAAGACTAAATTGCATTTCGTTAACGTTAAAATTTCCAATTTCAAAACTTATAATAGGAGGTAAATTAGTTAAGTTGAGATTTCATGTAGTAGCCCCCCCTCCCTTCATTGTGGTTCGTGAACAACAAAGGACAGATGTTGATCACTTGGCTGAACCTCAATACTTCATATAAGTTTAAATGATAGGTTTTAAAAGCAGAGAGTAGAAGAGTGAACAAGATTTCGAATTGGAACTGTGCAATAAACTGTTTACATACATATACATGCATGGTTTAATTATATATTCTTCAGGCGTCCATTTTCATGAAACAAAGTAATTATTGAAATATGAAAACAAAAAAATAAAAAGTTCAAAATTTTTTTCAAATAGTAGTTGCTCCGCCACGAGTTGTAATGCACTCATTTATACGGCGTGGCATGCTATCAATCAAGTGATCTATAGCTGGCTGTGGTATTTTGTTCCAAGCTTCTTGAATCCGTAACTGGAGATCGTGTAAGTTATCCGGAGGGTGTAGTAACTACTAGTCGTGTACCGATCACATCCCACACATGTTCAATGGGCGACAAATCAGGCGACCGAGCAGGCCATGTTAGCTTCTTCCAATAAACGTATTGTACCCCTTACCGTATGCGGACGCACGTTATCCTGTTGGAAAATGGAATTTTCTAGCCCCTCAAGATATGGAAGCGCAACGGGTTCTAGCACATTGGCAATGTAACCAGCTGCGTTTAGGTTGCCGTCAATGAAGACCAAGAGTGATCTGCTACCATAACATATTGCACCCCACATCATCACTCCTTATGTGAGGGCTGTGTTACGTTCCACAAAAAATGTTGGATTTTTACGTTCTCCACGCATTCGTCTGACCCTAATACGACCATTGTGGGCCGATGAAGTTGTTGAAATCAAAATTGTGATTATTAGTGGTTGGGCTATAGTGCCGTATTAGGATGTTTGGGGTTGTTTTTTTTTTATTTTAATTGAGTTTTTATGCTGTGTTAAAGCCGTAATCATATAAGGTTATTATAATCATTTAAGCAGATGTCGCTCATTTTATTTAATTTCTAAGTATGAACGCCTAATATTTACACTATTATTTGAATTTTTTAAAACATAAGTAAAGTTAAATCCAGTTATTTATTTTTAATCGATAAAAGCATAAGAACTGTTTTTATGTAATATATGAAGCAAAACGTATAAAGGAAAATTAAACCAACAATCAAAACAAAACGTCAAAATGGGGAATGTTAGAATATTATATTGAGTGTCGACATACGATTATCACAGTCGCATATATTAACAAGGTAGACGTACGTTCCTTGATTCTGTCTTATTCTACCACATATTAATTTAAAAAAAACGGAGCACTGTAAGAAAATTGTTATAATAACGTACATACGCAACCTTAATTGATTTTAACTTCAACCTATTTTTCAAATACTGTTTAGTTTGCCCGATGTAAATGGCATGGCAATCTGCGCATTTTATTTGATAGATTAGATTTGAGTTGTTATAAGGTTCTGGTTTGGTTTTCAGGCATAAGTAGAATTTTTTCTTTAAAGTGTTAATATTTTTGTATACTGTTTTTACTTGTATTTTGTTTAATTCTTTTTTAAATTTGCAATGCTAGTGGTACTGTGACTGTGTTAAGTATTTGATTTTCTGTTATCTTATTACTTGTAATGTTAGATGATGTAGGATCGTTAGGTTTATGTCGTTTAGTGTGTTTTAGAAATTTTAGTCATTCTTTGATGTGCTTGTCTATAAAGTGGGGAGAGTAGTTATTTTAAATTAGTATGTTTTTGATTTTTTTGATACTGTTGTTATGAAAAGTTGCGTGGGATAAAATTATAGCTCTATCTATTAAACTAGTTATTATGCTCTTCTTATATTGTGTTGTGGTGTAGGAGTAAAAATTGATGTATCTATTAGTTTTGATGGGTTTTCGATACCAATTTGTTATTATGTGATTTTTTTACGGATAAGCGTCATGTTAAGGAAGTTCATTTCTTGGTTATGATTTTCAAATTCAATTGTATATTTTAATCGGTCAGGAACGCTATTAAGTGAAATTTGTAGTGTATGTATATCTCCTTTATTCGCGATGATAATGATATCGTCCACATATCGGTTGTAGAACAAAATGTTTTTATTGTTTATAGAGAATATATGATTTTCTTTTAATTTGATGTCATCTATTTTACCTATTAGCTCCCAAGGGTCTTTTTTTGCAGCAAAGTCGGTTATCGTTAGTTATTTTGGAAATAATTTTAGAGAAGTATTTTAAGATTTTGTAGAGGGGGCTTGTGTAGCTATGTGGTTACTATAAGTCCTACAGGAATATTGTGTTTGCGAAGTTTAGGGAATCAGGCGATTATAGGTGACGAGGGATTTGTTGATTTTTAATTTACGATCTTGAAAAAAGCCATTTGTTTGGCGAAACGTCGTATGTTAAATTAAATTTAATAGATTGTACTGGCAAATTTAATTACACGCTTACTTCTGCTATAACAATTAACTTAAATTGACTAATGACTTGGCTTAACGTTGAAAGCCATTACGATCGCACGCCAAATGAGAGTTTAGATTATGACATCAACAGGGGCGTCATTTCAACTTTTTAACTGGGGTGGCAAGACTTACCGGATGGTGTGGGGTTGAAAGGGGAATCCAAAGGTCCTCCCCGGGAAAAATGTTAAAATGTTAAAAAAATTTGTTAGGTTTTGAAGCTTTTTGAAATTATTTTTACAAGTTATTAACTAAACCACATGTACAATAATTATCGTTCACACACAAGAATTATCATAAGATGACGATTATAGACATATTTATTAGTTATTACAACTTAGTTTTTACCAAAAAAGACCATTTAAAGTCTCGAACTTACCTTTTTTTATCGCTGCATTTTGTTTTCTTCGAACTGTGTTGCGAAGGATGTCGTATAGTTGAAAAGATATTATAAAGAGTCTATGGTTATTATTTCATTCTTTTTTATCGGTATAACAAATGACATCGCTCTGCCAGCGTTCCTCACTTCATCATGTTCAGTTAACGACCTCATCAACACACATGGTAAAATTATCTTCTGATAAGCAATCATTAACTGTCTACAATGAAGGAACCGAAAAATAGGTAGCTGATGGCCTAGAGTTACTACTTATTCCTAATTTACAATCCAATTGAGATAATCTAAAAATTGAATCCATTTCATTCTGTGATCAAAAAGATCAGGCTCGACTGATTGCAGCCAGAAACCTGATCTGAATCCAATGGTTGGCTGACGGTCCGTCCTTCCCGGTCTTTAGGAACAATGTTGGATAATAATTCTTTCCGTATCTCATTAGCCCTTTGGTTTGGCCTCAATATCTGCTCGCCTCATAAATGTCAATGTGGACAGAAAGTCAATACTGATAGAATACACGGGTTAAGTTGTGAGCATAGGACATTCACGTCATAGCGAATTAAATAATGTTGTGTATCGTGCCCTTCAAACTGCTAAATTTCCTTCGGTATTGGAGCCACCTTTCGTGACGATGGAAAGAGAGATATTCGAATGTATAATCGGGAATTATTCGAATACTTAATAATACCACTATTCGAATTAGAATAAAAACGAATAAAACGAATAAAGCGAATGAAACGAATAAGACGAATGAAACGAATAAAGCGAATGAAACGAATGAAACGAATAAAACGAATAATGGCCAGAACAAAAAAAATTGTTAAATTAAGAAAAAAGAGAACGTCGTTGGTTTATTATTGAGAGATGATAGACGGCAGAGGTATGCCTACTACTTTTCATTTCATGGAATTGTTTCTCATTTACAAATTTCTTGCGACCCACAATATTTTATGAATAGGAGATGAAACGTTGTAGGTACGATATTCGTATTATAAATAGCTATTTCAGCATTTCTTTGCTGTCAGCTTAAAGTCATTCACTATTCAATAACACCCTTTTACAAGTCGTAATAAACTGTAATTTATTGTTTGTTAGTGTAAAAGGTTTTCGGTAAATCAGTGAACACATTTCTCTAAACATTAGGTACCTACAATAAACCTCAACCACGCAGGGTGATTTTAACTGGAATTATTTTCATGGTATTGTAAAGCGTGGACTTTGTTTATTTAAGTTTTTACTTTTTACCCGCCTTTGATGATAATTTATCTAAACATTTAAATATAAATTTTTACTTTAGTTCAAATTATTTCTCAGGCTAGACGACTACATTACTGTGATTTATGAGTAAAGTGTGGAAATATTTCGTGAAGAATACGAGTGATGCGGTAGTTACTTGCAAAATTTGCAATACGTGCCTTAAATTTAATGGAGCAACAAGTAATTTACTAACGCATATTAAGGTTAAGCGTGGTTTCAAATGTTTATGCTTAAATGAAACTTCCATTGGAAGAATGTTCTACTACGTTTATACTATAAAACTAGCCCAACGAATAAAAGGAGTAAAACGATAAAACGGATAAAACGAATAAAACGAATAAAACGAATACAACGAATACAACGAATAAAACGAATACAACGAATAAAACGAATAAAACGAATAAAACGAATACAACGAATAAAACGAATACAACGAATACAACGAATAAAACGAATACATCGAATAAACGAATAAAACGAATACAACGAATAAAACGATTTTTTTTTACTGTTATTCGAATTCGAATAATTCTATATTCGAATATTTTTTTAACGAATATTCGAATACGAAAAAAATTAAATTTGCCACCACTAGTCATTAGTCCCTTGGACTAAAGGTCAACATCATATATGGGACTCAACCTGTTTAGATTCTCTAACCCATCTTATCTTGGTTCTTCTAGCTTATCTAGTAAATTTGTGGCTGAATTGGGAGCCAAACGAAAGACAGAAAAATACAAAGGTCACATTAATCACAATTTTATTTCGTGCTTTTAGCAGTGGAAACTTTGGGTCCCTGGTGTGAAGATGCTTTAAAAGATTCATTGACAATCTAGGAAACAAGATTTATTCCACCACAAGAGAGCCCTGATCTAAAGGTTACTTGAAACAAAGAATTTCTATTGCGATAAAAAGAGGAAACGCTGCATCGATTTTGGGAACATTCCAGAATGTATTTGTTTTGTTTTTATTTATCTGTTTAATATTGGTGAAATGTTTTAAATTTAAAATATTCTATTTCTATTGTATCACTAAATACCTACCCAGCAAATAATGGTGTCCTTTAGAATCTAGATTGCATTTCCCTAAAAGCACGCCGTCATCTTGAGTAGAGGTCGTCTACTAGCGGTTGGCGAGACTACCTGGCTGTTGGGACCCTAAATAGTAAATACTCATTCTTGACGAATATTATAATGACAGTGATTAACGTGAAAACAGTAAATGTTCATTAGTTAATGTCAATACGTTAATGTCAATTATCCTATTGGGGTCCCAACCAACAGTCAGGTAGTCTCGCCAACCGCTAGTAGACGACCTCTATTAGACTGTGAACCTTCATGTCCTCATTATTGAACGGCGTTGTCCTACACATGTGTTTATAAGAAATTTGGATCAAAAGGATCGCCAATCTTTTAGCTATACTTGTATCTATAGTGTAATTAAAATGTGAGAAATGAAGCTGAACTGTGCTGGGATTACAGGAAGATGAACAATTGCCTAACCAATACCTACACAAAATGTTTATTAGTTTCGTGGCATTTCGTAGTCACAGTCGGATAATTTTCCATCTCCTTTTAATACCAGCCATAATCAATGTCCCAGCATAGTTCAGCTTCGTCTCTCAATTTATTACAACCATTACAACTACAGTACACCTTCCTGTCTCCGTCTTGAAAGCAGCAGAGTTAATCCGAAACACTACATCAGCTAGGGCTTTGGTAATCGTACTATGAAACTCACACTTTTGTGTGAACCTGTATTCAATTTGTTTTTGGTAATATGGACTTTCACTACTGATAGCTACAGTACGTTCCACGATATGGGTGGAATCAAATGCAAAGAAATAGTAAAAAATATGAAAGGGACAAACATGCAGGAAAGCTTTCAAATTGAACATGAACATTATTCACTTTTTAGCTAGGCTGTTCCGTTTTAGAGATACCTATCAACGAAAACGTGAAATACCAGACTTTTAACCACCTACGCTAAAGTAAAATTAGTAAAGTTGTCTCATAGCTACACTCTAAACGAAGCTTTGAGAAATTTCTCAAAGAAACGAAGTTTTGAGATCAAACACTACCGTCCAAAAATTTACATCTTTTCGTCGACTAGAATTAACGTGCCTTTTTTCTTGTACAAAGGAAATAAAAAAATAGTGCAGAATAAGTGCATTTAAGATAATGGTAAGAGTAAAGTTAGTTAATGCATGTGATAGTGAATAATTTCAACATTGTTTCGTTCTATTATAGATAACTTTTACCTAGTTATAAACATGTTTACTTATGATAGACACAATATGCTTACGGCGCTTTCGATTCGCTCTATGAATATTCGAACGTTTTAGCTTGTGCTCGAAATAATATCTAGATATAATGTAAAGACCGTGGTAGTAAAGCACTTCCGTAACTTTTTATTGTCGACAGGAAATTTAAAAGCAAAAATGTAACGCAACCGCATCCATATTCACTTAAAAGCATTCCAAAGTCCTTAGTGAAAATTTAAACAATTTGAAAGAAATGTGTCTCGTTATGTTAATTTCAGTGTAAGTAATGTGAATAAAAAATTCCTCATGGAAATTTTCAATTTAAGTGGTATATAACCTCATTTTTTTATAAATATTTAGACATATTAATGTAGGTCAGTATTCTCATTGCTCTTAAAACAATTTTAACGTTCATTAGTAGTCGATATAAGATAAGAGGTTAAACGATCTCAATTCGTATTTTTGTGAAAGTCGCTTCAAAGTAAACGTTTCCGGAGAGTTAATTCGGTAGTTTTATTGCACCGTACTTACTCGTCTTATTTTAATGGTGCATAATTACATAGGTACATTAGTTCTGCTCAAATCTAACTTACTTAGGTACATTCCGATGGACAGAAAATTAGACGGTGCTAATGTAGGTATAAGCAGTGACTGTTCATAGGAAAATTTTACATGATGAACAATTTGTAAAACTAATAGGTCTCTACTCAGTGCTCTGCTAATAACCGTCGTAATGATCGCTTCATTATATGAAATTATTTGAATCGTTTGCATAAGGAATTGGCAAAAATGATGCATATTTCATTCAATATTTATCCATAGCTTTGAATAATTACATTCAAAGCTTACGGTTTGTTTTGGAGCTATGAAGCAGTATTGATCTATTTCCGTCACTAACTCTATTTAATCTTAAAGTATGATATGTGGTAGTCAGAGCTGGGTCGGATACAGAAAAAAGTATCCTAGTACCGGATACGGATACTAAAAATGTATCCGGAATCTTTTTAAAAAAGTACGGATACTTTCCGTCAGGAGTATGCATGAATAATAAATAATTGAGTAAATAAACCATTGTTACGAGGTCCTTAGTGTGTTGTTTACGTAGGACATTCTAGTAAATAGTCTGTTAATGGTGATCTTAGTTCATCAACTGTTTATTTACTTTTTTATTTATTATTCACTTATTCAGTCGTACTACTCCTGACGATGCAGAATCTACTTCTGTAAAATAGGTAGAGTTTAAGAAAAATATTAGTCAAATTAAGTTTTTTATACCTTGATAAAAAATAGGGCAGTGCGGTACGTGAATTATCGTCGGGCATCGAATGATTTAAAAGTATCCGAATATCAAAAAATTCTAGGAAGTTGCTACGAGACTTCCCTCATATTAACACTTTTTTCAAAAAATAAATATAGCACAATATACTGAATTCAGAAAAAAATACCCCTAAACTACATAAAAAAACTGCAACTTTATCTTATAAAAAAAATGACTGCCGCCATTTTAGCTTATAGCGGAAGTGACCTCATCAAAGGTAATATTAGCATTTTGGCCCTTGGCCCGATTTCGATAACTTATATTGTAGTTTCTGAGTTTAGAGCGTTGCAAGGAATGTGTACGGACAGACTACAGACAACAGACCAAATTTTTTTTTTCATTTTTTGATTCAGTATTCAGAAACGCAAAGATATGTAAAAATTTGCATAGGTCAATTTTTTTTTGGAACACTAATACAATACTTCACTTTTACTTCGTTCTCGGGAAGTAAAAAAGTATCCGGTATCCGCATACTTTAATATTTGGTTACGGATACGGATACCGGATAGAAAATTTGAAAGTATCCGAATACAGCTTTCGGATGCATAAAAAGTATCCGGATACTACCCAGCTCTGGTGGTAGTTTTACGAAATGCTATTCCGAGTATGTAAAAGAGATAGATAGGTATTACCTTTAAGCATTAAATAACGAAGTAAATCTTTCACTGAAGGCTTCAAGTGGCTTTAATTTGCGTTGATAGCAACACCCTGGCAGTTTCATAAAAGTAAGTACTTAACAAAAAAATTAAAGCATCTGAAAATAGAGTTTTGATATTAAAGGAACTTGGTAAATATCGTAGTACGTCATAAAACAAGCAGTGTTGCAGGATTTAAAAAAAAAGTTGAACTTGAAGCGTGCCTGCCCTGGTTGGTCTATGATGTCCATAGTTTCATCGTCAAAAGTGGTTAGGTCATATTTTGATAAAACTTACCGCTACAAGAGGATCATTTAAACCAGAACATTTTAATCCGGTTTTACGGTAACCGCATCCTCCTCTCCTTTGGTTTCCAGTTCGTGGTCCATATGGCAATTGACCATGAGCGAAGTTAGGTGAACAGACCGGGGGGGGGGGGGGGGGGCAAGCCCCACATATAATATGAGAAGAAGTATGTATATGTGTATAACGTATATAGCTTTTTTTAAGATGTCGTGGTAAGCTAGGGTATTTCATTTTACTGCACAGTCAGTCTATAAATAATACCAATATTAATAATAAAATAACATTCATACGTATTATATTACATATAGGTATATGGTACATCTTACTCGTATTATTGAACTGGAAGAAAAAGTACGCAATTTTATTTTTTAGGTATCAAGGAGGGGTTAGTGTAAAGTTAAATCCAAACTTGTGGGGTTGCAACCCTTGTCCCACGGCTACCATCTTACAAAAATGGTTTTCATGGTTTATCTGACAAACTACTGATCTCACAAAAAAAATTTTTTGTCGCAAATAAAATTATCTACAACTTTGGTCCAGTAACTTTTAGTCGTAGAACCAAAAATAACAAAGGTATAAGCGAAAATCGATGCAAATTTGAGAAAAAATTTTCTATTGGTCGTTATAACTTATTTTCTGGTCATTTTACAAAAAAATGATATCAGAACATTTTTATAAAGGGATTTTTAAGCAATAAGCAATAATTAACTATATACTTTTTAATTTTACTCATTAGTTAAGGTTTTACAGCGCTGCGAAACGAATACTATTCTTCATATATTCATAATGTACATAAATATTAATGATTTGCCATAATTTTTAATCATCTTCTCATTTTTGTTTATCATAATCTTTCGAATCATTAATAATGCAATATTATTATTGATTAAATATTGACTCTTTTCCCCACCACCTACGAGGTAGAGTCGGGAGGTGCGTTTTTTTTAACTGGTATCCCCAGTAGGCATAACCCACGGTCGTGTTCTACATTACATAATTTCTCTGTCCTTGGTCTTTTTGATGGACCAGGCTGCGGCTCAGGATCTGGTTGACATTCTACATCAAATACTTGACGGAGAACCAGAGAAGGAAGACAGTGGCGTCATTGTCGGCGGTTCATCATCAAACAATCCTCAATTAATTTTGAGATTTCTATTATGTTGCTGCAAGTCTCCCCAGATCAATGGAGGCACACTGCAGAACATTTGAGGCCTGCTTTACGAATCCACACGTTCCTTTGCATCCGCAGAATATCAACTTTAGAAACTCAGGGGGTGTTGGAGGTTTTGAGCTCTGTACTGACATCATTATATGTCCATTTTTTCCAGTCCCAGTTTTCAGGGTCATTGTAATTACCGAGGCACGAGTGAACCTGATGGTAGACTCGGAAGTTGTGGAAGCGGGCTATATCTTGTGTTGGAGGAAGTGAATATAAATTAAATAATGTACTCTTCACCACTGACTTGGTGAATCGTTTATATAGTAAGCTGTCAATAGCATTATCATCTTTATTACCACCATACAAAGAGATGAAGAAACGTTCACCAATGACAGTGAACAATGCAGGATCAAGTCTCTTCTTGAGAAAGAACGCTATTCCACTTGCTAACTCTAGATGTTTCTCCAGGGTTTTCAGAAATTTAAGTTTACCCATATTGTGAGCTGTTGAAGTTGTGTCACATCCTGAAAAAGCATGAAGAAACAGCAAATTATCTGCAATGATGTCTCCGTACATTAAACCTGACGGACAATATAATTATTGTGCGGTACGTCCTTTTGATGGTTTAAAAAAATACATTTAATTGGTTCTTCCAAGTGCCGTGAGCCAGATAAGTATGTCGATATCTTCAGCTACAATAGTATAACTGAGTCAAATGATTGAGATGCAGCAAGAGCAGAGCGAACGATGAGGGTGTCTGCATCAGATTCTGCTTGGTCGACACTGAAACCCACCTCCGAGAATGAAGTTTTGAGAAGAACAATGTTCTTCTCATTACCAAGAAATTTCTCTTGTGATAACGTCGGTGGTATTCTTTTCGAACTTTACTTCTGTCAACTGGTGTTTTTTCGTGCGACGCAAACGCTCCCAAGACTTTGTTTAGACTGCGACATCGGGGTCGTCTGAGTAGCCGTCAAATACAATAGTTGCAGAGAGCCGAATTAATTGCAATATAAAGCAGATGTTCTTTTATCCCCAAACAGTTACATGAGTTACCTGCGCAGTATTCGGGAAAATGTACACTCTGATTTGTAATTATTTTAATAATTAATAATTTCAAAGTTTTTTGGTGGAGTGGCAAGTAAATAACAAGTATATAATAAAAATTATTCCTTAAAAATGTTGTGATATCATTTTTTTGTAAAACGACCAGAAAAAAAGTTATAACGACCAATAGAAAAAATTTTCTCATATTTTCATGGATTTTCGCTTATAACTTTGTTATTTTTGGTTCTACGACTAAAAGTTACTGAAAGTTACTGAGCCAAAGTTGTAGATAATTTTATTCGCTACAAGAAATATTTTAAATTTTTGTTTGCGAGACCTATATTTTGTCAGATAAACCATAAAAACCATTTGTACCCCTTTTCCAAGATGGCGGCAATGGAACAAGAGTTGCAACCCCACAAACTTGGATTTAACTTTACCCTAACCCCTCCTTAATACCTAAAAAATAAAATTACGTCCTCTGACAAATGCTTACGCTGTGCGATATCCCGATAAAAGACTCTCCTGATGAAGTGTTTCAGAGGTTTGCTGGACAGGTTTATTCACACTGGTGGTGTATCGAAAGCTGTGTAAATCGTCACAATTTTCATTATTATTCACAAGAAAATTCGCGAATATTAAGACAAATGGATCAACAACAAGGACATTGAACATTTTTGAAGAAAAATAATTCAGGAATCGGTCCATATTTTTTCGACAATAGTCTGTACGGGCAATTACATCTAGAATTTCTGACATGAATTGGCTCAATTATTAGAAGATATTCCTTTTCAAACTAGACACTGTATGTGGCTATAACAAGACGGAGCTCCTGCCCATTTTTCACGAGATGTTAGGGAATATATTAATACGAGATTCACAAACCGTTAGATTGGACGAAATGGACCCAATAATTGGTCTACATAAAACTTTTCTAATAAATTGCTAATATTGTACATACAGGGTTTTTCAACGAAAAGGAGCCACCCTTTATAACTTCTAACAGAATCAAAATTTGAAAAATCGGCGATACCCGTCTATAATAATATCGAGGGGGACACTTTTTGACATAAGTTTGAGATTTCATACCTTAACCCCCTGGGTCCCACAAACATACCCTTAATTTTTTTAAATGGCAACATGGGTCATGTGATACGTCATTTGAAAGGTCTTTTGATATCTTGCATTACTGCGTTTAAAATTTTAAAATCGTTCAATTCGTTTGTGAGATATTTTAATTTAAAGTTTTAGAGAACTGATATAATTTTCTTCAAAATGGTTGTTTTTTATTTTTTTTTTTGCTTTTATAGTCAAGATAAATTGATACGAAATTCATTGTATTAAACTTTTTTTTATTTACATGGAAATAAAACTTAAAATAAATTAAAAAGTCAGTAATACTTTTATATTGCATTATTATAACGACAAATTATATCAGTTCTCTAAAACTTTAAATTAAAATATCTCACAAACAAATTGAACGATTTTAAAATTTTAAACGCAGTAATGCAAGATATCAAAAGACCTTTCAAATGACGTATCACATGACCCATGTTGCCATTTAAAAAAATTAAGGGTATGTTTGTGGGACCCAGGGGGTTAAGGTATGAAATCTCAAACTTATGTCAAAAAGTGTCCCCCTCGATATTATTATAGACGGGTATCGCCGATTTTTCAAATTTTGATTCTGTTAGAAGTTATAAAGGGTGGCTCCTTTTCGTTGAAAAACCCTGTATAGTTGTGTAATTGTAATAATAATAACCATAAATAATATTTTGTTCCAAAGTCTACTGATTGATTTTCACTTTTCAGTAAAACTTCGGTTCTCCTATGTATGAAACAGTTTTATAAATTAATTCGGAAACCCAAATGTTCATATTTTAATTCTCTAATGATCAAGCAGAAGACATACAGGGTGTTCCATTTAAAAAAGTTGGGAAAACTTGGTTTCAATTTTCAAAAAATTGTAAGTTAAATTTGAACATCCTGTATAAGATGAAACATCATAAACGAAATCAGAACATCTGACAACCTTCTGCAATAAGAATCGAATTCAACTTTGATATGAAAGTTATACGTATGGTAATGCCGCGCCTTTAGAGGAAGTAGGTAATGAGAATTAAACTATCTTTTAAGAAATAATCTATTGCTGCTAAACTATTCGTTTAAAAGTCGTAATATTTCACGACTAAATAATGGGGTCCAAGGAGGTTCTCAACGTGTAAAGTTATACAGAGGGTTCCATTAAAGAAATTTTTTGTTTGTTTGCCACAAGTTCTTGAAGCACCCTGTACATGTCAAAATATTTTCCTGAAATGCACCCTTAACAATAATGAACAACTGCGTTTGAATGAAACTTCTAACTTTTTTGATCTATGGAAGCCTGAGGCACTATTGAAGGACCCTGTATAAAAGGGTTAAAAGTTCACATTAATTTTTTCCCCACTTAGACATTTTATTTCTTCGATGATATGCTAAAAATTAAGGATGTGCAGGTTTATGAATTTATTTAGATTCTGTTAAAAAATGCATCAAAAGCTCTATGTAATCGTATATAAATTAAATCTCGTGCACATTGAAAGAGGCGAGGTTATCACCCTGTGTCCACAATCTTGCATTTTTTAATTAATATTATGTAGATGCTTGTAACTTTTGGGATACACTTCCTGAATTTTTTTTAGATTACAAAAAATGGAATCCCCACGAAACGGTAAAGGCACTGTCCACTAAACAAATCTTTAGCTACGACAATGGCAAATTTAACCATATTACCTTTTTTTATTATCTAGCACATGTGACGCAGCATCCAAAATTTTAAAAATACTTCAAGCAAGCTTTGGAAGTTTATCCTACTACAAGCGAAATTAGAATCATTCTCCTTCACCAATACTCACCTCTTAAGGAAATTAATCTGCAAGCCCTGTATAGAACAAAGGGCAACATAAAGGTTATCAAACTAAATGTGGAAATGGAAAAATGATGGAAATATCCAACCAACATAAGCGGAAATGATGATTCCCGTCGCTTATCAATAGGTAGTTACATCTGGGCTACATACCTTCTCGAAGGGCAGAAGGGACCTCGATGCGATACATACAATGTGTCTCCGGATTGTTTGGACGACTCTTGTAAATGACAAAAAATTTTCTAGTTGAAATTTGAGCTTCTGGGGTCCAGCTCTGCTTGGTTTGAAACTAATTTGTGACAATTTTATTTTCGAAAAATCAACTATGCCTTGGAAATTTTGAAAAAAATGATTTTTCACACCAGTAAAGTGCTTTTTCTGTTAAAGTTACGACAAAATGTTATTAAGAAAAGTTGTTCAGAATCAAAAACTGAGTAACTGTACAAAATTTTAAAATCCTAAGCCTACTTTAATTTTTGGCCCTTTTTTTATTGGAAAAGTACAAAAGTGCTCTATAAGAAAAAGGAATTACAAAATGTTATTAGGCAAAGTTGTTCAGAATCCAAAACTGAGTGATAGCTCTTTTAATAGTAATAATAACAGAATTACAAAAAATACCAAAAATTAAAGTAGGCTTAGGATTTTGAAATTTTGTACAGTTACTCAGTTTTTGATTCTGAACAACTTTTTCTAATAACATTTTGTAATTCCTTTTTCTTAAAGAGCACTTTTGTACTTTTCCAATAAAAAAAGGGCCAAAAATTAAAGTAGGCTTAGGATTTTAAAATTTTGTACAGTTACTCAGTTTTTGATTCTGAACAACTTTTCTTAATAACATTTTGTCGTAACTTTAACAGAAAAGCACTTTACTGGTGTGAAAAATCATTTTTTTCAAAATTTCCAAGGCATAGTTGATTTTTCGAAAATAAAATTATGTCACAAATTAAGTTTCAAACCAAGCAGGGCTGGACCCCAGAAGCTCAAATTTCAACTAGAAAATTTTTTGTCATTTACAAGAGTCGTCCAAACAATCCGGGGACACACCGTATAAATAGCGAGGAACAGTTCTCCACGTGTTTCAAGAATGCCCAGACCACTAACTTCATATTATACAGGAAGAGATATTTCAAACCAAAAAGGTCTGTAGAGCCGTTTTCAGATTCTGTGAACGTATCGAGCTACTAGTAAGTATCTAACATAATTGAAGGCCAATGATCGGGTCACCTTACACAAGGTGTGCAATATTTTAGTAAAAGATGCTACACAGAATGTACCTAATGGGCCCTTCCGCTCATTTCCCCCGGCCATCTTCAGTGAGTTGCCGATGGATTTCAGCTGGAGGAGTGTTTTTGGGATGTAAAAAGCTAATGACAGCATGTATTTCGCAATCGGCGCGATTAGTAATAGACATAGCTGATATATTTGCCGTACAGTATTGACAGCTTTTTCTATCAACTTCATGCTAACTGACAACGTTGTCAGGTTACCAGAGAACGTATTGTCGGGAATGCGATTCGCGGTGACGGTTCTCAGTTTAAAAATGATCCTCGTGAAAGGATTTACACAAATCCATGAATGGATGCATGGTATTGACGATATTACAATTCCTATAGATTAATTGCTCGCCTTCCAATGACAAGAGTAGTGGTAAATTAAAACAAAAGTATTGTGCAGAAGAGAGAAACATTGTCTAGTGTATTTAGAGCTTTTCCAGAGTTCAATATAAATCATTTCTAAATCCATTAAGGTCAACGCCCAAGAACTCCATTCCCGAATAATTTATCGAAGACATCTTTTTCTTAATTGGGTCTTCTAAATGTTAAGCGACTCATTCACTGATGTATTGTCCATTAACTTTTTTCCTAAACACAATAAATAATACTTTTTGTCACTTAAAACGGACGTTTAGTCACTTGCATCACTTCTTTATTCGAACATGCCTTGTCTAAAGTGGAGAAAGTGTAACTTAAAAGCAATTTTGATTTTTATTGTCACTTTATGTAATCCTAATTTCGTTCGTTATACATAAGGCACGATTTAGTGTTGTTAGTCTATTATAAGTACGGTATTAGAGCACTAAATCAAAATTTTAAAGAATGTAACAAAAGCACAGGAGAAGACATAAAAAGAAAATTTAATGTAGTATGACAAATTTTTGGTATATTATAAATGCGGTTAATGGGCCACGAATCCGCCCAGCACTCATGTACACAATGCTAATGAATGGGAATTTTACCAAATAATACGTAAACCCACTTGCATAAGTAAATTGAACGCGGTGAGCAATCTAAATATCCCGTACTTTAAGTTTGGCATCATACGCACTTATTAAACAACTTAAAATAAACAAAACTATTATTTTGCTTTTTTCCGCCTCAATAAAAAAACTTCCTGTATAATGTAACTATCCGTAACTAGTAATCAGTAATACAATTAACGTAGTTGTTTTTTACGGGTATGTTGGTTTATAACTGTTTAATGGTGTGGTTATGTTTAAATTTATATTCCTTTTTCTTCTAATAGGAACCTGTCGAAACTACCTACACTAATTTTGAATAATGTGGTCCTTTCACGGTGTTAGCGTGTGCGTTTCGAGCACAAGATCTATATAACAGAAAACTACAGCATAAAAAGCTTGTTTTGGTGTCGACTAAAAATACAGAGATATAGAAAATGAATTAGCAAAACTCGTCTAGGCAAATTTCTAATTTGATGGCGAATATATTATGTGTTACAACGACTGTAGGGAAAGTATCGAAACATTTTTCCTTTGTGATATCATTCTTCTTTGCAACGTTGTCCTATATCTTGTAAGGATATACAAATATTTTTATTTTTTAATTAAAAATGTAAAATTTCATCTAATTTACTTTATTGTAGTACCTTCTTATATTGTTTTCTAACCAGATAATCTATTTTTTTGACTTCAATTCAAAAATAACCCAAATTCAGGTTCGGTACTATTATATGATAAAAAAGGTACTAAGTCTAGACAGTTCATGGCATTTAAATAGAATTATAGAAAATGCAAGCAACAATGTGAAAAAACTGTAAAAACAAAAATTTAACTTTGACGAGTTTCACTTACCTTTGAAGTGTACATCAAACATCAGCATCATTCCATCTGGAAAGTTTAAACGTAGGAATTAATAATTGAAATTACTACAGTATCCCCAGTAAACTTTATTAAAAAAAAATTATCATGTATAACAATTTTTGACAAATATTCCTACCGTTTATTTATGATAATTTATTCAGTAACACACAACTCAGTATAAAGTACTACAAAATTAAAAAACAACTAACATTATAATCTCTTACATAACTTGAGACATAAATTTTGTTAATGGATTCAAATATTTACTAGAAATAAGCGGTGAATATATTGGGAATTGAAAATAAAATCGCATTTTGTACACCCTTGAGCTTGAAAATTTCTTTCTACTTCATTAACTATACAATTCTAAGGGGAAATAAGATTATGTAAACGTAGATATGAATGATACGTTTCACTATTTGGACCTTTGAAAGTATATTAAACTGCTTTTATATTCATCGCATGATTAATGATAATGACATTGCGAAGTGTAATTGTAAATTGATAAAAAATACCAATTTATCAACCCTTACATAAATGAAGTAGCGAAGACTTTGTAACCTTTCACAGGGAATGGTATATCAATAATGTGTTGACGACACTATAAAAGTAAGTACACGAGATGGGAACATAAACCACTTACCATGGCGTAATTTACCTCAAAATTGAGGCTTACAGTTCCATCTTTGGCTTTACGACCTAAAATTGACTTACAATCCAATTGCTTCGTATTGTAACAACTTTCAACGATAGATTCTCATTGTGTCATGTAACATCGTGGACTCGTCGATGTTAGGACGCAAGGAGAAATGAAAAAGCGTCGTTGATAGCTTTACATAGGGCAAAATTGTTCACATTACACTCAATATACACATACTATAATATAAATTTTTATAGTTATAGCGGTCAAAAAATTCTATCAAAACATTATTGGTCGTTTGAAACATCAGTGACATTTACAGTTAGACATCAATAGATTACACTTTCACTTATTTAACCGTAATCACTCATTAAGAGAGAATCACAAACACCACTTAATTTACATTATAATACATTTTTACATTTCTATATAGAAGAACGTATCTCCTTCTCTCTTCGGATGTGGTTATCTTTTTTTCGAATGGAAGTCCAAAGCTAGCATCGCGTTAGTACTGACATCTCGGTAGCAACCGTAGCTCCTTGATGAAAATCTGTAGCAACAGTTACAAGATCAGGTTTTCCTCGACCTATTGATTTCTGTGATGCTTTCCTACCAGTTAATCGACGACATTCTGCACTATTGCTGTTGCTACGCGTCGAACCCGATATACACATTATATCTTTAAACTCTTTCCAAAAATTTTCATTTAACCATCCATATAATACAGGATTAGAGCACGCCGACGACATACCCATCATGTGACAGATCGCGTAACATACTTTCATAGGTTGCGATGTAAAATCCATGGAGCTCCATATATCTGCTATTAAATTATATAAATTTAATGGTAACCAACTTATACAAAAAATAACTGCTATAGAAACTAAAAGCAAATTTGTTCGTTGCAATTTACGACCTCGTAATTGGCGGCGCGAATTCTGTGATGTATCTTCTTTACTTACGAATCCGGCAGCAAATCGATATCGCAGTTTAAAATATATTCGCAAGTATGCCACCTGTAACAGAAGAAAAAGAGTGACTTGTAAACAGTTTGAAATGTTTCGGAAGATATAATATTATACAGAAAATCGCGCAAGCAAATCCTACGAGAGGTTTGTTTGGAGATGGACGTATTTTATTCCTTTCAAATTGTTTGTGAGATGTGCCACATGCGATCACGAGAGGTACTTTAAGTTGCCTATGTCCGAAACATCAGTTAAATATCAAATTACGTGTTCAGAATGTGGATAATATAAAAAGAATCTTATTCCATTTCCTGCCGGTGCCTTAGAAAAATAGACCGCTAAAGTATACATTTGAGAGATTTTCTTGGGTGATAAATGATTGCAACGTAACCATCTAACCAACCATGAAAAGAAAATAAAAAATTAACATTTAACTACAACGCAACGTCGGCTTGAGGGTAGTTTATAAAACTTTTCCAAAGCGGGTCTGCTATTATCACTCATAACGGTGAAATAAATTTTATTTCGTTTAGTGGGTATTTCTGTTATCATGAATGCATCTAAGTATTCTATAAATTCCCAGCAAACACACATATATAAATTGAAGTAAATGCCCCTACATATGCTTTTTTATAAATCAAGTATGTAAGTATTCTTTAATAAGTTATATTAACCGTATGTCATACAATTACGTATATTTTACATAATAGTATAGAAACTTACGGATATTCTGTATACTTACAGAAATTCATATAATATTTACATATAGATAATAATTACATATCACTCATGAAATTCATGTGATGCCATATTTACATGATTAGATTTATGTACGTTATATGTAAAATATTATATGTAATATTACTCATTTTTTATGTATGCCTTCTGTAACTATAATTAGAAATTATGATTGCATATATTGTATGGTCGAAAATAAAATCCGTTTCTATTTGCGCCACAAAAGTAAACGAACGCGTGTGTTTTCTACAACGCCAAAAATTGTAGTTCACGTACCTTTAATATTAGATCCGTATCGACTAAAATGCGTCTAATTTATATAGAAAATAAATAATATAAAATAAATTAAATCTTGGTCATTCTTAACATAAAGTTATAGATAGGTATAATTATTGAATAAGACTTCACTCAACGGTATAATCAAACAAAATTTAAACTAATAACGCGCAACAGCGCAAAGTTACGAAGTACGAAATAAAAAGAAGGGATGTTACAGATTAGCGCAGTGGTAGAATGTCGGATTTCAAAATTTGCAACGCCCACCCGCAAACGTTCGAATCCGGTTAAGGGACACTTTTCAAGCAAGTATATCATAATAAACTGTCGGCTTTCAGTTCAGGTAAAAACGGGTTCGTACAAGAATTAAGTTAAATATAATTAAAAGTACAGTTGCACGTAAAATGTAGTTTTTCCATTTTTTGTATGGAACTGCTTAAATAATTTTTTACATTGATAATAATTACATTATGTTCGAGTAGCTGCCATTTTGATCAGCGCAACGCTTTTACAGCTAATATTTTTTATGTAAATATTACATAAAATATACATAAAACGTATATAAATTCATATAGAAGAATTTACATCAAATAGACATATATATTATTTTGAAAATTGCTGACATCCTGACATTAAATATCTCTTATTATTCTTCCAGTTTTATATAAATCTAAAAAGTTCTTACATAATTTATATGTATTTTATATATAAATGTGTTTGCTGGGTTATTTTCCTAAAAAAAAATAAAGCGTTGTAGAGGTACGTGCTTTGATGAGAAACTACTGCTGTGCCCTATTTTTTAACAGGTTAGACCCAGGATATATCGTTGAATGCGTTGTGTTGCATTCAATTTGTAATAGAAAAAAGGGTAAACACTCAGTCAATTGTATGTGAATTTTCTTACTTTGTCGAACTCCATAATTAATTGTAATTTATTTATTTATTTTATTTATTTCTTTTTCATTTATGTATTTTTATTTATTTAGATAGGTACGTATACAGGGTGTCTCACGGTGACCGTCGGTTAGAAGTATATCAAGAACTGTAAAAGTTAGAAATTTGAAATTTTGCACATGCGACATGGAGTGTTTAATCTATTAAATAAAAATATTTACCAAATGGCAGCACTTCAGGAAATATCGGAAGTGAGCATCAACTTCTTTATTTTAAATACAAACCAGGCAATTTTTTTTTCACATTCTGATGTGTCATAAAATGTTTAGTAAGCATGCTTAAAATAGTCGGCGTATCTATTTTGATTGTTGAGAAAAAAAAATTTTTTCACTGAAAAATGTCAAAATCTTGTTTAGGAAATGAAAATTGAAAGTCGAAAGTGGTAAAAGTTACGGAAATGGGATTTCAGGTTCTCAATGTCAAAAGATTGAGACACAATTGTCTGCCATGGATAATAAAAAATTGACCGCGGTTACGTGTCTATTTGACGTTATTTCCAGACTTAAGAAAAACTTTAAAAAGTCTCGTTTTTTAAATGGAATGCCTATTTAATTATCGGCCCATTCGATGCAGAAATAAATTTCCTTTAAATTGATATACCATGTTCCTATACCTAAAATCAATGATTACAGAGTTATTTACATTTTTCTAATTAAATTTATAATTACATACTTTACAAAACATGGTTGGCTTTGAAAATTTTCAAAAAAATTTTATTGGTTGATGGTCACTTCCGGTATTTCCGGAAGTGTTGCCATTTGGAAAATATTTTTATTTAATAGATTAAACACTCCATGTCGCATGTGCAAAATTTCAAATTTCTAGCTTTTACAGTTCTTGATATACTTCTAACCGACGGTCACCGTGAGACACCCTGTATACAGACATATATTATGCATATACATATTGGTGCGAGGTCGAGATTATGTCGCTGTTCACTCATCACCTATTACTAATTTCCTAGTAGATAACATAAAATAATACAAAATGATTTGAGATACAAGAAAAAAGAAAGATTAAAATAATAAAAAAGAGAATTAATATCCGTGAAAAGAAAATAGATAAAATTCCTCTAAGTTATAAAATACGTTGTTTAACAGTAGGTATATATTTTAAGGTATTCTTAAATCTTAGAAGGTTCATATCACGCAGACGCTGTGGTAAGTGATTAAACATTTTAACTCCTTCATATGCATAAGTCTTGCGCGTAATGTTGAGGCGATAGTTGGGTAACCGCGGATCGTTCGCATGCCGCGTATTGTGTTTGTGTATCGAAGAACCTAATGTTAAGTTTCCGTAGTTGATGTGCATCCACAAGCAGGTTTGCAATATATAAGTGTTTATTAGGGTCATTATTGCTAGATAGACCAAGGTCTAAAGGTATCGATCTTCCGCAGTTTGCACAGTGTCCTAATTGCTTTTTTTTGTAATTTGAAGATAGTTTCATTGTTTGTCTTCGCACAATTGCCCCAGTGTAGTATGCCATACGATAAAATGCTGTGGGAGATAGCGAAATACAATGTCTTGCAAGTGTATAGATCTAAAAATACGACGGCTTGCTTTAAAAGGTATATGGACGAGCTAAGTCTTGCGGCAAGGTAGTTGAGGTGAGCTTTCCAATTGAGATTATGATCCAAGTGGAGCTCCAAAAATTTGCAATTATTTATAGGTGTTATCAGTTCATTATTTACACAAAGTATAGGTGGATTAATGATAGTTTGGTATTTATGAAATTGAATTAAGTTTGTTTTGGGGCAATTCATTTTTAGATTGTTCAAGTTACACCACGTGATAATATTGTTCACTTCTGTTTTTCCCCAGCTTTCAACGAGATATTGTGTTTCTCCAGTTAGGTACAACTATAGTGGTGTCATCAGCAAATAGATACACTTGTGAGTATTCAGTAGTCAGGCAATAATTAATGTCATTAATGTAGATTAAGAAAAGCAACGGACCAAGAATAGACCCTTTGGGAACACCATCAGTAACATCTGACATGTCGGAATGGACATCAGAGTCTGCCATTATCTTCTCTAAACTTCATTTTTACAGTTTGTGTTCTATCTGACAGGTAAGAGGTAATAATAAAAACAAGCCATTTCACCAAATTTTTTATTTGGCATGTAAACCGTAAACGTATCTAAAGAATCCTTACTTCTATAAAGAATTTCTCGGACGTACATTACTCGGAGGGATCTCGTCGTGAGCAACAGTTTAAAATAGCTATTTGAATTACTAAGGAGGAAAGTGATGCTTTTTCTCTCGCGTGCAAGAGAGGAAAAACACTTTACTCCAGTGTAATACATAATTATGACTTTTTTCAACAACCCTATAAAAACATCTAAGAATTTAAAAAAAGTGATAATAAAACCAGAACCTAGCATGTAAAAGGCCGACTCGAGGGGGGGGGGGGGCAAATTCCCCGGGCCCGAGTCTCCTGTAAGGGCCCGTAGGCTGTACGCAAGCCGGTATAAATACAATATTTGTGTAATTAACATTTTAAAACAGGTATCTACATTTCATATTATAACTTACGTAATTATTTTTCATATTTTTTTTCTTGCAAAATACGATATGGTTGTATGTAAAAACGGAGGGACCCGTAAGCGGGGGCCCAGAGACAAGTGTAATCCCCGGGCCCGAGCTAACTCTCGACGGCTGTGTGTAAATTGTTTTTATGATTGTAACCATGGTTGCAGAATTACAAACATTCGATTTGAGAATTGAAAATTTTTTTGAAGTTACGCAATTTCGTCTCCCACATTCCTCAAGAAACTAGAAGATATTGAAGAAAATGGTGCAAATTCAGTTCTTGCAGATACTAATGGAAGAGGCTAAAGTAATGAATTTAAGTTTGTTAATACGATATTTTATTGTATTGGATGAGAGAAAGAAAAGTTAAAAGGATAATTACAACGATTTAATAAATTTCGTGAGCGGGATTTTGCCTCCCTAGGGAGGAAAAACGGTACTTTCGTCACGAAAATTAGGGAGGAAAAGCGAGTTTTCTAAAGAGGTGTTGAAAAAAAACTTTGTTCGATACCTCCTTAGAAAGTGGCCCGTAACTATGGTTACGAGTGAGAGAAAGTTGTACTTTCGCTCACGCATTTTTCGCTCACGCATTTTTCACTCACGCATATTTGAAAGTATTAACGTCACTTGTAATTACATTTGTTTCATAGTAACGAATCGTCACGACTGTGTGATTTTTTTAAATAAAATTGTATTACAAAGTTACGGAGTCACTTTCTAAAGAGGTATCGAACAAAATCTAATACAAAACTCGTGAGTAAGGTCACATTCGTTCACTTGAATTGCAATTCGCGTGAACGAAAGTTTTACCTTCCTCACTCGTATGTAAATAACTATTTTATTTCACAAACGTCATCGTCAGTCAAAATTATTACACTCTTTCTCCAAAACAAAAACCAAAACCTACTTTTCTAAGTTTTAGTTCGATTCAGAATATTTTCCACACCCCCCCCTTGAAAGGTAAACAACCTTTCAACAGTTTAGTCTAGTTCCAAGGGGTACAGAAGCCATCTTTCCGTTTGGAAGTTTCACCACACACGATCTTACCTTATTGTCACGGCCATGTATTACCTCATTAATAATACAGGTTTTCCACAAATCGCGTGCTGTATTCTCATCGTCCAACAATACGAATTGTCCTACCTTCAGGTCCTTGTCACTATCTGTTGTTCGACGCTCATATGCTGTGGGTAGAGTGAGCAGATGCTCACTGCACCAGCACTTCCAGAACCGATTCATCACAAAAACTCGATATTTCCAACTTTCACCGATGCCACCACCTACACAAAACTCCTGAACACCTTTAACTGGCGGTGGTATCACCGTTAAATGTCGACCGACTAGAAAGTGAGCGGGCGTGATCACTTCTCTTGGTTCGTCAGAAACATAACTTGAATTCACAGCATTTTCCATTTCTGCCAGAATCGTACAGAGTTCGTCGAATGTTGCACCAGTTCGTTCCAAATTTAAAGTCCTTCACTGCTCACTAGGGGAGCACAAACAACCGCGCCCATCAATTCCAAACGTGGAATACTAAACGGTTTCATAGGTGCGACTGTGCTTCTGCTCGCAACGAGTCGGCTACACATTTCATCTCCCTAGCTGTTGCATTACAAGATACACAATAGCACCGTAAGCAGTTTCACTGGCGTCTCAGAATGCGTGCATTTCAGACGACATTTTCTTTTCAGCATCAATGTTTTCAAGACAGCGTGGAATTGCACGGTCACTATGGAAGATTAACTCCCCCATCCAACGCTGCCATTCCTTATCAATGTGGTGTTGAATCGGTTCGTCCCACTCGGCCTTCACTTTTCGCAGTTCTTGAAACAGCACCTTTAAACGCACAGTCAGAGGCCCCACAAATCCCAACGGGTCGAAAATCGTTGCCATCGCCCGAAGCACAGTTCGTTTAGTCGGACTTTCTCCGCCTAAAAACTCGGTTAGTCTGGAGACATCAAAATTCAATTCATCTTTCCACTGGTTCCAATTAAGTCTTCTGCTGATTTTTCGAAAAACTCACCGCTCTCCCTTTCACCTGCTGCAATTTCCTTTCTTAGGCAGCAACACAAAGAATAGAACATGTTTCGCAATTTAAGGATACATCATATAAAATAGTTTCCAAAAACTGAAACAGTTAGAAAATTCGCTGTTCCAAAACTTTATTGCTACGAAAATTTTCGATTTCAATGAATCAAAAACACAAACATTTAAATTGTTTTTTACGCCTCCGTGTATATGTGTGAACTGGAAAGTGTAAAACGTCAGCATACGATGAGATTTTCAATAAGATATGTACCTAAAATATTTATCAACCTAATAAATGTTTACGTTAGGTACTAGTAAGACGAACATTACTACCAAATAAGAAATTATGTAGAGGGTTAAAAAAGACTGCGAGGATGATGCTGCATTGAATAGATATGAGGTTTAAAGTCGTAATTACGTCGGTAGAATTTTTCATAATTCCAAGGCTTTAAGGATCTTCTTAATACCTACTTTCTAATATGAATTTAATTTTAATTTAACGAACAAACTTCCTCTGTCTTAAAGTATTTATCTCAATCTCGCAAACGTAAAATTGTTAGCTTGCATTTTCCAAATTTTAATCAAGTTATGCTATGCGAACAGCAGGAAGGGAGTAAATAATTTATTGCTTTACAATATACCCTTTAGATGTAAAAATGACCAAGGAAATTTTAATTATTGGAGAATTTTCACCAATTCCCTTTATAAATGAAAAAAACTACTTATTCCACATAATATAAATAGGATATTCATTATTTTTGTTAATGTAGTAATATCTACATGTATTTGAGATGGGAACACTCTTGATGGACTCATTTTTGTTGTAGGACAATAATGTTATTTTGAATTAATTACAAAAAAACTTAACAATTAGCTAAAATATTACATTGATTGGGTCCATAATAAAGTTGTTTAATTAATTCTCAAAATGGGGTAATATACATATATAAATCTGTAAGCAATCTAAACCTTCCCCCATGAAATTTTATTAATAATAAATGTAGTTTAAATTACTATATGGTGCTGGTTCAACAAGTTTCGATGTAAAAAATTATTATCATCTTCAGGCTTAAAACTAAAAAACTACAAGAGTGATAAAATAATAAGTGATATAATTTTATGTCGATTTTATCACTCTTGGAATTTTTTAGTTTTAAGCCTGAAGATGACATTAATAAATTACATTATCGAAACTTGTCGCACCAGCACTATATAGTAATTTAAACTAGATTTATTATTAATAAAATTTAAGGGGAAGGTTTAGGTTTCTTGCCGATTTAACTGATATTAATCAATTTTTTGTAATTACCACATCAACGTGTTTTACCCCTGCGCGAAAATTTTCGCAGAGGAAAAGTTTGGCGTCTCGTTAAAACAAAAACGGTGACGAAGTTTAAAAAGTATACTAATTAATTGTAAAAAAGGTGGGTGGCTCCCGGACTATAAGGGATATCCATGTGGGAACCTGTAGAAATGCTGGAAAGGGGATTAGGTACAGTGTTGTCGTAAACACCTGGAACTACTGCAAAAAGGGAACCATCAGTACGATATCAGATGCAGAGATACTGTTGGCAGGGCTCCTTTAATTAGATTAACAAAATCTGAGAAGAACTTCGTTTTCATGGGCATACGATTTTTAACAAAATGCCACTACGTGTGAGGGGCGGGTCCCTCAAATCCTTTAGGGCCGCAGTCAAAAATATTTCCCTATTAAAGGCGATGATGAGTGTCTTAATCTAAAACTGACTTAAGATCTTATAAATCTTTTAATTGACGATGTATACACTATGTGTTGTGCAAATAAAATGGATTGAATTGAATTGAATTTTGTATATACAAAAATATTTTTACAGGATGCTCCTCGCTATTGACCACAATAATCTGCTATTACAATTTTGTTTAAATCAACATAATATAGGTATAATCTTCTACCTCCAGATCGTTGGGACACCCTGTACATTATTGTTATAAATTGTTGGTAATAGTTGTTTGTTTAAGTGTCTGCACGATATTTTTCATTGTACGTTGTTCTGTAAATGTCAAATTTATTGAAAAGTCACATCAGATCCTAAAAGAACCAAATGAAGTGAATGCCTAGGTTCAACATAATGAAGTTATATTAGGGATTGTTAGTTATCTCACCATGTACACACTTGAATGGTTATCGAAATCTATAAAGTTGAGTTCTCTGATTAATAATAACTTGTTCCTTCACTATGTCTACATTTTACCAAGAACATCGGCGATTATCTTGAATTATAAAGAAATTTTGATAAAAATCTAAAAGGTGTACCAATAACAGTGTTAGAACTTTTGACGGAGATTGCCGCCATGTTGGAAATATCACTGTCAAGTGTCAATGTTTTTCGTATTCAGTAAGGTTTGCCATTTCATCATGGAAAGACTAGCGCCACAAGAACCTTTGCAAATTGAATCCTTTACCAAAATTAAGAGTCGATCCGCTCTACGCACCGTGCTTTACGTGCAGTATTTGGCAGAAAGGCATAACCGCCCAAGTGAATTAATGATTTGTCGTACTGTTGAACGTTTCAAAGCAAGTTACACTTTACATCCCCAAAGGCCACCGATTCGTAGAAGAACTGCATGTTCTACAGAAAATATCGCAACTGTACGAACCAGTGCGGAGGAATCTTCATCGACATCGACCCAGCAGTTGGGCCTATTCACAAAGTCAACGTGGCATATTTTGCGTCGACATCCTTACAAACTGATGCTGATGCAAGAGTTAAAGCCTATCGACCATCGGGTACGTCGTGAATTTACTGATTGGGCTCTGGAGCAAATCGAAGCCGACGAAGATTTTTCGAAGAAAATCATCTTTAGCGACGAAGTCCATTTCTGGCTCAATGGGTAAGTCAACAAACAAAATATGCGCTATTGGGAAGAAAATTATAAGAGAAACAAAAAGAGTAACTGTTTGGTGTGGTTTGTGGGGTGGCAGCATTATCGGGCCGTACTTCTTACAAAACCACAACGGCGAACGTGTTACAGTAAACCGGGATTGTTACCGAATCGTGCTAACGGATTTTCTTTAGCCTCAATTGGATGATTTAGACGCAGCTTCCATGTGGTTCAAGCAAGATGGTGCCACTTGCCACACAGCGGCTGAAACAATTGATTTATTGAAGACGAGGTTTGGTCATCGGATTATCTATCGCCCTACTCTACGCAATTGGCCGCCGCGTTCGTGTGACTTCTTTCTTTGGAATCTTTGGGGTTACTTAAAGTCGCTCGTGTAACATAACTCGCGAAATTCAAGCAATACAACTGGATTATGTTGGGACGGATCATGAGAAATTGGACCCATCGTATACACGTCTGCAGGGAATCAAAAGGGGGATATTTAAATGATGTTTTATTCAAAAAATAATGTTCTAACTTAAAGTTCGTTTTTTATTCACAATTAAAGTTCTGTCACTTCTATTGGAACACCCGTTATAAACTAATTGTCTTTCGAGATTACCATAACCGTCTTTTTCACTAACAATTAAAATAGTTTATCGGTTATTGGATTAATGGATATAAGCGCATCGCATTTTTATTTTATCTTCGCACGTACTGTGATGGTAAGGTAAATATTTACAAGGAAGGATGGGCCTAATGCAATATGTAATAGAAAATAGAACAATATATGTACCTACTTAAATGTGACAGTATAATATGAAGTTGTTAGCAAATCTGTAAGGGAAACAGTTTGATAAAGTAAACTATACGATATTGTTTATGTTCAGTATCGATTCCCATTATGTCAAAGGTATCCATTAAATCGGATATCGTAGTTAGAAGAGGTGGTCAATATATTTGAGAGGAAGTTTATTTAGTAAATATTCGTTACGGCCGTGAAATATTTCATCATAGGTTCAAAATTTAAGGTAAGTGTGGATACGAATTCATAATTTCAATTACCAAGATCTTGGATGTTAGTGAAATTCGATTTCAAGAAAATGAAAGTGAATGTGTATGAGACTATATAAAAGGTGTGATATTTTGTGCCATTTTGCAATCTCTTAGGGTTTATATTCGCAGAATCTCCCTTTCTGAACGAGTATCATTTCCTGTTTTGTATTCAGTATGGACTAGAAGGCGACGGTATACCTACACATTATACCACCTTTGTTATAATTATATTGTGTTGCGAAATGTATTTAAAATTGGATTTCACGTTTTAAACTGTAATATTCAATTCCTTATATTTCTGTGATTGAACAGTCCGTGCCCAGCATACATTAAAGAAATTAAACATTTTTCGTACTTGACATTTCGGTAAGTAGTGAATATTTATTTGTGATGTGCGACTTTTAGAGACAAATTTATATTGGAGGGTTCATATTCTGTAAGACATCGAATTAAATACGATCCACCTTTACATTTTATTTTGTCTTTTACCTAACAAATTGTATTCGTTACAATAGGGAATTCATGCAGTTGCATTATCCTGCAGAGAAAAAAGGTACAACTTTTTCGTAAGGGAACACTGGATGGCTACAGGATTAAACGTGTAAAGTGCCGACAACTCCCTTCGATGTAGTACGATCAAAAGGGATTACAAGGTAGTAACCAAAGATATCTGGATCACTTAGGGGAAAGTCGAGTAGCATGAGACAATGCCATTTGACACTTTTGACGACCGCCAATATCATTAATGTATGGAGAATTGTAAGTGAATAATCTTAAATCCTTTGAATATCTGCGCTATTATTTAAGTTTGTTACACCTTACCAGTGTCTGTGACGGTTTCATCTATATTTCAACGTTGCGTCAGTAGCTTCTTTTGACGTTCGGTTAACCACGGACGGATTCATTGCGGGACGTGATCCTTTTAATCACTTTTTATAAAATACTCAAGTTTATATTGTAATTGCGATGCTCTTGAGCCAAAAATAATCATATTAGAACATTAAAATTTGTTGCGGGGCTCGTGTACCAAAAACCACTTTTGACCGACGAGTTATGCCCACTAAAATGGGTTAGAAATAGAAAGGAAATTGGTTTGTAGATTTAAGGTTTCCATCAATTTGAAATATATATGAAAGCATTACCTATACATATAGTTACTCATATCAAAGATATGGACAATGGATGAAGCTGATGTACAGAAACAAATTTCCGAGACTTAATATCAACATAGATTGGTCACAAATTCTATCTTCAAAAAAATATACAGGAAACGATATTGACTACGGAATTTTGTAAGATAAAACCATAGGCATAATCGAATGCCAAAGAATTTCCCGAAAACTTTTTTTAATAAATGAATTAAATTTACTGTGCCTACTATTGCTCCTCCTCGCATTCTCCCTTCCGTCAATACAATAAGTGACGAAAACGACCATTCAGCACTAACACAAGATCCAACCGACCTAAAGGGTTAAACTGCTGCGAATCAAGGATTGCAGTGAAAACATTACCTACACTCTTGCAAAAATTATCTACTTTTGTTGCTCTACAGTCTACAGTTGGACAACCAAAGGGTGTCCAAATTTGAGCTTCCAATTTACTTTAGCATCCGTTTTCACCAATCGGTTGCCCATCGAAAAACGTGTATTTATTGTGTAAACTCATTACCAAAATCGAAAACGTTTTGTTACAAAGGCAAGAAATGCAACTCATTTCGTAAGAAATTTATCACCGTGTGCCATAAATGCTAAAAGTATTGAGAATTTTATTAGAAAATTCGAATAGTCGATGTCCATTAAGTTGGACCCCCCACCAACAGAAAAAAAATTCCGACTACTTAAAAAAATTAGTGCTAATTATGTGGAGTGACTATGATTACGTCGTCGATTTGTTAATTGGGTCTTGCGGATTATTCTAAAAAACATAATCTTTAGCGACGAAACTCTAAATTGCAGAATACGGTGAAATACAGGAGTAAATGAAACTGGGTGGTGTCTTGTTTGGGTGGCAGGCGATTGGTTCATATTTCTTGCAAAACGAATCTGGTGATGCAGTTACTGTGAATGGAGCTCGACACCGGACATGATAAGAGAATTTGGGTGACAGGAATTGGAAAGTATGGACGTCCAGAAATGTCCGCTTTCCTAGACCATGAAGTAAATATTTTACCACCTGAAATACCTTTCGCTGCACTGCAGTGATACACGCACAATTTATTGTTATTAATCTTGCTAATTGAACCTCATCTTCATTTCATGCATTGGCGGATGGTGGGTTGCCCGGATGTTGTTCTTTTTTGCATTTTTGTTGGCAATAAATACACCAATGGTTTCCTGACCACGATCTGGCATTTTTTGGTAATGGCACATAGTGTCCAAACGCGCCGGGTTACACTTTAAATTAAATTAAACATTCTTGAAATGGCTTGTGTTGATTATAACAATTAAAAATCGTATTGTTTTCAAATGAACTAAAATTATTTAAAACTGATTGTAAAGGTTCCCCTTGATTTAGATACTGTAAAGCGATGGTTGGCTACCTTTAATATAAATAATAATACTCTATTTTGACAGAGCTGTTAACATCCTCTCAGCTGGAAAGTGTAGAAATGAAACAAATTGCACAACTTTTCCTAATTTCATTGATGATTTCTGGCAAACAAATTGTTGCATACCATTCAGCGTTAACTCTCTTCGACTCTTTAAAGTTTAGAAGAATGGTTGCGGCATGTTCAGTACAAGCGAAACAAGCAGTCATTTTCTAAGAAGTGCTTCGTGAACGAACAACTTTTGTGATAGATGTTCGGTTCGCCATGGAACAGTGCTTGCTTAGCTTCCGGTTCAGTCAAATTTTTCGGAATCCATCGGGAACAGAACGACAGCTGATGCAAAAATCTAATTTCAGCCTGTCATGTCAAGGGATGCCTCTGTATCGTGGTAGGTCACATGCTGATCTTCTACATTCATGTTGCGCAGAGCATCGATCTTCACGAGATTCGTTACTGACGGACGCACGACAATAACAAAATTCTGCCTTGTTCTGATCATGCTCCATTTCCAAAAGTTGAATGGATTAATTCTACAGCTCTACTCAGCAAACAAGATAGTTGGGGAGGGGATACCGGCGCTATAGTAGCTTTTAAGGTACAATCCGGAAAGAAATATTTGGGCGCTTAATTTAAATGTGTATTGTTGGTTACACATAAATGTATTGTATGCTGCATGAGAAGTCATCAGAAAGAAAACGCTCGCGGAAAATGTCAGCTGTCAACTGTAATAATTTACTTTCAGCTGTGAATGTACACCTTAGAATTCTCAAATATGATTGGACAAATAATTTGCCGCGTCAAAAATTTCAAATACATTATTTTAGTTGACATATTTTCCGACTATCTTGTTTGCTGAGTGGAGCTGTATGCATTGTTGGTTGAGTTGGGCTATTACGAAAATCGGAAAAAATCATCCAACGAAAGATTTCACGAGTAAATTACTTTTTTCAAACGCTCCATGCAACAAACCACTTTGTCAATTTCATCAATTAAAAAGTTGACATTTTTCGACACGTTTTAATAGCGCCATCTTGTGGTCATTTGCAACAATACAAACGGCCAGTCGCTTGTGCAGGGTAAACAAATCCCATTTAGTTCTATTAGTTCGACTGAAGGAATTGTAAAAAAACGGGTACAAATGAGTAATGACAAAGAACAGGATACTTTCAAGCCAAGTCAATGTACAGTGCTAAAAGTCGGAAAATTTCATGAATCGTTAAATTACTTTCACATTCACCGTATTCTGCACATTGGGCTCTAAATGACTATTACCTCTTCTCAAACCCCGAACAAAAGTGATCTAGGGGAACAAATTTCGTTCATACGACGAAGTCATGGAGAAACCGAGATCAATTTTTAATTTTGTGCTTGAAACGTGCTTTTTCTAGATCGGTAGTTGCAGCAGGTCGAAGAAAAAGTTAAGTTATGTTCAGATTTTTGATCGGAATTATTGTTTTTTAGTGCATTAACATGTTCTTTGAACCTCGCAATAAAAGATCTTCCTGTCTGTCCTATGTAAAAAGAGTTACAAGAATTACAGTTCAGCTGATACACGCCGGAGGAGTCGAGAAGATTGGGACTGTCTTTGTTTCTGACGATGGAGGAACGTAAAGTCTGTTGATTAGAAAAGGAAATATGAATATTATGGGATTTAAATATGTTCTGGATCGCATAGGAAATTTTGGGATAAAATGGGAGAGATTTATTAATAACATTAGAGATGTCTGGCTTTAGAGGGGCCAAAAGGGTAATATTACGCGAGTTTTTAATTTTATGAGCAAGTTTCGCAACCAGTTGGACAGGGTAATAATTATTAAGCACAATTTGACTAATGACGTTAAGCTCGTTATTGAAATGAGAAGGGGACATGGGGATGTTGAATAATCTGTGAAGCAGAGCATTAATACCAGCTGACTGGAATTTAATTTTTGGGTGAATTTGATTGATAAATTGAAGAAAATGATTGATTTCAGTATCGCTGGCCGTATGGCCCGTGTGTAGACAAATAACGTCATCTACATAATTTTGCCGCTTGATAATGGGATCAGCTGATCCCGAAACATGTCGCAACATTAATTAACCATCGATCTTTACTTAATTAAAAGCTTAAGGGGAAGGTTGAGAGTTGTTTTAATCTTTAATCTAAACCTCATATTTGCTGTTTGCTGTTTGCTGTTTTTTCGAATTTCTCAGATCAACATTAAAAAAAGTTCTTCTCAGAGTTTTTAAAGTTACGAAACTATTGTGATTGAAGAACAATATTTTTTAAAGGTGAATTATCTTTTATCTTACCTAATTGAATTTGTATAGTGATACTGTATAACAATGGTGTTCACATCAGAGCAAGATGCCTTTATTTTAATGGCACATTTCCGCAGTGGTACCCTGATGCCATCGAATATAATGTATTTAAAAAACTTCGGTTACGTTTACACAGTTTGCAAAGGCAAGTCAATACGCAGATCCGAAGAAGTTGTTAATGACATTCAACAAGGAATAGAACAAAGTCCTAAAAAAATTATCCGCTCAAACAGGTACGATTAAATATACTGTCTATGTGTAACCAGAAATATGAACATAATTTTTTATAGGTTTATCTACTGGTACTTGCCATAAAGCTTCAAAAATCCTTATAATATTTCTTCTGTACAATAATCACATGCACCCAACTATAATCTGCAACTGCAATATTGTCAATGGTTCAACGAACGTATAAACAATAATAATTTGTGTGACTCAACATTTTATTCAACATGGGTACATTTGTCGGGTTATGTGCATATCCAAAATTACTGAATTAAAATCAATATATGTATTTAAAAATCAACTACATACCTACTCTCGAAGAATTGGAAGGAGCAATAGAACAAGAATTAAAAAATATAACCCCAATTGAACTTGAACGTGTTTTAAAATATGAAACGAAGTGTTAATTTGTGCCCACCAATGAATGGTGATCATTTGGAACACCTTTTGTATAAAAACAATAAATAATCAATTCTATTCTTGATTTTTTAAATACCGTTTCATGGTAGACACCCTAGTAACCTGACTAGGATTACCATCGTGTGTCTTTAGTTGCCTAAGCACCTACAACCACATGGGGTCAATCATTTATGAAAGCACAGTACAATAAAGGTGTTGCGAAAGTGTCGAACCAATTATATCGCCCCTGAAACTATTTAAAGTTGAATTATGGAAACATGACGTGTCATAAGTACATATTAAATTAGGAGGCGCCTTGAGACGGCACACTAGATTGTATTGTAAAGGTCAACTCTTGTTCTTTATCTATGGCCCATAATTAGCACAATAAATAAGGCGAGTACATTTTTTGATTTGAAATAAAATGTATCTTGTTATTAGTTACTCATGCGACTTTTGTGGCAACATCTTCGCTTTCAGTTTGAATAAGGTTTACCGCTTTGTTTCTTGAATTCGCCAAAATTATCGCTGAACGGAGTTCTCCTTTCGTGAGAAAAATAATTAGTAATGTTACCGTTTAATTATTAACCACATAATTAAAGTCCACTTATTGATCAACATTTCCCAAATGGTGAGAAATGTAAATTACGGTCAATATCGGCAGTTTAGTCATTCGTGTGTAACATTTTAAACTTCTCTAAACGAGCACTTACTCGCTATTAAATTGATATGCACTCCAGTAAATTTTTTACACTGCATTAAACTAATTTGTTTGTATTGGACGATGATTTTTCCATAATGCATCAATGTAAATTACTCTAAAAAATCACTTACTTGTTATTTCGTTTGGAAGGCGTGCCTTCTCCTATGGTAATTGATGGATCCGTAGGTAATATTATATTACGTTGGTTTCTACTTTTATGATATATTATATTTTATATCATATTGTAGCATATTATTTTCCTGATAATATATTATGTATTTCTCTCTACTATCTGAAAATTTTTGTCTATATAATTTAGTTCAGTACAGTTTGACATATTTGTATTGTAATTCTCTTCGTATTTCTCGCTTATTACTTTATTTGTGAAATTGAACAAATCTCCGATTGTGACACTATGATTCGAGGGTAATTTGACTGGACATGGTCTCTTGGTAGTACCGTCTAGATAATGAAGTAGCAATTGTTTTAGAATAATCCGCCCATTTTTTCTCATGACGGCCCTTAGAGTTTCGTTATTTTGTGACGTTTACTTTGACAACTACGGCTGTATATTGAAGAGGGGCAAATGCTACATTGTCAAATAGATACAAATAGATAAAATAGTTACTCGTGGTGCAATTAAATAACTCCTGAGATAATCGAAAAGTAAAATGGCGCGAGGTCTAGGGACAATTTTAAACATTTAAACAGAAATTCAGTTGTGAATATAACGTCAATGACACAAAACCTTTCCCATAAACTTTAAAGATGTTATAATTAAATAATACACAACTGGCTACTAATTTCGACAACAAACTGTTGTCATCATCAGGCCGCTAAAACTACATTAAATATACTGAACAATTAAAGCTGCTAATAGTAATACATACTTAAATTGAGAACGTGAAAACCTTTGAAGAAAAAGAATGCGGGTAATAATAATTCTGAAGTAAAAACACAACCGATATACTTAATCAGTGCGGATGACCCGAATAAAATAGGATGAACAATAAGTGCAAATCAACCATAACTAACATGAAATAAGAGCGCTAACAAAACGTGAACTAAGACAAAAAAAAACTGTACAACCGGCAATATACAGAGGCACAACGCAACGCATACCAGGAAAGGTGAAAAAGAATGACGGAGGCAGGGGAAAATTATTGAATGATGAACAGATGTTTATTAATGTTGAGGATTTCAATAATTATTGTTGATAATTTGTTTAACTTCCAGAAGGTCGAGTTTAATACCTTTTTCACACGCGTGGAGGATCTCATAGTTGGTTTTGGGGTCAAACGCGTGCCCCGACTCTAGGATGTGATTCGCGAAGGAGGAATTGTTCAAAGGGTCTGTCTGTCTGGCCAATATATAATGAGTTACAAGAACCATAAGACAGCTTGTTCACCCCAGATCTCTCCAAAATATCAATCTTGTCTTTATTGTGAACTAGGTGCTTTTTTAGGTCTGTTTCGAAAAGAAAGAGATGTTCAACTCAGTTGACGAAACATGACTCAATCAATACGGCAGTGGCTCGGATAGTCACCTTCTTACAGGAGTCGTTTTCAGCAGACTTCAGCGGATTTGACTGAAAGCGATTGGATATTGGCAGCTCAGCTGCAGGACGAACAGATAGCTCCGATTCGCACTATTTTGAGTAGTGCAGAGAAAACAAGAGAGACGAAACGGTATTTTGATGAATACGAGTTGAAGGATGAACGGGTTTATAGAGGGTTAGAAGATGGTAAAAGTGGTTCCCAGAAATGTGAGATGGCAAGTGTGCCGATTGTGTCACGATCAGGCAGGTTATGCTGGTATTGAAAGCACAGTAAAGAGGATGCAGAGGTATTACTGGTTTGCAAAAATGCGACGTTTTGTAACCAAGTATGTTCGAGCGTGCTTAAATTGCTCATATTACAAGAAGTGTTCTGGTAAAAAGCAAGGGAGGCTGTACCCCATTGCAAAGGTGGATGTACCTTTCCATACTGTCCATATAGGACCCTTCGAGACTATTGCTCGGGGAAATAAATATTTGTTCGTCGTAGTGGACGCCTTTACGAAGTTTGTAATTATCGAAGCGGTGAAGTCGTAAAAGACTTGCAATAGATCATGTGTTTGTTCGGAGTACCGACTCGTATAATAAGCGATCGAGGAAGTGCTTTTATCGCACATTCGTTTAAACTATTTTGTGAAACATATTACATCAAACATGTGCTCAACGCTGTTTCTACCACACGTGCGAATGGACAGTGCGAAATGCATAATCGAACGATTCTTAGTGCGTTAGCTACCCTTGGTGCCAATACCGATGGTATACAATGAGACACACATGTGAAAGAAGTGCAAAGCGGTGCACCCGGCCCCGCGTGCATCAAGATTTTTAAAATGATAAATCTTAAACGTGTCGAAATCTGTTCAAGTAAATACCGACAAAAAGTGTTTCTTATATTGTAGTAAAATGACATGGCATCTTGAATAAATTTAACCTACCCTTGACGGTCAAAACGGAAGTAATAAACCATTTGTTATCGAGATGAAATTATTTACTGGGGTTGAAAAAACTTAAAATTTGCAATGTGTTTTCATACCCAATTTCTGTAAATATTTTAAATTGTAATGTGGAGACTTCACAATTGTACTTAAATCTTGTTTATTTTGTGACCGTATGTGCCAAGAACGACTGGTGGGTTTGGCTATGTTAGCAATAGAGAAGGAGGTTGGACGCGAACTGGATACATCAAAAACCATTGACGCATTTGCTTCAGTCAAAGCACGAAAAATCTATCTATGAATTTTTCATTTCGATACTAACTTGTTTATCGTTTGATGTTTTTTATTATTTTACTACCGCCACGCACTATGTTAATTTTCAAGAGTAAATTTTTATTTTAAGTTCCAGGATTGAGGACAGATTGGAACCCATGGCTAAGCCGTCTTTTTGGGCATAGAAATTATTAATGAATTTAAAATAATTTTGTTGAGAGCAGAGCTGGAGGAGAGAAATGATGAGTTGAAATGAGGGGGTCCGGTAATTCAGCCTTGAGGACGTGTTCGGTGACCAGGCATAAGCATTCCGAGGAAGGTATGTTAAGAAAAGGTTAGTGACATCGAATGACAACATGAAAAATTTGGGGGGATGAAGTGAGGGAATCAATTTTTTTGATAAGTTTAATCGAATTTTGAATAGAAAAATTGGGGTGGATCTTGATTGAATTTTTCAGAACATGGTTAAGTCATTGGGTGATTTTCGAGACGGGAGCGTTAGAGAAACTGTCAACGGGTCTATCAGGATGTCCGGCTTGTGTATTTTTGGGAGGCCATAGAGTAACGGAGGATTGGAGTTCATAACTAATAAGGATTTATTTCTAAAGGTAAGCAGTGCAGTGCAGTGCACCCGGCCCGCGTTATTTATTGAAAATTCAGTATTTGAAATACATTTGTATTTTGTATTTGATGATTTTTCCCTAAAGTATTTTGAATTGTGCATTTGAAATACATTAATGTATGTATTTTGCCACCGCAATGTTAACGATAGGTTCAGAGTGAATTCTAAGTACACATTTTCAAGAACCTACCTGTAAAACTTTCCTGGAAACGAAAACTAAATCTCTCAAAAAACACCCCGTATGCGTATAGGTATTTTTGTATTTCAAAGAATATTGTATGATGAAATGAAAATCACACAACTTTACCCATGATTCTTAACAATCATGGGGAAGGTTGTGTAATTTTCATTTCATCTTGATTACGTTTTACCCCATTTTGAGAAAAAACATCAACATTATGGAACAAAATAATCAATTGTACTTGTATTTTGTATTTTTAAAAATAATATAAAAGTATCTCGTATTTTGTATTTGAAATACATTGCTAGGAATAATTTGTAATTTGTATTTGAAATACGTTAGTGCATGTATTTTGCCCAGCCCTTAGTATACTGTCAACTATACCCCTGGATCATCGCTATTCTACAAATTGCTGTACAGTTTTTCATATCTTCATTCTCCAATTTCAACATCCTGCTGCTGATTACGTCACACCGGAAACATCATCTCTTATTCTACATTATCTGAATCAACTTTAGCCTACGTCACAGATCAAATACACTGTGCCTACGTTAAACGAAAACCAGTTTCTATTTTCTTTTAATTACCGTTCAAATTACTTAATTTATATCATTTTCCTGTATGTAAATACTTACTTTTATATTAAATTATTGAGTTTGCTACATCTTGATCTTAGCTTTACTTAAATTCATTTTTGCTCATATTATAATTCCTTACTATTACCTACCCTTGTTTATATCTACATAAGCAAGGCTATTATTTAATTAAGATTTAATAACACATTTACTCGTTCCTTTTCTAATTTCAATTTAATTTGTAAATTGTATTGATAACTTTGAACCTTTTAATTCTTTGTTGCACGCAGTTTAAAAAGTAACCGTGTGTGAACAGCTATTCCGGAGGGTTGCGACCGCAGCAAAAGTTATTAAATCAGTTGAAACTTATACTGCGGCTGCAGGTGCAGTATTCAATATTATTTTTTCTACAAACGTCAAAAAATTACAAAGTTTGCGCATTCATAACAATATACGAAGTGACCCTTTTTTTTCATTCTCCTACGCTACGACGCGCGAAATAGTGTGCGAAATACATAATAAATAAATATATGAGAATTTTATATTTTAATCTTTATCGTCCTCAATTTATAAATATATAAGTTTCCATTTTTGACGTTTTTAGGAAAAATTTTGTTAACAACTTTTGCACGAAATACTTTGGTGATCTCGACAATTTTTTTAACTCGGCTACGCCTCGTTCAAAGAATCAGTTCTCGATCGCCAAAGTAGAATTTCGCGCACTAGATACAGAAATAACAATTAATGTGGGAACTAAACAGAAAGTAAGTACAGACAGAGAAGAAATTAAGTAACTGATAGAAGCGGTAGAAGCAATGGAATGCTTATGGAATGTAAAAAGTTCATTATATCATAATCAAACATAAAGAAAAGTAGCTATTTCGGAAATTTCTTTGGAACTTAACATGCCCGATGAAGAAATAAAGAAGAAAATTCATACGTTAAAAGCATCCTCATCCATTCTGTAAATAAACTTTTCCCACAACGTACACAAATAAACTGCAGCTGCAACCAAAACATGTTGCAAAAGTAGCGCTGTGTGAACGTATGTGCAACCTCTTCCTCTAGTCTCGACCTGCAACTTTTGTAGCAGCTGCAGCATAAAAACTGCGCATTTTGGGCTACTTTCGGCTGGTGTGTGAACACGGTACGCAACTTTAGCAGCCGCTGCAAAAAACTGCGCAACAAAATTAGCTATGTAGGCGAGGAAAGCACTGAACCTACCAAACTTTTGTAGTAAGACGGATTGAGATGGGGTTTGTTGCATTCGCTTCCTAAATTCATTAGGAAATTTTGTACCTACTTTTGATCGTGATTTTTTCGAAATTGCATTTGTGCAGTGGAAAATCCATCCTGGAAAATGCCATTTCATAGAAAAAATTCATAACTTCGTTATAAACTTCCAGAATCCACTCAATTCGGGTTCACGGGGGTTTTCGAGGTCGCTGATCCCGAATATGGCAAACCGTCCACCTGGATCTCAGGATGGTTGAACGAAGCTTTTTTTGAAATTCACTCTCAAATGATTCTATACATCTAATCCGGGAATTTTTTGGGTTGCTGATTCCTCATGTAGATATATTATGAACCTTATATTATTTACTCAGCCATCCTGAGCTCCAGGTAGGCCGTGAGACAATTTGGAGGCCACATTCGGGGTCAGCGAACACGAATTGAGTCGATTCAAGACGTTTATAACGAAGTTAAGAATTTTTTCTCTGAAAATGCATTTTTCAGAATACATTTTCCACTGCACAAATGCAATTTCGAAAAAAAACATGATTAAAAGTAGGTACAAAGTTTCCTATTGAATTTAGGAAGCGAATTCAAAAAAACCCATTTCAATCCGTCTTACTACAAAAATTTGGTAGGTTTGGCTTATTTTAGTGCTTTATTTCCTCGCCTAATGTGTGATACTACCTTAAAGGTGAGAATAATTTTACTTTTTTTTAATTACTTGCTTGTACAAATTGTTGATCGTATCCCGATAATCTTGCTTTGCTATTTAACGTCAATTAACTTATTTTTGTCGCATTGTTTCTTACCAAGGTAAATTGGATTCTTCTTGTTCAAAATAAATATTAAGCTATCTTACGTTAGCAATCTTATCAATTATTATTAATTACCAATTACATATATTTTGTTAGGTACCATTTTTATTTATTTGATACTCATTATAACCACGTTAAATTTACGTCACTCCATTTATTGCTTAATTACCCCGTACTGTTTCAGCTATGTAACCATTGTTTTCTACGATATTGAGAGCGTCTCCGCAATTCAAGTTTTCAGTTTCAACCACACATCACTTCAGAATTACGTGATGCTCTTTCTTTCTGAAATTCTTCTCCTTTTGATTACTGAAATTCTCTAAGTGTTACTTACCAAAATCGACCCACCCCATCAGCCCCTTATAACTGAGCTCACCGTGGATTATTTTCAAAATTGTGTTGCGAACCATAAATTTTACCGTCACAAATCCTATGCCTTTCTACATTACAGTGTAATACTTGAGAAGCTTATGTTCTTGGTCTTCTTTACCATCGCCTCATAGACTCTTTTTGGAGAAAATTATGGCGAGTATTTATTGAATAAAAACTTCGTGTTGTATTACCCAAATTGCAATTTTAATGTCAGGTGTAGAGTGCCTAATTTAAACAGAAACATAATTTAGTTTCAAACAGTATTTTTGCCCGCTATCCCTTGATTTATCGTTTATAAACATTGCCTTTGATTTAATTGTGTGAAATAAAAATGCTCATTCAATCCACATACGTTTATTTTCAGAATAGTTTAAAGTCAGAGTTATCTAATTTTGTTAATAAATTAATGTTTAATTGACTAACACTAACACCATTGAGAAGTCTACGTGAACACACAATACTGTGCAAAGGAATCTTAATTCGAGTGACAATGCATTAATTATGTTTTAGTTTATAAAAATAGAATAATTCCAAAGCAAACACGAAAACCGATAGTGCAAAACCAATTCCATAAAATACAAAGATTGACAATAAATGAATTAAACTTAATGCTACCACATTTTCATCTTTTTTTTTACGCATAAGCATTTCCTGTTGTAAGTGAACATCTTCAACTCGTTTTTGTAGTATTCCAGATTGAAACAATGATTCGACCACAAAATTCAAAGCAGACATCAAATAATCCCCTTTTTCTGTAACCGCCACCGCCCCATTGCGCGTTTTTATGCCATTATCAACAAAATGATTTATCTCAGTATTAAGATGCAACTCTACCATTTTCAAATCGGCGAGCGGCATTACAGTTACGCAATTGCGATGCTGTAAAATGTATTTTACTAGATCAACAGTGGGGGTAGTTAGGTTGATTTCCTTTAATACTGTAAATGCCCGTCTTACGTAATCATTGAATGTAGAAATGTTCGTTTGCTCTAATAAATAGCGTTTTTCCCCTTCGTAACGAGATAAAATACAGAATTGCGTTTGCGCTAATTCTTCCAGGCTTTGTACATGTGGTTCATATTTTGGTACAGTAAGAATATTTATCAGGTTTGATGTGAACGCTGTTTGTATGTGAACACAATATACAATGTAAAATAAAAACAAAAGCCGTAAAAGGGTATTGTTTGGAACTCTGTTGATACAGCCACACAGTTTGATTGAGATGGTAACCATTAACGCTGTAGAAATTTGGATTTCACGATTATAATGACGGCTAAGAATCCACCATGTAACTGTTGTAAGTACAAAAATTATTCCAATGGCTACCCATGTCTTGCTTTTGAACGTTAATTTTAGCACTACCATTGGAGATATTTGTTCCGTATGCGGAACAACCCACACCTCTTCCACATTTTGTAGAATTGCGGTTACATCAAAAACTTGAAAAAAATGTAGAGTACTTTCCGAAAATGCTAACATATTACTTCGAAGATGATCCAACATTACTCCAAGATAAGGCTTTACGTGAATTATTTCATTGGTACAATTTATCTTTTCATTCAACGATTCAATAATTTCGTAGTAAATTGCGGTGTATTCTGATAACCCCTTACTTCTCTTATTCATATTAGTCGTCGAAACAAAAATAGTCGGACATCCGTTAACATTTTTTACATGTTCTTCAAATTGCAGCACACTTGTACAATTACAACTTTCACCTTGGATATTAATGGCATATTTTCCACACCTATTTTCTTTTGAAAATGGATTTGACATGAACACTTCAAGGGTGTCGTATGAGATGACGACCACGTTTATTATTTTGCAACCCCATAGAAACTCAAAGATTCTTGAAACGTACCTTTTGATTGTTAGAATTAGAAACTTCCCTTTTCGGGAGGAATAGTCACTCCACACGACGCTCTCTAGTAAATATTTTAAAAGTTTTTTCAATGAATCCACACTCTCGGCTTGAAAAATCATGTTTACGATTTGATTTGTTGACTGTATTGACAACGGTTTAGAAGCGTCGCTAATAATTAAAGGATTATAAACGCGAGGTAAATAATTACTAACGTTACCATGAAACACGAAACATAAAGCTTCGTCCACTTCAAACATTTTTCCTATTACGTTTGCCACACAGTCCTTAATAACAGCATTTTGCTCTTCTTCACGGTCTACATTTGGTATAAATCCACGAACTAAACGTAACTGAATTAACAAGTACGAAATTAAAGCCAAATTATTGATCCACATTTTGCCAATTATGGGTATAAGAAAATGTCCGTTAAAAAATTCTGTCACTTGTATACACTATTCAGATTGTGAAATACGTCGTGCTTCTAATACCACTTACACGACACTAAGTGAATTTGTTTGTATTGTGAGAACCTTAGAAATCACCAAAAAAAAACACTTACTTGGTATTAAATTTATACATTAGGTTACCGATATTTTCCTTCAATTGTATTTGATACATTACATTAAGGTAATTTGTTTTATTGCTCGAACCACTTTTTCGGTACAATTTCATAGATTACCTAAACGGGCGCTTGCCTATTTCTGATTTGATTTTTTAAATACGCTGCTCAATCCTTTTTACGTAGATGATGAGCGTGCTTAATTTTCGAAGAAAAAAACATTATGTCCAAAAATGTACAGCCATCATTGTTTGCGGCTAATTGGAAGGACCGATCATGTATTCAGCTAATTCGAAGGGCCAATGTGTGATGATGATTATGTAGTTGTGACACAATGCACGATAAAGTTTATTATAAGTAAAACACTTGAAATATTTAATTGTATTTATATTTGTATAATATGCTTGATTTAATAACTGATTAACAAATGAATTTACATTAAAAAGAATCTCGTTATGATTGGAATAAGAATCGCGTAAATATGGGAGTAAGAATCCCGTAAAATTATAGTTACGAATCTCGTAAAGATTATAGTTATGAATCTTATAAAATTCAAAGTAAGAATCTTCTTGAGATTATAGTTGAGTTATAGTATGACTCGGTACGACTGCCCTAAAAATGCATATTACACCTTATTTAATACATCGGTATAAACAAAAAGGGTGGAAAATACAATACTCTGATTGATGGGAACTTAGATTTATGCAATGCGACTGTGAGAACTAGTCGGTAACATGCACTTAAGTATGAATGACGTTATTATTAGGATCGACTACAATTTATTGGTGTTACAGTAATAATTTAAGCAGAATCGAATTTACCATAAGGCTATAGCCTAGGGCGGAAAATGTTAGGCGGCGGCAAATGTTGGAGTTAAAAAGATTAAATAATACAATGAAACCATATGAAAAAATACAATATTTTAACGAAAATTACTGTAGATGAAGGGCGACAAAATATTTCCACTCTAGGGGCGGCTAATTCGTAAATCCGCCTCTGAATTTAAGAAATGTTATGCTGGACTAAATATGAAGTTTTGGTTTCCTAGACATAACTAATTAAAGTAAATTATCGATTTATGACTAAATCTAACAGGTGTGGGTTAGTATACACAAAAAATTAAGGGAATTATGTTAAGTATCGAACAGTCATAGTTGAAAATGCAGTAAGTGTAAAAAAATCAAAAATGAGGTTTTTATTGCTTATTACTTATTAGTTATTTTATTATGAATGTGAGGGCGGGAAATCCGAATTTTTGGTCAAAAACACAGTCATATTTTATAGGTATTTAACCCTTAAGAATACTATCTACGCTATTTTGTACTGCGTAAAGGACGGTGTGAGGTCCTTGAGCGACCCCACACTTTTAAGATAAATGGTTGCAAAAGTGGGTGAAAATCTTAAAACAGAATATTAAATATATTTTTGATGAATTTATTTTTATTAAAAGTTAAAACCGAAGCCAGGGTGATTGTCAAGAACGATGTCGCCCCAGATTCGGTTAAAGTAAAGCATATCTTAGTAACAAAACAAAAAGTATATTTAATATTTTTGTTATAGCTGATACACAGAACATAATAATAGTAAGAAAAGAACAAAACAATGAACAATGCGAATTAAACAAAATGCAAAAAATCACTTTCCAGCCATTCAACATTCATGGGTTTTCGTGATCGCAGCAGTAAACCTTCTTGATTATTTCACCCCGTCTGTGATTTTTACAAATGAAGTTTTGACAAGAATTATATTTGACATCAATCTTTCTGTCAGTAGACCTAGAGCAGAGGCGGCATCTTCCGCACTTCCGAGCTTGAGGTTCCAGTACGTCTTGCACTGCCTTAGTTTGGTGAACGTTCACTCCGCATGCTTCAATAGCCCTTAGCACGTGTTGATTTTTCGCAAGAATGGTATACGCAATTTCATGTTTTCTTTTGCCAGTTGTCCTCCTAGCATTTTTAGAAAATATTGTCGTCTAAATGAACAGGTTTTCATCCATTCCGGATTTTTCGTCGTATAAATGACATAGGCATTCAATGCGGCCGTATCCAATAACTGCATAAATATTCAGAAGGGCCATCTAGCAGTACGTCGTGTGCATGTATACTCGCGAATTAGTTTGTCAGCATTATGCACGGCGCCTTTAGTGGAATTGTAGTCTTCAATCATTATCGGTTCTTTCCCTTCTTTTTCAGAGATATCAGGCTTATCATGTTGGTATGATAGTAAATGGACCATTCTTCCCTTTTTAGGCACATAGGAAACTAAAGTAAGGTTGTCTGAAAAGGCAGACTTTGACGAACGGACGCTTCTACCTGCCATTTTCTTCAGTTCCTCTGGCGTGTCGGGTTTATTCTTTCTAACAGTTCCCAAAATTGTAATTTTTTTCGTAAGCAATTCTTTAGCCAAAGGTACCGAGGTGAAAAAGTTGTCTGTGGTGACTGCACGACCTGTATTGAAAAGCGGTGTCATTAGATCTTTTACGACCCGTGCTCCTTGGTTCTTTTCTGTCTGCGCACCCGGAAGCTTACCAGTGTATATTTGTAAATTGTACAGGTAAGTCGTGTCAACGTCAGCCAAAGCCCAAATTTTAATTCCGTACTTTGCGTGATTAGATTTGATGTATTAGCGAAATGGGCAATTTCCTCGAAAGGCCGCTAATTGTTCCTCTATTGTTAGTGAATCACCTGGTACAAAACTTTTTTTGCAGTTCTCAACAAATTTGTCCCATATCTTTCGGATTGCTGCTAACTTATCCGTTTCTCGTCTTATTTGTCTTGTCATTTTGTCGTCAAATCTAAGATATGTACGAATTGCTATAAATCTATCACATGACATTGTCGCTGTGAAAATTGACCTTCGTACTGATTCATCTGTCGTCCACATTTCCGACGTATGGTCTTTTGTGCAACGCAAAGCTCCTACTGAAAGTAAAACTCCAATAAAGGCATCACACTCAACTTCCGTCAGTAGCTTCCAATTTTTTTGTTTATCTGTACTATAAGATCCATAAACTCTTTCAGCTTCTTCATTAGTATGTCTTCAAATTATTTCTCTCATATCATTCGTGAGAAATAGGTTGAAAGTATCCAAAACGTTAGTTTCGGAGTAGACGAATACTGTGTTAGTCCTCTTTTTTCATCCAAGATGTTATGACAACGACCGTCGGCGGCCACGTATAGTTGGATTTGATGTCCACAACTTTCCAGATTTAGCTTTATATTGCTTGAAAGTGGACTCACCTTCTTCAGCTTCTTTATCTGACGTAGCACCGTATTCGTTTTCCTGCTCAGGAATATAATCATCATCCTCCTCTTCTACATATTCAACGTTATCCTCGTCTTCTGACACAACCTCTTCATTATCCGATTCAATTAAATCGTCAGCAGATAACCTCAAAATCTCATCTTCAAGCTCCTGCTGTGTGAGCAGGCGGCTTCTTTCATATGACATTATGCAAGATCTGAAATAGGAGATATTTTAAATATACATATTTGTCGGCATATTTTATGTGGGCGTATAAGTACTTACAGTAAGCTAATTATCCAATTTCTGCACTGATGTCAGGCGCGTACCGAAGAGGGGGGGGGGGGGTTAACCCAAGAACCCCCCCCCCCCTCTTCGGTAATTTTCATTAAAGGCTCAATCACTGTTTCTAAACAAACACAAAGAATAAGAATAATAATGTTAATTTTGAGATTACAGCTGTCATCCCGAAGAAATAATCAATCGTCTTGCGCGTTCATCTAGACGTCTTAACTTTGTTATTTAGATTATTATTATTTTAAAAAAATGCTTCTTTTTATGTTGTTTTTAACGCCCCCCCCCCCCCCCCCCCCCCGAACGAAAATCCTGCGTACGCCCCTGACTGATGTAACACTGACACAAGACTAAAAGAGTATAAAAGTGAAAGCGGGGGGTGACTGCAGGACCCCGAACAACTTTTTTACTATAACTATGAAAATTAAAAAAACGACGGGAAGTTGTACCTACACTTATGTTAAAATATTTCTTAAATGAAATGAATAGACAAGCGAGAAGAGAAATGCTGAAAAAAAATATTTCAAACGATTTTTAATAAAAACAATTTTTGGGGTCAGAAAACGACCCCAGCACTAAGGGTTAAATAAAAATCAAAAAAAATTTGCAGTAAGTGCAAAATTGATTCCTTTTTGCAGTTAAAACGTTCTATCTACCGTATAATAAGAAAAAACACAGTAAGTGATTGCAGTTACTGCGTTTTTTCTTAGTATGTGTAGTGTAATAAAAGTTAAAGCAATGGAAAAAAATGATTTCTTTACATTCAATTCAAAAAATTAATAATTTACGTTTTAATGACCTTAAACCCTACCTTCCCCAAATGGTCCAAATTACTGCCATAAGAGGCAATAAACACTTATTTTAGAAAACATCATTTAAACGAAAGGAATAAATCTGGGTTTTTTAAAAAACACCGTGCTAAAAAGGGAAATATTAGAACATCGCGAACCAATAAGTGAAGCAAAGGGCATCGAAGCTTCGACTAAACCCGGTATAATTAAAATTTTAGGGCCAATAATGAAAAAAAGCCGATTAGAATTTTGGAAGAATTTACCATAAAAAAAAATTAGGTTTTCTAAAAAATAAAATAAGATCAGTGTTTGTATTATTTTGGTGTACCTACCTACCATTTGATAAGTATTAAAATACAATGTTTTTTTATGGTTGTTTGATCTTAATTAATTTGCAGAATAAATACCTTAGGTAAAGTTATTAAAAATCATATACTTAAATAAAATGTTAGATACTGCATTCTTACTCAAAAATTAAGAAATATCTTAAATTTTTTAGTTGCAGTATGTGAACTTTTTTTAACGAAAAAACATTTTAGATGATATTGTAAAAATATGAAGAGTTTAATTCTAAACCAAAAATACTTACAATATTTACATATTTTATAACCTGCCCAACATTCTTCATAAAATTAGCAACGTTAAAGAAAATTTGATAGATACTGCAGTTTGGTAAAAAAATGAAAAAATGCTGCCTGTAAAGTGCAGTATGTGCCATATTTTTTAAATTTAAACAGATATATGTTTTTCTGCATTTTTTCTTAAATATAGGTAAAAACTAACCTCCATGCGCAAAAAATTTAATACAAACCAATTGACAAAAGAAAAATAAATATGTAGTATAACTTTCCTTCTCTATTTCTTGAAATGTCAATTTTGCAGGATACTGTATTTTAAATAATAACGGCAGTGTAGGTCTCTTAAAATTTGCAGCACCCAAATCTGTGTTGGCCAAGTTGCCATTTTTTGATATAATTCGTATTACACTTCGTATTAATAACTTTTAAGTTACTTTGTAGGTTCGTAAGACGTTTTAGATAATATTCATTTTTACTTTCGCGTGCATAATACTGCATATACACACGTGTATACAGGGCATTTTTTTGGAGCTTAAGTTATACATTTCTGGGAAAGTTTCATAGATACGTTTTTGCAAATTTCAACTTATGGGTTACTCTGAAAACCTAATCGATGTAAAATATTTTCAAAATGGCAGCGCTTCCGGAAATGCCGCAAGTAGCTAGTAATTTGGTTATTTTAAATGGCAACCCCTATTTGTTATTGCATTTTTGGATTCTACGTGAAATTTCAGTTCTTTTAATACCCACATGTCAAAATCTGCAAGTTATGGTTTTTAAGTAATTTTCACTTACATATTTAAAAAAAATGGCGGATGCAAACGGTACTTTAAGAATTAATTACTTGAAAACGGTTCTAGCTATGGGAACCGAGTTTCACCAGCGCATAGAGGAAGAATAGGGCTTTCTTTTGGTGCACTTAAAAAAAGTGAAGTTGCGTACGACCTTATCAACGGGGCTTCAAAGTTTCTATTCCTATCTTTAATAGTTTCTGACTTATTCCCATTTCATTGCAATTTGTCTGTGGTTGCTTGGGTGTGTGGGTACATGGGTGCGTAGGGGCATACGTTATAGGTGTGGAGCCTAAACTACTAGCCCGATTTTGATGAAATTTAAAATTAAGACCTATACAAAACCTTCATCGGTAAAACAAGCTTCTCATCAAAATCGGCCCAAAGGGGCCCAAACTAAAGGGGTTATTTTGAGAGCAAACATTCAAATTTTAACCCAATCTAATTTCCCTTGGTGAAAAGTTAGTAGACATGGTTGCAAGTAAAACACCGTTTTTGGTTTGTTTCCAAATTCAAAATGGCGGCCAATATAGCAATTCTCCAAGTTTTTACTTTTTAGGATGTAGCTCAAGAACCATTTAACTTAATTACAATTTGAATTGAAAATTACAGCCAAAGGATGGCCAGAACTTTTACTTATAGTTGGTGAAGAATTAAAATTAAACGTGGCCACCTTATTGGTGCCCAAAATTGGCCAATAATATTTTAAAATCGATTTTCTCAAAATCTGCCCCAAGCCTTTTTTTTATTTTTTGAAATGTTGTACAGTTCATGAAAAACTATTGGCACTACTTACATTTATTTCATTATTTGCCATAGAGAAGGGGAGTCAATTGTGGAAGTTGAAAATTTTAAAAATTCATAAGTATAAGTTTTTTACAAACAAAGATAAAGAAATTAAACACGGGTAGTCCGATGTTTCCCGGAAAAACAACGTGCGAAAACACACCCATTGTAGAGGATGGCCTTACACCCCATCTCTCAAGCAAAGACAATAAGCGAATAAGCAAGAAGTAAACTTCGGTCAAAGTACCAAGATATAGAAACTTTTACAAAGTAGAGGACATACCACTGTTTTAATCGAGTATAATAAGGATACCAATTTAGTTCCAGTCTCTCCGGAAATAAACAGAATATTAAAATTATTTATGACATATCCTGTACAATTATTTCAGGAGAAAATCAGACATCGTTTTCTGATTACAACTATACTACACACTATATATTTCTTTCTTTCTATCCGCAAATTAACAAAATATTAAAAATATTTATGACATACCCTGTATATTATTTCAGGAAAAAATCAGACATCGTTTTCTGAATACATCTGTATTACATACTATATATTAATTTTTTTATTTTGAGTCGGAGTCTGGTCTGTCAGTACACGAAAATCATTAATAAATTTACCCACAATTTTAATCTTGTTTCTTAGGATAAATTTAGCGCCGTCTTCGATTGATTTTCGGCGTAGTCTCGCCTAAACGAAAATTGCAGTAAGGTGGCTCAGTACCAGTATCCACGTCCTGTATAATTTTGTAAACGGTACCCCCACCGGTGTACGCTGCCCCTTGATTTGTTTCGTTTACGTTGAAAAGGTTTATGTTATTATTATTACGATTACGACTTTTGCATTTAATACATTGTTATTTCAAATTAAAAACATTTGGAGCTAATTAAAATTTCCAGATAACTAAGACATTGTCGTTTTAAATCATGCTGCCGTTTTTTGTTCACCATGGAAACCTAGATGTCCTGAAGCAAAATATTTTAATGCATAAAAATAATATTTAACGTAAATATAACAAATGATACATCAAAATTTTGGAAATTTTACTCTCTTTTCAAAAACCCCAAAATCTACATGTTGGTCCGTATGAACAAAAATGTAGTTTAGGGTCGTACACACACAACACCCTGTACAAAAACTGTTCATCGTAAAAAAGTGCACTAAAAATGATTTTGCCAAAATCACTTATCTTCAATAAAAGAAAGTTATGGAGGATTAAAGAAATCGTCTAAATTCGAGAAACGCCCCCTAGTGGCGGATGGATGTTTCCATAAGAATGTGTCCAATTTGGCCCACCCGGTACACTTATCGCAATGAAAAACTAATTCGATGCTGCGAAGATGCTAAAACGTATTCAAATCCGACCATTTGCTACAAATTATAGATGGAATGGCGTACTATTTACTTAGGTACATAATGCTACGGCTTTCTACCTTGCAGTGGAAAGGTGGAGAAAAGTGGTGCTATGTTCTTTGTCTTCCTTAACACCATCGCCTCATATTCTCTATTTCTTAGTCTATCATACGGTACACATGGACTTCCAAAAAGTAAATTTTGAGAAAATTAATTAGGGTATTTTTCCCGTTCTCCCTTGATTTAGATCACTCCGTTTATGAACATTACCTTTGATTTAATTGTGTGAAATAAAAATACTCATTCAATCCACATATCTCTATTTACAGAATATTAAAATCAGAGTTATCTATTTTCATCAATAACTTAAGATAACAGTTAGTACAGGTATAGAATAGTGCTTTTAATTAACTAACACAATGTGAACACAGTATAATCTGCAAAACAATCCTGTTTCAATACCATATGAGAGTGAAATGAATTAATTAAGTTTTATTTTATAAAAATAGAATAATTCCAAAGCAAACACGAACACTGATAGTGCACAACCAATTCCATAAAATACAAAGATTGACAATAAATGATTTAAGGTTAATACTACCAAACTGTCATCCTCTTTGTTACCTTTAAGCAATTTTTGTTCAAAGAGAACATCTTCAGCTCGTTTTTGTAGCATTCCAGATTGAAACAATGATTCAACCACAAAATTCAAAGCAGACATCAAATAACTTCCTTTTTCTGTAACTGCCACCCAATGATTTTTCGTTTCTAGCACATTGTCAACAAAATAATTTATCTCACGATCAGTGTTAAGGTGCAACTCTATCAATTTTAATTCCGTATACGGCATGACAGTTACACAATTGCGATGCTGTAAAATGTAGTTTACCAGATCAGCTTTGGGGGTGATTAGGTTGATTTGCTCTATTACTGTAAATGCCCTTCTTACGTAATCTTTGAATGTAGAACTGTTGGTTGCATCTAATAATGTCTCTTTGAACTCTTTATAACGAGATAAAATACACAATTGCGTTTTCGCTAATTCTTCAAGGCTTCGTACATGTGGTTCATATTTTGGTACAGTAAGAATATTTATCAGGTTTGATGTGAACGCTGTTTGTATGTGAACACAATAAACAATGTAAAATAAAAACAAAAGTCGTAAAGGGATATTGTTTGGAACTCTGCTAATACTGCCACACAGTTTGATAGAAATGGTAACTATTAAAGCTGTAGAAATTTGGACTTCACGATTATAATGACGACTAAGGATCCACCATGTAACTGTTGTAAGTACAAAAATTATTCCAATGACTACCCACGTCTCGTTTTTGAACGGTAATTTTAGCACTACCATTTGAGATATTTGTTCCGTATATGGAACAACCCACACGTCATCCACACTTAGTAGAATTGCGGTTACATCAAAAATTTCATGAAAGTGTAGAGAACTTTCAGAAAATGCTAACATATTACTTTGAAGATGATCCAATATTACTCCAAGAGAAGGGATTACGTGAATTACCTCATAGGTACAATTTATCTTTTCACTCAATGATTCCAAAATTTCGAAGTAAATTGCGGAGTGTTCTGATATCCCCTTACTTCTCTTATCCAAACGAGTTATCGAAACAAAAAAAGCCGGACATCCGTTAACATTTTTTACATGTTCTTCAAATTGAAGCACACCCGTACAATTACAACTTTCACCTTGGATATTAATGGCATATTTTCCACACTTATTTTCATTTGAAAATGGATTTGACTTGAGCACTTCAAGGGTGTCGTATGTGACGACGACCACGTTTATTATTTTACAATCCCATAGAAACTCAAAGATTCTAGAAACGTACTTCTTAATTGTTAGAATAAGAAACTTCCCTTTCCGGGAGGATGAATCACTCCACACCACACTCTCCACTAGATATTTTAAAAGTTTTTTGAGGTAATCCAAACTCTCGGCCTGAATAATAATGTTTACGGCTTGATTTGTTGATTTTATCGACAACAGTTTAGAAGCATCGCTGATAATTAACGGATTATAAATTTCGCGCGGTAAATAATTATAATTACTAACGTTACCTTGAAACACGAAACACAAGGTTTCGTCCTCTTCAAACATTTTTCCTATTACATTCGCCACACACTCGTTAATAACCGCATTTTTCTCATCTTCACGGTCTACATCTGGTGTAATTCCACGAACTAAACGTAATTGAATTAACAAGTACGAAATTAGAGCCAAATTATTGATCCGCATTTTTCTAATTATATAAGTAAATGTCCGTTAAAAAAATTCCGTCACTTCTGTACACTATTCAACGTCTGATTGTGAAATAAATCGAGCAGCTTTTGATATTATGTGTACTACCTACTTACACGACACTAAGTTAATTTGTTTTTATTGTGAGAACCTTAGAAATCACCCAAAAAAAAAACACTTACTTGGTATTAAATTTATATATGTGTTAGGTTTCCGATATTTTCCTTCAATTGTATTTGATACATTACATTAAGGTAATTTGTTTTATTGCTCGAACCACTTTTTCGGTACAATTTCATAAATTATTATCGAAACGGACACTTGTCTGTTTGTGATTGATTTTTATTTTCCCGTGCATATACATACGTGTATACAGGGTGAATGGTATGTTATGCAGTTAACTGAAATGAGATACTAAGAGGGCTTCAAGAAGCAACTTTTAACTATAAACTTGTAGGAATAACTCAAAGAGAACATAGTAACTGTAAAAGGAAAACTTTTTGAGAACCGCTGATAAGATCGTTTCTACAGCAAAAATTTGAAATGTCTATCGTGCACTTCGACAAATCGACACGGGTTTGTGCACGGTGAATTCAGTTTTGGGATAACAGTGGAAAATGTAAACGTAGGTAGATCTTCTACAGCAATGTTAATTCAAAATCGCTGATTCCAAGCAAGCACTCTGATTTATCGAAAAATTGTATCTTTTAATTAAAATATTGTGAACTACTATCGGGGTAAAAATGCAAGGCCTCTGACTTTAAGTGGTCATAACGAAAAAACTGAGAGGTAAAATTTCTTCATTTTTGGGCAGTACATTACTCATTTATATATGTTTAACATTGTGTAAAAATCAAATTGGTAGAATCAGTTGTTTAACTTTTATTTTAATTAACAGCAATAAAAACGCTGTATTTAGAATTTTCCTGGCCGACGGTCAGTTTTAACTTATCATAAAATTGTTATTGTGTCATAAATTGTTACCAAATTTACAAATGTTGTAGCACACATACTTCTGAAAAGTCCACAACCAATAAATATTGATTATTCATATAAATAACTGGGTTTATAAGCCCTAACCGAAAATGTGCTATTTTGCAATATATGGTAACTAAAGAAAAAATTCTTGTTTTAAATGCTAAATTTGTATTACTCAAATCGAGCTGCATTATTTCTTTATTGAAAACAAGATTTGTTGTAATTCAAAGTAAATGTTATAATTATCGCGAAAGAAAGACTCACATATTCCCGCTAGAGGTAATCTACCACATCGTAAATCGTGAGCGGCAAACCACAACAATGTGATTATTCTTTAGCATTGTACAAAACCATGCGCTTCATAGCAATAGTGTACGACACCATCTTCCACCCCGTACTGCACTTCGTCGCGCGAACGCAAGCATCCATCCTTTTTTCCAAGTTTCTTTTAAACAAAACATGTATAAATGGCATTATTTTTGTGAATTGTGTTTACACCACAATATAATTGCTTTAACTTTGTTATGTTACTGTCAATATTATTAATATCGAACGTTCAGGTACTGAGTTACACAAGATGTCGTTTTTTTCATTATAGTTTTAAGACTAATAAACCAATTGGTCTCAAAAGCATCTCACAAGACAAAAAAGTATACACTTGTCAAATATATAAGTAGATATCTACCACTCAGTTTCAATAATATAGCCGTAATTAATTTTTAAAGTCGAGCGCTTGTGCGATTTCAGTTATAATTAGCGCTTTTTCGCACATAAATTAATACAGAAAATTAACGATGTGTTGCAAAAATCTAAAACTGTACACCTTTTTGTAGGAATAAATTAACTTTTAAATGCACTTTATTTTATTAAATTATGATTGCTAATTACTGAGATACAAGCTTCTAAAGTCAGAGGCTTTGCATTTTTACTCCGATAGTAGTACCAGTGGTTTTCTACAAGTGGGCAATCATTTTTAAAATAGGTACTGTAGTTTAGTTATTATTGAGTTTCGCCTGGTATTTTACTAAGAAAAATTGTTCAGTTTAGGGTGCTCTATTAGCACTTTCAGTTAACTCGAGATTTTGATGAATCTCGATGTTTTGAGTCCCCCGGAGTCCAATACCATCATCTTTGAAAAATGTTGTTCTGTGGGTGCATACGTTATGACTGTGGAGCCTAAACAACTACACCGATTTTGATCAATTTTAAAACTAAGGCCGATAAAAAAACTTCATCGGTAAAACAAGTTTCTCATCAAAATTTTCCTAAAGCGGCCCACACTATCGGCGTTATTATGGGCACAAACATTCAAATTTTTAGCCAAACTAATTTCTCTTGGTGAACAGTTAGTAGACATGGTGCCAAGTAAAACGCGGTTTTTTGTTTGTTTGCAAATTCAAAATGGCGGACAATATAGCAATTCTCCAAGTTTATAGTTTTCAGGGTGTAGCTCAAGAACCGTTTAACTTAATTAACATTTGAAAATGGGAAATTATAGCGAAAGGATGGCTAGAACTTCTACTTATAATTGGTAAAGAACAAAAATTAAACGTAGCCAGTTTATTGGTGCCAAAAATTGGACAAAAATTAAAAATCGATTTTCTTAAAATCTGTTCCAGGCTTTTTTTATTTTCTGATTACAACTATAATACACACTATATAGGTATTTCTTTTTTTGAGTTATTACGCAAAAACTATTTTATTTTGCGTGATTACTCAAGAAAATAGTATATTATTCAACGAGCGTATAATGATGGCTATTATTCACGAGGTAAGTTTATGGCCACGAGCCGCAGGCGAGTGGCATAAATTACCGAGAGAATAATAGCCATTATACGCGAGTAGGATAGTATACTTTATCGACGACTACAAATGTTAATTCAATTTAAATATTTATTTGAAAATTCTCTAATTGACTGTATTGGACGGTTACCATGGAAATATACAAAATAACAGTGAGTAATATTCATTACTCACGTTGCTAATGACAATAACTTATTAATCACTGATAGTCGTGGATAAACTATTTTATTTAAAACGTTATTGTAGTAAACACTGGAAAGTTTTGTGCCAGTTTACTGGCAATTCCAATATGCATTATCAATATTAGTCTATGAGTGTACAAGCATAAGTTTTGTGAAAAAGTTTGCCCTGGGAGTTTGATAAGTATCTGACACAGGTAAATAAATAGTGGATTATTGTCTTGCCTTGGAATCCTTTGTAACCCCCGTTAGCATTTTTCGTACGAGTCATAGTTCCATACTTCAGCTTGGATCTTACCGACCCCAACGTGGAACCAGTATCAAGTAGATACAATTATGATGAAAATGAGCGCGCCAACCGGTTTTGTTTGGTAATTTCATTTATATGAAAGGCGAATTCCATCAAAAAATTTTTTATGGTGTACCTGTGCAGAATCGGGTTGAGTTTGCGAGAGGATACCACTTTACACTTTGAAATATGTACTTAGCTCTAGCCTGTGCTTATCACACAATTTATTAATATTGTGTAGTACATTTTGTAGAAATTCACAATCATTTATATTTTTAATTTCAGTGTAGGTATACACTTTTAAATTGTCGGCAAAAAGATTAACTTTTGGAATGTTATTGTACCCCATCAAAGTGGTTAATGAAAATCAAAAACAGCAAGGGTCGTAATTTGATCCTTGTGGAACACCCGACGTCGAGATATAGGGTCTCGAATTAGCTTGACCTGTACGATATAAACTTGCGTCGATTTGATAATTAATACGAAACTGCATGGGCGCAATCCTTGATCAGATATGCTGGTATTTGGTCTGAACCAGAATTTGGTTTGGATTTTAATTTTTTGATGGAATTTTCGGTGATAACTTTAATATCAACATAAGTACTGTGAATTGTTGTGACTGAGTGGTTGGCATCAGGAATGGATTCTTGTATACGCTCGAAAAATAAGTTGCAAAACCAAAAACTATTTATTGAGACGTATCGTACCTTTCGTGGTTAAATTCGAGTTTACCAGGAATACGCGAGACTTCTCTTTTGACTTGAACATAATCCCAAAATTGCTTTGAATTGGAGTTCAATCTTTCCTCGGCATTCCGAGACCGCTTTTCTAATATCATAAACAATTATTGTGTTTTCAGTTTTTTATCTCACGAGACTGAATAGCTTTGGAGACGCCTGGCATACACCTAATAGTAACATTATTCTCACCACTAGGTTGCTTTTTGAGAAGTACTCCGCGCAGGTCGTTTAGATAGTTACGTTGGGTCGGAGTCTAACCGGTCAATACACGAACAATCCCCTCAATTTTAATCTTGTTTCATAGGATAACTTTAGCGCCGTTTTCGATCTCTTGTATAATTTTGTAAATGTTACCCCCACCGGTGCCCTCTTCCCCTTGACTTGTTTCACTTACGTTGAAAAGGATTACGTTATAAGCTCGTTTATTCCTTTCTAAAATGTCATAGATTAATTCTTCAGTCGTAGTAGATGAGATCTTCTCTTCGGCCATTTTCTTTATCTCCGCGACTTCAGACTGTAGTGCCGCTATTATTTTTAATAGTTCAGTTACTTGCTGTTTTTCGAGTGTACCGGGTGTTCCAAATTGAACACTTTCTTATGAAAACATCCTTTATCTTACGAAATAGAAAAAAATGGACATAGGTGCCTGGAGCTCAATTTTAATGAGAAAATCACTGCCGTAATCGTTAGGCCACTAGTGCGGGTGTTTCTCGATATAACTTTCTTATTATTAAAGATAAGTGATTTTGACAAAATCTTTCTTAGATCACCTTTTTATGTAGAATCCATAGCGATGGACAATTTTTGTACAGGGTGTTTCGTTTTTTGTGTACAACCCTAAACTACATTTTTAATACGGAACACCCTATGCATTTTGGGGTTTTTGAAAAGAGAGTAAAATTTCCTAAATTTTGATGTATCACTTGTTATATTTGTGTTAAATATTATTTGCAATAATGCATTTAATACATTGATATTTTAAATTAAAAATATTTGGAGCTAATTAAAATTTCCAGACAACTAAGGAGTACAAAGTAAAAGGGAAGTATTGTATGTATTAGTGTTCCAAAAGAAGTTCTGGCAAGTTGCCATGAGACTTCCCTCGTATTAACACTTTTTTCAAAAAATAAATATAGCACAATATATATTTCTGAATTCAGAAAAAAATTAGTCCCGCCATTTTAGCTTATACCGGAAGTGACCTCATCAAAGGTAATATTAGCATTTTCGTCCTTGGCCCGAATGCAATCGATTGGCGAAAACCGAATTTCAATAACTTTAATAGTTTCTGAATTTAGAGCGTTGCAAGGAATGTGTACGGACAGACTACAGACTACAGACGACAGACGGAGACTACCCGTCTGTCGTCTGTAGTCACTTCCGGTATAAGCTAAAATGGCGGCACTCATTTTTTTTAAGGAAAAGTTGCAATTTTTTGGTGCGTGGCAATACATGCCAGAATTTTTTTCTATCCAATCGAATGCAGCAACTGATTGCTGCTTACTATTCATGTAATACTTAAAACGCTTGTGCGGCAGGTTACAGCAACTGAACGCACGTGCACTTTTTTTTAATAGAACGTGTCCTACGTCTTTTGCAATTTTAGCGGGCGTTTCTAGTGATTTCTAGTAATTAGCAATAATTAGCAATAATTCATATTATTTCAGGTATACCAATACAATAATTTGACGTACAAGTAAATGCAGTAAATCGTAGGTATCATTTTTATAACATGTTTTTGATGTTACAATTTTATGCGGAATGTACCTATGCATTGTTTATGTTTATTTAATTTTAATAATCTAAATGGTGACAACGGGTGACGAATTTATTTGGACAAAAGAGAATTTAAAATGTGTCATAAAATTGTATGAAAGTAACCCTTGTTTGTAGGTGGTCTCTTCCGTGGAGTATATAAAGGACAAAATGGAAGCAGCTTATAAAAGTGTTTGCACCACCTTCAATGATGAATGATCATGTAATTTAGTGGTTCCGATGGTGAAAAAAAATACACTGCTAACCAAGATCTCACCTAACATCTTCTCTTTCTCTTTTGTTGAATTCGTTTCTTCCTTTATGATAATACAGCTGCAGCAATTACTAATGCGGCTGAACTCAAAACAAACAGTTTTGCAGTTTGATCCATTTTCAAAATAAGAAAACACAAACAAGAACACGAGTAAACAGCTGATTTTAATAACAGTTGGGTTACCGTCATCAGGTTGGCTTTACTGAATAATAATGTTGGTATTTGCCCATTGCATGCAAAAAATCGCATAAATCGTGTAAATGTACAGGTGCAGTCAATTGCTGCAATCAAACTTTTAAAATAGTTGCAGCAGACATTTGCTGCATTCGATTTCATAGAAAAAAACGCCTCGTGTAATGTCAGAAGACATTGTCGTTTTAAACCATGCTAACGTTTTTTGTTAACCATGGAAACGTCGAAAATTTTACTCTCTTTTCAAAAACCCCAAAATATACAGGGTGTCCCAAAATTGCTGGGACACAGAGCTACTACGTGTAATAGAGATCAAAATGAGTTGATTGGACCAAATTTATCTATATACCAAAATGTACCGTTTGCCCGTGAGAAGAGTTCAAAGTTTACATAAAAAAACACATTTTTGTACGCTGTTCAGACATGAGTGAAACAAATTGAATGAAATTTGACAAAAGTGCATTTTAGAAGATTACTCTCCTTTCGTTAATTAAATAAATCCAAAAGAAATTGTAGAAGGGTTAAAACCACCCTCACCCCCTTACATTTTTTTTCAGAACTTTCTTAGGGGTGGTAATACGATTCTCAAATTATTTTATCAAGAAGACTGATTAATTATCTTCATTTTGTTACTCTTGATAACATTTCGTATTCCGCATAGTTCCGAAGGAAAAAAATGTTTTCATAAATAATGCTAACAGATATTCCTAGTACAAGTTTAATAAAATTGTAATACAAAATTTAGTTGTCAGTGCAAACAAAGGCAGAACGTTTTTTCATTATAAATCTTCAAAATGACGGCCACCTTCATCAATACAAAGGTCAATTCGACGTAAAAAATTGAAACTAAATTTTGTATTACAATTTTATTAAACTTGTACTAGGAATATCTGTTAGCATTATTTAAGAAAACATTTTTTTCCTTCGGAACTTTGCGGAATACGAAATGTTATCAAGAGTAACAAAATGAAGATAATTAATCAGTCTTCTCGCTAAAATAATTTGAGAACCGTATTACCACCCCTAAGAAAGTTCTGAAAAAAAATGTGAGGGGGTGCGGGTGGTTTTAACCCTTCTACAATTTCTTTTGGATTTATTTAATTACCGAAAGGAGAGTAATCCTTTAAAATGCACTTTCGTCAAATTTCATTCAATTTGTTTCACTCATGTCTGAACAGCGTACAAAAATGTGTTTTTTTATGTAAACTTTGAACTCTTCTCACGGGCAAACGGTACATTTTGGTATATAGATAAATTTGGTCCAATCAACTCATTTTGATCTCTATTACAGGTAGTAGCTCTGTGTCCCAGCAATTTTGGGACACCCTGTATAGGGAGTTCCATTTGAAAAATGTACTTGTAGTTTGAAAAACCCCAAATTATGTATAGGGGGTCCGTATGAAAAAAAGTAGTTTAGGGTTCTACACAAAAAACCAAACACCCTGTATAAAAACAGTCCATCGCAATGGATTCAACGTCAAAAAGTGCTCTAAAATGATTTTGCCAAAATCACTTATCTTTAATAAGAAATTTATGGAGGATTAAAGAAAACGACTAAATTTGAGAAACGCCCCCTAGTGGCCAAACGGTTAAAGATATCTGAATTCTGTTTAAAAAATGTAACCACTAACATAAAACTATCAACGAGTGTTGAATAGGATAATAATCCTGAGCAGCCCAAACAAAACTTACTAACCCAAAATGAATTGTAAATACTTATAAACATTTTTTGAATTGAATGGAATTGTTAACGGCAGTGATTTTCTCATTAAAATTGAGCTCAGGGCACCTAGGCCCATCTTAAGGTACTGGATGTTTCCATAAGAAAGTATCCAATTTCGCCCACCCGGTACACGCAAAGAAAAGCTAATTCCTCCATACCTACGGTATGTATTGCTTTTAGTTGGTCAGCGTAATGAAGATGCTAAAACGTATTCTTTTGCTACATTATAGATGGTATGGCGTACTATTTCTTTCTACCTTGCAGTGTAAAGCTTGAGAATATTGGCGCTATGTTCTTTGTCTTCTTTAATACCTTCGCCTCATATTCACTTTTTGTTAGTCTATCATACGGCACATATGGACTTCCAAAAAGTAAATTTGGGGAAAATTAATTAGGGTATTTTTGCCCGCTCTCCCTTGATTTAGACCCCTCCGTTTATAAACATTAGGTACCTTTGATTTAAATGTGTGAAATAAAAATATTCATTCAATCCACATACGTTTATTTACAGAATATTAAAATCAGAGTTATCTATTTTCATCAATAACTTAAGATAACAGTACAGTGCTTTTAATTAACTAACACAATGTGAACACACTATAATCTGCAAAACAAATGAATTAATTAAGTTTTATTTTATAAAAATAGAATAATTCCAAAGCAAACACAAACACTGATAGTGCACAACCAATTCCATAAAATACAAAGATTGACAATAAATGATTTAAGGTTAACACTTCCACACTTTCATCCATTTTGTTACCCTTAAGCAATTTTTGTTGAAAGAGAACATCTTCACCTCGTTTTTGTAGTATTCCAGATTGAAACAATGATTCAACCACAAAATTCAAAGCAGACATCAAATAACCTCCTTTTTCTGTAACTGCCACCCAATGATTTTTCGTTTTTAAGGCATTGTCAACAAAATGATTTATCTCACGATCAGTATTAAGTTCTATCAATTTTAATTCCGTATACGGCATGAAAGTTACACAATTGCGATGCTGTAAAATGTAGTTTACCAGATCAGCTTGGGGGGTCTTTAGGTTGATTTGCTCTATTACTGTAAATGCCCGTCTTACGTAATCTTTAAATGTAGAACTGTTGGTTTCATCTAATAATGTCTCTTTGAACTCTTTGTAACGAGATAAAATACATAATTGCGTTTTCGCTAATTCTTCAAGGCTTCGTACATGTGGTTCATATTTTGGTACAGTGAGAATATTTATCAGGTTTGATGTGAACGCTGTTTGTATGTGAACACAATAAACAATGTAACATAAAAACAAAACTCGTAAAGGGATATTGTTTGGAACTCTGTTGGTACTTCCACACAGTTTGATAGAAATTGCAACCATTAACGCTGTAGAAATCTGGACTTCACGATTATAATGACGACTAAGAACCCACCATGTAACTGTTGTAAGTACAAAAAATATTCCAATTATTATCCATGTCTCGCTTTTGAACGGTAATTTCAGCAATACCATTTGAGATATTTGTTCCGTATGCGGAACCACCCACACGTCATCCACACTTAGTAGAATTGCGCTTACATCAAAAATTTCATGAAAATATAGAGAACTTTCAGAAAATGCTAACATATTACTTTGAAGATTATCCAATATTACTCCAAGAGACGGGATTACGTGAATTACCTTATAGGTACAATTTATCTTTTTACGCAATGATTCCAAAATTTCGAAGTAAATTGCGGAGTGTTCTGATATCCCCTTACTTCTCTTATCCAAACCAGTCGTCGAAACAAAAATAGTCGGACATCCGTTAACATTTTTTACATGTTCTTCAAATTGCAGTACACCTGTACAATTACAACTTTCACCTTGGATACTAATGGCATATTTTCCACACCTATTTTCTTTTGAAAATGGATTTGACTTGAGCACTTCAAGGGTGTCGTATGTAACGACGACCACGTTTATTATTTTACACGCCCATAGAAACTGAAAGATTCTAGAAACGTACTCCTTGATTGTTAGAATAAGAAACTTCCCTTTCCGGGAGGATGAATGACTCCACACCACACTCTCCACTAGATATTTTAAAAGTTTTTTGAAGGTATCCATACTCTCGGCTTGAATAATAATGTTTACGGCTTGATTTGTTGATTGTATCGACAACGGTTTAGAACCATCGCTGATAATCAACGGATTGTAAATTTCGCGAGGTAAATAATTATAATTATTAACGTTACCTTGAAACACGAAACACAAGGTTTCGTCCACTTCAAACATTTTTCCTATTACATTCGCCACGCACTCCTTAATAATCGCATTTTGCTCATCTTCACGGTCTACATCTGGTGTAATTCCACGAACTAAACGTAATCGAATTAACAAGTACGAAATTAGAGCCAAATTATTGATCCACATTTTGCTAATTATGGATATAAGTAAATGTCCGTTAAAAAAATTCTGTCACTTGTATACACTATTCAACGTCAGATTATGAATTACGTCGAGCTTCTAATACCTCTTACACGACACTATATAAGTGAATTTGTTTATATTGTGGGAACCTTAGAAATCACCAAAAAAAAACACTTACGTGGTATTAAATTTATATATATGTTAGGTTTCCGATATTTTCCTTCAATTGTATTTGATACATTACATTAAGGTAATTTGTTTTATTGCTCGAACCACTTTTTCGATACAATTTCAAAAATTACCTAAACGAGCACTTGTCTCTTTGTGCTTGATTTTTACTTTCCCGTGCATATAATGAAATGGCATATTAAGAGGGGTTCAAGAAGCAAATTTTAATTATAAACTTGTACGAATAACTCAAAGAGAAAATAGCGAGGAAAATAGTAACTGTAAAAGAAAAACTTTTTGCGAACCGCTGATAAGATCGTTTCTAAAGTAAAGATTCGAAATTCCTACCGCGCACTTTGACAAATTGGCACGGGTTTGTGCACGGTGAATCCAGTTTTTGGATAACAGTGGAAAATGTAAACGTAGATCTTCTACATCAATGTTAATTCAAAATTTATTTACTTACAGTAGGAGGACAAGTCACTCACTTGATAGATGTCAACAAAGCAACAATCGATATGACATTGACATGTCAGATTGTAACACAAGAAACAATCGCTGATTCCAATCAAGCACCCTGATTTATCAAAAAATTGTATTCTTTAATTAAAATTATGAACTAGCACCAGTGGTTTTCCACAAGTGGGCAATCATTTTTAAAATTTAGTTATTATTGGGTTTCGCCTGTTATTTTACTAAGAAAAATTGTTCACTTTAGGGTCCTCTATTAGCACTTTCAGTTAACTGCATAAGTTAGCAGTCACCCTGTATACACATAGGGAAAGTAATGTAATGGAAAAAAATTGAACTCCAGATTTTGATGAATCTCCACGTTTTGAGTCCAAAACCATCATCTTTGAAAAAGATTTTCTGAGGGTGCGTGGGTGCGTACGTTATGACTGTGGAGCCTAAACTACTATACTTACCGATTTTGATACATTTTAAAACTAAGGCCGATAAAAAAACTTCATCGGTTATACAAGCTTCTCATCAAAGTTGGCCCAAAGGGGCCCACACTAAGGGGGTTATTTTAGGTGCAAACATTCAAATTTTAACCCAAACTAATTTCCCTTGGTGAACAGTTAGTAGACATGGTGCCAAGTAAAACGCCGTTTTTCGTTTGTTTCTAAATTCAAAATGGCGACCAATATAGCAATTCTCCAAGTTTATACTTTTTAGGGTGTAGCTCAAGAACCGCTTAACTTAATTAAAATTTGAGAATTGGATATTATGGCGAAAGGATAGCTAGAACTTTTACTTATAATTGGTAAAGAACAAAAATTAAACGTAGCTAATTTATTGGTCCCAAAAATTGGTCAAAAATTAAAAATCGATTTTCTCAATATCTGTTCCAGGCATTTTTTTTATTTAGCTTCACCGACTCGCGGGAAGCTATTACAACGATGAAAAAATTTCCAAAAAAGATTTCTTGTCGAAATATGAAGGTTAAGTTCGTTAATCAGCCATATTTCATGAAAAGGGCCAAACTGTAGCTCTGTTAATATTTGTTGTAGAAGATCGGGAAAAAAACATAATATAGAGAACTATCAATCGTATAAAAAGTTGTCAACAACTTTTTTTCATACTGCAGCCCTTAAGGGTGTAAGTTGTAAATGTCGGTAAATTGGAAAAAAGGTTTATACAGGTAAAATGTAAAGTCTTTGATATACACGAATAATCCACAAACCCGCGACGAATTAAAAACCAACATCAAACGAGTGCTTCACGACATTCAGCCCAACTTGTTGGACCTCGAGACCCTTTAGTAGCAGAAGAGGAGTTTCTATGACTTCAAGTTGCGGTAACATCGGTGAAACTCCTTTTCACGTCTTCGGCTTACGTGCAGCGAAATTCTGATCACAACTATACTACACACTATACAATGTTTATTTGTTTAATTTTCAAGTTGTTAGGTTGTTACGCAAAAACTATTTTATTTTCGGTGATTACGCAAGAAAACTATTTTATTTAAAACGTTATTGTAATAAACACGGGAAGGTTTTGTGCCAGTTTACTGGTCATTTCAATATGCATTGTTATCAATAATCTATAAGTGTACAAGCATAAGTTTTGTGAAAAAGTTTGCCCTGGAAGTTTGATATCTGACGCAGGTAAATAAATCGTGGATTGTTGTTATTTTCAGAAAACGCCGTGGAATTCTTTCTAACCCCTTTCGCATTTTTCGTACCATATTCCAGTTTGGATCTTACCAACGAGATTTAAAGCAGCTTTAACGTGGTATCTACTCGTATCAAGTGAGGGTGATTAAACTCAACGCCTTAACAGGTTTTGTTTGATAACTTCATTTATATGAAAGGCGAATTCTACCAAAAATTATTCCAACATCCTGAACAACTGTGTTTCTTTGCAGGGGTCACAGGGGTGTATCGGATATAGTGTACCTGTGCGGAATCGGGGTGAGTTTTCGAGAGGATACCACTTTACACTTTGAAATATGTACTTAGCTCTAGCCTGTGCTTATCATACAATATATTAATATTCTGTAGTACATTTTGTAGAAATTCACAATCATTTATACTTTTAATTTCAGTGTAGGTATACTTTTAAATTGTCGGCAAAAAGAGTAACTTTTGGAATGTTATTGTAGAGGGCAGGTGGTTAATGAAAATCAAAAACAGCAAGGGTCGTAATTTGATCCTTGTGGAACACCCGACGTCGAGATATAGGGTCTCGAATTAGCTTGACCTGTACGATACAAACTGCCGTCGATTTGATAAATTAATACGAAAGTGCATGAGCGCAATCCTTGATCAGATATGCTGGTATTTGGTCTGAACCAGAATTTGGTTTGGATTTTCATTTTTTGATGGAATTTTCGGCGATGACTTTAATATCAACATAAGTACTGTGAATTGTCGTGACTGAGTGGTTGACATCAGGAATGGATTCTTTGTATACGCTCGAAAAATATGTTGCAAAAACCAAAAACTATTTATTGAGACGTAGGTATCGTACCTTTCGTGGTTAAATTGCAGTTTACCGGGAATACGCGAGACTTCTTTTTTGACTTGAACATAATCCCAACATTCCTTTGAATTGGAGTTCAACCTTTCCTCGGCATTCCGAGACCGCTTTTCCAATATCATAGACAATTGTGTTTTCAGTTTTTTATCTCACGAGACTGAACAGCTTTGGAGACGCCTGGCATACACCTAATGGTAATATTATTCTCACCACTATGTTACTTTTTGAGAAGTACTCCGCGCAGGTCGTTTAGATAGTTACTTTGGGTCGGAGTCTAACCGGTCAATACACGAACATTCCCCTCAATTTTAATCTTGTTTCATAGGAAAAATTTAGCGCCGCTTTCGATCTTAAATATTTCCACCTCTTGTATAATTTTGTAAATGTTACCCCTACCGGTGCCCGCTTCCCCTTGACTTGTTTCGCTTACGTTGAAAAGGATTACGTTATAAGCTCGTTTATTCCTTTCTGAAATGTCATAAATTAATTCTTCAACCGTAGTAGATGAGATCTTCTCGTCGCCCATTTTCTTTAACTCCGCGACTTCAGACTGTAGTGCCGCTATTATTTTTAATAGTACAGTTACTTGCTGTTTTTCGAGTGCACCGTGTCTTCCAAATTGAGCTATCCCTAGTCGCTTGGCCACTAGCGGGCGTTTCTTGAATTTAGTCGATTTCTTTAATCCTCCATAACTTTCTTGTTATTAAAGATAAGTAATTTTGGCAAAATCTTTCTTAGAGCACCAATTTACGTAGAATCCATTGGAATGGGCAATTTTTGTGCAGAGTGTTTGGTTTTTTTGTGTTCGACCCTAAACTACCTACATTTTTCATGCGGAACACCAGGGATGCACAGACTTCTCAGACCAAGGGCCACATATACTAAATATTATTGAGGGGTGGGCCGCAAAAAAATTATTTATTTTAAGAAAGTCCATAGCTAGAAGCTCCATGATCGATGAAGGAATTAGAAAAGGTCTTAATTTCAAATCAAACAAATGTGTATTTATTATATTTGTGCCAATTTTTACAAAAAAACTACTTAAATATTTTAATTTGATGGATGACATTGCATCGACTAAACAATTTCTTTAATATTTGGGTCAATTGTTGTGGCATTCCAGGAAATACATAAAGATTTTTGTACTGTGTTGTTTGGAAAAATTTTCAATGTTATTTGCATGTAGATTGGGGGGCCACCAGAAAAACAACGGCGGGCCGCGGTTTGTGCATCCCTGCGCAACACCCTATATATTTTGGGGTTTTTGAAAATTTCCTAAATTTTGATGTATACTTGTTATATTTAGGTTAAATATTATTTGCAATGTTGCATTTAATACATTGTTACTTTAAATTAAAAATATTTGGTAATTAAAATTTCCAGACAACTAAGCTGACATTACACGAGGCGTTTTTTTACTCTCCCGAGTACGAAGTACTTTGCGTTTCTCAATACGTAGTTTCAAAATATGAATAAAAAATCCGTCTGTCGTCTGTCGTCTGTAGTCGGTATTCTGTCCGTACACATTCCTTGCAATGCTCTATACTCAGAAACTATTAAAGTTATCGTAATGCGGTTTTCGCTAATCGATTGCATTCCAACCAAGAACGAAATAATTGTGATATTACCTTTGAAGACGTCACTTCCGGGATAAGCTCAAACGGCGGCACTAATTTTTTTTTTAAGAAAAAGTTGCAGTTTTTAAGTGCGAGGGAAGTCTCGTAACAATACATGCCAGAATTTTTTCTATGCAATCGAATGCAGTAACTGAAAACTATTCATCACCAAAGAGTATTATACTCTTTTCTAATATATTGCACATTAGTAACCAGAATTAGTAACCAGAAGGAGCTGGACCCAAAGACTATCGGTTTCATCCACGGATTTTTTTGGTAAGTTCGTTACCTATGTAATTATCTAGTCGGTCGAGTGACCTCTGTAATCATTTTAATCATTTTGTGTTGTTTTACCCTTGTTTTAAATAATTGATTCAAATATAACTGTATTCGTAAGATGTAAGAACCACATGTAAAAAACTGTCAACTAATTATGTAATCTCTTCAATAAAGTTGCCCCGAAGAGGGCTACAATTCCGTAGCCGAAACGTCGGCCTTTCACGAAACACCAGCGGAATATTAACCCGTACGGCACATAACTCCTCCTGAAGGCTCCTATACTAAGGAGAGCAAACTAAGGTGATCCAATTAAAGGGGATAATATCCAATCAAAATTTAGGAAATTTTACTCTCTTTTCAAAAACCCCAAAGTATAGTATATAGTATAGGGGGGTCCGTATGAAAAAAATTAGTTTAGGGCCCTACACAAAAAACCAAACACTGTATAAAAACAGTCCATCGCAATGGATTCAACGTAAAAAAGCGCTCTAAAAGTGATTTTGCCAAAATCACTTACTTATCTTTAATAATAAGAAATTTATGGAGGATTAAATAAACCGACCAAATTTGAGAAACGCCCCCTAGTGGCCAAACGGTTAAAGATAGTTGAATTCTGTTTAAAAAATGTAACCACTAACATAAAACAACCAACGAGGGTTGAAGGGGATAATAATCCTGAGCAGCCCAAACAAAACTTACTAACCCAAAATGAATTGTAAATACTTCTTATAACCATAAACGTTTTTTGAATTTTTCTCATTAAAATTGAGCTCAAGACACCTAGGCCCATTTTTTTCTATCTCTTAAGATAATGGATGTTTCCATAAGAAAGTATCCAATTTGGCCCACCCGGTACGCGTATCGCAAAGAAAAGGTAATTCCTTCATACCAAGGGTATGTATTGCTTTTAGTTGATTAGCGTAATGAAGATGCTAAAACGTATTCAGATCCGATCTTTTGCTACAAATTATAGATGGTATGGCGTACTATTTACTTACTTAATGCTGCTATGCCTTTCTACCTTGCAGTATAAAGCTTGAGAATAGTGGCGCTATGTTCTTTGTCTTCTTTAATACCTTCGCCTCATATTCACTTTTTGTTAGTCTATCATACGGCACATGGACTTCCAAAAAGTAAATTTGGGGAAAATTAATTAGGGTATTTTTGCCCGCTCTCCCTTGATTTAGACCCCTCCGTTTATAAAGATTAGGTAGCTTTGATTTAAATGTGTGAAATAAAAGTACTCATTCAATCCACATATCTCTATTTACAGAATATTACGATCAGAGTTATCTAATTTCGTCAATAACTAAAGATAACAGTAAAGGTATAGAAGAACGCTTTTAATTAACTAACACAATGTGAACACGCTATAATCTGCAAAGCAATCCTAATTCAATACCATGTGAGAGTGACATGAATTAATTAAGTGCTATTTTATAAAAATAGGATAATTCCAAAGCAAACACGAACACTGATAGTACACAACCAATTCCATAAAATACAAAGATTGACATTAAATGATTTAAGGTTAATACTAAAACACTTTCATCAATTTTGTTACCGTTATACATTTCTTGTTGAAAGCGAACCTCTTCAACACGTTTTTGTAGTATTCCAGATTGATGCAAAGATTCGACTACAAAATTCAAAGTAGACATCAAATAACTGCCTTTTTCTGTAACTGCCACCATCTGACTTTGCGTTTCTATAGCATTGTCAACAAAATGATTTATCGTAGTATTGAGTTGTAACTCCATCAATTTTAATTCCGTATCCGGCATGAAAGTTACACAATTGCGATGTTGTAAAATGCATTGTACTAGATCAACTGTGGGGGTAGTTAGGTTGATTTCGTCTAATACTGTAAATGCCCGTCTTACGTAATCTTTGAATGTAGAAATGTTCGTTTGATCTAATAAAAAGCCTTTTTCCGCTTCGTAACGAGATAAAATACAGAATTGCGTTTTCGCTAATTCTTCAAGGCTTCGTACATGTGGTTCATATTTTGGTACAGTAAGAATATTTATCAGGTTTGATGTGAACGCTGTTTGTATGTGAACACAATAAACAATGTAAAATAAAAACAAAACTCGTAAAGGGATATTGTTTGGAACTCTGTTGATACTTCCACACAGTTTGATAGAAATTGCAACCATTAACGCTGTAGAAATGTGGACTTCACGATTATAATGACGGCTAAGGATCCACCATGTAACTGTTGTAAGTAGAAAAAATATTCCAATTACTACCCATGTCTGGCTTTTGAATGGTAATTTTAGCAATACCATTTGAGATATTTGTTCCGTATGCGGAACAACCCACACGTCATTCACATTTAGTAGTATCGCGGATACATCTAAAATATCATGATTATGTAGAGTACTTTCAGAAAATGCTAGTATATTATTTTGAAGAAGTTTAAGCATTACCGGAAACGAAGGTTCTATGTGAATTACCTTATAGGTACAATTTATGTTTTCACTGAGTGATTCAAAAATTTCGTAGCAAATTGCGGAGTATTCTGATATCCCCTTACTTCTCTTATCCAAACCAGTCACCGAAAAAAAAGGGCCGGACATCCGTTAACATTTTTTACATGTTCTTCAAATTGCAGCACACCCGTACAATTACAACTTTCACCTTGGATATCAATGGCATATTTTCCACACCTATTTTCGATGGAAAATGGATTTGACTTGTGAACTCCAAGCGTATCGTATGTGATGACGACCACGTTTATTATTTTCCAAGTCCATAGAAACTCAAAGATTCCAGAGACGTAATTCTTGATTGTTAGAATAAGAAACTTCCCTTTCCGAGAGGATGAATGACTCCACACCACACTCTCCACTAAATATTTTAAAAGTTTTTTGAAGGAATCGATACTCTCGGCTTGAATAATAATGTTTACGGCTTCATTTGTTGATTTTATCGACAACGGTTTAGAAGGGTCGCTAATAATTAATGGATTATAAACGCGAGGTAAATAATTACTAACGTTACCTTGAAACACGAAACATAAGGTTTCGTCCACTTCAAACATTTTTCCTATTACATATAATAATAATAATAATAATAATATTTTTATTTGTTATTAACACACATGTGTATACAAACGTCAATAATTAGTGATAACAAACATACATAGAGTTAATCCATTACAGTAGATTTATGGTTTATATTGTCACAAAGGAATTCGTCGCAACTGTAGTAGGCTTTCGCGAGTAATAATTTTTTCATTAAGTGTTTGAATTTAGATTCGTTTAGAAGTTTCCAATCCTTGCCAATATGGTTATATAACTTGAGTGATAGGTATTGAAAGCTTGAGTGAGTTTTACTAAGTCGTTTAAATGGCAAATACAGTTTTTCTTTATTGCGTGTGTCGTGTTCATGAACATCCGCTGCTTTAGAAATCTCCATAGCATTTTTATGAGCAAATATTAAGTTCTCTAAAATGTAAAGGCATGGTAGTGTTAACATTTTTAATTGAATAAAGGAATTTTTGCAATCCTGGCGATAACCTAGATTATCTATAATCCTCACAATACGGCGCTGAATACCAAATATTCTTTTAGCCCCGTAACTATTACCCCATAAGATAACTCCATATGACAATTGACTATAGAAGTGGCCGAAGTATGCCGTTTTCAAAGTACTCGTAGATACATTTCTCTTTAGCATTTTAATTAAATAAACAATTTTATTTAATTTATTTGCTAGATTGTTTGTGTGTATGTTCCAATTTAACGTAGGATCTATTAGTATACCTAATAGTTTAATACCTTTTTCAGGGTTTTGTATATCATCTAAATCTAAATCACGCAAACCGTGCCATATTGTTTGAGTTTTTGAGTCGTTTATTGAAAGCATGTTGGTATCAAACCACCTTTGAATTTCGTTATCTCCTGTTTGTGCTTTAGCTTGAAGTTCTGTAACTGTAGGCGCTACATCAATTGTCGTTGAATCATCGGCATATAGGATTGTATTTGCCACACAGTCCTTAATAACCGCATTTTGCTCATCTTCACGGTCTACATCTGGTGTAATTCCACGAACTAAACGTAATTATTGCAATAACAAGTACGAAAATAGAGCCAAATTATTGATCCACATTTTGCTAATTATGGATATAAAAAAATGTCCGTTAAAAAATTCTGTCCCTTGTAGGTATAGGTAGGTACACTATTCAACGTCAGATTGTGAAATATGTCGACCTTCTAATACCACTTACACGACACTAAGTGAATTTGTTTGTATTGTTAGAACCTTAGAATCACCCCAAAAAAAAACTTACTTGGTATTAAATTTATACACATATCATGTGTTAGGTTACCGATATTTTCCTTCAATTGTATTTGATACATTATATACATTAACGTAATTTGTTTTATTGTTCGAAGCACTTTTTGGGTACAATTTCATAAATTACCTAAACGAGCACTTGTCTCTTTGTGATTGGTTATTTTAATATACGCCATTCAATTCATTCTGCATAGATGAAGGAATGTGCTTAATTTTGGGGGAAAAAACATATCCCAAAATGTAGGTCACTTATAATTTGCATCACTGGTTATCTATCTACCTAGGCCTCAAAAAATTGATATTTGTAAATTGTAGCGACCCAAACCCGTGTTGGCTAAGTTGCCATTAAATTTTGATATAATTCCTATAGTAGGTATTAGTGCACATGGCCGGGCCCAGACAGTCACGCCCCCTCCTCCCCCTCCTGTTGCCACGCGGCGCCACCCCCTGGTAGCCTCCCCTGGCGCCTCCTATTGTCACCCTGGCGCCACCCCCTGGTAGCCTCCCCTGGCGCCTCCTATTGTCACCCTGGCGCCACCCCCTGGTAGCCTCCCCCTGGCGCCTCCTATTGCCACGCGGCGCCTCCCCCCTGGTAGCCTCTCCCTTGGACGCCTTCCCCCTGGTAGTCTCTGGCTAGCCTCTCCGCCCACTTGCCCCTCTCTGGTCCCCCCTTTGTTCCTAGCCGCATCTTGGTAGCCTCCCCCTTTGTAGCCGCACCCTGCCACTCACCCATTGGCTAGCCTCTCCGCCCACTCCCTCTCTCCACCACTCCGGTAGTCCCTATTGGTTCCGGGTGCCATTACACTATAGGCTTTTATTTATAAATCTTTAAGCCGTTAGCAAGTTACAGAGAGGGTTCCGGGTGCCATTTTGTGTAGGCTCTTGGCTACATCACTTTTCAATATAATGTAGCAACGGAAAGTATCATTGTCGATGGTCCTTGACGAGAATTTTTAAAAACTGTGTCTTTATGGTTTAAAAATTCTTCAGACGGAACTAATTCAAGAGGGATTTAAAAATGGCCGCTAAACTCCAAAACCTCCCTCAATTAAAACTATCCCCGTAAACCCCACTCATACCTGGCACGTGATCGCAATCGTCTACTAGGCCCCCCTATCGTGAGAGACGCGAATGGCAGTATATCATAGGGAGGAAGTATCAAAACCAACGTTAAACATTAAAAATGCATTTATTTGTCTTTTCTAAAATTTAGTTGCTTCGCAGCACAAGCCGAAAAGAGAATGCACAACGATTACGAGGAGAAAGAACTGTGTGAAGAAAACTCCTCGTTTACACAATAAATAGGAATCAACATTGATAAATATTAAGACATGAAAGTTTCCATTGTTGAAGGCCTTCAATCAATTGAACGTTAAATTGAAATCTGGCATCTCCATCAATTAACTTTACATACAAAACTTCAAACGTATTCTTTAATTAGCTGACAATTGAAATTGGTGATTTGATAATATTGCAGTGTGCACCTGTAGACTTTCACCTAAACTAATGCACTACAAGTACCTACTTCTAAACCTATACCTAAATCACTAAAAATATTCTATCCGAGTACTAAAACCAACTAAATTAAAAAATCCTCGTTATTATGGGGTAGATCATAATTCACAAGTCGTGTTTTTATTTCTCTTATAGCCGTATGGTACGGTGTCGTAATCGTCGACCCTTTGTCGTTTTTTGACATTAACTCGAAATTTCTTCTTTTCCGTTTTAGTTACTAGCCGATGGTCTTCGGTGCGCCTAATAACCGAGTTCATCGTCACAATTTCCTGATCCGTTTGGTCGATAAGATCAACGAGAGAATCAAAGTTAACCTTCTCCAGATTCTGGTGATTGAGTGTTATTCCCTTCACCTTAATCACTGTTTTTGTTTGCCCTAAAGGTAACTGGACCTCGTACCCGTAAGTTTTAGGCCCCCCTGAAGCGAACTCTGTGATAAATGCGTTAGGTCCATACTCTCCTTCAATTTCGTCCGTTAAATCTCCCAAATTATTTCCCAAGGGTAAATCTGGATGATTTTCGCGAGAAATGTAAATGACCGAATCGGTATCATAATAAAGCACACGTTCACCCAGTAAATCAAGGTAGGAATATAGCTGAAGGCGCGCCTGCGTTGTAACATAGGCAGCGATTACACAGTTCACGGTAAAGAGAGGATCTCCAGCATCTTCCCTGTATTGCCAGTTCATAATGACCGTTTAGTAGGTATTGGGACACTCTGGCCTGGGAAAATTTTGAAGACCGTGGGAACTTTTTTTTGTGGGCGGTATCCTTTGATGTTTGCCGCCCGTGTGAAAATTTTGGCAATTTTCGGGGGTGGGACACTCTGGACCGGGTACCGTGGGAACTTTTTGTGGGGCGTGGGAAAGTTTTAAAGAGCGTGGGAACTGTTCCGGGATTTTGGCAATTTTCGGGACACCCTGGCCCGGGTACCGTGGGAACTTTTTGTGGGGCGTGGGAAAGTTTTAAAGAGCGTGGGAACTGGGGATTTTGTCAATTTTCGGGGTCCTCTTCGGGAACGTGGCAATTTTAGGGTGTGCTTCGACCTCGCGGGATCGCCAACCACTTTGTTGTACAGGAGGGTGGGCACTTCATGTCCTTCGTGCACGTCTTCGTGTATAGTCGGAGGGGTCCTATAATTAACGACGCTGAAAAAAAACTTTTCTTCAATTGGGACTCGAACAACGGTCTCCCGTTGGACGTCAGCCATGACGACCACTGAGCTACCGTCAATTTTCTAAATGATAAATTTAAACTTCAATACTATAAAAAATGGAAGACACGCATAACTCATCGCATCTATTTATAGCAGTGTATTACGAATTTTATTTTCACTTGGGCCTGAACATAGATCAGTTATACTGCCTTCAGGCCCCTTTATGACTTATGACTTATGCTATTGTAATTACTGATGGATGAATAAATAAATAAATAAATAAATAAATAAATAAATGCATTTTCAAAATATCTCAAAAAGCGGTTCGAGAGATAGAATATGAATGGTTGCTTTGCTCGTTAGTAAGCATGCTTGAAATTTTCGAAAAGTACCAAAATGATCGGGGTGATTTCTCATGATGTAAATTAAGTAGAGATTGCTTATACCTAAGTAAATATGAATCACGTGACATGAAAAGGTCATTAAAATTATGTACGTGTAGTCGAGATTTGGCTTCTATACAAAGCAGTAAAGCACTTACCCGCTCATTAATACAGAATACTAAATTCAGGAAATATAATGAAGAATTGTGTTTAAACTGTCGCTGATAAAGTAAAAGAATTTGCGTACGTCTGCATTGACATACTTTCTTTGACTGTTACAAGCTATTTTAGTTCCATAATAAGTATTGTTTCGTGGGGAAGATATTTAAAGGGTAATTTAGGTACCACTTATGTAATCAATTGCTAAACTGAGACTTTAATTTCTTCCCTATAGGTAGTAAAGCGGTAACTGAATATTGTTATAAATAGGTACGCAGAATCTCCACATTTTTAATCCCTTACAGGCTTACTAAATTACTTCCATAGAAAAGCCTCTTTTACTCAGTATCCTACTGATGTGATTGTCTTTAGATTTTGTTCTAATGAATTCGTGCGGGGATGGGGTTATTTTAGAATTCAATTTCGATAATATTTTTGGGGGTTAATTTCAGACATATACCGATCAAATTCTGGGGACTTTAATACCGAAACCGCTAACGTAAGCGTGCCTACCCCAGGGATATAAGGAAAGGCGGGGCGGTAAAAGTAGACAACTTTTGAAGAAGAGTGCGAAAAAGCATAGTTATTAGTAACACAGATAATTTGTATCCAGCTCGCTGACTTACAGACGGTTGTGCTTTATCGTTCGTGTGGCGAAAGTTTCAATCAAGAACCCTGTGAACATAGTGATGATGAACGACCACTGCCAGATGCATGGGTAATCGATGAAATGAGAAAGGCGATCGACAAAGGTTACATAATATTGGAAACGTATGAAATATGACAGTACAAAACCGATCAGTATAATAAAGACACTAAAACGGGAGGATTATTTAACGAGTATATTAACAAATTTGTGGGTATTAAACAGCAAAGTTCAGGATGGCCGTATTATTGTGACACACCAGAGAAAAAAAATAATTACGTCAAAGAATATTTCGTTTTGGGGAAAGCTCGGACAACGTGAGAACCAAAGTAAGACCAATATATAGTAAAAGAACCTGGAGAATTCTATAATATGATGACTAACCCTTCATTAACATTAATTCGGTTTTACCGATTAATGAAGAGACTCTACTCGTTAACTGGGAATCAAAAGAAGAAGCTTACAGGTCCCCTGGCAACGGTAAATGTTGTACTTGCAGCGTATACGACTGTCCAGCCACGGTTAAATTGTACGAATATTTGGAAAGATTGGAAGATAGGGTCATCTATTACGATACAGACTCTATAATTTACGTGTCAGCTCCGGGGAAGTACGATCCACCACTCGGCCAATTCTTGGGAGAGTTAACAGTTGAGTTAGAAGATGAAGGTGCCGGCAGTTACATAAAAGAATTTTGTATCAGGCGGTCCAAAAAATTATGCATATAAGGCATGGTCCAACTCTAAAGAATGTGATGTGACGGTATGTAAAGTTTAAAGGATCATCTTTAACATATAAAACCTCACAAAGCATTAACTTCGACAAAATAATGAAAATGGTCTTAGAAGATGAAGAACCAGAACTGCAGAAGCCATTCCGATAACATCTAAACTTATAAAGCGCACATCTGAACATAATGTATTAACAATCAACGCCACCAAACTCTACCGTCCAAACTCCACCAAGAGACGCTTTTCTACCGACGGTTCTTCCTATCCGTATGCGTTTAAGAAACATAAACAAAATATAACATAGGAACATGTGTAAATATGTAAAGCTAATTATAATTTTTGTAACTTATATTATAATTTGTATGTCACTAATATAGTTTATTGTTTAAATAAGTATTTAATTACGTCACAATTGGAATAATTATATTCTGTAAATAAATATATACACATACGTTATTAGCTGTTATGTCTATCGAATGACTGCATTATGATTATCCCTCGGATAATAGATAAACTTGCTGAATAAACATTTAAAAGGATATAATTTATAAATCAGAAATATCCTGCATTCGTTCCATCCACAGCTTTACGGCTGTTGAACGTTTATTTGAATTTTTTTTGAGTTTGGAGAATTTATGTGCATCCATTGTTGTGATTGCTGTATCGTTTCGGGCGTGCCATATTGAACCCAGTTCTTATCACCTGTCACAATAATGTATTTAAAAAAAATCTTCACAACCAGTATTGTTAACGGTCAAGATACACCAAAGCTGCAGGCTGCAGCCATTCGGCTAGTTTGTGGTTGGCAGTCAAAATCTTTAGGATCCAGCGAGTACAAAGTATTCTGTAGTGCACTGTTCATTAATAATACAGTACAGGGAGGAGCTTGAAACTTCCGGCAATTTCATCGACAATTCACTTATGGTGAACTTACGGTTTTCCTTAATAATTCGTCAGCTCGTTGAACAAGGTCGTCTGTAGCGACAGACTTTGCGTCCTTGTTTACCCTCATCATGCACATCAGTTCGGCCATCTTTAAACTTTCGACACCATTGACGAACAACACTATCACTCATAAAACTATCGCCATACACGTGACCCATTCTGCGATGAATGTATGCTAAAGTATTTCTCTCCGCCTGTAAGAAACCAATAACACTTTGCAATACACATTCGACGGGAGAATCAATAGACAGCCAATTTTACGTGACTGCACCTCAACAACAACCGACATGTTCGGGCTTGGCAGTGACAGAGAGTGTGAAGGGGAAGGTGCGCAATAGCCTACTGAGCACACCAGGAGCCTGTCTCTAATCAGATAACAGCTAAACAGATAACAGGTAACAGCTAAACCTAGCTGTTATCTGTTTAGCTGTTAGCTGTTACCTGTTATCTGTTCAGATCTGTTTAGCTGTTAGCTGTTACTTGTTATCTGTTTAGCCGTTTAGCTGTTACCTGTTCAGAGCTGTTATCTGTTTAGCTGTTATCTGATTAGAGACAGGCTCCTGGTGTGCTCAGTAGGCTATTGCGCACCTTCCCCTTCACACTCTCTGTCACTGCCAAGCCCGAACATGTCGGTTGTTGTTGAGGTGCAGTCACGTAAAATTGGCTGTCTATTGATTCTCCCGTCGAATGTGTATTGCAAAGTGTTATTGGTTTCTTACAGGCGGAGAGAAATACTTTAGCATACATTCATCGCAGAATGGGTCACGTGTATGGCGATAGTTTTATGAGTGATAGTGTTGTTCGTCAATGGTGTCGAAAGTTTAAAGATGGCCGAACTGATGTGCATGATGAGGGTAAACAAGGACGCAAAGTCTGTCGCTACAGACGACCTTGTTCAACGAGCTGACGAATTATTAAGGAAAACCGTAAGTTCACCATAAGTGAATTGTCGATGAAATTGCCGGAAGTTTCAAGCTCCTCCCTGTACTGTATTATTAATGAACAGTGCACTACAGAATACTTTGTACTCGCTGGATCCTAAAGATTTTGACTGCCAACCACAAACTAGCCGAATGGCTGCAGCCTGCAGCTTTGGTGTATCTTGACCGTTAACAATACTGGTTGTGAAGATTTTTTTTAAATACATTATTGTGACAGGTGATAAGAACTGGGTTCAATATGGCACGCCCGAAACGATACAGCAATCACAACAATGGATGCACATAAATTCTCCAAACTCAAAAAAAAATTCAAATAAACGTTCAACAGCCGTAAAGCTGTGGATGGAACGAATGCAGGATATTTCTGATTTATAAATTATATCCTTTTAAATGTTTATTCAGCAAGTTTATCTATTATCCGAGGGATAATCATAATGCAGTCATTCGATAGACATAACAGCTAATAACGTATGTGTATATATTTATTTACAGAATATAATTATTCCAATTGTGACGTAATTAAATACTTATTTAAACAATAAACTATATTAGTGACATACAAATTATAATATAAGTTACAAAAATTATAATTAGCTTTACATATTTACACATGTTCCTATGTTATATTTTGTTTATGTTTCTTAAACGCATACGGATAGGAAGAACCGTCGGTAGAAAAGCGTCTCTTGGTGGAGTTTGGACGGTAGAGTTTGGTGGCGTTGATTGTTAATACATTATGTTCAGATGTGCGCTTTATAAGTTTAGATGTTATCGGAATGGCTTCTGCAGTTCTGGTTCTTCATCTTCTAAGACCATTTTCATTATTTTGTCGAAGTTAATGCTTTGTGAGGTTTTATATGTTAAAGATGATCCTTTAAACTTTACATACCGTCACATCACATTCTTTAGAGTTGGACCATGCCTTATATGCATAATTTTTTGGACCGCCTGATACAAAATTCTTTTATGTAACTGCCGGCACCTTCATCTTCTAACTCAACTGTTAACTCTCCCAAGAATTGGCCGAGTGGTGGATCGTACTTCCCCGGAGCTGACACGTAAATTATAGAGTCTGTATCGTAATAGATGACCCTATCTTCCAATCTTTCCAAATATTCGTACAATTTAACCGTGGCTGGACAGTCGTATACGCTGCAAGTACAACATTTACCGTTGCCAGGGGACCTGTAAGCTTCTTCTTTTGATTCCCAGTTAACGAGTAGAGTCTCTTCATTAATCGGTAAAACCGAATTAATGTTAATGAAGGGTTAGTCATCATATTATAGAATTCTCCAGGTTCTTTTACTATATATTGGTCTTACTTTGGTTCTCACGTTGTCCGAGCTTTCCCCAAAACGAAATATTCTTTGACGTAATTATTTTTTTTCTCTGGTGTGTCACAATAATACGGCCATCCTGAACTTTGCTGTTTAATACCCACAAATTTGTTAATATACTCGTTAAATAATCCTCCCGTTTTAGTGTCTTTATTATACTGATCGGTTTTGTACTGTCATATTTCATACGTTTCCAATATTATGTAACCTTTGTCGATCGCCTTTCTCATTTCATCGATTACCCATGCATCTGGCAGTGGTCGTTCATCATCACTATGTTCACAGGGTTCTTGATTGAAACTTTCGCCACACGAACGATAAAGCACAACCGTCTGTAAGTCAGCGAGCTGGATACAAATTATCTGTGTTACTAATAACTATGCTTTTTCGCACTCTTCTTCAAAAGTTGTCTACTTTTACCGCCCCGCCTTTCCTTATATCCCTGGGGTAGGCACGCTTACGTTAGCGGTTTCGGTATTAAAGTCCCCAGAATTTGATCGGTATATGTCTGAAATTAACCCCCAAAAATATTATCGAAATTGAATTCTAAAATAACCCCATCCCCGCACGAATTCATTAGAACAAAATCTAAAGACAATCACATCAGTAGGATACTGAGTAAAAGAGGCTTTTCTATGGAAGTAATTTAGTAAGCCTGTAAGGGATTAAAAATGTGGAGATTCTGCGTACCTATTTATAACAATATTCAGTTACCGCTTTACTACCTATAGGGAAGAAATTAAAGTCTCAGTTTAGCAATTGATTACATAAGTGGTACCTAAATTACCCTTTAAATATCTTCCCCACGAAACAATACTTATTATGGAACTAAAAATAGCTTGTAACAGTCAAAGAAAGTATGTCAATGCAGACGTACGCAAATTCTTTTACTTTATCAGCGACAGTTTAAACACAATTCTTCATTATATTTCCTGAATTTAGTATTCTGTATTAATGAGCGGGTAAGTGCTTTACTGCTTTGTATAGAAGCCAAATCTCGACTACACGTACATAATTTTAATGACCTTTTCATGTCACGTGATTCATATTTACTTAGGTATAAGCAATCTCTACTTAATTTACATCATGAGAAATCACCCCGATCATTTTGGTACTTTTCGAAAATTTCAAGCATGCTTACTAACGAGCAAAGCAACCATTCATATTCTATCTCTCGAACCGCTTTTTGAGATATTTTGAAAATGCATTTATTTATTTATTTATTTATTTATTTATTTATTTATTCATCCATCAGTAATTACAATAGCATAAGTCATAAGTCATAAAGGGGCCTGAAGGCAGTATAACTGATCTATGTTCAGGCCCAAGTGAAAATAAAATTCGTAATACACTGCTATAAATAGATGCGATGAGTTATGCGTGTCTTCCATTTTTTATAGTATTGAAGTTTAAATTTATCATTTAGAAAATTGACGGTAGCTCAGTGGTCGTCATGGCTGACGTCCAACGGGAGACCGTTGTTCGAGTCCCAATTGAAGAAAAGTTTTTTTTCAGCGTCGTTAATTATAGGACCCCTCCGACTATACACGAAGACGTGCACGAAGGACATGAAGTGCCCACCCTCCTGTACAACAAAGTGGTTGGCGATCCCGCGAGGTCGAAGCACACCCTAAAATTGCCACGTTCCCGAAGAGGACCCCAAAAATTGACAAAATCCCCAGTTCCCACGCTCTTTAAAACTTTCCCACGCCCCACAAAAAGTTCCCACGGTACCCGGGCCAGGGTGTCCCGAAAATTGCCAAAATCCCGGAACAGTTCCCACGCTCTTTAAAACTTTCCCACGCCCCACAAAAAGTTCCCACGGTACCCGGTCCAGAGTGTCCCACCCCCGAAAATTGCCAAAATTTTCACACGGGCGGCAAACATCAAAGGATACCGCCCACAAAAAAAAGTTCCCACGGTCTTCAAAATTTTCCCAGGCCAGAGTGTCCCAATACCTACTTCCTATTACAACTTCTTGTTAATAACGTTTAACATACGTTGTATAGGTTCGTAAAACTTTGTAGATAATATCTATCAATAGTCTATGTAGGTAAATAAATCGTGCATTACTGTTATGTTCATAAAGCGCCTTTAAATTATTTCTTACTCCTTTTCGTATTTTTTGTACGAGGGATAAAACCTCTTGGCCATGGGGTTATCGCATGGCCGCCGAGGGCCGCGTCAGGCCCTGGTATAGACAAAAATCACGAGCCCCCTTAGCGGTGTTGCAAAAAAATACATCACAGGGAATTTTTTTTGGGATTCAAGGTCAAACTTTTAGAATACATAACGAATTTATGCAGCACCGCCCAAAAATGATTCATTTAAAAACATATTTCCTTAGATATTTTCAATATATTAAAAGCGTAAGATGCACTACTTGTCTTCATGCTTGAAAAACAAATGAAAAATAAATAGGTATCAATTTTGAACAGTAAGCAGTGAGACGTGTAGAAGTGTACGACGTTGTTGCCGACTGCCCTTGTTAATTTATTGGAGCAACATTTTACACTTTCTTATTAAAGTTGTTTACGCATAATCAGTGTTCTGGTATTACATTAACTGGAACAGCGAATTAATTTCTATCCCCTCCCCCCTCCATAACATGGGGCCCCTATAATTTGTTCACATTCAGTGTGCTCTCGTCGGCCCTGTGTGAATGTTACAGTGGTGAAACGTGAATATTGAAGAATTATGAAAGAAAAACTGTGAGTTTAGACCTTAAATTTATAGGTGCGGGAGAAATTCGACACTCCACGCGTCACAAAGACACGACCAATCATAATTCGGTACCTATAACTCTGTTCCCCCAACAGATATAGTAAAGCGCATCCCAATAAATTTTGACCAATGTAAGCAGTGACCAGTTTTACACCAGCAAAATTATAAATACGTTACAGATGTCAAATTCATTTACGCCAACTAGGTACAACAATTTGAAATCAAGTGATTGCTTATGTTACGGGTTTCGAAAATTCGACCAATAAAAAAGTTGCATTTAAATGTGGCGGTAACTTTTGGGGAGGAGCTTTACTATATCTGTTGGGGCAACAGCGTGTAGCAACAATACTTTTGATTTTCATACGTAAAGAATATAGTACATTACAATACATGTGATGAAAGTGACTGAATTTTCAACAAGCAATACATTGCAAAATAATTCCAATTGTAATAAAAAATTACAGAGTCACTTTCTAAAGAGGTGTCGAACAAAATCAAATACAGCACTCAAGAGTAAGGTCACATTCGTTCACTTGAATTGCATCGTCCACTCGCTACGCTTCGTGGACGAACACACAATTCGTGTGAACGAAAGTTTTACCTTTTTCACTCTTACTGTAGATAACTATCACTCTCCTATTTTTTCAAGAATCTAGTTGCTGATTTTGTATTCCAACGTTGCTATGGAAACTTTCCTCACTAGTGATGCAAACGCCTATTTTGCTCACTACATTGAGTGATGAAAGTGTCATTTTCATAAGATATGTTGGAAAAAATAGTTTTACATAGGTTTTCCCAATCGCTGGAGGAAATACGAAATACGGGAAATTGCAATTCCACCTTAGTCGCAAACACTGTCTTAAAGGCGGACGGATAAAGCCAAAGGAAAACGAATGAGGGTGACGGTGAAGAAGGGGAGCGGGAAGCAGGGGAAAATTATGTTCTGGAATGTGGCGGGGATTAAAGATAAGGGGGAGGATTTGTGGGATTATATTGTGAAATTTGATATTGTGGGTTTAATGAAAACGTGACTGGAAGAGAAGGATTAGGTTAGATGGATGCAGCAATTGCCGGAGGAGTATGAATGGAAGGTGCAGTTTGTCGAGAGGCAAGAAAGATAAGGAGGAATAGTGACAGGTGTTAGAAGGGAGGTGTGGAAAAAAATGCTGGAAATCTTCAATAAAATATGGGCAAGGGAGGAGATACCAGGGGTTTGTAGAGATGCTATTGAGAGCCTAGTGTACAAGGCGGGAAAAGATTGGAATGGAGATGGAGGGAAGAGTGCATACAAAGTGTAGATGAAATCACGTATTTAGGGCACAGGATAAGATGCAATAAGGACAAGAGGCAGATGAAGGAATTGGCTAGGAAAGGAAATGGAATAGTGAGGTATGTATGGAGTTTAGGGGAAAGGTGGTTGGAGGAGGGGGGGGGGTATACATAAAAGGAAATGGGGGAAGTTTGAAGGTGGATCGAAAGAAAGCAGTTAGAAAAGATACACAATTAAAGTATTGGAAGTGGAACGTTGGAAAGGGAAAGACCGGGGTATGTAGTAGGGAAGGAAATAAAGTTTGAGATGATCAGAATTGTGGCAGTGATGGGTCCTACGGAATAAAACACGTTGATGCGGTAATTACAAAAAATTGATTAATAACATGGGAAAACGGCCCAATTAATTTGTAGGACAATGTGGGCATTCAACTATGCAAATGATTACTAAGCTTCAGAAAAAAAAATCGGCTTGATAGGTATTCATTATTTTTGTTAATGTAGGAATATCTAGTATCTACATGTTTGAGATGGGCTCGTTTTTGTTGTCGGACAAATGTTATTTTCGTAGATAAAAAAGTTTGGCGTCTCATTAAAATAAAGCGGCTCACGAAGTATAAAAAGTATACTACAGGGTATACCACGAAACCCGTTCATTAGAAGTTTCTGGGGTCCCTTACTACTTATGAATTTGAAACTTTCAGGTTAAGGATAACCCATAGCCTTCTTTTTAAAAGCCTACTTTCAAATGTGCATAGGTTTTGAGTGCAGTTTTAATCAATATTAGATAAAAAGTGTTAATAACTACAAAACCGCTAAAGATAGGTATAGGGACACCTATAGTTTATCGATGCGTAAATTAAATAGCCTTCCAAATATGTAAAAGTATACGGGGTGTTCCATTTGAAAAAAATGACTTTTTGGTGTTTGAAGTTTTTTAACTTTGCCACTAATTTTGAACGCCCTGTATAATCTGTGATAGGTTTGCAAATGCATTTTGTGAACCCTTATGGTTTTACTTCGTGTTTGTAAAGTATGAATGTTTTGCGTTCAAAGAAGAGCAAAAGGTGGGCTATTAAACATCCCTCCGCAAAGCGCAAATTTTTCAAAAAAATCATAATATCTCAAAAACCGTTGAAGATAGGTATAGGATAATCTAATACAATGTTACGCAGAATCGATAGTATAATCCAAAAATGCAATAATATACAGGGGGTTCCATTTAAAATAAGAAGATGAATGGCGACTTCCGGTCCTTCCGGAAGTTGTACAACATCGACAATATTTTAGAACAAAAGAAGGCTATGGGTTATCCTTAACCTGAAAGTTTCAAATTCATAAGTAGTAAGGGACCCCAGAAACTTCTAATGAACTGGTTCCGTGGTATACCCTGTATAGTAATTGATTGTAAAAAAGGCGGCCGGCTCTCGTACTAGATCTCTTGTTACAAATTATACAGTGCTCGCCAAAAAGTCGGCACCAAATGGATTTTTTTTGTTTGATTTTAAAAAAAAACTTTATACGGCAATAATTTGTGCTTGTCTGAAAACCTATTTATCCCCTATCAGATATACCGAGTGATTTTCACTTAGCTAGGAAATGGGGTTTTTCGAAATTGTCTAAATTCAAAAAGTGCTATTTTTCGTAAATTAAGCAAGGTTTCAATGAGATTTTTTTCATCGTCTGTCATTTTAGCGTACGTGGCTTCCAAAAACTCTAATTTACCCTTGCTGATTAATTACTAGTAGTAAAACAATCCACAGCCGGCTCATATTCTGCCTACTTAATTGATTGAAACATGTAAACTGAATGAAGAAATATCTCCTCGTTTAGACAACTGTAAAAGAACATTTACAGGATTTTTGTGAAAGTAATTAATCAGCAAGGGTAACTTAGAGCTTTTAGAAGCTACGTAAATAGATATTCATTATCATTGAAAAACATTTCTCCCATAAAGTATGTTGCACCAAAAACGTAAAGATTATGCAACAATATTACTTTTCTATAAATAATAACAAACCTAAAGGAATAATTAGCAATTTCTATTGTTTTTTTTCCAATTATAAATCTTTAACGTTTTTAACGAAATGAAATTGAATTTTGAAATCATGTCTTCAATGTCTTGGTATGTGAAAACTTGAAAATATTCCAAAAAATTAAAATTTTAGTTTTAGCAGAAGTTAAACAAAAAAAATGTTTTCTGGTCTTGAGACTGTTCGGTAAGCTAAAGCTAAAAATATCATTCAAATCTTGCTTAATTTACGAAAAATAGCACTTTTTGAATTTAAACAATTTCGAAGATCGCCAGTTCCTAGCTAAGTGAAAATCACTCGGTATATCTGATAGGGGCTACTTAGGTTTTCAGACAAGCACAAATTGCCGTAAAATGATTTTAAAAAAAATCGAAACTAAAAAAAAATTCATTTGGTGCCGACTTTTTGGCGAGCACTGTAGAATATAGATGGTATGGCGTGCTATTTATTTACTTAATACTATGTCTTTCTACATTGCAGTGTAGTACTTGAGAAGAGTGGCGTTTGTTCTTCGTCTTCCTTAACACCTTCGCCTCACATACTCTTTTTGTTAGTCTATCTTACCGCACACATGGAGATTCATAAAGTAAATTTGGAGAAAATCAATTCCCCTTGATTTATATTTTAGCCGTTTATAAACATTACCTTTGATTTAATTGTATGAAATAATAGTTATTTATGTACCAAGTCAGTAAAGTGAGTCTTTATCGAACTCGCCTGAGATTATGAGCCGAGCGAGTGAAGTGAGCGAGGCGAGTAACAGGCGAGTTCGATAAAGACACTTTACTGACGTGGTGCATACAAACTTTTATCGCCAACCGTAAAAATACTTTTTTATAAATAATTCGCGACAAAACTTTTACTGTTGGAGCCGTGACAGCGACAAACGATTTCTGTCATACAGTCATGGGTATATTGATAACTATTAGCGGCAGGTAAAATAGCTATTATTTTTACAGTACGATAAAGTGTTTGTTTACTTCCGAAAATCGCTATGGTAATGCATGGATCTATTGCCGGTTGGCGATAATAGTACATTGTGTATCGAGTAGGAAAAGCATAACATTCCCGGACGATGTGAATATTGTTGGGCGAGGCGCCAGCCGAGCCCAGCAACACAGAGTCGGGGAATGTTGCTTTTCCTACGAGGTACACATACTATTTTTCCGCCGATTGTTAAAAAACAGACTGAAAACATGGAAATTCTAAAAATTATTTTATGAAGACAATTTAACTCATGTATAAAAAATCCCATTAGCCGCAGTGCAATTGTCACTTTTACAGCGACAAATGCACTACAGCTCCACTCAGCAAACAAGATAGCCGGAAAATATGTCAACTAAAATAATGTATTTGAAATTTTTGACGCGGCAAATTATTTGTCCAATCATATTTAAGAATTCTAAGGTGTACATTCACAGCTGAAAGTAAATTATTACAGTTGACATCTGACATTTTCCGCGGGCGTTTTATTACTTAATTCTTTTATTGTGTTACTCTTGTTTGTTAAAATCAGTCTTTCTGATAACTTCTCATGCAGCATTTTTCACTTTCAAATTCTAATTAACTATCGCAGTATCCGTGCCCGCCGTATAAATACATAGTTTGACATTTGCGAATAATTTATTGCATGATGTTTGTGTTATTTTAAGAATGAGTCCATTTAGTAAAGTTACGAACGGATTTCTAAATTTCTTGTTCGTTAAATTGTCCTGCCGAATTACACTCGAGATTTGTATTTATACCGAGTAAATTTGTGTTGTTTAAATTCTAATCTGTTTCCTTTAGCAATTGCTAGGCAACAGATTCTTATTAAACAACCCAAATGTACTCGGTAAAATACAAACCTCTTGTGCAATTATAAGTGAAAATAATAAACGATGCCTTGAAAATAACGAACGTCGGTATCCATGGAGAAGTACCAACATTGTAGCTATCAGACGACGCGATTTGCAATTCCAATACTAATTTTAATACCAATAATAATCGATAATTAACACTTGAAATAATTGTAATATAACAATAACTATTAATAGAACGAAATAATTAAATATCACTTGTTAAATGGGTTTTCATTAGTACCTTGTTGAATGTTCTAATTACTGTAAGGAAATGAACATTTCTTTACAGTACAGAAATGAATATTTCCTTACAGTAATCGTTGGCTGGCTAGCAACGACTACATGCACCGGAATCTTGTCCTTTTCCTTTCAAAATTCTGTCAGAAATGTCATAATTTTTTAACGATCGGCGGAAAAAATACTTATTCAATCTACATACCTTTATTTACAGAATAAATCAGACTTATCTATTTTCATCAATAAGTTAAGATAACAGTAAAAGTTATAGAATAGTGCTTAATTGTTAATTGAGTAACACACATATTATAATCTGCAAAGCAATCCTAATAATTCAATACCATGTGATAGTGAGAATGAATTAATTAAGTTTTATTTTATAAAAATAGAATAATTCCAAAGCAAACACGAACACTGATAGTGCACAACCAATTCCATAAAATACAAAGATTGACAGTAAATGATTTAAGCTTAATGCTACCACACTTTCATCCGTTTTGTTACCGTTAAACATTTCTTGTTCAAAGCGAACATCGTCAACTCGTTTTTGTAGTATTCCAGATTGAAACAATGATTCAACCACAAAATTCAAAGCAGACAACAAATAATTGCCTTTTTCTGTAACTCCCACCGCCTGAGTCTTCGTCCTTATGGTATTGTCAAGAAAGTGATTTATCTCAGTATTAAGTTTCAACTCTGCCATTTTTAAATCGGGATACGGCATGAAAGTTACACAATTGCGATGCTGTAAAATGTAGTTTACCAGATCAACTGTGGGCGTATTTAGGTTGATTTGCTCTAATTCTCTAGATGCTCGTCTTATGTAATCTTTGAATGTTGAAATGTTGGTTTCGGCTAATAAATGGTCTCTTAAAATTTTGGAACGAAATAATACACAAAATTGCGTTTTCGCTAAATCTTCAAGGCTTCGTACATGTGGTTCATATTTTGGTACAGTAAGAATATTTATCAGGTTTGATGTGAACGCTGTTTGTATGTGAACACAATAAACAATGTAAAATAAAAACAAAACTCGTAAAGGGATATTGTTTGGAACTCTGTTCATACTGCCACACAGTTTTATAGAAATAGTAACCAGTAACGCTGTAGAGATCTGGACTTCACCATTATAATGACGGCTAAGTATCCACCATGTAACTGTTGTAAGTACAAAAAATATTCCAATTATTATCCATGTCTCGTTTTTGAACGGTAATTTTAGCAGTACCATTTGAGATATTTGCTCCGTATGCGGAACAACCCACACGTAATCAATATTTAGTAGTATCGCGGTAGCGTCAAAACTGTATTGAAAATATAGAGTACTTTCAGAAAATGCTAATATATTACTTCGAAGAAATGTTAATATTACTTGAAGAGAAGGCCTTACGTGAATTACCTTGTAGGGACCATTTATCTTTTCGCTCAGTGATTCAAAAATTTCGAAGAAAATTGCAGAGTATTCTGATAACTTCACACTTTCTTTATTCAAACCAGTCACCGAAACAAAAAAAACCGGACATCCGTTAACATTTTTTACATGTTCTTCAAATTGAAGCACACCCGTACAATTACAATTTTCACCTTGAATATTAATGGCATATTTTCCACACTCATTTTCTCTTGAAAATGGATTTGACTTTAGCACTTCAAGGGTATCGTATGTGATGACGAACACGTTTATTATTTTGCGAGTCCATAGAAACTCAAAGATTTTAGAAACGTACTTCTTGATTGTTAGAATAAGGAACTTTCCTTTCGGGGAGGAAGATTTATTCCACACCACACTTTCAACTAAATAGTTTAAAAGTTTTATCAATGAATCCACATTCTCGGCTTGAATAATCATATTTACGGCTTGATTTGTTGACTTTATCGACAACGGTTTAGAAGCATCGCTGATAATTAACGGATTATAAATTTCGCGTGGTAAATAATTATAATTATTACTAACGTTACCATGAAACACGAAGCACAAGGTTTCGTCCACTTCAAACATTTTTCCTATTACATTTGCCACACACTCCTTAATACCCGCATTTTGCTCATCTTCATGGTCTACATCTGGTGTAATTCCACGAACGAAGCGTAATTGAATTAACACGTACGAAATTAGAGCCAAATTATTGTTCCACATTTTGCTAATTATGGATATATGTCCGTTAAAAAATTCCGTCACTTGTATACACTATTCAACGTCTGATTGTGGAATACGTCGAGCTGCTTTTAATAATTGCTTCTATTGTAAGAACCTTAGAAATCATCCCAAAAAAAAACACTTACTTGGTATTAAATTTATACAATATAATGTACTATGCACTATTGAATGTCAGATTGTGAAATAATTGGAGCTTCTAATACCACTTACAGGACACTAAGTGAATTTGTTTGTATTGTGAGAACCTTAGAATCGCTCAAAAAAAAACACTTACTTGGTATTAAATTTATATATGTGGTAGGTTACCGATATTTTCCTTCAATTGTATTTGATAAATTACATTAAGGTAATTTGTTTTATTGCTCGAAGGACTTTTTCGGAACAATTTCATAAATTACCTAAACGAGCACTTGTCTATTTGTGATTGGTTATTTTAATATAGGTACGCCATTCCATTCTTTCTGCGTAGATGAAGGAATGTGCTTAATTTTGGGGAAAAATACAATACGAGGTGTTTAAATTAATTAATGAGACTGGCAACGTAGCGCTCAATCTGGCGACACTTGGGGCGCGGAACGAGTTTGAAATCACTAAAGTCATTGAGTTGTCCGTAGGGATTTTTTTCGTGAAACAATTTTTTCTAGTGCGTTCTAAAAACGAACTGTATCAGTTTCGAGCAACGGTGTGCTATCAAGTTTTACTTCAGACTTGGGCACAGTGTAAGAGAAACATTTGCAAAACTTCAGCAGGCCTACGGAAACAAATGTTTTGTTAAGGGCCCAGGTTTTTCGGTGGTTTAAGGGATTTTCAGAAGGAAGAGAATCGATTCAAGATCAACCACGAAGTGGAAGGCCTTCATCTTCAAGAACCGATTAAAATGTCGTCAGAATCCTTGATCTTACGCGTTCATATCGTCTGTTGAGAGTCATGATGATCCGGGAAGAGTTGAATTTGACACACACCACCGTTCATCTGATTTTGACCAATGAATTGGGGATGAGAAAAATTTGTGCAAAAATGGTTCCAAAAAACCTTTCGCAAAATCAAAAGGACATCAGGAGGGAAAGATGTCTTAACTTTTTGGAATCGATTGAAAATGATCCCCATTTTCTAGAATGTATCATTACTGGTGACATGTCTTGGGTGTTTGAGTATGATCCGGAAACCAAGCGCCAGAGCATGGCACACTTCAACCTCTCTAAGGCCCCCAAAAAGCAAAAATCAGCAAGTCGAATGTCAAATGCATGCTGATTTGTTTCCCGATAGTCAAGGAATCGTCCACATTCCTGTTAGTGGCTCCTTATTCGCCTGTCTTGAGTCCTTGAGACATTTCCTCTTCCTGAGATTGAAAAATCATCTCAAGGCAACTCATTTTGGGACACTTGAAAACATTCAAACGACTGTAACTGACCAGCTGAAGACTATTCCATTATCATAATTCCAGCACTACTATGTGGATTGGAAGAACCGTCTCCAGTGGTGTGTGACTTCCCAAGGAACTTATTTTGAGGGAGACAATATTGAATCGAATTGAAATTAACTTAAGTTTAGAGAAAAAGTGCAGTTATTACATTCGATCTTATCTCCTGAATTCAATCCTTTGTGTACTCTTATTTCTTGTACTCCCTCATTGATTATGTTATCATTTCAGGTATTAAGTTATCACACCTTGGATCCATTCCCAACCTTGTTCTTCCTATTGACTCCATTAATTCTTATGTAGGATATATATTCTGCATCTCCTTCTTCCCATTAGTTTCTCTCACTTTTTCAATATCTCATCTATGAATTTCTGAGATTGTTGTAGCCATCTGTCCACTACTCAATGTCCCTCAATATATACTCTTTTTTGTCGTTGCTGATTTAGAATTCCATAAAATTTATGATTTTCTCTGCAGTTTTTCATAATATTCTCACAACATATTAAAAGTCCGCGAACTTTCTGTGTACGCTGGAATTTGACGGCCTTTTAGGTCTTGGAATCCTGAAATTGTCTATGCAACTGCGGATCGACTGAACCAATTGACGTATAACACTGTTTTTAGTGTCAAATCACATAGAAAATGCTCGGGTTTTAGCATTAAGTTATCAAATTAAACTCTTCAACGTACATACTCTTACCGATACCTTCGGTGGGCCTCTCTACGCTAAACGCAATGAAATCGTAGCTTCATTACCGGTGGTACAACGCACTCATGTTCACTATCATGGAAATTTTGGACGCGAAAAAAGACCTACTGTACAAAAATGACTTGCGGAATTTCCTACCGATAAAAAACCCTTCGTCTTTCATCTTGCGTCTATTATAGAATAGTTCGAAAGATATCTGGAAAAGAACCTTGACCAGTTCTTTACAGACAACTGGTAAGCTATGGATGCAGTATTTAAATATAGGTAGCAGATCTATGAGGCTTTATATTCGTGAACGTGGAATAGTCTGCAAACTTCATCACTACCGCCTCCCTAAAATGCTACCATATCTTTACGCAATCGGTCATCTTCCCCATCGGTTTATATACAGCAACTTAGAGCAAGAAATGTGAAATAGAAAAACTGTCGCTGGAGTAAAAATGCAATCATTAGAAGAATACAAAAATCAATTAAGAGCACACAAATCTTTTGAAGAAGTGGTTTCAAGTTGGCTCTCCTTGTTCGGTGCATGCTGTGGAAATAAATTGTTACGAAGCTTAATCAAACGGAGACGTAGCCGCAAAAAAGTAACAGAAATATCCATCAGGCAAATGGAAATGTGTGAAACTTGCACGAGTGCAGGTGTGCTAGTCCTTGAAGAGGTTGTCATGGTCAACTCACATCTCCTTTTCATGCGCACAGCATGGTCATAACTGTACCGAAGACAATTTGAAGGAATGTTTGACATCCTGGCACATGTCCTGGATGGAGGTTAACTTCTACATAATCACTTAAGTTTGTTCTCCTTGGACAGGAGCCTTCAAGAGGAGCTATGTGTGGTGCAGGTTATTTATCCACGTGTTTTGAGAAAGGCCGACGTTTCGGCTACGACAGTGTAGCCTTCTTCGGGGCAACTTTATTAAAGAGAGTAACATAATTAGTTAACAGTTTTTTACAAATGGTTCTTACTTAAGTATACGAATACAGTTAGGTTACATTAATGTCAATTGTTTAAAACAAGGGTGAAGCACCCCCAAAATGATTAAAATACTTATACCGAAACGTCGGCCTTTCTCAAAACACGTGGATAAATAACCTGCACCACACATAGCTCCTCTTGAAGGCTCCTGTCCAAGGAGAACAAACTTAAGTGATTAAATTAAAGGAGACAATATTCTACTTCTACATAATATTTTGATTTGGCTTCAGAATATGTTAATTATATTACAAATAACTTTGAATCTGCTGTGGCGATAATTCTTGACGGCCACAATGATAACAATGAGTGACATAAAACTATAAGGGAGAATTGCGTCTCATGAAAATACTCATAATATAAGATCATTGAAAATTGATTAAGTATTGGCAAAGGACTTTGATAAATATCTAGTACACGTTAAATTTTCGTAAGCTGATAAAATAATATTTGTTGGTGGATGAAGCGAACTGGAACGCTTCCCTATCTCATTAAATATTAAGAATTTAATCTGAAGTCTAAAATAGCGTGAAAGTTGGCATAGTATTTAGTTTCTTAACTTTTACTTCGTATACATCGCATTAAAGTTCACAAACTAAATTATTTCATCATTAAATGAAAGATAAGCACAATCAGAAACCACTTGTTCATTTTGTTTGTGCTGGAGAAAACTTGCCTAAACGAAATTAAGGAAGTATAAGGTCTTAGCAAGGAGGAATAACTTTTCCTTAGTTACAAGAATTTATTGGAATACAAACTGAAAGGGATTTTATATTGATTGAAAGTGTTATAGGAGACTATAGAGGGATGTACAGTTTTGATACCACTGTCTGTTTTAGAGACAAACGTTAAGAGCGCGAGCGTTTTAAACTGCATTTCTTCAATTTATTTGTTGTGCTATTACAGTTAGTACCAAATTAAAAGAAAAACGACCCTCGCTCACAATCAAATAAAACACTCTAATTAGTAAGTGATTTGTGAACTGTACGTCGCGTTTCTTTAAGGATTAATGCACAAGGGAACTTGGTAATAATTAGTTTTACAAGGAAAGTGAAGCAGTTTGGATTGAGCCAATGCAAAGAAAATTGAGAATATAAAATAAGAAATGCTTACCTCTCTTCCTTCACTTTATTGTACTTTATACACTTTTATTTTATTTCAAAGTTGCAATGGTTATTCAAATTGTTCATTATATTTCAATTTACTTTATGCCTCCTGTTCATAGGAATAGTTCCTTTGCACAACTCAATTGGTAATACGTAATCAGAAATACATTTTCTGTTAGTGTTAATAATTTTGGTAAAGTTCAAATTTTTGAAAAATTTGAATATCCAACTGTTAACGTAACCAACCCAACCGTGGACACCGAGGAAGGAAGACTCGGAGAATACAGTTGTAACAAGCTGGACCGAATGGCCTCCAAGGTCTAAGGTATTCGTTAGTAGCGGAAGCTGCTTACTTTGCTCAAATATTACACCAAAAACATTGCTTCCCAGAAGACGCCTAAGACTGAAACGCCTATCAAAATCCCAAAGAATGCTGACAGAAAGTGTGATGTCACGCTCCGTTTCACCTTATCTTCTGATGCAACCAAGTCATAATGTAGTGGTTGGGAAGGTGGCCGGTACAAATAACGCCTTGGTAAGAGGTTAAAATATTGGTTCTTGAAGCCCAAACCCGCTACAACAATGATGTGGATACCGGAACTCGTAAAGGAAACAAAGCCCAGGAGTGACTAGCGAGTCGTCAATAAGGATGAGTATCCTAAATAGCAATGATAAGTTGTATTGAAGTTTGTAGGCATCGCCCACATTTAAACCTCTCCAGGACAACCATTAAAACTATGGAAAACAAGAAAATATGTAAATTAGGAAACAGTCACGAGTGAGAAGAAGATGATAAGAGGAACTTGCAGAGGTATCTCTATCCGAAATGAGGTAGATAAGTACCTCGACGACGGTAATTCAGATAACTTGCATTAGTTCAAGAACCCTGAGAAGCAGTTTAACAGTCTAGAAGAACTATAGAGATGGGACATTTATTACATACAATCCTAGAAATTGCACAACACTACTTTTTTAGCATTGAAATAATGACACTATAGATCTTGCGTCGTGTGGATCTAGTAGCGGCCACCGTGGTGGAGGAGGGACATGTGGGGAGCCGACAGTGCTGGATACGCATACCTGGCATACGATCAACCGAGCCCATCGCCCACCAAGAGCTAAAACCACTGCCATCAAATTACATAGGGCAATATTAACACAAACAATGGATATGAGCCTTTGATAGATTACTCAGGTTTTAAAAATCTAGGAGTAGCCCTACCTTAGTCACCAGCATATTAAGGAGATGTAACGGGCGTTATTTTTGGTTAATGAAATTTATTTACTTTTTACTTTTTAAGTTGTGAAGGAAGAATTGTATATACGGGAAATGTTTTTTTAGTTAAGTTAATACGTAGGTTTTATTTTAAATATAAGCGAGTTTCGTGGTAGGACGAATAGTATAAAAGCGCAAGTGTGCCTTATCTCCAGACATAAGATAACATTTATAAAATTGGTTATAAAGGCAGGTGACTTTAGTGAAGAGAGGATTAGAGTGCTAAATTCCGCTGCGGCGTGAGGTACTACCCACTCGGTGCCAAATTTTGAAAGTATTAAGTGAATTTATTGAACAAAGTGGCGTTAGATACTTAAAAAGTACCAATTAAGTGCGTGAAGTATTTCACAACGGAGTAATAAGGCGTAGAATACGTTTGATAAACAATATTTTATATCGGCGTGTATAAACCAGATGTGCATTTAATGCGTTTAAGTGCGACTGAATTTAAATGAGTGGCGCTAAATATCTGCACGAAGAAAGGAGCAGCACAAAGTAAAAGGTGTGAGTATCCTAGTTATTTTAAAACTAACATTACCGCTGTGTTGTTATATTAAAAATAATCGCCTTGTTGTAAAATTGGAACGTTTATAAGTGAATTTTACGTCAATTAAAGAAGAAATTAAAGGCAACTCGATTGAGAGCAAACCCATAGCTGAGACACCGTTGGAGGAGCTGTCCGACCTGGAGGACATCGTTGCAAGCGGCGCAACGCAGGTTATCAACGTTATCGTACTAAGGTACAAAAAACATTAAGGTACTGTCCTATAAACTGTTATTTATTTAAACTAATAGTGAACAAAAACTGAATTTTATAGAGATTTTTATTATTTGCGTTTGAATTAAGTTAAAATATAAGCGAATTTTACGCAACATTTCTTAAATTTAATGTCACTTTTGCTCAAGGTTTATTAAGTGAATACTTTTGCTAGCAAGCGATAAATTGGTCATACAATTTGTTTATTTTAGGTAGGAAGTAAGTTTGTGTTTCTTTTAGGGATTTTATATTTTGTTTACTTTATTGGATTTGTAATAAATTAATTATTGGTATTGATTTAAAAGATTTTTCACTAATTTGTTACTGAACTGTAAGGAGAGCAAAACGTAATTTGTTAAAAGCGACGCTAAATGAAAGGTTAAGGACCTCTTCAAACTTACTGGAGTCGTCATAATTAAGCAATTTGCAGCTAGAGAAAATTACTTTTCCAAATTAATTAATGATTAGTAACAATTAATAATATTTAACCTTAGTGAACCATTAAAGTTTCACCAAATTTAGAATTAACCCTTTTTATCCCTTCTGAGCTAGCCTGGGAAGAAAAAAGTACGAAAGGTAGGTCCAAAGCTCCAAACGTACTACCAAGATAGAAAAATTACCGAACCATATTACCACGAACCTGAAAATCTTTATCAACAATTGTAACTTTCGTTACAGAGAGAGGTGATTTATATAACAGTACATTCCATAATTGCATGCACATTGTCTTAAACTGACAAATTCCAAGGGTGGCACAAGCCTACATTTAGGATTTTTGATGCTTTAAATATTAGTTAGACCGTAAAGAAGGCGGATTTACGTCTACTACACGTGACGTTGCTCCCCTCCCCTTCTTGCAATACTCGGGCGCGGACGGAAAACTCGTGAATATCTTGAAATGATGAAAGAAAATTGTAGTGGGCCTTTTTAGGCATATGCCCATTTTTGGCATAATTTTTACTTAGATAAAAATAACCACTAAAGACAACGAACGTCCACATATCTACGTGTAAGGAAATCATATGCTGGTCTCGTCAATACACTACAAGACATAAGCATAAATCAAAAATCACTGTAATGAAAATTTTACCTCATTAGGTACGTTTTATTACAACTTTACATTTTTTATAGAGATCAGGAGGAAAAAATGTGCACCAAGAATAAGTGGAGGTTTGAAAAAGACTGGGACCCATCATGGATTTTGGTTTAAAGAAAAAACGATAAGGCATCGTGTTTTAGTCCTCCGCTTCCTCTCACTACAGAGAGGATGGAGGCGGATACTCAGAGCGCCTTGAGCCGGAGAGCACAAGAATAGGTATAGGGAGATCAGTTTGGAAGGAATGGAGTTAGGATGCTGAGTAGACGACGCACGTACCGGCAAACCCTCATACAAAAAGTAGGCCGTTGTACAAGTTGAACCGACGATCTCCCGAAATGGAACTGAGCATTGTAATGTGAGTGGTTTAATGCGTTCAGAATTAAAAAAGTTGGTAAAGTGGATGAGCAATAAATGAAATAGGAATCTTTATAGGATTATAATTATTACGTAATACCAAATCAAATAATGCTACATAGAAAGTAGTACAAGATTTGTAATGGAAAAGCTTCATTAATATTAAATCAACCTCTTTAATTAAGAGTAAGTATACTTAAATAGTCTTAGTTTTATGCTAAGTTAAACAATTATTTGTAACCTGATTATGACACCAATGGTGTCGAAACATGTCGTAATAGTAATAATCGTTTAATCAACAATTTAATTTCACAATAAATTGTCATTCATGGGGAAGGTTGTGTGTTTTTGGATTTGTGATTATATATGGAAAAGCTATTTTTTCCATTTATTTAATTTCAACCTCATTTCCATTGTTACCGAAAGTAGCGTTATTCTGTTACAGATAATGTACAACTTTGTGAGAATTCTCAACTAAGTGGCACTGACTGATAAAAGTTAACTCTGCATGAAAATTCTCTGCCACTCAGAACTAAGAAAAGTATTCATTATAATATTATCCCTCCAAACCAACGTCAACGTTATGAAATAATTATTCAAAAAGTCCCTTTTATACGTCAAGCACGAGTCAAAACCAAAATGTTACGTGTGTAATTGAAAGTAGAAAGTTTGTGGAGTAAAACGCGTTTTATATTTTTAACGAAATAACGTTTTCTGGAAAAGTTATGTCTATTTGAAACATTGAATTGAAATTGCCTCTAAAAGGTCGTCGAATTTGTTTTGAAATGAGGTCGTTATAAGTCGGTATGAACAGATTTTTTGAGTGTACATTGAGAAGATTTCGTTAATAAAGGAATCACTTTAATAGAGTAATGCGGCAAATAATTAATTTTTTAGAAACCTGAAAATTTTGTCATGAACCTTTACACGAAAATTATGACATTTTTTATGCAACTCATATTTGGTTCGTTTAAGGTGTAATTTAAATTGCGCAATTTTCAAGTATTAACGGTATAATTTAAGTACATTTCGTATTTGGAAGAAATGCGAACTTATTTAAAATCTTATTTTCGATTCAAAGAAATTTATTAGGTCATTACTTTCATCATAATTTATATGCAGAGTGCACTCTAAACATTGCAAGGACGAAGGAGAGAATGGAAGGGATAACTTCAAAGCTGCATTAGAATTTCAAAAATGAAAAAACAGTAGCACAAATGGCTAACGCGTTACTGCTAGATTCGTCCCCATTTTCATATAGTGCAATAGCACGTGAATTGAATAATGAGCAGTTGGTAGAAAAGGTATATTGATCACCGTGCTAACAATTTCTGAATGTATGAGAAACATTAAAATGAAAATGGAATTTCGGATAATCTTTGACACAATGTCTCTGAAGATGTTTTACACCCTTACTCTCTAAAATACTTACCGACACTATAATTATTGGTAATATGTACTGCACGACAAGAGAAAAAATTGAATAATATGCGCGTCCATGCGCAATCGGCCAATCTTCTATACAAAAGTTTAGTCCATCAAGCTCTGTGCCATTTAGCTTAAAATCATGATGAGCTAAACGTTTGTATATAAATATCGGCGATGCCAATACCATAGCTATCATCCATATAATTAGAAGAATTATGGCTGCTCCAAACAACTGGAGATTTTCTTTTGTTGGATAAACTATGACCTGAAAAAGAAAGATGTATTATTTTACAATTTCTATTGCGAAGTAAATTAATTGAATAAATTAGACGCTGGGTCAGCAAAGTTCTGTTTTCATTCAACCGTCCATTATGATCAATAATTCGACTGACAGAAAAATAAGGTATACAGAATATGTGAACAAAATTGGAAAAGCCATGAAATGTAAATTAAAAATAACAAACAAAATAAATATATAAGGTGAATTTACTTTTTTTTCCGTACCTTTAGTACAGAATATTTTGTTTACGTTTAACTTTCATAAGAAAACTTTTCTCAGAAAACTTTCGATTTATTTACTTTCACATAATTCGTACCAAATTTAACTTCTATGTCTTAAAAAGTAACGACTTTGTTTTTATTTCAGTAATATAACTGCAACAATTACTTTTTTAGAGATGCGCAAATTAGAGCTGTAGTTTCTTAGAAGAAAATTTAAACATTTCGCTATTTAATTTCATTTGCCAATTCTCTCCCTTTTTCAATTACATGCCCGAAGCTGTGTCCCGTAACAAATGGCAAGACATTTCACATTAATTTAAAAAAATCATGTTTTTCTCGAAACTTCGTTTAAATATGAGAATTAAATTAGAATATATCTGCATATTTTACAATTATTAAGAAAAAATCAGAAAAAAAATACGACACGTTCTTAACGTTTCACTGAGTTAACTTTTTTATGATTCGTAATAAGCCCACTCTCAAAAGTAAAAATACTTTTTTTGCATGAGTGCTTTTATGAGTGAGAAGTATGTAATTACGATTCCTGGATTTTCAAGAGACGTTTCGGGCTAAGAATTCAAGCGCACTATTCAACGTTGAATTACGTCAATGGGGTGCCATTTGAAATATACTCCTTTATAATATTATTTCAATTATTATTTATTTATTGTATTCGTAAAAATATATGAAGGATTCTTATTTCAGCTTCATAACCACAAACTAAACATAATAACATAACATACTATCATATATACATAAATATATACAAAAAGTCCCTACCAAAGACGCCCAAAACATGCCAATAAAAACTTCGATTCACCCTTTCCCTCCTCTCTAACACCTCCTTCATCTACTTCACTCCTACCCCCCTCACTCCCAGAAACATCTTTCTCTCTCCTCCCTTTTCTCTTAGCTCCTCACATTCCCTCATCATATCCCACATACTTTCCTTCGCTTCCCTGCACATTCTACAAACCCTTTTCTCGTCCTCCCACCAATATCTGTTTTCATTCTCCTCATTCCCGCACCAAAATCTCGCCACTAATCTTTTTTCCTTCAATACCATGCCCCCCCCCCGGCCTTTCCTTCTACCATAATCTCCCGATATCCCTCATTATACCTCCCTTCAACTATCCTCTCTCTCCTCTCCTTCCCCCTTGAACAACCTTATCTCTTCTTAAAAACTCTTCTACCATATCCCTTCTTTCCTCTCTTCTTCTTTCTATCTCCTCTCTCTCATAACCCACTTTCTCATAAAACATTCTCCTCTCCTCCTAGCGTTTCAAAAATCCATCTTCCGTTTTCCATATACTTCCCAAAAACTCTTTCCCCCACTGTCTTATTACCCTTATTTTCGAGTTCTCTTATATGCGCCTCATCCTTATTATCGTATCTTAATACATAATCCAGATATATCCTTTCATCTACACTCTCCACCTCTTCCTCACCCCAACACCACTTTTCCTTTACCCTCCCCCCCTTCTTCTTTGAAGCACCATTAAGTACTTTAGTTTTTCCCACATTTGCACTTAAGCCTTTCTCCCTAAATATCCCTTCTAGACGCCAATCAACCCCCTCATTTCCTTCTCACTATCCGCAATTACTACCAAGTCGTTCGGATACGCTAACACCCACACCCCTCCCTATTACCACCCCTCCCCATTGCCCATTGATGTCTCCTCGGCTCGGGCTCAACGGGCATTCCTGAATAAAACCTTTTTTCGTCCAAAACTTTTCACCTTTCTCTTCCCTCACTCTCGTCGTGCTTCTTGTTTCCTTATACACTTCCTCTAACGTCATCACCAAATCCTCGCCTATCTCACATTTCCTTAACACCTCCCACATTGTATTTTTACATAAGGGTTCTTGAAATATCTGCCACTGTTTGTTTATTTAATACTTCTTTATATTACAGTATCATCGTCGTTACAAATTTCTGATTGACAACGTTTCGCCTGCATACAGGCTTTTTCAAGTCATTTAATAGTGCAGTTAAAACGTAAAAAATAAGATAAAACAATTTACAAAATTTAACATTTAAAAACGTGACTTTCTTACACGTTTTTAAATGTTAAATTTTGTAAATTGTTTTATCTTATTTTTTACGTTTTAACTGCACTATTAAATGACTTGAAAAAGCCTGTATGCAGGCGAAACGTTGTCAATCAGAAATTTGTAACGACGATGATACTGTAATATAAAGAAGTATTAAATAAACAAACAGTGGCAGATATTTCAAGAACCCTTATGTAAAAATACAACGTTAAACCCAACTGCCGTTAAATCCCAAAATTAACCTCCCACATCTTCCTCCTATTTATATTATCAAAAGTTACCTTAATGTCCAAAAATAACCCACACAGCTTCTCTCCCTTCTTTCCAGCACCTTGTTTACCACTTACTTTAGAAATAAAAATCTTGTCCGCCGTCCGCTTTCCTAATGCAGCAAGTTCGGTCTCTCAAAGGGGTTATTTGGAATAATAATAATAAATAACACAAAACGTCCCCTTAGCCAATACTTGATGAACGATGATATGTTTTTTTGTGGTATTTAAACTGCTAACGATGCAAATTAGCAGGATGAAATTTTGACGGTGGTTATCACTACAATTGTGACGTTATTTCCGATCGCAGTAGCAATCCTTATGTCGTCAGTACATGGGCCACATTTTGCACTTGTGGTAACCGCAAAATTGTGGTCATCTCGAATGCACCTCGCGATTGACACAACAACATTTTTGTGGTTAACTTGCGGTCACATGAACTGCACTTGTAGTTGAGGCGGCTACCACCTGTTCACATCTCACAAACAGGAACGTTGTTTTGTCCTATATTTTGTTGTGTCAGATTGTAGTCGTCAATAGTGGTTTAAAGTATGGATTTGGAAGAAGATGCGGTAAATGTAAATTAAGATGGAGAATGGGACCTAAGCGCACGCGTACGTAGGCCTCATTCGGGCCCTTTGTACTACCCCCTGCCGGACACACCGAGCCACAGAACGGAGCGCGAGTTGCTTCACTGTCAGTGACTATACATTCTGCCGTACTGCCGGCTGAGATGCACGGCAACTTCTTATTTTAAGGAAGAGAAGAATACGTAGGAAGGTAGGATCGCTTTGAATTGATTCACTTCTGGTTCCGCGACAACAGGAAGGACATTTTTCTAATTTATTTGGAAAGCTCCGGAAAGACGAAAAATTTTTTTTTCATTACTTTTCGCTGATATAGAGGATGTAGACATGAATGGGCGCGAACCGGTTGAGTATGACCGCAAGTTTGTGATTGGTGTAAGGCAGTGGACGCGAACGCCACCTGGCGGAAATTGGTGGCAAATTGACGGCAGATACCCGTTTCGACTTTCGTGAACGCCCGTGTATGTATGTTAAGAGTATTTCTTAAGGGGATTTCAGTTCGCCAGAAAGCGACGTCAATTGTGCGGTCGGTCCGACGGCCATATGTGGCTCGTGTACGGGAGCCGTAAGATTGGAACAACTTAAATTACAGCGACATGTTTCGGAATCCTTACTGGTTCCATTAACAAGCTTATATTAACGATACTTATTAAACTAATGAGGGCTCAAAAACAAATGTGTTACAAAATTACACATGATAAGACCAAAACACTCACCTAAAAGTGATTTTAAATGGAGTAGAGTCAACCGCGTTATATGTGTCCGAAGGAGTTCCCCAAGGATCAATTTTGGGTCCACTGTTGTACACTATTTATACCTCTAACAAATTATCAGCACTAAAAGGCATTGTAAGTATCACCTCTATGCCGATGATACTCAAATTTAGCCCATTAATGACTTAGACACTGCAATGTCAAATATTAACATATAGGTAGATCTGGCTAGTGTACTACAAAGTTCAATAGACCATTCGCTTAAGATCAACCCCGACAAATCGTCTGTAATAGTATTCGGTAAAGACAAAATTAGAGAAGCAGGTCATAATAGAATAAGAGTGAAAATTCGCGTCGGGAGGCAAATCTTATGATCACGCTAAAAACACTTACTTTTCCCCCTTGTATAATAATAATAATAATAATAATAATAATAATAGGACTTTATTGCAGATAAATAATAAAAAAAAAATAATAATAATAAAATAAAGGAAAATATAAAAATATCCACAAAAGGCGAAGTTCAGTTCGCTTGATGGAACTGTTTTTCAACTTAACCTTAACTTCTTACATAAGAGCTTAAAACAAAATCTCAACACGGAGCAAGATGGAATCAAAATCTTAAAACTATAAATCTTAAACTAGAAAAATAAAATAAAAAGAAAAAAAAAAGAAAAAAATAAAAAAAAAATATGCAGCAACTAGCTCAACCAATACGGGGTATGTCACAAAATAAAGGGAAAAACTCAGGCTACTTGGCTATTAAAAAGATCCTTATACACTTGGCGTTTAAATGCACGATTGTTTGAATGACTTAGATGGAAAGATAAAGCATTACATACCTTAACAATATTATAAGAGAACGATCTTTCATAGAGATGGGTCTTATGTAAAGGCATACTAAGCAAACCTTTCTGTCTTATATTAATGTTATGCACGTCCGTTCTGTAACGAATCTTGTTGTAAAGGTAACTAGGGGTCTTATTAAGGAGCAACCTGTGAGCAAAACAAGCAAAATGCAACCTTCGGCGATTTGTCATATTAAGCCACTGTAAATCACTGAGTTTATGAGTTACATGATCATATTTTCTTAGACCATAAATTAGTCTATTACAAGAATTTTGAACCATTTGAATCCGCCTTATATTGACGCTATCAAGACATGAACCATAAACAATGTCTCCGTAATTAAAGTGCGATAATACTATAGAATTGACAAGTTTAATTTTGGCTTGACGTGGTATGAAATGTCTATTCATATACAATTTTCTTAAGTTAAAATACGCTTTTTGTACACACTTGCTAATATGGTCCTTGAAGCGTAAATTATAATCCATAAGTAAACCTAAATTACGACCAGTATCTTGCGGGGATAAAGTATCGTTGTTCAAAGTAATATTAATTGCGGATAGAACTTTTTCCCTTGCACAAGATTTACCAAAGACCATGACTATAGATTTTTTTGAATTTATCATCAATGAATGTTTAATAGAATATTCTGCCAAACGTTGTAGGTTCGAATTAATAATCTCATTAGCAGTGCTGACTTCACCAGGATCAAACGATAAGTATAATTGCGTATCATCCGCATAAAAATGACACTTACACGTATTTATTACATTAACAAAATCTGCAGTATATATTAAATACAAAAGCGGCCCTAAAATGGATCCTTGAGGGACACCAGCATTTACTGGCTTTAAATCAGATACATTACCATTATATTGAACTTGTTGCAGTCTGCCAACGAGAAAACTAGCTAACAGTTTAGTGGCGTCATCGCTGAAGCCCAGATACTTTAATTTGGCAAGTAAAAGTTGATGATCGATCATCTCAAAAGCTTTAGAATAATCGAGCAGCAAAATATACTATTATTTCTATTAAAATCATATTGGGGTCTAATAAACCCGGCATTATGTAAACTCGGAAAAAATATTGCTTATGCATTCAAGGGTTAAAATAACAAACTTCATCAATTTTTGAGTGGATCGATTATTTTGCCGGTGAGTGTAGAATGTCACTTTTCATATCGTTACTCCACCCATTCCCCTCCCCATGTCATTACGTTTTGAGTTAAGTATAATTCAGTTAGTATTGATCCAAAGTGAAACAACTGTCATAACTTACCTAATGATCAAGATAGAAAACGCATCTCTTTACTAAAAAATAAGCTAAGTCTTTAGAGGTATGACAACGTTGCATACGGTTTCTATTCTAAAAAGATCCTCCCCCCTCCCCCCGTACGGTTGTGGAATTTAATCACTGTAGGTACAGCATATTTAAGACGCCCAATTTACTGAAAACCTTACTTTTACATAAAAAATGTCAAGTTCAAATATCACAGGACTGTTTTTGCAGCTTGTTATTTTTACGTAAATTGAAAATGCGTGTAACGTACACAAGGGAAAGTGAAAATTACACTTTCTCGAAAGATTAACGTCAACTTCGGCTTTTATCTACTAAAAAAATTTAGTTTTTGTCGTTTTTGATATACATATAACTTCCATTGAATTTTAAGTCTAGCTTATGAAACAAAAATTCTTATGAAAGTAGCTTTAGAATCTACGTTATTAAACTGGAGCAAATAATTACATGAACCGTCTACTGCGGCTTTTAGAGCCATTACGCGCATATTCAAAACATGTTCGGAATTGTAAAGTTCGACATCAATTTAAATAAAGAGGTAAAGCTAAATCGCACGTGGCATAACGTCCCTTTACATGAATTCATAATTTTGGATAAATAAAAGAAAACCACTCTCAACCTCTTTGGTATAACTACTTTTCCTTGAATTTTTCATACCAATTCTCATCCTTATTTTCAAATTTATTTTTGTTCACGTATTGGTGGATATAATACAAAATTCGCCATGAATTACTTTTTTTGCATGGCACATTATCGATGAATATAATATTACTTTGCCAAAGCGGATAATAACGCCTTTTTTTATGTGACCTGATGGAAGGGAAATTATGGGGATGAACACTGTAGAATGTTCGTTTGGAATTGATCATTTGTTTTTAGAAGAATAATCAATTCCACTTAACGAGAGGAAGAATGAACTCTCTGTAAGATATTAGAAAGAAACTTGGCAAGTTGGTTTCCGTGATAAACAATGTTAGATCTTGTGTAGCGGAAGCCATAAAAAACGAGAAGATTTCACGTACCTAAGCATTTAAGTAATTACTTTTAGATCAGCCTGTATAAATTTGTTAGAAAATTATTGCGAGGAACAAGTGTATGGGGAATCCAGTCGATAGAATGGAGTCCATCGTCAACGAGTCGTCGCGTCGTAGAGGTAGCATTATTTTATTTGCGAAGAGACTGACGTGCGTTTCTTTTTGTAATAATAAACCTTAAGTGAGAGTCGATTGTGGTGAATTTGCACCGCTAGAGCCTGTCGTTTGTCATGTAAATTGGCCAGCTTTTTGTGTCGTTTAAGTAAAGATTCTCACAAGACCACCACGTGACTTATCGTTGTAATCCGATTTTTGGCGTTCAACATAAACCCTACTGGCCTATATATATTAAACACATTAACGCATTAGCTTACTTAACACACTCGCTGCACGAGACTGCGAGAAAAGTTGCGGTCTACAAGAAAAAACTAGAAAAGGAACAGGAACAATGGTGGAATGAAATATTGCAGACCAGGAAGGAAAGTAAACAAAAACATTCAAAGTGGATGAAAATTAGATAAGACAAAAAGAAGTTTACAGCCACAAAAGCCAAATTTAAGAGAGAAATAATAAAACTTAAAATGAGAGTTTTTCAGATATCCAAGAACACCAAGGGGAGACAAGTAATAATTTGATATTACGCAAGGAAATGAAATAAAAAAATGTTATCAAAAGGGAAAAGGGCATTAACATCAAAATGAAGGCTATCGGCATAATGTGACCTCATAAAACTGACACAGATTCATTAAGAGAAATGGAACATCTTCTGGCCAAAGACAATGGACAGTACAAATTAATCAAGGTGGGTACGTCGAAATTCATTATTAGCCTCGTAAAATGTCTAATGAAGAATTGTACTTGCTAAGAGATTGTCCTGGATGGTTTCGATTCATAAAAACGATTGTAGGTGTCAGTTCTCCATGTTGTGGATAGTGGTGCAAAGGGGACGAGAAAAGTGAACGTTTCGTACTGGAGGATGGGGCTACAAACGATTGGAGCCATTGATAACATTGATGTAAAATCTTTCCATCACGATCACTGCAGTTTAGTAGACCACACCCTTTGGACCCCTACACTGATTTCATGCTTCTTCCTTCAACGTCTCTTTCTGTGATCAATCATGGTATAGTTAATCCAATTTCGTATCATTGCATTACTAATTGGGAAAATTCCATGTGAAGCCATGTTTCGGCATTTGTACATCGATGAAAATTTTTTGTTCGGGATGCCAGGTTAAGTTCCTCAAGGGTATGGGTTAGGTCATTGTTTCTCTTATCAATAAAAAGATAGTTGATGGCTGGTTCCGGAGTTAATACTGAGTGTAATGGTGAAAAGCGTCAGAGACTAAGAGCTGCAATACACCATGATGTACTCAGAATCCCAAAGGTTATTTATAGACAATGTCTGCCCTTAGGGACAGATTCTTAATTCGATCTGGATCAAGCTGATACCTCTATGGCGCCCCTCTCTGGATTGAGGTGGGAATTACATGATGACAGTTGGAAGCCAAGTCGTAAGAGCACTTAGGAGGGGTGGGCGAGCTAGATAAGTGTATCCACAAACCACTAAAAAGTATCTGTAAAAGCATGAACTTTCTGCACATCATATTGCAAAAACTGGCCGTTGAATAATTTCTGAAAAAGTTTATTATTAATGTACCTTACTGCGAAAGTCATCATTAAATCTTATTAAATTATTATCGACCAAAAATTATATCACCAAAATTGTATTTTATCATACAAAGTGTTCTAAAATACACCTGAAAACATCGGCACTCGTGACTCAATGCATCAAAACTTGCTTCAATAACGTAACATATTATTATACAACCACGAATTTCATAAATAAAAATGGAGTGATAATCACATGTATTCGAAATGACCCCTTACAGCGTCCGCCATGATGAGCGTAAATTCAACCGCGAAAATTTGAAATGTAATTCGGATCACGTAAAAAAATAACTTTTCTCAGTTCATAGCTGAGATTCTCACTTGAATTTGATAAAACGCATACAGCTATTATTATAAACAACTTTATTGTCTTCTTAACTGTTAAAATCTAAAGGGTTATATCACGATTGACCACAAATAGTTGTGTAATCTGTGGCTTGACACAAGAAAGTAACAATGCGATCAGCTGCTAGCAGAGGTACCAACAATGACCGATCTCCAACAGCAACATCCAAATGTTACTAATATTTGCGCTCATCATGGCGGATTCTTGGTGGGGTCAAAAGCGAAGAAGTAGCGATATGCTATCAGCAGTCCATTCTTATTTATGAGGTTCGTGTGTACATTTGTACAACCCACAACAATTTGGAAAAATGATTGAAATTTTAAAATGGATGCTATAGAGGTTAAAGGACAATATTATAATTTTTTAGTTGGCATCGAATTGTTCAAGAAAAGGGAAAAAAACGAAGTCAGTGCCTCAATTTAGAAATTATAAGAAAAAAAGGTCGATTTGGATCAGAATTTTCTGCGTTACACTAAATGAATTTGCTGCGAAGATCGACCAAGTTATCAACACTAGAGAAAGTCCCAAATTAACATTAATAGTTGGTTTACTACGAAATGCATTTTCAAACAACACACCATTATTGTGTAACACGTGCCTTACACGATTTGAAAAATTTGTGTTAACATCTTCAATCCATCTTCCATCTTCTGATAGGCGTGATTGATCTGAAAGCTTCACCTATCCTATATTATATATTGTCTGCAGTTCTAGGCGGTTCTTGGTATACAAGTTCTTTCACATATCCCCATAGAAAAGCCTGGTTTGGTTATGTCGGGTGATCGGGGTAGCCAATTTACGGGTCCGCCTCTTCCAATACATCTTTGAGTATATTCATCATTTAAGAAGTTTCTTACTTCAATTCCGTAGTGGGTAGGAGCGCCGTCATGCTGAAACCATATGCGTTGACGCATCATCAAAGGGTTGTCTTGAAGTAATATCGGCAACTCATGCCTTAAAAAGTCGGAATAAACTTGTGAATTTAAATTTCTGTCGAAAAAATATGGCTCCACTACATATTGACCAAGAATTCCACTCCACGTGTTTAGCAACCGTCTATCCGTCTCAGTGGCCAATTTTCCATTGGCTCAACGACAAAAACCCAAACGACTTAAATGGTCCTCCCAAAAAGTTTCTGCTGCCCTTGAAACCGGTATGGATAAAAATTCTGCTCACTCAGAACTGATCTTTCACGAGACGGTTTTGAATACCCCCCCCCCCCCCCCCCCCGAGGCCAAGAATCTTGCAAGAAGATTTTCAAAAGCTGTTATATCCGGATGGCGTCTATCAGGATACCTCTCTTTGTAGACCCGTGTAGCCAATAACGGGTTTGGTAAACACTCGCCCAGAATGAAAACCATATCAACCAGTTCGTTATTTGGAAAACGTGACATTTTCGATTCGATTTTAAGCCTTTTTAACAAAGTGAAGACGATATTCTGTCAAATACAATCATTTGAAAATAAACTGACATAATATCGTCTGCGTATCGTAATTATTGTTATTGTCATTGGCATGGCATGGAAACTACCGATGTTAAATACTTTTATGATTAAAGAACAGCATAGGCACATTTTAGTACCTAGTCTTTTTACTTCCCGAGTACGAAGTAAAAGGAAAGTATTGTATAGTAGTGTTCCAAAAAAAAAATTGATCTATGCAAATTTTGACATACAGGTGAGACGCGATAAAGAAAACGTAACCGACGTATGCCGAAGTCGAATCGGGTTGCTAATGACTCCTAATGAGTAAATGTGCAGTATACAGTGCCGTAGTAAAATATCGGTAACGTGTAATGTAGTATAGGCGACCAAACTATCACACGCTTTCATGTCAATAACGTAAATGTGAAATACAAAATCTCAAAGAAGCATCGTTTACTTTATTATTTACTGGATTTATTAATATTATATATATTCTTGCATATTTTAAATTTTAAGCATACTCCGCCACTGCGTATTTTCAAATTACCCGCGCTAATATCCCCTCCATAGGACCGTTCCGAATGCAACTCCCGTTTTCTTTATCGCGTCCGACCGATACCTATCTTTGCATTTCTGAATACGTAGATTGAAAAAATGAAAAAAAATTCCGTTTGTAGTCTGTAGTCTATCCGTACACATTTCCTTGCAACGCTATACTCTGAAACTATTAAAGTTATCGAAATGCGGTTTTCACCAATCGATTGCAAACGGGCCCAGGACGAAAATGTTGATATTAGCTTTGATGACGTCACTTGCGGTATAAGCTATAATGGCGGCACTCATTTTTTTATAAGATAAAGTTGCAGTTTTTTATGTAGTTTAAGAGTATTTATTTCTGAATTCAGCAATATATATTGTGCCATACTTATTTTTTGAAAAAAGAGAGAAGTCTCGTGACAATACACGCCAGAATTTTTTTGTTACACATTCCTGCTTTTTAAGTAACAACAAAATTTAGGTAATAATAAGTAAATATCTAATAAGTACAAATAGTGTTATTGTTTGTTGCTTCCATTAATTTAATTTTCAGAATTGGCCGAGAAAACAAAATAATTCAAACTAAGACTATTACCTCGTTTATAACTCTTATTTTACGTTATGGTTGTGGAGCCTAAACTACTAAACCGATTTTGATGAAATTTAAAACTAAGGCCTATAAAAAAAACTTCATCAGTAAAACAAGCTTCTCATCAAAATCAGCCCAAAAGGACCCAAGCTAGGGGCGTTATTTTGGGCGCAAACATTCAAATTTAAACCAAAACTAATTTCCCTTGGTCAAAAGTTAGTAGACATGGTTACAAGTAAAACGCCTTTTTTCGTTTGTTTCTAAATTCAAAATGGCGGCCAATATAGCAATTCTCCAAGTTTTTACTTTTTACGGTGTAGCTCAAGAACCGTTTAACTTAATTAAAATTTGAAAATTGGAAACTATAGCCAGAACTTTTACTTATAATTGGTAAAGAACAAAAATTTAATTTTGGATGTTGAAGAAGTAAGAACAGCTACTTTTATTTTTCATACAGAAATTATATAATTGCCATTATTATGTTGTTTATTACGTTTCGCTTAATTTTGTGTTGCGTTAAAATAGGGGTTTTAAAGTTTATGGAGGGAAATGAGCACCTCCTAAGGTAATTTACACTCATTTTATACCAAAAGTTTTAGAAAACGAAGTATTAGTAATTAACGTTAAGCTTTAAGAAAATGGTTGACAAGAATTTTTGCATCTACAAAAAACAAAAATTTAGGGTGGCCAATTTATTGGTGCTCCAAATTTGTCAAAAATTAAAAATCGATTTTTTCAAAATCTGCTCCAAATAATTATTTTACTTTTTTAAATGTTATACATATAGTTCATGAAAAACTATTGGCACTACATTTATTTCTTTCTTCCCCTTGGGGAAGGGGGATGAATGTTTGAAGTTGATAACTTTTAAAATTCATAACTCTATTGCTAACAAAAATGAAGAAGTAAAATTGTAGTCAAGTAGAGGGCATACGACTCTTTTAATCGAGTATAATAAGTATACCAATTTACTTTCGGCCTAGCCGGAAATTAGCAAAATATTAAAAATATTTATAATATACCCTGTATATTATTTCAGGAGAACATCAGAAATCCTTTTCTGATTTCAACTATAGGTACCATACACAATATATTTATTTTTTTCAGTTATTACACGAAAACTATTTTATTTTGCCTTATTATCCAAAAAACTATTTTATTTAATACCTACGTCATTGTAGTAAACAGGGGAAAGTTGTGTGCCAGTTTACTGGTCATTTAATTTTACTGAATGTTGATTTCGGCGACAATTTTTTAAATACGTTTATTTTCTCCTAATGACTTGACTTAAGTAGGTGAAAGGCCAAACAAACTTAGTCTAGAATCGAATATAGATTTCAAAAATACAAAAATCTATAGGGTGTTCCATTTAAAATAATAGAGTACGAAAATGTCTCTTGACATTTGTCCTAAAATTAATATTAAAGATAATATCGAAGGACGGAGGGCAAGTGAGGAACCCTGTATCCCATATAGCACACTTTGTCCATTGTACGTACATTTATGGTACAACTTAGGTACATACGTCCAGGTACCAATTATGTACGTCGTATGTTCGTACTTTTGTGTACGTCCATTATGCAACGTACTTTGTACGTACAGTAGGGTACGAAAGTCTTACTGTGTACGTCCATTATGCAACGTACTTTGTACGTACATTATGCAACGTACTTTGTACGTACAGAAGGGTACGAAAGTCTTACTAAGATCAAAATTAGATTTATTTTTGCACGTGATGCATTACCTGCTGTGCTCTATGCAGCGGTCAGCGGTGAAAATTAATTTTTCCCTTTAGTAGAGAAAATACAGACCACCATCGGGAATAATTAATTTAAACCTGCATAATACAATGTAATTACTAAGTATAGGTATTTAACTTTTAGCCAACTTCGCTTACGTTAGAATTTATTATTTTTGCTGATTGTTACATTTAGTTAGTACGCGCATCGCATCATACCTTCCTTCACCTTCAACAGTTCAACTTACGTGTACTTCACTTTTGCTTTTTTTGAGTGAGTGCGTGGGTTAAGTTTGTAAAACTATTGAAGATTCGCGGAATTTATTTATATATAGGTAAGTGTTTTACTTTTATAGACATAATTACAGTAATTTTTGGTATTTTTTGAAGTCAAACATTGAGATTTACAATTTATACCTACAAAATCGCATTTTACATTTACTTATATATTATGCAACATGGCGATCTTGCAGAAACGTCTTTATCGCAACTGCGGCGTCTGCAAATGTAGAGCACAAATTGCAAAATCTCACATACCTATATAAATCTGTCGATTACTCCGTTATGCAATTTATTGTAAATATTTGTTCAAATTCCTTGGCATTTCCACGAATTATCAAGATAATGTCTGTAACCTAGTGATTTGCTACCAAAGACAAAAACCAATTTTCGTTTTCTTTTCAGAATCATCCGTAGCCCTCTTCAAAAATGCCACCATGAAAGATGCGGAAGTTAATGTGCAAAAATGGATTAGAAGATAGAGCAAAATCGTCAAAGAACAATCAGTGATATTTATATGAACCTATTTGCGAATTTTGTTCTCTACCTACCTATATTTTATAATGGTTCTGAAATATGAAATTCTACATATAATAATTTAATTAAAGAAAATGTTCGTAGTAAAATTGTTTGTCTAATGAAACTAGCCCCTGTTCCCTATACTTGATTTAGTAAAAAACAATTTCAACATTCAGTATTGTACAATATATGAACGTACATATCTGTACGTAAGATGTACGTTCGATATTGGACGTACTTCTTGCTTTTAGTACTGTACGAACTATGGACGTACACTACAGTACGAATTTTGTACGTACTAAATTGTACGTACTTCCTACATACAAGGTAGTGCAAAAGTAACGTACTATGTACGTACATAGTACATCCTTTGCACGTAACTGTACGTACACTGTATGTACATACATCCTGATCAGTACGTACTTTGTACGCACATAGTACGTACGTGTGCTATATGGGATATTACTTTATCAGATTTCAATAATGTAATATCGAATTAATACAACATACAATAATATAGTACAGACAGTATTTGAAGTGAATTTCGTTTTATATCGATTACACAAGAAATGTAAATAAGAAAGACTCACCTGATATCGATCTAGTGCTATTGCGGTAATGGAAATTGTAGATACAAAAATACTCGTTGCTTGAAGTGCACCTATCATTCTACAAATAAAGGAGTGATTCCCTAAAGGCCAGTGTTTGGTCAAAATTTCCATTAAAGTGAGAGGCATTGTGACTGTACACAGTAACAGATCGGACACTGCCAAGTTTACAATAAACAAATTTCTTGGTGTTCGCATTGCTGGTTTTCGAACAACCGACAGAATCTGTAACAAAGAAAAGAAGACTTTAGTACTAAAAAAAGAATTAAAATTTGTTGATCTGTCAGTATTTTAAACATCTTATTTCATGCAGGCAGTTAAATTGAATATTGGAGTGTTTACGTTGACAACCAAATGATTCAATTTTCTTTTCAATTGTATCTACAATAGAGTCTTTGGTTAAATTTAATTATTCGCTTTAATGCAATACTTAACAATAGAGATTATATTTAGTTTTGATGTCGAGCGAATAATAAAATACAATAGGTACCCAAAATACGTGAGCTCTGTTGTGTCTACATAAAGGTCAGGAATGTCCTTTAAACCTGTTCTAATGGAATTAGAAATTAGATTTAGAAATTGCTTCAAATATAATCCTGAGTTTAATTAAACTAACAGCCGAGAAATACCTTAGTATTGTATTATCCTTATTGGCGCCTACCTACCACTATGCTTCATTTACTATCCCACGCACATTCTAGTACATGAAGGATCATTGTTAGCTTATAATTAACATATTAGGCTCAACAATAAATATGATGCCAAATTTCAAATAAAAAACTGTCGGCAGGTGAATTCCAGTTTCGTATCATCTTCAACATTCAACAATTAGAGTAAGAAACGTTCAATTATTTCTGGTTGTTTGATTTGTGAAAATAATACATATTGATATCGCATAATGCATAAATTCATGAATCTATTTTCCACAATAACTTCTTTAGGATGAAAATTACAGGAAAATGATTAAGATCAAATTTGTAAGCAATTGCTTAAGGCAATTTATTGGTGAAATTTTTTCAAAATTTGTGGAGTGTGCTATTCAATTTGGAAAATTTAAAATGACCGCCATTTTGCTGTTGTAAATTTTTTGTAAAAAAGTGTTGAACAAACGCTGTAGATATTAAACTGTTGATTGCAAAAAACTTTGATTTTTTGAAATCCGACTACAAATAATGGAGGTATAGAGATTTGTAAAAAACAAAAAAGTCCATAATGCGAAAGCAAAAGCCAAAATGAAAAAAATTATTTTATAAAACTGTTAGTTTTGACGAGTTCTATAACCTCTATTATGTTGTCCACTTTGAGTAGTAACACCCTGTATATCATTTGGTAAAAATTTTGTGAACTGTTTCAGTTGTTCGCTGACGATGTTAGCTTTGTTCAATTTAATAAATTTCAATGATGGTGTTTGGTGTTTTTAGTGTTGTGTAACGGCCACAAAAGTTCCAGTTCTTCCAGAACTCTGTAATTTTATATTAAAAAATTGACGTATTACATTAATTTATTGCATGAATTCGAGTTCTCGACTATCTATGTGAAGAAAACAAGAAAGCTGGTAGTCACTTGACAAAATGTCAGAAAAATATGGAGGATTTGGTAATGTTTCCCGCCAAAGTTTTTTCCCCTGGTCACTCTTGCGGTATGTGGTCTGATAGGAATTCCTTTCGAATGACCAAAGAAAAATCGGTTTTTGGATTAGTGCTGCTTGTACTCGCTTAAGTTGTTTACAATACAAGTTCGCAGGGGCATATAGCATGTACGGAATTTGCTGTATGTTACATTATAAAATGTATTTGTAAAACCATAATTGGCCATTAAGCTTCACATAATTACTGCCAATTGGCAATTAGAAGAATAAAGAAGTACTTTTGATGGGAGTGTCACAGGAGTAAGGACAGTATACGATTAACGTTAAATTTTGAATAACAGTAAAGCTTCCCAATTAGTTTATGAAGTGCAGTATCCTAGACAGACACGTGCCGGACTGCGAAATGGTACGTTAATGGTTTGTCTAAAATAATGTGATAATTACTCTCTAATACTTACAAATTGAGTAACGAGGTACTCCGATCTCCCCAAAATACGAGGCGCTCAACTACCTCTGTTGTTTAACAGCGTCTTCGTTTTCAGTCACAGAGACGCCATCATGGCCTGCTTTTGCATCCAATTGAAGTAGATTCGGTAGAGAGTCCTTAACGGGTGCTATGTTTGGTAAATTTGCACCTGATGCTATACTTGCGCAAGAGTGGGTTTTGGGGCACAAGATGATTGCCCTATTACAAAACATGGGTCTAACTACAGGGTGCCCATTGGGGATGTTTAGTTATGTTCTGGTGCATCCGAAAGCACTCAGAAGTTTCTCTATTTTAGAAAGGATGAAAGATTCTTCCATTATGCAGCTCTCTACAACATTGAAAAATTGTGTCGTTTTTGGTGAAGGACGGAGAAACATCGATGATAGTGAAAACCGTGAACCTCCATCAAGGTCAAAGACAATACCGGAAGAACCTGTCGGATCACCGTTACGCCATTATTTATTTATTCATGTTATGGGCCGAGAACAGCGAATTTCCAAGCACCTCTACGCGCATCAACTGCTTTGGTTATTAGCACTACCCTTACTAGAATTTTAACTGACTAAGGGAATTCCACCCTCAACCAGAGATCTTTATCGTGCCGAACATCGTAACGACACGGGACCTACGAGTTTACTTCCTATCCGAGAAGAAAGCGTGTTTCAGTTTTTCTCCGGCTACCTAGGCCGGGTTTGAACCCGCGCTACCCGGGCGGAAGGTAAACACGCTTACCTTAAGACCACCGGGCTAGCTGGTTACGGAATTTCATACTTCTTCCTACAGATATCACAAAAATTGTGACAGATATGGTTGATTATCCAATTTTTGTGCTCGATGAGCTCCGAATGATTTGGAGTCATGTCCACAAAACGTAAATTGAGCTAACCATTAATGTTTTTTGTGCGTTACAACCAACAGGAGACGAAAACACCTATTGCGCATGCTTTGGCAAATCCCATTTTAGACAGTGTGTCATCCTAAAATATTTGGGTAACTTTATTAATATTTTTATTCGTCTTCTCTACTTTTAACCTTGTTAGTCCAATCATATTAGACTTTTGGTGAAAAAGTGATGCTAACTTTACGGGACTTTTTCAGGGTTGTTTGGGAAGTTAACGAGAGCTTAAATCCAAGTTTGCGTATACCCAGAGCCCGTGGGATTTTAAGTAAACTTTTTTGGTCAACAAATAGAATTTGTTCATGTATGAGAAAGTTGTAGAACAAAATCACCGTGTCAGATTTTTCGATCGGTTGAAAAATAAGGTCGAAGGGAGCGTCTGAAGGGGTGCTATCTATTCGCGCCCCTCCAGCACCGGCGCGGCGCGAGCGGCTCGACGCTGCGGCACGCGCTCGGATCTGTACGATCAATTGCTGCCGAGTTATAGCTAAATCAAAATTTTTACCTTTTCCCCCTCTTTAAAAAAATCCCACGGGGTCTGGGTATACGCAAACTTGGATTTAAGCTCTCCTTAACTTCCCAAACAACCCTGAAAAAGTCCCGTAAAGTTAGCATCACTTTTTCATAAACCCCCTTTTTTTGTCTAATTTGACTGGACTATGTGGGTAATGTTGGATTTAGTTTGTTATATTTAATGTTATGGAATTGTTTTGTTAAACAACTTTTCTATACGCGGAATAATCCACGGAATTGTAATCCAATTAAAACAAATAGAGCTGATATCTATAAACTTTCATATGCAGCTAGATTAGTATTAAAAATGAACAAATTAAGCAAATTTAATGTTTTACAAACATTACGTGATAAACTGTGGATTTGTAAAGCCTTAAAATGCGACTGGAATCGTGTTTTGTAACACACGACATGACAAGATTACCTACTCGTGAAAGCACGTTTCAGTAGGGAACAGCACGTTTAATATTTCATAGGAGAGAATGTATACGTATTTGCTATAAGGTCCATATCTATACAGGCATAAAGTACACTAGCAACCCGCTTCGGTTTCCCACGGGTGGTATAACAAGCCGAAGAGGGTTGCTAGTGTTTAGTGTTTCATAATTCAAGGGCAAATAGCAGGCTGGAGAGTTGACTTGGACAGTGCGTCTTACCAAATAAATACGAGGCGTGTTTTTTAAGTAAGTACCGTTTTGAAATATAAAAAATACAAGTATACTATTTTTTCCAATAATTTTATTTTTTCATGAAAGCCTGTACTTACCTTAATCTACTTTTCACCATAATTTCCACCTATATTACCGCACTTACGGTATCGTACAACCAGCTTTTGAATACCGCCCCCGTAGACATCTGTCGCCTGATTGAACAACCACTGCAACGTTTTGTACTAATTTCATAAACCGCCTTCTTGAAACTCTAGGAAACTGATCAAATAATCGTAAAGCGTCTGTTCTCTCTCCCTTCTTCATCAATTTTTTGCAGCAAGTCACGATAGCAATGAGTGAAGGTCGTTCACTTCGTTCTTCATCATGCACATTCGTACGACCATTAAACCCCTCACCCATTTCCGTGCCATCCCATTACTCATAACGTTTTCTCCGTAGACTTCATTAATCTGAAGATGAATTTCAGCCACTTTCACGCCTTTAGCAATAAGAAAACGAATCACAGCGCGTATTTCACAGTCGGCGATATTCTCAATCGGACGAGACATTTCAAATACTCACAAGCAAACGTAAACACGGTCGAATAATTCCGTAATGGCGTCTGTGGCTTCTTAACAGATAGCGCTACACAGAGCACATGCGCCGAACACTGACCGCAGCGCTACAGCGGCGAAATTTCCAAACGGTACTTACTTTAAAAACACGCCTCGTACATATCACATATCAATTTACCCAAAACCGTAATGAATTATACACCTCATGATTCGCTTCGTCCATTGGTGAAAACCGCATGAAAATTCGTTTGGTAGTTTTCGAGATTATCGCGTTCAGACAAACAGACAGACGCGGTGAGGGACCTTTTTTAACACTTTTATAACAGATGTGTAAAAACGAAATGCTTTCAAGTAGCACATTTTTGTTTCATAGTGTTACGGTTATACGAATGATTGAAAATAGGAATTTAAAGTCTTTATAAATTTGTTAACTAGAGAAAATGTGTACAAAAAAGGGAAGCACAGCACATGGACCACGTAGTCGACGAAAATAAAACATAAGCAAAGTCAAAGGAAAAGCTATAATTAACACCAAACGTTTAAAAATTAATCGCGTAGAAGAAGCTTATCACATAGACATAATTTTGGAAACGTTATTTAAAGAAACTCCAAGAAAAGGTATGTGGAACAGTGAAAACATTGAGCAAAAATAAATAAAAAGAAGAAATTGGAAGTAAAAAGGCAAAATGGCAACAATATCTGGACACTAACCACTACCAAACTCAGAGAAGCAAAGTGAAAAAGGGGTTAAGAAAACAAAAAGGGAATCATGGGAGCGATTTAGAAAAGAATAGAAAGAGGTAAAATGGTAAAATATCTTAAAAAGGAGAAGGGAGGTAAGCAGATGAAAATTGAAACAGAAATGGAGGACAGATAGAAACCTTTTTTCGAAGTAGCATGGCAGAAGAAAACGTAGAGAGAGTAGAGATAACAATGACACACGAAGGAAGGGGAAGTAGGAAGGAAGAGATTTCAAATGAAAGATCAAATGCTGAATAATAGGAAAGTAAGCAGGATGGACGGCATTGAGGCAGAAACGGAGGCGTTAACGGAAGAGGAAATCTTAAAAAAGATATTATGAAATATGACAACCTAAAATATTAACAGAGACCTAGAAAACAGCCATAAAATAATAATCCCGGCGAACAGAAAAGAGGAATATCATTTTTATATCGCAATTGATTTTGGTACAGTTGCAATGAAACAAAACTCACTCAACACTATTATCCTTGATGATAATAATAATATTTGCCATTTACGTCTTAATATCGCAATATTTATAATGTAGATAAGTATTTACACAAAGTAAGTTTAGATAAAAGTAATAACTAATATTTTTTTAATAATTTGAACAAATTTTAAACAACTAAACACATACAAATTTAGTGACAGAAGTGCGTAGTTTTTGTTTTTATAGAATTCCATAACATCACAGGTATTTTGAAAGGTGCGGGTTTTACTTTTCCAATTTTCTACTTTACAATGAAAATTGAAAACAAACACCGTTGATAGGTACACAATATAATTCTCTACATTTTCACTCCAAAATAATAATAACATCTTAAGAATTTTGCATTGAAACGTGTATGTTATGTTGTCATCACCCTATACACAAGATATATACAGGGTGTTTTCTGGGAGGTTTAGTTTGAGATTTCCGGGAAAGTTTTATAGGTAGGTTACTGAAAATGTGTACTTAGGGGTTACTCTGAAATCCGAATCGATGTGAAATATTTTCAAAATGGCAGCGCTTTCGGAAATTCCGGAAGTAGCTAGTATTTTAAATGGCAACCCCTATTTTTACTTTCCCGTAGATATACAAACGTGTATTATACACATAGGGAAAGTAATGTATAATGGAAAAAAAATCGATCTCGAGGTTTTGATGAATCTCAACGTTTTGGGTCCTCCTGAGTCTTTGACAAAATGTTTGTCTGTGGGTGTGTGGGTGCGTACTATGGATACTACTAGACCGATTTTGATGAAATTTAAAACTAGGGCCTATAAAAAACTTCATCGGTAAAACAAGCTTCTCTTCAAAATCCGTCCAAAAGGGGCCCAAATTAGGGGCGTTATTTTGGGAGCAAACATTCAAATTTTAACCCAATCTAATATCGCTTGGTGAAAAGTTAGTCGACATGGTTACAAAGTGAAAGGCCCTTTTTAGTTTATTTCTAAATTCAAAATGGCTGCCAATGTAGCATTTCTCCAAGTTTTTACTTTTTAGGGTGTAGCTCAAGAACCGTTTAACTTAACTAAAATTTGAAAATTGGATAATATAGCCAAAGGATGGCTAGAACTTTTACTTGTAATTGGTAAAAAACAAAATTAAACGTTGCCAATTTATTAGTGCCAAAAGTTGGTAAAAATTAAAAATCGATTTTCTCAAAATCTGCTCCAAGCATATTTTTTTGAAATTTTATACATATGGTTCATAAAAAAGTACTGGCACTACATTTATTTCTTTATTTTCCATAGGGGAAGTGGGATGATTTTTTCTAACAAAATTGAAATATAAATTTAGAACACTGTATGACGCTTAATCAAAATAAATACTTTTTATGAATTTTCCTACATCTATTCAACAAATTAGATATCAATTGTTTTTTAATTATAACTTTTACTTTCACGCCCGAATGTAAAGGCTGTTTTTTTAAAAAATTATCATAAAATGCTAAATACCTCGAAAACGACAAAATATTGAGATAGGACTTATTAAAGAAAAATGACCTAAAATTAAGCGCAAAATCCAAAAATGTGAAAATCTACAGGGTGTTCCATTTAAAATAACAAATGTAATATCAACTTCCGGTATAACCGGAAGTGCTATCAAAATAATAATATTTTAGATGGATTCATAATGTCGAAAAAAACCCCAATTGGAAAAGTTCATAATTATATCTTTGGTAATTTTTGAGAATCGTCTACTGGCCGGTCGTCGAAAAAAGCACTGTATACATTTTAACCGTTTGAACAAAATCAAGCATTAAAAGCGGAACTTATTGATCATTATTTCAGATTTATTCACGTGATTGTAGCAGTTTATTACTCTTACAGGCAATATAACGAACCGCCCATCTCACTCACAATTTTTAGTACTGAAAGCATAGCCCAATGTAAGTAAATCCCACGGGAGTCTTTACCACCGTGTTGCCGGTTCTAAAATTTCCTTTGCGTGACCTAAGTTCTATAACATTTTGTTACACATACCTAAAGGTTTTCTTTAATTATTTCACGCCCATGGGTAATGGCGGATTTACACATTTGTCGCCAGGAGACAAATATTGAGATTGCACGCAAGAAGAAATAGTTTTTGGGTATATTTCTGAGCTAATAAAAGCTGAATCATGTACTACTAATAGAGCGGGATAAGGTATGCCTTAATACTACTTACACAAAGTCAATAATGTACATTCGGTAAACGTCATTAATTAATTTTTTCTACAAACGTCAAAAAATGACAAGGTTTGCGCATTGATAACAATACGCGAAGTGATCCTTTTTTCATTTTCCTACGTTACCATGACACCTTGCGCGAAATGACGACGCCGACGCCGTGCGCGAAATACTTACTTCGCGCACTGCATGTAAACTATATGAGAGTTTTGTATTTTAACGTTAAAATAATTGTCAATTTTTTCATGTTTGTAGAAAAAATGTTGTGTGTGCGAAATCCTTTGGTTATCTCCACTATTTTTTTAACTCGGCTCGCGCACTAGATACAAAAATAACTATTTATTGCTCTTACTTACAGTTTTATTAAAACAACTACACATTGAATTATCTGAAGATGACGATGAAATTCAATTAAGTTAAGTTAAGAATCTGGTTTCACTAAAATTATTTTAGAAGAAGTGTGGCATTGAAAATGTATGCATTCTAAACACTAAGACAGTCTCTAAAACATTTCAATACATTTCTTCCAAGAAGAGAGCTTTTTCCGTAACGTTTGATGATGACAATATTTACTAATTGTGGTCAGAAATGAAAACTTTTCTTTGAACCTTCTGCCGTTTTTCTAATTGTTAACCCTGTAAGTGTCACTAACATTTTTTCGTTCAGCTACGAAAACTTGCAAAAACTCCGATGTTCACTCTACCGCGGCATTAGAGTTTTAGAGTATAACCGTTGACTGAATATTATTCGTTCAGTCAACGGTATAACTTCAAAAATTTTTACTCCCAAATTTATCGGCCCTAAAATCTGCCGTCCTAGGCTCCGACCTACTCAGCCTGCTGGTAAATCGGCCACTGCCCAAGGGCAAGTATACGTTAAACAATCTACGATTTATTAAATTATATATTACCTTCAACGGAAAACCAAACAGTGTTGTTTATTTATTATTTATTCCAAGCATACAATGTCCCTGAGAGGGAGTGGTCAAGGAGATACATTCTAAGCTTGGTGGTACTGTAACTTTACAACAATACATATAAATCTATAATCTGAAGTTTTTCGTAACATTTATAAATGAATGTAAATAATTGTAATTGCATGATTGAGGAACTGTATGTACATTAATGAATTAGTACAAAGTAGAAAAGTTAGGTACCTATTACAACATAAATACCAATAAATAATGGGGGGTGCATTCTTATTGATATCACGAACTGCTTTAATTTTCAACAATAAGAGCAAACAAACTGTATTTATTGAAATATAGAGCTTCTATTGAAAAAATAAGATAGAGATTGAATTATTCATTGAAATTTTACTTGTTCTTTATTTGAGTTTGCTCTGTTTGCTTTTCATATATTTTAGCAATTTCCAAACTGTGATAAGAAACAATATATTTCACTTCACTTATATAATCCTACGGCTTTTAGGTACACGAAGATTTTAATTAAAATCCAAAATTACATCGCGAACGATGTGACTTATTGCAATAATCTGTAGGATTAAAATAATATTTACTAAGCACTTTAGTATGTTATTATTCCACGTTTTATGTGATAAAATTCTTCAGTATTGCCAATAACTTGTATAATGCACTACTATAGGTATGAAATGTAGTTGTTACTTTAGGATAATGAATCCTGTGACTTGTAAGATGAAAATGCGTATTGCTTATTCTGTATTAGTATTAATATAAAAGGTGAAATTTTCAAGGTACTCATAGAAATCCCGTTTAATTACAAACGTTTGTCAATGGAGGTGTAACGAACATACTTTACTATTAGTACAGGAGAAATAGGTTTTAGGGTTATACTAATTCCCACAAAGACGGGGATTTTTTCAATTAGTTGTTGGTATCTTTTTGATATACTAAAAGCATTGAACTATACGCTATACGCAACTGGAAGGGATACGGCCTATTCTAATACATTGTAGGCGTTGAAGCCATGCTTGCCTGACAAGCACAGATGTCGACTGGGTACTTCTGTCACTTTCTAACTTGTTGCGTTAGTAGGGCAGATATCTTTTAACCGCGTATTTCCCATAGTTTGAAAGGTGTAAAATAATATTTGAAAGTGATTGTGAAATTTATTAAATCAAAACACGATGGTGAATTGTTGTGTTGCATACGGATGTCCTAATTTAGCCGATAAACGCAGTATTAAACAATTTCATGGGTGAATAAGTCTTGTTAATACAAATTTTATCTAACATTATTTGCTATCGTTGTCAACGCAACTTATATGATTTGTTTTTAATAAATAACGTAACGTGTAATTTCTCCGTGCCCAATAAAAGGCCCAGGAATGAAATTAAGAGAAATATAATAAGTGCGCGTGTTTTTAGTTCTGTTCAGAATAGGCGGATTTTCGGAATAGCGGGGTTCTACTGTATTTTCAAAGACAAAAGCAATGTAGAAATTGCATAATTTTTGTCTGGTGAACTCTTAGATCATATATACTCCAATGATCTAAGGGTGAATAAGTAAATTTAACAATTTAATAGTTCATAACAGGTTCATAACAATTAGTAGAAAATAGCACCAAATTTTATATAACTTTTTTTACTACAAACGAAATAATTGAATTAATTTTGTAATGTTCTGTAAACGCGTTTGTATTCTCAATATGCATGATGTGCAAGTATAGCGTCACAAAAATTGTACAGTTTGTCCAGCGAATGTTTGCCGATGTATGAAATATACAACAATATACGTCCTCATAATTTAGGTTCTTATTGCGTACCAAAAACAAAGATAGATGCTACAGTATTTGTTATATGCGTGTGTTGCAACCTCAAAATACGTTGATACCAGTTTAGTTTGTGTGTAGAAGCATAAGTTAATTAGTTTGTCTGAGCTTACGCTGTATGGATTCCATTTCTATTTTGACTTCAGTAGTGTTACCACACCACTTCCGTGGAATAAATTGTCATTTGTCATTATACTCATTATCATTTTTTGATGTTTGATTTGTTTATATTTGTTCCTTGATTTTTTGTGTTAAATTTGTTGTTGACAAACTAATATATTTTGTGACAGGTCATGAAAGTAGTTGCTGATTTAATATTTTATGTTGATTCATACACTTTGGACGGCGGCCATATCTGCAAACATTCGCTGGACAAACTGTAAGTATTCCCATAATAAAACATTGATTTATTTTATTGTAAACGTTTTATTGACCTGGATCACAATGGATGTATGACTGGTGAAAGAGATAACCATCAACGTATTTTTACCTGATTTACTTACATTTTATTCCCCGTGTTATCGTTTATAGATATGACGTTGCGTGCGAAAGAAAGAGACAGAAATGCCCAGTCGTTGAGGGTTGCCTAACTTTGCTGTGGCTTCAGTGCCGCTTATGGACGTTTCCTTTCCAGTTGCGTATAGCGTACAGTTCAATGACTAAAAGTCTCGAAAAATCTAACTATGCAAAATGAGTTTTGTGGTCGACATCTTGACGAAAAAACATCAAAAATTTAAAAAAAGCCCGTGTAATCAGGGAAAAAGTCGGGAGAAGTTTATGTTTTGGCCATTTTTTTCATTATGAAATCCTTAATGTCTTAAACACAAGAAGTCGGCGCCGCCAAACATAAAGAATTTAGAGAAGAGATCGATCAATTAAGGAAAGGGCGTGGGATTCCGAGAAGAAGTACACTCTCTGCCCAGTTTTGGATAAAAATGGTCGCACAGATCTTGTCCAGACGCGTTTTGAGAACCGTCATCCAATTATTATTGCTACTAAGAGTCATCTCATAACTGATGCTCATAAACGAACTCTTCACGGAGGACAACAGATTATGTTAAATTACAATTTACGATCTAAACACTGGATTGTACGCGCAAGAAATCAAGTAAAGACGTATTACAGGAAATGTGTAACATACATTAGACATTCTAAGAGTAATAAAACACAAGTGATGGTACAGATTAAATCAGCGGGGGTCGATTAGGCACGACCCATCAGTTTGAGATTTTCACCTGGGCGGGGTACAAAATCGGACAAAGGATACATATGCCTTTTCGTATGCATGTTCGCTGTTCACTCACACTCACACATTTGGAGGTCGTTTCCATTCTTGCTGCGCAAGCCTTCATTTCAGCATTCAGACGCAACGTTATACAAAGGATGACACGGGGCATAAAATGAAGCTGTCAGGTAAAAAAATATGTTGCGGCAGTTATCTCTCTCGTCTACTCTACTACCGGAAAAAGCTAGAATGCGACAAAAGTACCTACTCTGCATCTGTCTTTGTCAGCTTCAACGCCTACAATGCATTGACATCGCCCGTTGTATCCCTTCCAGTTGCGTATAGCGTACAGTTTAATGGGTATTGCGCATATTGTACACTGTCGAAACTTACGGTGCAGTATGCACTTTAAAGCATAAGCGAACATTTCTGAAACTGTTGAAAGAACAGGCAGCAGTCATTGGTGTTGAAACTGGTCCCCGTCCACGCCAGTGTTCCAAACGCAGAGTTTAAATACAAACTATTAAACGAACACACATCACTCCGCGTGGTTTTAAATTGAAGCCATTTACACCTTTGTTTAGTTATATCATCAACATGTCAACAATTTAAGGCAAAATGCTTGGAAGTGAGAGAGAACATCCTCCAGATACGAGGGGGATGTGGTGAAGCAACTGTCTAGTAACAAAATACCAAAAGCTGTGAGATGTGTGAGAGCAAACTTAAGATAACATTATGTACTTCTCAAACAAGGATGATAGTTACAATAAAACAACTGTACTAATAAGATATTACGGCTATTAATTTTAAACTTAAGGAGGGGTTCAATTGCCCTAAGTAACCAAAATTTCATAATCACACTCCCATATAAACGCCATGTTAAAATTAGACTTTGGCATGCATTTCCTGGACAACTCGCCCTGACCATAGTTTTGCTCTGATCATGGAGTTTTATGTCTCAAAATGACCCTAAGAACATGCTACGGCTCATATGCCTAGTAAGTTTTAGCAAAAAGTATAATGTTTCAAGCTGTCTAGGATGTGTCAAAGTGACAGATACTGTTATTTGCGATTCTTTCAAAATTACAATAGAAATAGCATACCCCAATGCGTTATCGATAGGCATAACTAGCGTGAGGGTTCATTGGGGTCATTTTCAGATATAAAAGTCAAAAATCCGACCATACAGTGGTCACAGCGAGTTGTCCAAAAATGAAGTCCGAGTCTTTTCCAATGGCAAGTGAACTTTTGGCGTACTAGCAGGAAAAATTGTCGTTCTTTACTTCAGACTAAATTTCCTCGTAAATTGCTCTCATTATTCGAAAATTTTGGAATTCATCAAACAAATTCATAGAGATTTCTTCAGTGGAATAGCCCAACGTAAACCAGGATCGGTGCGCGTGCGTGCAGGTGAAAGAAAGGTGCCTAAGAAGAACACCAAACTGAGCAGACGTAAGAGAGCTTTGGAGGCCTTCAACGCGATAGAAATCAGGGTCAATATTGAATCGGAAAAAGTTCTTGAACCCTCCCCCCCCCCTTAATTAGGTTCGAGAATAGATGTTGTTGTGTACATTTAGGATAAAGCAATACAAAGGTCATGTGGGATTTAGTTGTAAAATGGAATTGAACATGCTAAAAATGATCTGCAAGGAATTATTTATTCAGTAACTGCTTTAATCAGAAGTAATATATGTAAATACCAATTCAATTTTCAGTGACATCTCTTACAAGCGTTAGTATGCAAATCCTACAATGAATTTGTATAAGGACTAGTATGAAATTAAACAAATTAAGTGCTTAATACACATTCCGATCACGATTTAAATCAAATTTTGTACATGCGTCAAGTATTGTTGGAATATCTCAAAAGAAGCTTTAAATTTGTAATAATGAACTATAGGTACCTACTTCATTGTCTGTAAACATTCTCAAGTAGATTTTCTATGTTAGCCCACAAACATTGCAACCACAATAAACAGTACTTACCACTAGCGCATTTCCTAATGCTCCAACAGAAATTAGGATGCTGTACATAATTATTAAAATTGTATATGCGGGTTCATCCACTGCTCTATTATAAATGTATCTATCAACAAGCTCAGGATCAACTTCCTTACTCTTTCTGACAATTTCACTTTCGCTCGAATTTAAGTTAATATTCAAGTACGGATCCATTTTACTTAATTACAATAGCTCCCAATTAATTACTTAATCAAATTTACGTAAGAATGTTTTCATTGGAAATTCCACTAGGAACGTTCTCTAAAGGTTACATCTCTGAGCGTACGTTATGCCAAATTTTCCAAATTCGTTATTCTCCATTTCCAAGTTTAGGACTCGTTTAATGCTGTTGCCTTCATGTGGGTTACTCTGAAAACAAAAATTTAATTGAAAAGATGTTTGTATTATAAAGAAAGCGTTAACAAGTTTCATTAACAGCATGTATGTCATTCATATTTTACGGTTACGTTTTTGGATAAGGCGTGAAAATGTTTCATTATACGTCTCATTATATTTTTAGCGGTTACAATTAACAACTTTGCTAATGTCAATTTTTCTTTTCTGAATACTTACAACATTAGGTTTTAATGTTATTATTTGAAGCAAGGTTTTGTCAGTCCTTTTGAATACCCAAACAGAGACCGGATTGACATCATAAGTATAATCCTCACAAAATATAGGCATTATAAGCGCATTACAAAGTTAACAATAATTTGAGTTTGTAAATCTCTTGTAATTGTATACGAGGTTCCGATATATAACTAATTTATGGTTTACTCTCTATATAGTTAAATCTATTAAAAAACCACTGTTAAACCACACAAGTTAATAGAATTCGATCGTGAGAAAACTAGAAGTGGGATGTAACGAGGTTTAATCTCCGATACCCTTCGCCATTACTTAGTATTTTGTCTATGATCACATTGCAAGCAAGGAAAAGCGAAAAATGTAGATAATGTGGAAACCACAGAGCACAAGAACAATCTCTAGTCGTTATCTGGTTTCATAGATGATTTTTCACACATTCATAAAAAAAACAAAAACAGCACCGTTTGGGTTATTCAAATTCAAATTGCAGAAACAATTACATGAACAATATTTACTTTTCATTCTCAACCATACGTCCAAATTTTTTATTTTACTTGCATACGTAATAGTCCGGGAGCCGGCCACCTTTTTTGCAATCAATTAATATACTTTTTATACTTCGTGAGCGGCTTTATTTTAACGAGACAGTAAACTTTTTCCTCTGCGAAAATGTTCGCAAATGGGTCCTACGGGGGTGCACAGGGGAAAAACACGTTGATTTGGAAATGACAAAAATTGGATGAATATAATGGGAAAACGCCCCAATTAATTTGTGGGACAAAGTGAGCATTTAATTATGCAAATATTTACTACGGTACAGAAAAAAAATCAGCTCGATACTCATTATTTTTGTTAATGTACTAATTCCTATATGCCTTCAGATGGGGACACTCTTGATGGACTCATTTTTGTTGTAGGACAAATGTTATTTTGAATTACTTACAAAAAAACTTCACAGTTAGCTAAAAAATAAAGTAATATTAATCAATTTTTTGTAATTACCACATCAACGTGTTTTACCCCTGCGCACCCCGTAGGACCCATTTGCGAAAATTTTCGCAGAGGAAAAAGTTTGGCGTCTCGTTAAAATAAAGCCGCTCACGAAGTATAAAAAGTATATTAATTGATTGCAAAAAAGGTGACCGGCTCCCGGACCATAAGGTAAAAGGACTTTGATCGTCCTTGCAATTTCACACCTCATGCAACATATTATTGTGTTTTTTATCGTCCAATTTTGTTTAAAAGCAGCATAAACAGAAGAAATTACAAAAAATAGTAGAATAAAAACGTTTCATAAGACCTTGAAGTTGAAGCACTTATTCTTTAAAGTAACTCGTGGCTAGGCCACTCTTTTTTACTTCCCGAGTACGAAGTAAAAGGATATTGTATTAATGTTTCAAAAAAAATTTATCTATGCAAATTTTTACTTATCTTTACGTTTCTGAATACGTAAATTCAAAAAATGAAAAAAAATTCCGTCTGCCCTCTGTCCGTATACATTTTCTTGCAACACTCTTAAAGTTATCGAAATGGGGTTTTCGCCAATCGATTGCATTCGGGACAAGGTCGAAAATGCTGATATTACCTTTGATGGCGACACTTCCGGTATGAGCTAAAATGGCCAGACCTGAATTCGAGCTTCAAGATTGGTGTTATGAAACTTGTTTTTTAATATACCTACTATTGTCAACCTCATCACCGCACCGTGGTGCATTGAAGACAACGAGGTTTTAGAAGGATCAAGCCCCTCCATCCCTCTCCCTCGCAATCAATATCAAGAATTTTGTTTATATAAATAAAATATGTCGACTTGTTGGGATTTATTTTACCCTTTAACATTTACATTCATTTTACTTACTCATAAAGGGTTTCTCAATTTTAACTTTTCTTTGTCCTTTCCGCGGAGAGTATGTTATTTGTGTATTTCTTCATTGTGTACCTTTAAATGAAATTGTGTGGAACGTGCCTCTATTTTAAGCCATGCTGGTATATTCAATAAGTAGAATTCATACACAAATAAACTTAGTTTTCATGTATAAATCAGTTGAAGAAATGTAAACTTGCAATGCATAGCGTATACCTAGGTATTTCAACAATTGATGTACGTCGCACAAAGAGCTGACCTAACAAAAGCGAAAAGATAAAATAACTGGAAAGTGCTTCTGCACACATCTAATACTGTATACAGGGTGTTTTTTGAGAGCTTTAGTTAGACGTTTCTGAGAAAGTTTTATAGGTAGGTTTCTGAAAATATGTACATACTTGGGGGTTACTCTGAAAACCGAATCGATTTAAAATATTTTCAAAATAGCAACACTTCCGGAAATGCCGGAAGTAGCTGGTATATCTTCGTTATTTTTTATTGCATTTTTGGATTCTACGTAAAATCTCAGTTGTTTTGACACCACTTATCAAAATCTACGTTATGGTTTTTAAGTTATTTTCACTTATTTAAAAAAAATGGCGGATGCAGACGGTACTTTAATAATTCATTACTTGAAAACCGTTGTAGCTATGACAACCGAGTTTTCACCAGCGTATATAGGAGGAATAGGGCTTTCTTTTGATGTACTTAAATAATGGTTAAGTTGCGTACGACCTCATCTATGGGTTGCAAATGTAGGAAAATGCAAAGACTGAAAACTGAGATTTTTTAAATGAAATGACCAGTTTCTTACTATTGCATTTGATAGAGAATCAAAATTGGCATATTTTGTTATTTACATGTTTCTATCCCTATCTTTAATAGTTTCTGACTTATTCTCATTTCATCTCATTGATACCAACCATTTTTTTCGAATTTTTTGTAGTAGTCGACCATGACATGGACCATGGCAATCGAATTTTGAACAAATCAAGTGATACTAAACCGTCACCTGTAAGTTTTTCAATAATCGAAAAAAATGGCTCGCAATGGTTTTATATATTAAGATTTTTGGAATCTAATTGTTATTTATGGTGAAATGAATAGAATGACGTCACATGCTTGTCATACGTTCATTGAGAGATATCCAGAAAGACCGCGTCCTAGTGAATGAATGAAATGGAATGAATTTGTTTGAATTTTGGAAGCTTTGTACCACCAAAACAATTACCTGGACCTAAAGTAAGAGATTTACGAATATCTAATGTTAAGGAACCAGGAATATTTTTTGGGGAACATTACTTAGTCAAACGAGGACAAATTTAATAAAAACTTAAACGCCAAAATTCGCATTGCTGGTGTCAATAAAATCCTTGTTTGAATGGAGATGTACACTTTCAAGAGTGCTGGAGGTTTATTGTACTTTGTGCGTTTAAAAATAACAATATTTTGTGTTTCCACATTTATCCAGAAAATTTGAATGCAGACGTTATTTGGAAATTCTACGCAATATTGTTGTTCCTGCAACAGAACATCTGCCTCTGTAGGAATATGCTGAATACTGAATCATAAGTCATACGATATTCCACACGAGAACATTTACGAAAAAGAGTTTGTGTTTGGAACATGAAGGCATGTGTTGAAGAAGCCAAGGTTTTAAATTGATTTGAAACTTATAGCAGGTGACGGATTAATATCACTTGATTGGTTTAATTCGTTTGCCATAAGGTCATGGTCAACTAATAAAAAATCCGAAAAAAATGATATCATTGCAATGAAATGAGAATAAGTCAGAAACAAACTATTAAAGATAAGAATAGGAACTTGTAATACCAAAATATGCCCTTTTTGATTATCTATCAAAATAATGCAATAGTAAGGAAATGGTCATTTTATTTAAAAAAACTGAGTTTTCAGTCTTTGAATTTTCTTAAATATGAAGCCTCATAGGTGACGTCGTACGCAACATAACTGATTTTTAAGTACATAAAAAGAAAGCCCTATTCTTCCTCTATGCGCTGGTGAAAACTCGGTTGTCATAGCTACAAGTGTTTTCAAGTAATGAATTCTTAAAGTACCGTCTGCATCCGCCATTTTTTTTTAATAAATGAAAATAACTTAAAAACCATAACTTGTAGATATTGACATGTTGGTATCAAAAGTTATGAAATTTCACGTTGAATCTAACAATGCAATATAAAATAGGGGTTGCCATTTAAAATAACGAAGTTAGTAGCTACTTCCGGAATTTACGGAAGTGCTGCTATTTTGAAAATATTTTACATCGATTCGGATTTCTGAGTAACCCTTAAGTACAAATTTTCAAATATCGACCTATAAAACTTTCCTGGAAACCTCTAACTAAAGCTCCCCAAAAAACACCCTGTACACAGAATAACGAAATGTTGTGTTTCAAATAAGGTCTAAACCTAAACCTTAATAAGGTGCGTTAATTGTTTCTATCCACTAAGACAATTTGTAGTCAAACAAACATTTCACTCTGTTATTTTAAAATTCGAGAATTTTAATTTTTAGTTAAGTATTTGGCAATTAAAGTAAGGAGATTCGCAGATAATAGATATATGTACAATAGATGAAAGAATAAGAAGGGTACTGCCTTTTGAAGTTATATATTTCTGTATTATATTAGTAACAATATTCATTTTTAGTTTAATTCGTGTTTTTTGTTGTTTATTTTCAACGTACGACGTTTCGGAGAAAACTCTTTCTCCTTTTTCAAGTAAACAATAAAATAAAAATGACAACGTTATAAATTTATAAACGGGGGTACACGCGATTCTCGCGTTTTGCGTGCTTTGGGGGGAGGGGGTATCTGTGATTGTAGGTTGTAATAGGTTTTGTTTTAAAATATCACACCTTGTTGAGCTGGCTTAGTTACTTGAAAAAAGAAAAAAAATTTACATTTTTGTACCTTTTCAGATTTTTGACCCTGTAGGTATCTGTAATTTAGCAAGTTATTAAAGTAACTAAAATAAAGGATTACATTTACTTACATTTGACGTAAAAATCACAAAAATGGGTTGATATTTGGTAAAGATATACGAATTCGTTCCTACCGACTTATAGTAAATTTTTACCAATTATTTTAAAAAATGTAAAATGCAAACTTTTAGAATAGATTTGAGACCAAAAATACATAATGGCCCTTTCACAATGTTAATTACATCTTTGCACATAGTCTTTGCCCATAAATTAACGAAAATATAACAAATTCCGTGTGAACTTCATAAGGATAGTTTAGAATGAATTTTGAATGTAAAAGAACTCAATTTGGACACTGGCAACTTTTTGGGAATACGAATGGCCTTAGGGAGAACGTTTTAACATTCATCTTTAACTATAGTAAAACTAAAAATACCATAAAACATAAAATGTACAAATAGAAGCTGGTCTAACGTTGCATAACATCTGTTTTATAGAAAGACCTTCTCTACCTTAAACAGTTTCAAATTTTTGTTTATTTCACTAACTAAAGGCCACCATTTACACGTATATGTACAGCAGTAAATATGGATTTTACTTCCTCTTAATTACAATATAAGTTGTATATTTAGAAGTATAGTCAAAGTATAGGTATTCTCTTTGGTATAGTGTAACGTAACAATACACTTGCCACCTACTTTCATCAATAGATATTAAGTTAAATATGTAGACAAAAACATTTTTCTCGGTGGAAACATTCGACTATATATGTTACCTACGACATCGTTCATCGTTCAAAATCTCTAAATTCGAAATAAGCACACAAACATGTACTGTACATTTCAAAAGTTACCGAAAGAAGGTATCGGGACACATAAATTAGTCTACGATGAATGCTGTTACTACTTTTTACATCATTTTAACCATGAAAATGTTAACGCGAGGCATAATAGAATCATTTTTCATCATTTAAATAACTTTTCAACTTGAAATAATTAAATTTCCATGTTATCGAGAAAAAGTTTCCGATACTTGTCATTTTGAAAATTTTCGCGAAAATACTTTCTGGCATCGTTTTAATGTTCGAAATGGGTTAAGGACCTCGGACAGACAAACTTTCCATGTTTACACAAAATTTTCACCCAAAAATAAGCACAAATAGCGAATTCTATTTTACACGTAGGTACCTAATCTCCATAAGGAAACTTTGAACGTATTTTCTATGTAAAGAAAATATATTTAGACACAAATACCGCTTGAATAAGATGACGGACTTTTATACTAAAATGTTTAAAACTTACTTTGAAAAAAATTAGTGCAGATATTTACGTAGTTTGCGGGTTATCTATAATTGTAGCATTAATTTATAGGTTATAAATTTATAATAGCTTTGGTTTTAAAATATCTCATCCGCATTCGTCAGGATTCGGCGACTGTCGGAAAAGTGCACAGCAACACAAACATATACACACGTCTCGGTTATTATATAGTGATTATAAGTTATGTATTAACGTTTTAGTTAATAACGACGTTTGGTTTTATGTATTTTTAATAATACAAACTTGAACTTGATACAACGAAGTAACTCGTTATGTTATATGGTTGCCAAGTGACCTACTTTCTCCACCTTGACATCTCCTTTTTTTAACAACTTAAAGTGGATTTTCGAAATGCATTTCTTTATATGATTTTATTTAATTGTTTATCTTGTAAAATAATTTTGATGAGTTTTAAAACGCCCCTCGATCACGTAAATAGTCCTGATGGGCTCCTGAACTCTTTAATGCGGGCCTGAACACAAAGATAGATACTTAAATGCGTTAAAATCTTGAGATTTGACTAGGTACTTCACATCTAGTGGTTGTTTCACGGTGTAACTTTCTTCAAAGTGCATATGTCCTGAGTAAATAAAGATTTTTTAAACTTTCAGTGTGGAATCTATTGCTGTAAACGGGTGTGATAACTGGGGTTGTCCCTCACTATTACAGAATGTAGTGGAGGAGACGCAATAGTTGAAACCAATCCTGCAATGACTGTGATGTCATATCTGCGAACGTTCATGAAGAATAATTATCCCCTTTTCTTGAGAAATTTGGCGCCCTTTGGTGAACCACGTGCATCACCTACCTACTAGATTAGGCACCTTGGGAGGGGGGGGGTGTCATCCCCACCATACAAATTCTATTCGTCGATGATGATGTGATTGAAGTCCCTATTCTTTGCAATGTCTTACTCAATCGATATAATATACCTAGATCAGAATGTCTCTTCTGACCAGTTAGTAGTCGTCCTTAAACACCTATTATTTACCTATTACCTTTAGTTTACTAAACATGCGTTCGGCGGATACAGTAGGAGCAGGAATCGTTAGCAAGACGCGAATGACAACTTTGAAATTAGGGTAAACTTGATGCACTTGAAATTACTGAATAACTTTCAATAAATCAAGAGGATTCCAAGTTTCAATGAATTTACTAGATTCCAAAAGATTTGTTACTTGATGCTTATTCAGCAGATCATCTTCATTATGATCATCTAGATACTTCACAGCTAATCTGTCCATTTTTCATTTCAATGGTCATCACTCAATTTAGAAAACACTCTTCCACCTAAACCACTGAAAATGAACTTCAGTTCCTTCAAAGTTGCACAGCGTCGCTTCATATCCGCAAAGATGTAGTAAATATCTTCAAAATATTTTTTGTTGAATACTTGTATTGGACTTATCATGCAATTGTACTAATTACACTTTATCTTATTAGAATAAAATAATTTGAAAGAAAACACAGCAACTAACAACACACAACCAATTTCATAAAATACAAAAATCAACAGTAAGTAAGTGATTTAGACTTAGATGTTATCCACTATCCGTTGCAAGTGAACCTCTTCACGTCGCGTCGTTGTGTAGTATTTCAGACTGTAACAGCGATTGGATCATAAGATCCAAAGTAGGTGAGAAAAAACTACATTTTTCTATGTGCGTGCCACTGCCGTAACCTGCGATATTGTCCATGCAGTGTAGTGTGTATTCGAAGTCAATTACACCCAGATACGACAAAGATATTACACAATTTATTGCGATACCGTGAAATGTAGTTCACGGAATCAATACATGGGCTGTGCAACGTGATGTTCGGTAAGTAAGTAAAGGGATCGGTGTACTATGTCATCTTTAATTAAGGGATCACGTGTTTATTATAAATCCCGTTGTTTCTTTTTGTGACCTTGATAATTCTTCTAAGTCTTGTAGGTATATGTGCCTCAAATTTTGGTACAGTAACAATATAATTTATTAGGTTTGATTGTTTGGAACTTTGGATATACCACCACATAATTTGATTGAAAGGACGGCAATCAAAGCAGAAGAAATCTCGGCGTCGCAATGGTAACAACGACTAATAAACCACCATATTACCTGTTGTGAGTACAAAAATTATTAAAACTGCTACTAGTGTCGCTGAGAATTAACGAATTTGGATCGTACGGTCATAGACTAAATACTCCTTTAGTCTATGGTACGGTAAATAATTAATAACGTTATCATAAAATCAAAGTCCAGTGATAAAATGTTATGTTACTTATATTACACTAATTTGTTAGTATTGTTCGAAGGAATTTCCTTAGTGGCATTTTATAAATTACTTTAAAAAAGCACTTAGTATTATTAGGTATTGTCTTTTTCTACCCTATTTGTGTTGTCTATATATTGTATTTCTTATATTGTATTCATCTAATTTGTTGGCATCCTCTAAATTGTTTCTTGGACTATCTTAAACAGCATTTCATTTTTATTAAATTCATACCTGTGTTCTTAGTAAATCGTTAGTGTTTCCTCAGTAGCATGTAATTGAATTGTCAGTGACATTTAGTCAAAAATTCAGGCGAGCGTATTGGTCAATATTTTACGTTTTATTTTATCCTTTGCATAACTAACATCATAATGCTACGTCTATTAATGTCCAAGTCATTTAATGATTTACTTATGGTAATAATAACCATTGATTTTTCATAGTATCGAACACACATAATTTTTATGTTATTAACTGCATTACGAAGGTCCTAGTTCGCCGGCACAATACCATTCGTGGAATATCTCTCCAAGAGGGGATAACTGTGTATCCGTCAAAACGGGCGCCACTTACATTTATTAAATGGGTTTAGTTCATGATAGGATGTTTATTGGCGATTGTACAGAACTAATTGATCTTATGAGCCACTTCTTCGTATTTTGTATTACTTAAATATAAATAACTTGAAGTGCAATAATTGTTTATTTTATTTTTTTATAACAGCCTGGCGACATGATCCTTTTTCAAATCTAACGTTCACTACATCATCCCTCTTTTTCAATAAACGAAAAAAACAAAACAAATAAACAAAAAATTAACAATAGAATAATCAATTTGCAAAGAAGCCTACTTATATAATGTACTATACTGCACATAATTAACATTATATAACAATCTCCCTTCCAAGGTAGTACTGCACATTCAGTGCCGCCTCAGATATATACACCAGATTATTGAGGACGAAGATCTCGTATAAATGGTCCCATCATTGTCTCTTACTGGTTCCGGTACCGGGAATCGAACCCGGTCCTACTTGGTGAGAGCCAGGTTTCCAGAAATTTCTTAAATTACCTTTTGGTCTGTCAGTAGCTCCAGAAATCTTTCATTGAAAAACCATTTGGGGACATCTAATAAAGTGTGGAACATTTTGAAATTATTGGTTGTGTCCATGTTTCGTGTTCAAAGTAAATCTCCGAATGGAGGCGAACGGTAAATTGTATACTTGAATTTCCCAAAACCTTCCTCATAGAATCCAAAACTACTCCTCTTGAACTAAGTTTAACAGAAGATCAAATGATGGACACGTTAAGAAGTATCTATGATTATATTATATATTATATCATATCATATTATATTATATCATATCATATCATATCATATCATATATCATATATCATATTACAATTATATTATATTATAATTGTTATTTATTCATTCACACTTAAAGTGGTGCAACAATTAAATTTTTGGGGTATAATATCTAACCATAAATTCATTTTTGAGGAATCTTAAGATTAAACAAAATTATATTACCTAATATTTATGAGTGAACTTAAATTAATTTAGATTAAAGAATTTTCGGACAATGTGACATGTTTGTAATAAAACAGCTCGTTGTATTATTACAAATAATTGTTATTATTACATTATATTATATTATATTATATTATATTACATTACATTACATTACATTACATTACATTATATATTATATTATATCATATCATATTATACATGATATTATATTTATTATGTTTCCTGAAATTTTTTATCCAATATGGCACCAGTTATTTATTTTATCACTTAGCGTCAGTCACCTTTTGCTTTTTGAAGTTTTCAACATGATGTTAATATCATTAATTAAGCAGTTTTATATTCTCTCATTATGGAGAGCTTAGTGTTAATATGTTTTAAATAATTTTGTCTTCACCATTATGATTCACTTGTGATTATTGTAGTGTTCCCCCCCCCCCCCCCCATCAGGTGAGTGGGCTCAAACTTTACCAGATGTTAATTCTAATTACCTTAATTTTAGCCACCTTCATGTAACTTTCATCATTTAATCTTTAAGGGCTTGAAAATGAAACTAGTCTTAAGTTTCGAAACATGTCGCCAAGTTTAATAGAATAATTTTACGTCGTGCATAATATAATTCTCAACGTTGCACACCTTCGTACTAGTAGTTGCTACAGTCAAGGTGTAGACAGCGTTTCTACGTCAAAGTTTTACCCCTAGTGGTTTGCAGTGCCGCTAGCTTCAATTTTATACAAAAAAGATACATCATTTCATCGATCATCTACGTTATGCATTATATTGGTTAAAGGGGATGTTTGGAGTTTGTTTTATTATAATTATCCCTTTCCCCCTTTGTGAGATGGAACCGTTGAACTCTATACGTAAAATATATGAGAATTTATTTTAAATCTGTATAACGTAAACTATATACAGTGCGTTCATGATGATAGGAACACATTCGTTTACAATTTAGGCCATTCTTCTGGGGAATAACTCTCGGACACGTAGATTAGTATTTTTAGTTGCTGATTTTTTGACATTAAAAAATTGTATACAGGGTGTCTCAAGAAGAAGATATGCAGTCATCATTAATTTTTTTAAAGGAAATCCCTTATATAATTACATTTTTGAATTGTACGGTAAATTCTGGACACTTTTGTATAACATATCATATCTCTATGATAAGCGGTTTTCGAAATAATGACGTTTGAAATATGATAAATGAAAAAAAATTCTGGCATGTATTGCCACGAGACTTTCCTCGTACCAAAAAACTGCAACTTTTTCTTTAAAAAAAATGAGTGCCGCAAACACCTGATATGGAAAATGTTCTCTGCAACAAAACTCTCTTCTTCGAATTAATCGATGCCTTGACCAATTGATGTGGTTTTCTTTATATACAGGGTGTTCCATTAAAAAAAGTAATGATGACTGCATATCTTCTTCTTGAGACACCCTGTATACAATTTTTTTATGTCAAAAAATCCGCAACTAAAAATACTAATCGACGCGACGTGCCCGAGCGTTTTTCCACAAAATAATTACCTATAATTTGTAAACGAATTTGTTCCTTTCATCATGAACGCACTGTATACTACATAGAAACATGTCATGTAGAGAAATGTTTCTGAAGACATTCTCAAGAGTTCTCTAGATATCGTCGGTGTAATACTTTTTGCTTCTAAGTTCATGGATTGTGTGTGGTGTATGTATGCTCGCTCATTGGTGCGGAAAATACCGGCATCAAGGTAGCTAACTTAGATGAATTTCCAGTACAAAAATTCAATTGATACGAATTATAAATAAAAGTACTGTCTTTTAACTACGGGTTCTAATCAAAAGTACATTTCCTTTAAATTGATACACCTCCTACAGTCAAAAGGTTCAAGTTGACGTTAGAAGTTATATCCATATTGGAATTTCACAAAATGGATATTAGATGGCTGGTGGTTCACAAACGATCCTACTTTGCTTTCGTCAGATGATACAAGGGTGGATTCCTATAAAGCTCCCAAAGGAAAACCTTTACTTCGGGAAATAGAATTGGCTTTTAAAAATATCGATTCAAGATTTATATTGCTGCTACGTTAGGAAATGCAGCTTAACGTCACTCTACTAAATGGCGCATATACAAAATGACCGTTGCGCTGAAATCTGTAGCACTTGATACAAAAATCAGCTATTGATATAAGTTATCCATCTTATGCTTACCTGATGTCTTGGGTGGTTCTTTTGGTTGCGAGCTTTTATTTTATTCTTTACCCTTACCTTATGCTGTTTTCTATCGCTAGTGGTACAATATTTGGTACCTACTCAACAACTCGGTAGAAAATGAAGATAAGTTATAACCAAAAATTCAAATTGGTGCCAGTTGGTATAAAAGTTTGTAGCTACGGTACTAAGAGTTTTTTTTCTAATCCAGTTACTCGGGGTTCCTACTTAATGAACCCTAGGTATATAATTACATGATAACAAGAATTTAGATGAAATCGATGGAAGCTCTCATAAAGCTAATTTGAAAATAAAAATAATTTACTTCGCCATCAGTCACAATTACATTCAAATCATGATCGTTATTGATATTACTGCCCCCTAGTCTCATTTTAAATTTTATTAAATTAAAATAAAATGAATTTACATCGATTTTAAAACGAACAACTAATTTCTAGCTCGCTCAAACTTAAAGTAAAACAAGAATCTCCTTCAGTGTAAAAGTAAAAAAAACTTACATTACTAAGACAAATTGATCTAAATGGAATCGTTCACAATTTCTACAATAAAGCTCAACATAATCTTATTTTGTCTACTATCTATATAAGATTGTATTGATGGACTTTTATAAGGGACCGTCCAGATATCAATCTAATTGATGGTATGATATAAGACGTCCTTCCGAATAAAAGTGAAATATTTTTTCTCAATAGAAAATTTGATATAAGGGTGCATATGAAAGTTGACGGTACTGAATGATGAAATAGAACTCACTTGAAGGATGTAAAATTCTAGTGAAATTTATTGAGGAAATTTCGGGTATATTTTTAAAAGTTTAATATGTGATTTTACTGCCGGTCGAGGTAATGAATTTATTTTTGTACATTTATATTGGTTTATAAGGATATAAATAAACTTTTCTATAAATTTTCTCGCTTTAGATTTAATGACACATTTTTCCCTTGTGTAAAGACATTTATTTTTCCCTTTTATCGCTTTTATTGTTTAGGTTGATCATCAAGCGTATCGTAAAGAAGTGTAATAGATGTACATGGTTATTACCTACTAACCTACCACATAATAGGGGGTGATAATGGAACTATGTATCATTATTGTACGACGTATTTCAGTGGTTAAAGTTTTTCTTTTTATACTACCATTAACTTGGTTTTATTCTAAACATTAGTGTGGAACATACAGGCTTTTGCTGTACGTTTGGAAACATGTTTTATATGTACTTACTACATTTCCTTTTGTAAGGAATAACCTTACAACTTTAACGAAACCAACAAAAATCATAATCTACGATTACTCGTAAAAGTACCGAAGCGTTAAAAGGTTTTTGATATTTCCGCAAAAACTTAGATAATTATTGCTCTATCAACTAACATCATAAAGACAATCTTAGGTTCATTTTTCTCGTCGAGTCTGCCCTCTTTCCGCGAAGATTAATATGAATTCACTGCAACGCAACGGTATGTTTGAATCTAAGGACCACTGGGTACCATTTACAGTGTACTCATTTTTTAGATGCCAAAACATGTTTGTGAGCTTGCTTCGAAGCAGATTGATTAAGGCAATTACTCAACAATGATTCGTTGAATTCAAAACTCGCCCACCCTAAGTTGGTATGGATGCTGGTTCGTACGTTGCCTTATAACAACTAAGAAGGATTTATTCCGCACAATGCTGAACTTGCAGCTACTATAAATGACAGTATTGTTTATATAGTCACCGAATACAGTGAAGGGTTTTAAGAAATTTTGTAACGCCCTGCGATAATTTCCTATTTTAGATTTGAAATATTCTAATTTCTTTTACTTTAATGACTAATATTCTTAAAAGTCTTACAATGTAAGCATCTGTCCTTATGACGAATCATCTTAGCCCTATGTAACCTGAACCTTTGGAATTCTCTTTGTTCGCTGATGACTAATTTGTTTTGCACTCCAGATGTATTCTTTTTCTTTGTCCCTTTGTACTAATTTGCGACGTAGAACCCGCTGATTCATTGCCTTCAGGGTCTAAGAGCCCCTTTCCTCTAGTCATTTTCTTCAGTTAACTACTCGCTTCCTTTCCAATCACTTCGCTTCATTTCTGTACGATAAGATTTGCATTTACTAAAACACGAGTTATTTTCGGCTTTGTGCTCATCTATCAACAATTTAGTGAAAGTTCTTACTGCTGCTTTAAGAAATCACTGAAATCGTATTTTTACGTATATTTGTATAGTAAAGAAAAGTGTACGTGAGTTCTTCTTCTTAAAACGCTGGAATTAATTATTTACCAGGTTGGTACTGAATTTTCTGCTTAATGTAGTTACCTAATTTCGCTTTCTCCTCTTTTATAGCGGTTTTACACCAGTAAAAAAACTACCTCTAACTCTTCTACCATTTTCCTACATCTTTACTTCGTGACCGACGGCCTACGTGGGAAACCAACCGTTTCTTCAATCCCTCGATCGCCGCTACGAAAACTCATCTAATTTCATCTTTATTTTACTATATCGTCGCTAAGTGAAAAACCAATTTTAGTTTTCCCCTTTACTCCTTATTTTGAACTTTTTATACTTTAATTTTACCTACTTAGTTATTTTTTTCTACTATTTTATCGAAAAGATTCTGTTTAAACATTAACCATTTTACTATTTAAAATTTGCTACATTTGCTATTGCTGTAATGTAACTTTACCGTATTATTTCCTTTGAATTTTCTAAAGTAATATAGTTTATTTGCTAATTTAATTTTCTATTTGCTGAATAGTAATTTGTTATCGAATTACCTTTAACTTTTTTGTCTGAATTAACGTAACTATTTAAATTTGAACCTAATCTATATTTGGTATCCGATTTTTGAATCACAGGATAGTACTCTGGTAATTATTCCTTTCGACCCTTGTTGTGTTTATTTTGTTTAAGGACTTGGGAAAACTGTGCACAGGAGTTCCAACATCCGACTCAACTTTAACAAAAGAAAGGTAGGATTTTCCATTTAACCACCGATTACTGTCTATTTGCATTTTTAAAGTCGCATCCCTATATCTCAATTTGATTATTAATCTAACGTCATTTTACTTATAATTTTTGCTTAACTTAAAGGTAATTTAGACCCACGTATTTTGTGCTACAAAGTTAATTTGTCAAAACTCATACATTTACCTTTTTTTTTTGTATTTATAAAAACTGATTTTATTTTGTAATATTTAATTTGAGTTATTCATTATAATAACCTTAAATTTATCTATTTCTTTTTTTTGCTGAAACTCCCCGTTCTCTTTCAGAATTGACATCGTTACTGTTATAACTGTTAATACCTTCGTAATTCGGATTAGCAGCATATTTTCCTAGAAGAATTACGTGGCGCCCTTTTCTTCACTTATTTTTTCCCTATTTTACTACCACAATTTCTTACTTTTTCGCTCATTATTGCTAACCTACGACCACCTGTCTACTAGCACTGAACTGCTGCGGCCATTGCTCCATTTAATTTCGTTGCGACCCAATTCTTGTCGTAACAATTTGCTCAATGATAATAAGAGAATCATTGATGGGAATTTTGGTAAATATGGACGTAACATCAATGCTAACCAGAAGATCTTGGGGATTCAAGCGAAAATCGGAGAGGCGTCGATGTTAAGAATGTGGGATGACTGCGACCTGTGAAATTCTTCAAAAATTTGGCCAGATACTTAGACATCTTGTAGGTATTTGAGTTGATGATTCTAACTGTGGGGCAAAGATAGATCCCTTGCTTGTGAATTTTAGGGATACAGAACAATCTCGGCTGTTTGGAGTCGCTAGGGACAAGACGACGTTGGACATCCTTGTGAAGGGCAGTCGTTCGATTTTCGTTGTCGGTTTTCGTTCGATTTTGAGAAAATGATGACGTAAGTTTGCTCCTTAAGAAGATCTATTATGACTGTAACGTTGCCTTTATCTGCAGAGACTATGATCAAATTGGAATTATTGCGAAGATTTCTAAGGACCCCAGCAAACACATTTATATATAAAATACATATAAATTATGTAAGAGCTTTTTAGATTTATATAAAACTGGAAGAAAAATAAGAGATATTTAATGTCAGGATGTCAGCAATTTTCAAAATAATATATATGTCTATTAGATGTAAATTCTTCAACATGAATTTATATACCTTTTATGTATATTTTATGTAATATTTACATAAAAAATATTAGTTGTAAAAGCGTTGCGATGACCAAAATGGCAGCTACTCGAGCATAATGTAATTATTATCAATGTAAAAATGTAAAAAAAATTATTTAAGCAGTTCCATACAAAAAATGGAAAAACTACATTTTACGTGCAACTGTACTTTTAATTATATTTAACTTAATTCTTGCACAAACCCGTTTTCACCTGAACTGAAAGCCGACAGTTTATTATGATATACTTGCTTGAAAAGTGCCCTTAACCGGATTCGAACGTTTGCGGGTGGGCGTTGCAAATTCTGAAATCCGACATTGTACCACTGCGCTAATCTGTAACATCCTTTCTTTTTATTTCGTACTTCGTAACTTTGTGCTGTTTCGCGTTATTAGTTTAAATTTTGTTTGATTATACCGTTGGGTGGTCTTATTCAATAATTATACCTATCTTTAAATTTATGTTAAAAATGACCAGGATTTAATTTATTTTATATTATTTATTTTCTATATAAATTAGACGCATTTTAGTCGATACGGATCTAATATTAAAGGTACGTGAACTACAATTTTTGACGTTATAGGAAACACGCGCGTGCGATTACTTATGTGGCGCAAATAGAAACGGACTTTATTTTGGACCATACAATATATGTAATGTAATGATAATTTTTAATTATATTTACAGAAGGCATACATAAAAAATAAGTAATATTACATATATGTAATATTTTACATATAACGTACGTAAATCTAATCATGTAAATATGAATTTCATGAGTGATATGTAATTATCTATTAAATTAAAATTAACAGTAATATCGTTTGTAACAGCAAACAAGACTTGGACGGCCTCCCTTTTATTTATAATTCATTACTTGAAAATTTAAAGTAGGTTTATTTCATTATATTATGTATTAATGTCACACTGACGAAGGCAGCAACCGCTGTCGAAATATTTGTGCATTTAATAAATAAAGTTTTTAAGTATATAATTGACTCTATTACATTAAAATACTAATAATTATCTATATGTATATATTATATGAATTTCTGTATACAGAATATCCGTAAGTTTCTATACTATTATGTAAAATATACGTAATCTGTGACATACGGTTTATACATATAACTTTATTAAAGAACACTTACATACTTGATATATAAAAAAGCATATGTGGGGGTATTTACTTCAATTTATATATGTTGTATGTATATTTTATATGTGTGTTTGCTGGGACATAACATAACCCGATCCGATCTGCTGATGTTGAATTTAGACGCTCCAGACTAACTCACCACCTTCGCTGCTTTGAAACGAATGAGATCGGCAATCTATCTGGGAATAGTGTGTATGAACGATTCAACAGTAGGAGAAACTGCGAAATTTAAATTTAAGGTGCAATTTTCATCTACTTAGTATAACCATGCCTTTTCTTGTATAAAACAACCCATTATCTACCACCATCGCATTACATCGAATGATGACACATCGTCTTTATTATGACCGTGTTCACTTTCAGAATCACGCTCCGCGTCTCAACTAAGTTGTTTTCATCATGCAGATCACATGCTAATCCATAAATCACCGCATTTATTTCCTCTAGCCATGGTGTGTCAGTCATCGTGTTTGAAAAACTAATAAATAAAGAGTGTCCATGTTGCAAATAGTAAAACTAGCATTACATAAATATCAAATACTTACCTCAGTAATCAAAGAAAGAAATCTGTAACACGCATAATGGGGTACAAGGATGGCCCAGTTCAAATTAACATTTTTTTTCTCACAAATATTTTATGACAATCACAACTATACAACGCCACTGTACTTGTTATATTTATGTTGAGAAATACGTGAAGCGATAAGATGATACATAGTGCCCCCACGAAAATATTCACTGTTCCTACTATGCCTGACGATTTGTCCGATAAATCTCTTCGTTCTGATCAATTTTATGGAAAATTTAACTCTCCAAAATGTCGTGGAGGACATTTAAAGTGATGGGACCAACGATTTAAGAATTACAAGAAGGTTTTGATGGGAAGCCATTGAGGGCGCCATCTGTCAGCGACTCAGAATTTCTAGGTACCTGTTTCTTCGATTTCTTTAATGTAAAAGGGATGTAATAAAACAAATCTCAACTACAGCGGGAAATTTATTGAAGAATCAGTTAAACTTTTCACAACGAACATGTTCGTTTTAGTACCTACTTCTTTTATTGGACGCTGTGATAGACATTGCAACACTTTACTAACGTTTCCCATAGGCCATAAAAATGTAATAAAGGTATAAATGTGAATACTTTTGAGTTTAGTTTTCTCATTAAAATGAAGAGTAGGTAGTATGTAGTATTTTATTGGAAAATGACAAGGTGAAGTGCACTCCGCTTAGATCGTATACCGTCGCAATTGTAGTAAAAGTATGTTTTAATTGTTTCCATAAGTTTGTGCAGTCCTTTACAATTACTGATTTGTTATGTGCCATGAAACGCTGCCGAGGAACACTACTCGGCGAAGGTTACGTAATACTAAAATAGTTATTTATTTATCAAGCGTATTGGATCATTTTACGGCCGCATTTTCGTATCATTTGACATTACTTTAGCACCATATGGACAGAAAAAAAAATTAACAAGTATTACTTACTTGAAGAAGATAACATTTCCAAGCATAATGTGACAATTAATCTACAACAATGGCTTTAAACTATTTACATAGGATAAGCGCCATATGGTGGCTTAATTATTATAGAAGTTTTCATTCTTAACCTAATAGTCAACAACGGAGACATTTTCATAATAATACGAAAACTTCCCAAAACACTTCAACTGCGTTGTAAACCTTTTACTTCACTTTGGAACTAAATTTGCATAAATTCCATTTACATGAACTTCTGGATCTTAGTTTGGTAGCAAATTGCTTATTACAAATGTATATCCGTGAATAACAACAGATATAGAATACAATTAGTGTTCAGGACGGTAGAAGCACAGTAAAGTTGTGGTAGAAACGTCCAGCTTTTATAAAACGGACAGCTATACATAATTCATCAGAGTCCTTCGCATTCTTTCTTTTCGTTAATACAAAAATAAATAAATAGGAAGATTTTATTAATATTGAAGTCATTCGGGAACGAGTTTTACGTAGGTATCATAGAAAGCTTTAGATTCGATATTAATTTGTTTGCATTCAATTTTCAGATTTCTAAAGATTGGGGATGAGATTTTAATAACTTCCAAAGAAGGGGGTGTTTATTAGCTTTTTCTTTTGTTTCAAAAATATGTGTTACTAGAATTGTTTTCTAATTTTTATATGATCGTGATAAAGTCGTGGCTCTCTTGGCACGCTCAACGACGTGTGCATTGAAGGCCAGACTTTTATCCAGCGTCATCCCTAGATAGCTGAGCGTATAGACTTGGATTTTTCTGTTACTATATGCATCTTTTTTGTGCTCATCGAGGTAGAGCGTTGTCAGCTCTTCCTCGGGTTTACCAGTAACGTAGATGACCAGATCGTCCGCGTAGGCCGATATTTTTATGTCCACCGTACACTTCGCTTATAACAGGTCATGGTCAAAGACCGTCCATAGTAGGGAGCCCCGTACGGAGCCCTGGGGTACACGCGCGTAAGTTCCTCGTGGTGGCTCTGGCTCTGATATATGACCTATCTCCCTATTAAATATTCAGTGAGATGTGTCTCGAGGTTCATGTTGTTCATTTTTCTCACCAGTGTGGGCAGGACATTTCATGCGTTCTTAACGTCTATGGCTATTAATGCCGAAGGTTATCGGGTGCGCCAAGTACCCCGGGCTGCCTCTTTAGCTAGCCTCACTATGGGTTTAACCGCTGCCACGTGTGAAACTGAACTGCCCGTTGCACAGCCCTCCTTTAACACTTATATGTCCTGTAGCAATTTCTGTTTTGTGAGTTGTTCATGTTCACTCCACTTCTCGCCCTTTGGGCGACCCGTCTGGCGGTTTTCATTCTCTCTTGATTTAGCCAGGGTATAGTCCTACCAGTAAATGCCATTCTTAAGGTTGTTCAGAGTTTCATTCTAAAAGTTTACATTGAGGAATCGCAATGTAGATACTTTAAAGCTTTCCATCACGGATCTTCATTGTCTGAAAGAAATGTGAACATCATCTGGTCTGCAGGAGGTTGTGTCGTAAAGTTAGCAAACTTTAATGTTTTAATTATTGCATCGATGCCAACTTGCTAGATGGTTAAAAATAAACCGATACAAGGGAATATCCTTAGTGTTACCATCACTTATTTTAATGAATACTTACTTCTAACATTGTCACTTTGACCTTTATAGGAGTATGAGCTTTCTTTGGCTATAAGTAAAGTTTCGGTCGACAGAACGTCTCTAAAGCGAGTTATAGTGTTGTACAAACTAACGGGGTGGCGCGACGGATCATGCAAAACCATGGTATCTCGAACAATTTTTAATAGTACGTAGTTAACAATAAAATCACTTTACACTATGCGAAAATATATCCCCCGATTTTGTCATGAGCAGTTTAAAGGAGTTCACACTATGTGATTGAGTCACTTGAGAGAATTGACAAGTTGGATATCGTGATCGCCAAAAACCAACAAAATACACCGATTTAATGGGTTTAATTAACCAAATATGGTTCATAAATGAACAATTTTGTTCCGTTTTGGTCATAAACTATGTAGTAACCTTAAATGCACGAATGTTGTTTATTGCGCATCGATGCAATACGTTTGGATTTTCACCTGGCTCACGGATGGGAATTATATTGAATGCGAACCCCTCTAATTTTTGGCCCTGTTGACTTAGGATCAATAGGGTTCTTGATCTATAAAGTATGATAAATTTCGAAACAATCGGTTACTTTTAAAGACAGTTGTCGTGGTGCACACGGCGGGAAAAAGGTACGAAAATATAAAGGATCTGGGGTATTCTTAGGAATGGCATTAAGTGTCATCGCTATCAATTATTGACAAGAAGTGGCTGTTGAATTACACAACACTATAAACCACAGTAGAAATTTATTAAATCGAACGCGTTTCAACAGCGTAACTGTCTCCATCAGCGACCAAAAGGAAATGTTGACAGTACTTCCTGAGGTGTTAAAAAGACAAATCCATTATAATTTATAATCCAACTTATTTAAATAGTAGTTTGTTTTCATACTCAATAATAATTTTAGTATAATAATGTCCTCGTAGTTACTTAGGTTTGCGGAAATTCATATATGAAGGGTTGCATGGGGAAAAACACACCTTCAGTTTGAAACCTTCAACAAAGTTAAGTTTGTTGAAGCTGAATTTGATATAGTGATCCACGTTGGATTACAGTTCGCCGTATAAGCAAAACAGTACTCGAGACTACACAATTTAAACTACCTTAACGCTTCCGCAGATTATAGTTTCCATAGAACCAAACCAATTACGGATAAATTCTACATTTGCAAAACAACTTTCAAGTGAACTACAGACAGGAGCTCAGTGTGTAGTTTTAAAATCGAACAGGTTGAACTAATATAGAAAATTAATTGCTGAAGCGGAAAGTTCTTTCGTATTTCTCACTACAATTGAATTGAATAAAACGTGGAAATTAAATCACTAACTTTTTCGAGAATATGCCTCTGAAGAATTTCCGTTTCAGTAGTTAAAAGTTTATTCAATGGTTCTAAATTTGTGGATCTTAACGGCAGATGTTCGCTATTGTTCATTTCCACACGTTATTTCATTTACAGTGATAAAGTATGAGATTAAGGATAGTAAAACTTCAGGTATTTGGCGTATACGTATTAATTTTTGTTATGAATATTTTTAAATTGTCACGCTTCCCGACAATTTCTCAAATATCATACATTATACCTACCTTCAGGATTAAATCAAGAACGGTGTATATAAAATGCAAATGAAATACTTCATCATAGAAACGACCCAAACTTAATGACTGCTTATTTCCCAAAAGAGTCAGTTTGGAAATTTATATTGTATAAAACCATCCCTTTATATACATACTTTTAAAAGAAAAGAGCTCTTAACGTTACAGTAAAAATTGCCTTCCTCTCATAAACAGATTTTAGAAGGACCCTTATTTAGTTGTTAGAATAAACCAAAATGTTTTCCAACAAATAAACGATACAATTTTCTAATCAATTCAAAAGATAGATTGCAAATGAAAACGTGATAGAATTCTAAATTCTTTGGCTTATAAAAGTTACACTTGAACGATTAAAGTTTTGCCGAATTCGGTTATTGTAAATACTTTTTAGGTCAGTAAACGAGCTAAGACGATTTCAGGTGGAAGGTTTGCTTCTCTTGAATTCATGTTTCCAATTGCTATTTCAAAATATAGGCACAGAAAATGGGCGTATTTAAAGACGTAGCGATACTTTAAAGTTCTTTTTGAATGCAAAGAATATGTTGTCCAAACGAATAACCTTTACTACTTAGCACTATTAACTGTACTACCAAAAATGAAGATAATGTGCAATGACTCCTACACCAATTTAATTGCACAACTAAATCTTTTATGTGCTACAAAAACAAAATGTATGACAACATCGAAGACGCCCCTAAAATGTTGTGATGTAACGCACCTGGCAGCTTTGAATTTAAATACTTCTCGCTATAAGTTCCCTCGATTTGTAAACAGTAGAGAAACGACAGTTACGCCACTGGAAATTTAAACCAAGAGTATATAAAAATCTGCTGAAGGTGCGAAATTATGTAGAGGGGAAAGCGGGGAGAGGAGAGAAAAAAGGTGTACGTTCATCGTCGCCATTTGCGTAGATCAGTATTCCTTTTGATATTTTTGATAATTATGTTGTTAAGTAGGCAGGTTAATTTTTAAATTAGCATTGTATGATTTGCTGTTTCATTTAGTAGGTGCTTGGTATCACAAATTTTTAATTGTTAGGGTTTCATCAATTCATCATGTTGCACGATGTTATTTGAAAATTAACTTTAGCTTAAGTAATTCATTATTTTGTTTTCACTTAGCTTAATATTATTTGCTATGTGTACGTTGAGCGTTGGTACAGAATTTTTAGTAGAATGTAGGACATGCAGCTGGATTTTTGGTGGTTAGTTAGTTAGGATGGAAACTTCCGCACACATAGCAGTTGTAGTTATAACATGAGTATCGACAGTATACTTATAACATGTAGCGTTCACAGTTTGTAATTACTTGCCATTATCGTTGTGCCGTTTTTTTATGGGGGCGTAATATTTTATTTATGTAAGTTGGCGGAATTCTGTCACCACCTTATTTTTTAAAACATCGGATGTCCTTAATTTTTACATCCCTTCAATTTTGATGCAATTAAATACTGTCTATATGATGGGTCCTAAAACCAATATAGGTACTCTCATGTCCCTCAAAACAATAATTACAGTGGGTAAGGTAAAGAGTTCAGCCAAAGGCTGACACCCTAAGCGTCAGAGAATGTTAGGATCTGTTACATAATAGACACAGACAATCCATCCTTCGAAAGGTTGTTGCAGATGACTACCAATATACCTACAAATATTAAAATATCACAAAAAAGAGGGTAAACGAAATCCCTGATGATGATCGTTCAAGTTTAAAACGCTATAGAATAAAATTGAATATATTATAATCTTATCAATCGGACAAGTGGAAGTAAGTGCGAGACAACAATCCCCACTCGGCACGACTGGGAGAGCAATTCCAGTAAAGCGAAGCTGAATGGAATCGTATATTACACAGACGGCTCGAAAACCACAAAGGGCACTAGTTCTGGAGTATACGGGAGCAATGGGCCGGGCTGCAGAATTTCTGTAAGCCTAGGACAACAAGCGACCGTGTTCCAAGCCGAGGTATATGCAATCCTGACAGCGGCTGCTGAACTATTAAAAGAGAACCTTATCAAAAGGAAAATCTTTATAGTGACAGACAGCAAAGTAACGATTGCAGCAATAGACTCATATGTGGTAAATTCAGGGCTAGTCCTTGAATGCACATAAATGCTAAACGCGCTAGGTAAGTGCAACTCAGTCACACTAGTGTGGGCACCTGGGCATGGGCATGCGGGAATCGCAGGTAACCAGGTTGCTGACGAGCTTGCAAGAATGGCAAGCGCAAAACCATTCATAGGACCCGAACCGGCTTGTGGGATTACTTATAACACAGCCAAAAAGGAGATTCAAGCAATACTCGCGAAAGACCATTGCAGACATTGGTCGAAAATCCCAGGACATAATCATTCCATGATCTTCCTGGAAACCCCAAACGGGGACCTAGCTACGTCCATCTTAAAGTTAAGCAGGACGAAGATAAAACTTGCGACAGAAATGGTCACGGGCCACTCTCGCATGAACAAACACCTGCACAACATGGGACTGATTGAAAGCCCGATATGCAGGGGTTGTGGTGAGGCAGATGAAACGCCCTATCACGTCATTTGCCAATGCGAGGCATTCATAAAGGCAAGGGAACTTGGAAATGAAAAGATTACACAAGACGAAAGTAACGAAGATTCGCCCTATTAAAATTCTGGACTTTATGAAAGATACAGGTATTCTTGAAGGATAGACAACACCGGGGAGCACAATAGACCAAAAGGTCGCAATGCGGGAACCTGTTGAGACCACCCCCAGAATCAATAATAATAATAATAATAATAAGTGAGAGATGCATTGTGTAAATATCCTGAGGGGTTTCTGTAGCTCTTTATCCTTCCTTGTAGTCAGCGAAGACCCAGAACTAATCTCAAATTGTGTAGAGGTTAATGCGCAGGTGAAGCTCCTCTTAATTGACTTCGGTGTTGTTCTCCACGAGGGAATGTTTGTGTGCTTAATATATTAAGGAATTATTTACCAGTACTGGATCGAATGAGTGATATTTGTCCGTTTCTGATCCTTCTAATTCTTCGGAGCCCTGAGAAAGACTGGACTCCCCAGTCGAAACGTTGGCAAGTTGAATGAAGTACTTGAAGTTTCATTAACTGTCCCACTTGACAACTCCTTCAGAAGGTCTTCATCGTGGAAAACAACACCAAAGAGAATGTAATCGTTGTTTGCATTTAGCATTAATTAGTACTTTTTATGTGCCTCTACGTAGTTAATCCGGTTTAACCGAAAATGAGGCCTATTTTTTAAATGGAACGGTATATTTTTTCACCTATTGGATAGAGAATTTTTTTCCTGTAGATAAGTCATTTAAATAAAAAAAAATAGGCACCACTTTCGGTTAAACCGGAGTAAGTTTATACTTTGAAAGCTTTCATTTTATGAAGTTAATAATTGTATAAAAAATGATCCTATCAATAATACACCCAGACCGAATAGTTACTGAGATATTGACTGCATAACGTTAGCTGAAAGAAAATATAGAAATGACTTCCTTCAGCTTTGTAAGGTAAAGTCATCCCCACTTACTTGCGATAGAATGCGTAGTAATTGCAAAAATTAGCGATATAAAATAAATGTTAATGCAAGTAATTTTGCAATAAGACTATAGATAGACAGCTTCAGTACAACAAAAATGGAAAGTATAGCACCGAACTGTTAAATATTCTAAGAAGTGTACTAACACTAATTGTTATGCTACAGAATAGAGTAAAACCTTTAGCAATGAAAACTTATAATGTTCATTTCCAGCTGTATAATAAAGCATAAAACGGTATTCAACATTTGGAAATTTCTCTAGAAATGTTTCACAAATGATTCCATTCCAAAGCTAAGCTTTGCTATAAACAGTTAATAATATCCTTAGGTTCATATTGCTTCGCCACGTACTATTCAATACATTCATATCAAGGAGCGTTTCATTGAAATAAGAACAATAGCGTCTAACTAATCTTTATTATATTAATATGCGTTTATAGAATTTGACATTTTCTTATCATTGTTAACAAATCCTTTATCGACTTCAGACGTCAAAGCAGAAAGGAATTCAATTGTGTTTGTCGCTTTAGACACCAAGTTTGGCAGCCTACAATATCAATATCGCAGGATAAAAAAGTAATGGGGGTTTATCAAGTGTATATATTGGTTGTTTAAATTGTAGCTTGTAATCAAAAGCATGACGTTGCTTCTCTACGTAATTGTGTCTTAAGTGCTATCGATTTGCCTTAAAACCTTGCACTTTTCAATAAAAAAAGATGAGCATTCATGAAAGCTGTTATTTAATCTCTAGATTTATTTGGTCCAACAGGAAAACAATCAAAACTATGTTAGACAGAGAAGAAAAGTGAAGGGACTATTAAGGCAAAAAAAAGGTTATATTTGGAAAATCAAATAAAGAAAATGGAGAATAAATATAAAGCTAAAGAGAATAGAAACTTTTACAAAGACGTAAAAGACATACGTACAAGGGACCAAAGTAAAACACCATTCATTAAAGACGAAGAAGGAAACCTATTGGGGGATGAGGGAAAAATATTAGAAAGGTGGAGAAGGTTCTTTGAGAAAATCCTAAATGTAGGAACGCGGGAAAACCAAGACCAAGAAGAAATTGTTAGCGAAGGAGAAAAGGAAAATCCCAGGATAGAAGAAATAAAGGAAATGCTAGGAAAAATGAAAACAACAAAACACCGGACCAAAATGGATTAGCGGCGGAGAATTTGAAGTATGGAGGAGGTAGTATGTGGGGACAAATCCTAGATTTACAAGTAGTCATATGGCAGACAGAAGAAATGCCAAGGGCCTGGAACAAGGCAACAATTATACCAGTTTTTAAAAAGGGTGACAAGAAGGATTGCGGAAATTACAGGGCGATAGCACTGCTAGATGTCTCCTATCAAGTATTGGCTACCATAATAAAGCAAAGGCTGGAAAAATTTGCTGAAGCTGCTTTAGGGGATTTAAAAAAAATACATCCACAACGAATCAAATATTTATGTTAAAACAGGTCCTGCACCGCTGCTACGAATATAATGTGCCAGCCCATATGCTATTTATCGATTTCAAAAGGGCAATTATAAATAGGAAACAATTAATGAAGGCGCTAGAGGAGCTAAAAATACCGCCAAAATTAATCAGACTAAAAAGCATGACACTACAAAACACACGAGCTGCGGTCAAGGGTGGAACAAACCATATAGCTCCGAATTTAAAATAGGGAAAGGATTAAGGCAGGGTGTTATTTAATTTGGCACCGGAAACCATAATTAGAAAAAGCGGGATAAATAGAAAAGGGACTTTGCTTAATAGAAGCCATCAGTGCCTCGCCTACGCGGACGATGTGGTGCTAATGGCTAGAAGTAGAAAGGAACGTAAAGAGGTTACTAAAAAGCTAATGAATTATGCAGAAGCAATGGGGCTGTGATTTAACGCGAACAAAACAAAATATATGGAGCTTAAGAACAACAATGCAAACAAAGAAATGCAAAATCTCTACATTGAGAAACCAAATAGAAATGAAGGATAAGATAAAACAAAACTCACAACCTTCCCCTTAAGCTTTTTTAATTAGATAAAAGCGATTATTCAATTAAGTTGCGACATGTTTCGGGATCAGCTGATCCCATTATCAAGCTGATCCCGAAACATGTCGCAACTTAATTGAATAATCGCTTTTATCTAATTAAAAAAGCTTAAGGGGAAGGTTGTGAGTTTTGTTTTATCTTATTAAACCACCCCTTTGGAAGTATGGACTCCTACAATGTTAGAAATGAAGGAGTCGTAGAATTGGAAGAAGTGGAAAACTACATGTATTTGGGCGTTTGGGTGACCAATAAATGTGAAGAAGAAAAGGAGGTGGACCTAAGAATAGCAAAAGGAAACAGCTGTGCAGGATAGGGTCTAGATCTAGTGCAGGAGCCCTGAATAAAACATTGAGGGCAAAGGAGTTATCCAGAAGTACAAAATTTAGGATTTACAAGACAATACTAAGGCCAACTGTAACTTATGGATGCGAAACTTGGACTATGAACCAACAAAATCAGTAGTCCATGGGCCAGGTAACATATCGGTATAATTTGGGGGTACTAAGTTTCCTTTTCACTGCAGTTAGATAGGTTTATTAGGATGTCAAAAAACCATGATTGCCATCTCAAAGTGATAGCTAATAAAAATGGCGGGCAATCTAAGATGGCGGATGTTGAGTTTTAAAAAATCAACTGTATCTCGAGAACTGTTCGTCCCATTTCATTACTCTTTTTTTTAAGCTAAAGTTCTATATGCGTGCTTCAAACGGTAAAGTCAACCGTTAATTAGTAATCCTCAATCAAGTCTTGAACACAGCATACTATAGCCCTCGAATTAATGTTGTGTTTGACACCTATAATAATAAATCAATATAATCGACTGAAGGCCACAGTAGAGTTTCATGTTAGAGATATGTAGTGTTCGAAAGTTAAACATTTAATAAGCGTGGAAAGAAAAAACAATTTCAAACGAAAAAATTTCACTTAACTTCAAAAGTCCGGATCACTCTTTTTGCGTAACTTTATCCCTGGGCCCATAACTTGTTAGAGATATGTAGTGTGTCGTCTGAAAAAGGCGCTTTACGGGCTGAAACAAGCAGGACGCGTCTGGCACAAATGTTTAGACCAAGAACTACGAAGACTCAGAGCGACTCCATCTGAAGGAGACCCGTGTCTATATTTGAAGAGAAAGAATGACAGTTTAATGTTAATCTTCGTGTATGTTGACGATATCCTCGTCATATCAAGTGACATTGAAGAAATCGACCGTTTCGGAGCCAGCCTCGGCAAAAGCTTTGGCGTGAAGGATCTTGGCAGCGTGAAGAGATGTCTCGGTATTGATTTCGAGCAGGATGGTGACAACATCAAACTAAGTCAAGGGACATACATCCGTGATATTTTTCGACGTCATGGTATGGAAGAGTATCCAATATCCACACCATTGGACGTCAGTGTGAAATTGACAAAGTCGGAGCCTTGGTCTTCATCGGACGGACCGAAGCCTCCTTATCGTGAGTTGGTCGGGGCATTGCTTTACCTAGTTGTAGCAACGCGTTCTGACGTAGCTCATGCTGCAAGTTTTCTAAGCCAATTCAACAACTGTTTTGGAAAGGAACATTGGGCCGCAGCAAAGAGAGTCATGCGCTACCTAAAAGGAACCGCAGATCTCGAAATATTGTTTCGACACGACGGAGATGTCATCCAGGGTTTTATGGACGCTGACTGGGCTGGATCTATCCACGACCGATGATCGTTCATCGGTTACGTTTTCACTATGAACGGTGGTTGCGTATCGTGGGATTAAAGAAAGCAGAGAACCGTGACGCTTTCATCAACAGAAGCGGAGTACATGGCATTAAGTGAAGCCGCGAAGGAGATTGTCTACCTCCGTTGACTTATGCCTGAATTAGTCGAAGGTATTAATGTTATCAAATTGTCAAATGATAACATTGGCCCTCAGAAACTAGTTTCGAATCCAGTTTACCACTCTAGGACAAAACATATCGACATTAAGCACCATTTTATTCGCGAGACCGTCGAATATATTGACGAAGGCATTAACCAAGCAGAAGCATTTGAAGTGTGCTGAATTACTTGGTTTGACGGAAGGACTCAAGTAATTGTGTCGGTGGTCTCGAGGGGAAGTGTTGGAAATGTATAGTGTTGGTTCTGGCTCTTTATATATCATCCAGCATCAACGTAGAGAGCAACCTGTATACAACCTGTATAAAACGAGAATCTAGTGGTCGAATCAGATTGATAGATATAATATAGCATCTGTTGTTGGCTGTGGTATGAAATCAGCATTGCCAGGAATACAAGCGTGGACAGGTTGTGATAGTAGTGCGTTTTCTGGGCAAGGAAAACTAAAAGCGTTGAAACTGTTCCAAACTAATACAGAATTTAGCTTGCTGTTTTCACGCCTTGAGAGTGAATTTACAATTTCAAATTCTGACCACAATTTAATCCAAAAGTTTACTAGTCAGTTATACTTAAGGAACCCCAAAATAGAAAACATAAATGAACTAAGATACCACATATGTTCCAAAGTCGACAAGGCCAAAGTAGACTCAGCTCAACTTCCTCCATATGAAGATTGCTTAAGTCTACATTCTAAACATGCTAATTATCAAGCATCTATGTGGAAGAGATGTTTGGATAAACTTCCCGAAATACCAAATCCAGAGCACCATGGATGGATGCTAGTTGAAAACGGTATGCTCAACGTCAAGTGGATGACCTGAAGTTGTGTTACAACTCCTAAGTTGCTCTTGTTCAAAGTCGTGTCAAATTCCATCGTGTACTTGTATGGTTAACAACTTAAAGTGCGATACTGTTTAAAAGTGATGTTTCCGTAATTTATACTGTTCTATAAACTGCAAATTTTCTATATTTCCTTAAATACTAATTAACGGTTGATTTGAGTGAACAGTGTATCTGAAACTTTTTCTTTTGCAGGCAGTTATTTAGTAAACGGTGGATTTCAACTGATATACCTAAACTGAAATTCATGTTTCCATGTTTTCAGCCATCCCACCCAAACACGTAATACATAACTTTAAAGATAATTTATTACACCACATCTTTCATCTGAAGCTTTTTTTCTAATGTACAAAATATTTTATAAAAACTAGATGAAAAACAATTTTTTTTATAAAAAAATCAGAAAATGTTCGATGTTTGTTTAATTACCAATTAATGGTTGACTTTACCGAAACAGTGCATATACAAAATTTGAAGCACACATGTAAAGCCTTCGTTTAATAAAAACAGTGATGAAATCGGATGAACAGTTCTCGAGATACAGTTGATTTTTTGAAACTCAACATCCGCCATCTTGAATTGCTCGCCATATTTATTAGCTACTACTTTGAGATGGAAATCATGGTTTTTTGATACCCTAATAAACCTATCTAACTGCTGTGAAAAGGAAATTTAGTACCCCCAAATTATACCATTTCCTTATATTTGGCTAGCTGGCCCATGGACTACAGATAGAATAACTTGTTTTGTTGCCTCGTAATTATCGTCATTTGTTACTAAACTTTACCCATCATTTTTGTTTTTCGTTCTTTATTTCCTCTTTTTGACCACGTTTTTCTTTGTATCAATCATAATTTTTAGGATCATTTGTATTCACATATTTTTTCCACCTTTCCTCTATTGCGCCCAAGATTCAGCACTTTTTATGCTTTTGTTGGTTACCCTGCTATTTCTACAATCCTTCCCTTCCAGTCCTACATTTGAATATGTCTCATTTCCTTTATTATTTTATAGTTCATGTTCAGTCCTCTTTTTTTTTCTTTTTAACCCTTACATCTTTATCATGTTCGATTTTCTTTTCTTGATTAGAAAAAAACATTTCATTTCAACTCCACTACACTTATGCATTTTAAATTCATAGCTCTGTCCTAATTCTTTGTCCGTTATTGTCCGTCCTCCTTTTTCCCTTTCTTCCCATCTACACATTCGTATTTTATTATTTCCTCCACCATTTTCCCTCCTTTTCCTTTCATGCTACATATATCCGACGTAGTCTCATATTTTTTTGTCTTCCTCTATCTTTTGTTTTTACATGTGTCTTATTTTTCTAGTTACTTCTTTGATTTTTCTTTTTACTGATTCGGTTATTTGCCCTATCATCCTTTGTACTTTTCTATCTTAGGTTGTTTGTGTTTATGTTTTGTGTTCGTTATTAATTTTAATTTACAAGTATTTACAAAAATGTCCACCGTTAGCTTCATATATCTATCCTACTTACACATTATTTCCCTTTATAGCTTCTTTCCTAGCTTTATGTTAAATATTTCTTTGTATCTTATTTTCTTTCTCAGTTTGCACTTCGCACTTCGCTTATGTAAATTATATTTATTTTTCATTATTTCCACTTTCCTTCTCGCCTTTTTTTTGTTTAGTTTTACCTTTACTTCAAAGTCTACCTACAATGTAAGGTTTTTTTGTCTTTATATTCCCAATATTTTTTTCATTTTAAACAAACTGGTTTTTAGTCTCCAAAAAGGTATCGTCCCTGTACAATACGTAAAAACACTCTCATTTAGGAATTCATTTATCACAGTTCATACTACGCACGTCCCATCTCATTGACACAAAACTCAACTCCTTTAGGACATAAAGCTTTCAAACGTTTGCGCTGACCTCAAATGTATGTAACATTGATAAACACAAATATTTTTAACTACCAAATTTATAAAATAATGCCTTAAGAAGTGTGAAGAAGTATAGCGTGTGAAGATAGGTACATACGCGATTTACTTAAAATGAAAACTGCTTTACCTTATGTGCAAATAAAGATAACCACAAAACGCTCTAAACTGCTAAACGGATATCATATAGTAAGTAGTCGGTCACTCACGCAAAAACCAATTTAGAAAAGGTTTCAAATTTCAGAAGTAAATGAAACCTTCCATTTTCATATTTACTTAATACTTTCCTCTAGTATGCGGGTTTTTAATGAATACTTTAAAATGTTTGTTTCTGAAACAGAAATTTTCAACTTACTGTTTGTTATAAAATTGGCATTTGCGTTTTAAAGTGCTCATCTCTTCATGGATTGTTAGAGCTATCGATAATAAATACTGACTAATTAACTTTTTTTACTTGGTTTGATTAAATTTCCAAAATAAGGAGCTGGGAAATAAGAGGCTATTAATAATAATAATAATAATAATAATAATAATAATAATAATAATAATAATAATGGTCTTTATTTCCTATGAGTCTAGCGATATAAAATACACTCCGGTGCAAAAAAAACGGGTCACTCCTATTTCTTTTAATTTTGGATGTTGTTGTAGTACGTATAATAAAGTTTTTGGTATTTCCATACTCGTTCTCTTCCATCTGGTGAATGTAGGCAGACCCTACACTCGTCAGTAAACAGTACAGTACTCCACTGCGCCAATGTCCAATTCAAATGTTGGCGAGCGAATTGGAGTCTGGCTACTCGGTGTCGTTGGAGTAGTTTTGGTCCAGCTGCTGGTCTACAAGCTTTTAAACCCACTTCTTGTAACCTTCGACGAACTGTCCATACACTCACATCTGTACCACGAACCTCACGGAGTTGGTTTTTTGTCTCCACTGAAGTCAAATGACGATTCCGTAGAGTATTAAGAACGAGAAATCGGTCATCGTTAGCAGTCGTTTTGCGTTTCCTGCCAGATCCCGGCCTCCTCGTATTTCTGCCGGTCTCTCTACATCGTTCAAGCACTCTTTGGATGGTAGAAAGACTGACATGAAGTAATCTGGCCACATACCGCCGGCTTCTTCCGTCTTCCACAAGAGCTACAGCTTTTGCACAATCTTCAGCACTTAGAACCATAATGAACACACCAACTTCTAGTGGGAATGACAGTAAATCGAAAACAAACAAACGAAAACAGTAGGTACCTTGATACTCTAGGCATAATGTCGAATTCGGAAAAGGTAGTGAAGAATGCATATCTTTAAATTTCATTTTCGATTATTATTGTTCATCAAATAAACTGATTAGTACCATATGTTGTTTTTACTACACCCCAATGGCGTCTTTCATTGTAAAACAACAAAATTTTTACTATAAGTACTAAAACAACATCAGAATTAAAAGAAAAAGGAGTGACCCGTTTTTTTTGCACCTGAGTGTACAAAACATACTTTGATTATAATAATAAGAAGATAAAATAAAAAATAATTTGTCGGCATGCATTAGTGTAAAGGTCCATCATAATTTGAGAAAATGACCATTAAAACTCACAATCTGAACATTGAACAATTTTTCAAATCACTCTCGTTTTAGTGCTTTTGTTAGGTAATCGCCTTTATTTTTAAATGTCAGATACAAGATTACCGTGCGCTACTTTTAATGCATTATGTATTACGATGGTTGATAAAACAGATAACAAATGTTGTTTTGATAAAAGTCAATACACTACCATTAAGATTAAAGTGGTTTAAATGCATCACCTATGTTTGCTCATGTTAGAGTGCTTGAATAGCACCGAATAAGTTTTGTTAGATGCGCACATTAATACCACTTTCCCATAGAAGTCGAAAACAAGGTTAAAGTACTTTATAAACAAGATTATTCGGGACGCAAATCTGCAAGGTATATAAAGTCTATCAAACTGTGCAAACTTACGAATTAATAAGATTAGTTAGCAATATTGTTGGTTTATTTATGCAATATAACGATGCAAATCACTGACATATAGTTTCAATTCCTTAGATATGCAGTAATTACGATTTATTCATTCGCTAATTGCATATTCAGACAAACATTATTACTTTGATCACTTTGCACGTGATGTAACAAGAAGTTTTAGTGAGATGTTTATTGAAATGGAATCAAGAGGTTTAATTGGAATTAAGGATTTTTCTGAAGGAAATTGCTTTACCCTCTGCATATTATAAAGGTTTTAAGTCTATTAGAACTTTAACAGATTTTAGTTTCCCACCTTTCACAGCCTTTCAAATTGTACATCGGCATTTTGAGATTACCTACCTAAATAAATAGTGTCAGGTTTCTCTTTTTTGAATTTTATTATTTTAATCTTCACCGAACTTATTTTCGCGATTGTTTCCCTCTTACATATCTCGTTTCTTTTGAAATAATTTCCTCTGTCAGCCTGGTTTTCATGATGCGCATTGTTCGTATTGCAGTTTTCAATTATTATTTCCAAGGAATATGCATTCTTTGAATTCCGTTTGTTCATTAAAAATACCGAGAAGAGATAAGCTTTCTTTAAACTGTAACTAACACTTGGTGCCCAAGTAGCTTTAGCAGCGATGTGAAAACGTCCTCGTTGCTAAAATGGCGAGTCATAATCAAGCTGCTAGGACGTCATTGCAGCCATTAGGCTGTGTCGATTGCAGCCAAAATGTATAGCTGTAAAAACGTTATGATAACCAAATGGCAGCTACTTTTGCAGCCAAACTTGTCAACTGCGGTAACACCTAATTCGCCACGATTCATACGACCTCGTTACAGCTAAAATTTTGTTTGTGCATAATAAAAAATTATTTAAGTAGTTCCATACAAAAAAAAAAGGGAAAAAATTCATTTTTACGTGCAAACTGTACTTTATTCTTTACTAACTTAATTCTTGCAGTAACCCGTTTTTACCTGGCAATGTGAAAGGTGGCACTTTATTATGGTATACTTGCTTGAAAACTTTCCCTTAACTAGATTCGAACATTTGGGGATAGGTATGTTGAATTATGAATTAAAGGTACCTAAGTGAATTACAATTTTTGGCGTTATAAGTTATGCCTATATATATTATGATTCTTTCGCTCCCCGTATATTTTTAAAAAAACTTCTAAACAAATTTGAGGTGAAATATATTATGCAAATTATGGGATTAGGTAGGTAAGATCAGCTATTTTTTTGGTACTTAACACCTACAGCCAAATCGCTGTTATATGGTCATGGTTGTCATGGACGATGTGACAGCTAAATAGCTTGAATAGCCATATAGCTCTATATTAGAATTTCATTTGGCTGTAATGTACTCCATCACAGCCAAATGGCATTCTCAGCTAATTTGTCTACTTGAAAGCCTTGCCACAGCGAAAATGTAAAGCTATTATACAGCTTGCCTAAAAACATCCATTCAGGCGCTGCCAAAACGTTGTCGCACCCAATTTTTGGCTGTGTCAGCTAAAGCGGCAGTCTTGTGTTACTAGTTGGGTGATGAATGCTCGATAATACCTTTTAGCTACATTATGCTAGAATAGGCAGCAGTTTACAGTTCAGTAAATGGAAGTTTTCAATAGCGATACGGCAAATGTATAGAGTTCGATATGTCGTGAATAGTGAAAGCACTGTCTAATAAGCGAATTTTCTATTCGATGTTTTGGTAGTGTTATACTTTTGCTATATTGGTCCTTTATACCTATTTTAGAATGTGTGATATTGATTCTGTTTATTAAAGTGCTTTTACTATATAAATCATTTGTCGAAACGACCCGTGCGCCACCTGTTATGAAATGATTAAATTGGTTGGTAGGTTCCATACTCGTAAAGGGGGCGAACAGGATCAGTAATAATTCACTCAACCTCCCCTTATTGAATGGGAGGTTGAGTGAATTATTACTGATGTTATGAAATGGTTGGTACTAGTTTAGCGAGTTTTGGGTTTTTTAGATTTTTCTCAAACATTTTCAGCGTGACCTAATTCAAAGTAGGTATGATACGAGCCCTGTCTCAGTGAAGTTGGCCCGACTACTAAAACTATGTTTTTGAAAGAGATTTGTCATATTAACGAAAAATGTATCAAAAACTACTACATTTTTTGCAACAGAGAAAAAAATATCTTACAAATTCAAAAAAGTTTTCGTGAGTTGCGTTTGGCCAACTTCACTGATACACGGCTCGTAGGTAGCATCTCAACATCACAACAAACAAATCCTGTACCTTTCAGTTAAATCGGTTCAGTAGTCATAAACAAACACAGAAACATTGATTTTTATATACAGGGTGACCCATGGAAAACAGTCCAACAACAGCTTTGTATGTGCAAATAAAAAAATCGTCGGATCCGTATGTTTTTTCTTCAAGGAGACATATCCACACTTTAATTGCATCACCATAACTTCAACCCCTTAATGTTTAGTGACAAAATTGATATGAAGCTAGCTTGAATCGTAATGATGAACAGTTTGAACTTTTAAATTACAATTATTAAAACACAAAAAAGATTATCTGTACTGTTTATTCTGGCGGATACTGTATAATGAATGTATAAGACGCATGTCTGTGTTAACACAGGATTCGCATTAGAAGTAGTTTCTTAATTCCTAGGTGTCATGTAAGAAATATAACATTTTTCTATGCAGGATGGGGAGTTCGACAACGCATTGTAGGGATTTCAACCCAAAAGTGTTAATATATTATTTCTTAATTCTTAATAGGGGCGAATCCACGCTCCATAATCCAATCCTTCTAATCAGCTTTTATTTATTTTGAAAGTGAACTCTTAATATGATGATATTTAAATATTGCGATGAGGCGAGTATTTCGTCCTATTAACGTTTGATAAAGACTGGTTATTGGGTGTAGACCATACACGTGCAATTAACAAAGTTTATTTATTCAATATTTCGCTAATGACGTTATTAGCTTCATCAGGAAAACTAAAAGGTTTAAAAAACGGAACAATTACAATTGTAGAAACAATTTAAGAGTACTTACAATAATTATCACGATGGTATTAATTAATATTCCAATTAATTGTCTCACGATTAAGTCTTTATGGCACACTTTAATTAACATCTAATTATTGTAAGTACTTTTAAATTGTTTTTACAATTGTCATTGTTCCGTTTTTTAAACCTTTTAGTTTTCCTGATGAAGCTAATAACGTCATTAGCGAAATATTGAATAAATAAACTTTGTTAATTGCACGTGTATGGTCTACACCCAATAACCAGTCTTTTTAAATATTGCTCTATACCTTTCAAAAAGCATAACCTTATTAATTTTAACATGCCAGATCGATAAAGCATGAAGCAATATAATTTGTGTTTTATCTAGGTTAGACTGAGAATCTTTTAATTCATCCTCATATAAAAGGAAAATATATTTCATCATACAGTCTCGACGGCAATGATTCTGTAAAATACAATTCCCTGAACGATCAAAAATAATAGACAATATTATGTGCACTCTCTACAGCTATACCTAATCATAAATAAACCAAACTAAAAAGTTTGTTGAAGCTTGTGAAAACAGGAAAATGAGCACGTCCATAATAGATTTGCACACGAGTAATACAATTGTTGCATTTACCTTTACAAAATGAATGATCATTTGGTGATCAAGAGTCGTATTTTGGTTATGGACAAACAATATTTGGGCAGTGTTATGTATGTTAACACCCTTTCTGATTCCCAATAATACACAGGAAGGATATTTAATACATTTATTCGATAACTTTACCGCATGAGTTCACGCGTACAATATAAGTGTGTACAGAATTCCAGATAGGGAAAACCCCACACAAAATACACATCATTCCTCCCACACATATTTCAAATATTGTTTGTAGGACGAAACCAGTCAGGCGGTTTCCTGTTTCTGACGGGTCTCGCCACACAATCTGAACTAGTGCTTGGAGCACCTACAATGGTTTCAGCTTCCGAAAAAGGTTCCTTAGAACTAACCTCCTCCATTGCCGGTTCCCCAACCACCTCTAATCTATCATCACTATTATTACTGATGTCATTGGAATCAACAATCAAAGGTGTCAAATCATTTAATTCATCATCATCATCATCATCATAAGAAGGCCCTTTGATTGTTTGATCCGAATGCCTTCTCCAAATAAGATTTTCATTAGTAATTATTTTATAGTTCCTAGGTCCATTCTGTTTTATTATTTTAGCCGGTGCCCAACTTGGTTTAGAACGTCTATAATCGCGCACATACACATTTTCACCTTCATTAAACTTTGCTGTTACTTCTCTGTTCGTCCTTTCCGAACGTATTCCCGCACGATTTCTCGGTAGTCTCCTTCTGTAGGCACCTCTTTCCTCCTTACGCCAATACTGCCTTTTCTTCTGTTCATCTGGTAATAACAGATCAAGCCGCATCCTCAATTTCCTCCCGATTAACATCTCGGCTGACGTCACCCCGGTACTGGTGTGAATACTATTCCTATAGTGTAGTAGGGATCTGTTTAATGCAGCTAAGATGTCCACCGATTTGTTTCCTTCAATCGCTCTGGATACGTGCGTTTTTACTGTACGCACAGCGACTTCCGCTAATCCATTCGTGGCTGGATGATATGGAGGTGATGTTATGTGTCTGATTCCATTCATCCATAGAAAATGTTTGAAAAATTCGGATACGAATGAACGCCCGTTGTCAGTTACGACGATTTTTGGTAATCCCCAACGACTAAATATTTCTCTTAACTTGTCCACCGTATTTTCTGAGGTAATATTCTTCATATAAATTACTTCCATCCACTTTGAGTACGAATCCACTACTAACATAAACATTTTATTATGTAATGGTCCAAAAAAATCTATATGTATTCGCTCCCAAGGTTGTTCCGATTTTCGGGCTTAACATAACATCGTGGATCAGTACCGACGCTTCCGCACCTAAAAAAATTGTTAATATTATATAACTAGAAGCATAAACTATAAACTATTAAGCGTCGAGTGCATGTCGCTCTTGAACATTGATGAGGATGTAACGATATAGTCTCTCCAAGTCTAAGTTTCCCTATTGTTGAATACGAGGTAACGCAAACATATGGATCGTCTGAAGTCAAAGAAAATGTGTAGCAAGCAGAGGTGTGGTGTATAGTATAATTACTTGATCCATCGCAACAATTTCCATCGAGGTCCATCCATGCACAGTCAGAAACAATCCGAATATTAAGAAAAAAGTGTGCAATAATTTCATTTTTACAGATAGATGCACCTCTTTTAAGATGGCGTATCAGAACAAACTAAAAATCAAATTTTATGTTATATTAATAATAACTCCGATGACCGTTCCCAATCATTTTGTACAGTAAACCAAATAAAATTAAGCAAGGAATTTATTGCTACTATTTCCCAATGTTAAGCATGCACTACGGCAGAATGGATGTAGTACACAATACATACCAGTATTGATAGTTAAGGAACTCGTGCTCTGGTCAGTACTTGGATGGGTGTTCTGCGGCTGTGTGTGTCCGGCAGGGAGGTAGTAGAAAGGACCCGATTGAGAGGCATGCGTACGCGTGGACTAAGGTCATCCTCCACTCCGTAATTTACATTTTCCCAATGAACAACGTGTTGAACTCGTACGTCCATTATGTTAAGATATTATAAATAAATTTTGACTACAGTAAATTCTACTTAACAAACAATAGGTCAGGTTTCGAGATACATGGAAAGTTCCTAAAATGAATGTGGATTATAGTCTATTGAAACTAGGGTTTAACTCCCTTAGTTGATAGACAACCCACAGTGCAAAAAATTCTGAAATGTTTTAGAAACGTATCTCTGAAACATGAAACATCTCCGAAACAGCGACAGAAACGTATCATACACATAACATGGATGTTTAATGTCCGCCTTCAGAAACCTAGATTTGAAACAACACAGAAACGTTACATCGAAACATTTTATATATGTTTCAAGAAACATATCGGAGAGTAATTTATATTGATATGTAAGAGAAATGTGTCCTTATAAATGTTTCATACGTGAGTATTTGAAATGTCTCATATATGTTTCATTTGAAACATACCTGAGTATAAAAAAATTGAGATGTGGTAGAAACTATGGTACCGAGAGCCCCAACTGCTCTGAGGGTCTCTTTTCCCAGTGCGTAGGCACTGCAGGGCCCCATGTACTCCGGTGGCCACATCCAGGGCCCCCAAAATTCTCTTAGTGTAGAGGTGATGCTGAAAAATCGTTTTGCTTCAAGTGGGATTCGAACATCGGTCGCTTGTTTAGGACTTCAGAAAACAGCTAAGCAAACTACCTGAGCTACCGACTCGCTGGCAAATAAACCATTTAGATGTGCAATATTACCCATCTACTTATGATGAAAAATCTATTTTTGGAAACGGAAATTTTTCGTTCCAATTAAACACTAAATTGTAATTTTGGATAAACATGTAAAACACTCACATTGAAACGTGTATTTTTAGTTTCTTACGATATGTTTCAAGTGATTAGGTTTCTAGTACAACGCTACTAAATACAAGTAACATTAACTTTAAAAGATAACTTCAAACGAAACATCACATTTTTAATGAAGTTTCTAAAATGTTATACGTTATCACTAAAGCTGGGATAGTTAGACAAAATGAAAGTTTAAAAAATGCAGGCAAAAGGCATAAAAAATAATTTAAAAAAAGCATCTAAAAAGACAAAAAAGGAGAAAAATGGCACGAAAAAGCGAAAACTGTCGAGATAAAATCAACACATACATAATCAATTTAAGTATAGATATAGATAAACAAATATTTATTTGAAAAAGTAATTACAGTTGATAGATGTTATCTGCTGGTATTTTTTTTCAATAAAGTTTTCTGGCTAATCATAATACGCTTAATTCGGCATAATGACTAAGGGATGCAATTTCAACAAAGACTGCATGTAGGTGCAGCTTGCAGGTAGAAATAATGCAATGGGAAATATTTCAAAGTAAGGAAAATGACTCATCCGAGTTATTATTGTAAGAGGCTTAAATATTATAGACAAAGTTTGTATTCAGTGTGTATACCAAATTCCTTTCCCTTTCAAACAATTTGCTTTCTTAGAAATTACCCAGAAAAATATAGCTATATAAAATCTAAAAATTAAAAAATACTTACTTACGTTTCAAAAAACTAAAAAAAATTTACAGAAAAGGTACTAAATACTTACGCGAAAATATCAAAAAAAAAGGTAAAAAATGCAATAAAACTAACAGAAACCAAAAAAGGCAGAATAAAGTTTGCATTTTTGGAAAGTGCGTACTCAAAAACGGATTTTAAATAGGGTCTGCCTTATGTTTGTCCATTTATAAAAAAAGGCATCCTAGCTTTGTTATCACATTCCAAAAAATATATCACAGAGATATATTTTTGGATACATATCTAAAACGTTCACACCGAAACGTGTATGATGTGTTTCTTACGATATGTTTCAACTGATAAGGTTTCTGGTACAACACTTCTAAACACAACTCCGTAACGTTAACTTTGAGATATGACTATTTTGTTTCAAACGAAACATTACATTTGTAACGTTTCTAAAATGTTATACGTTATCACATTCCAAAAAATACATCACAGAGATGTATTTTTGGATATATATCTAAAACGTTCACACCGAAAAGTGTATGATGTGTTTCTTACGATATGTTTCAACTGATAAGGTTTCTGGTACAACACTAGTAAACACAACTCCGTAACGTTAACTTTGAGATATGACTAATTTGTTTCAAACGAAACATCACATTTGTAACGTTTCTAAAATGTTATACGTTATCACATTCCAAAAAATACATCACAAAGATGTATTTTTGGATACATATCTAAAACGTTCGTGTTGTAATGTGTATGTTTTGTATTTTATGTAACATATCAATTGAAACGTTTATTAGACATTACCATTTATTTCCTTTCGACAGGAATGTACCAGTAATGTGTCTTAGATGTTTCTTAGGAATGTTTCATTTGTAACCCTTATGCAACATTTAGAAACGTTTCATGGATGTACTGTGTTCAGTTTGAATGGTGTGACCAACTATCAAATCCGTATAATGTAGGGGAAAAATGGTGGTGGTCACTATTCACCAACGCAATTGATATTGTTAACGCCTGGAAACTGAACAATATCATAAATACAAACACAGAATGTCACTATTGGATTTTAAATCTTGCTACAACTTCTCCCGACAAAACGTTCCAGAAGAAGTAGGTCTACACCAGTACTTACTCTTGCAGTGCGCTGAGATCAAACTAGTTAAATATTGAAGCAAGAAATAAGGAGACATTGTCGCATTTGCCACAGTACAACTGTGGCAAGTGTAATTTTCTGGAAGTAGCACACGTAATCGTATTGTATTTGGCCAATGTTGCCTCCGTTCCTAGAAAAGTATAAATTTTTTTTTCAAATATGTGTAGTAGTTCTTTTAATAAAATATTTCTTCAAAAAAGTTTTCATTTATACTGTATTGTTTGCCTTGCCACAAATGGGTTAATATGTGCTGCAATTCATGTATGTCCTAATTTAATTATTTGTTATGTAAATTAAACATACTGTGGAAAAGTCTCTAAAGTCACTTGAAGAACGCGAGCTCCACTTCGAATGAGCGTAATCTTAGAATGGTGAGGTGTTGAGTGGTTTAGGTTTAACATGGCAAAAACCGTAACTTGACATTCATATTCCTAAATTGAAAAATGTCTCTAAGCCATTTAAATCGACTACAACTTTTGATTTTTCGTTTTAATTAAAAATTTTTTTAATAAAGGAGTAATATTCCTTCCTGGAATGTATCTACTTATGTGACTGCGAGTACCTGGTGATAACATGTTTTCCTTTGAACGCCTCTGTAGGGAAAATACGTAAACGCTGTAATCGTTACTTCAAGATCCATTAACTTTATCCAAAAAAATCTTCTACATTTCCAAAGAGAATTGGACAAGGCCAGTTAGGACAATATTAATTTTAATGGACGGATTCGTATGCATCCACTGTTTCAACTCTTGTTCGATCCAAGATACAGGTACTGAGCCCAGCAATACTTCTTTTTCTTCTTCATTATGCCGCTGCAGAAACATTATGGAAAAACTCTATATGCTCGGTAAGAATTAAAAATGTACCAAATCTTTTGGGATTCAACGCGAATAAAATTTATTAAAACCAAATTGTTTTGTAGCAATGCCATGAAGACTTGAGCAACATCTCAGTTCAAACTGTCAAATCGCTCCGTTTTTTCTCCAACCTAGTTCAGAATGACTGTACTTTTGCCTGATTGACCATGCGCTCTTCGATGAGTTTCTGCCGTATTCTCGACTTTGGAATGTGGAATATAGAAACAAATCCCGTATTTGGCGATAGCAGCTATAACACAACTATGTCACGTAATGTCCCACACAGGTAGGGTCATTACGTCAACTGAACTATGCATTTCTTGTAAACTATCCGAGCTACCAAAAAAGCAGCCCTTATTTTAAAATTTACCGAAATCTATCAGTCTTCCCGTATTTACTTCATAATCAATGCAAATATTGGTAGAGGTGTCAATAAAACGTAAAAATTTGTTTACTCTGCTTTAAATGTGTCTTCTAAATAAAACGAAAATTAAACGATAAACATGTCTAAATGGGTTACATAAACAACTTTATCAAAAGACTCTTTTAAGTTCGTTTAAAAAGTGAATTGACTTTTAAAGTTGAGCACTTCGGAAGAATCGATATAACAAACAAATAGATTTTGTGAACGCATTATAAATTCAAACACTAAACTAAATCCTAATTGAAAATTCTCTTTAAGTGTGATAAGTACTCTAGCTAGACGCTGCAACAGCTTTTAGAAAGAAATTAACCCTTAAATTACTTACCTATCTCAAAATATTTATAAAGTGACCCTTTGTACTGACCGTTAAGTCTTACAATATCACTTCATGAATTTTGTAATGAAAATGTTATACCGTCATTGTCAACATTTACTTTACATCATGTCCTCCGTAATTAAGTTTCTCAGGTAAAGAGCGTTCGAGCAAACTTCTTCTGACATAATGCTTTTAGTTAACTAAAGTATGTGTTCATCACCAATTCCCCAATGACCTCTTTTAAAACCACTACATAAATAATCGTCTACGAATAACACATTTACGACAAAATTATAGCACAAATTACTATCGTCAAATTTAAATTTTTTAGTACATTATAAAAATCACATTTTTAGTACCAAACTCTCTCGATAGTCGATACCATTACTATTAGTGGTGGTAAATTTAATTTTTTTCGTATTCGAATATTCGTTAAAAAAATATTCGAATATAGAATTATTTGAATTCGAATAACAGTCAGAAAAAAATTCGTTTTATTCGTTGTATTCGTTTTATTCGTTTCATTCGTTGTATTCGTTGTATTCGTTGTATTCGTTTTATTCGTTGTATTCGTTTTATTCGTTGTATTCGTTTTATTCGTTGTATTATTTTTATCCGTTTTATCGTTTGACTCCTTTTATTCGTTGGACTAGTTTTGTACTACCTATAAGAGCATTCTCCAATGGAAGTTTCATTTAAGCATTTGAAACCACGCTTAACCTTAATATGCGTTAGTAAATTACTTGTTGTTGCTCCATTAAATTTAAGACACTTATTGCAAATTTAGCAAGTAACTACCGCATCACTCGTATTCTTCACGAAATATTTCCACACTTTACTCATAAATCACAATAATGTAGTCGTCTAGGCTGAGAAATAATTTGAACTAAATTAAAAATTTATATTTAAATGCTTAGATAATCCTTTAAAGGAATAAATTATCATCAAAGGCGGGTAAAAAGTAAAAACTTAAATAAACAAAGTCCAAGCTTCACAACACCATGAAAATAATTTCAGTTAAAATCACCCTGTGTGGTTGAGGATTATTGTAGGTAAGTTTAGAGAAACGTGTTCACTGATTTACCGAAAACCTTTTACACTAACAAACAATTAATTACAGTTCATTACGACTTGTAAAAGGGTGTTATTGAATAGTGATTAAGTGAATGACTTTAAGCTGACAGAAAAGAAATGCTGAAATAGCTATTTACAATACGAATATCGTACCTACAAAGTTTTATCTACTATTCATAAAATATTGTCGGTCGAAAGAAATAATTCCATGAAATGAAAAGTAGTAGACATACCTGCCGTCTGTCATCTCTCAATAATAAACCAACGAAGTTCTCTTTTGTCTTAATTTAACAATTTTCTTTGTTCTGGCCATTATTCGTTTTATACGTTTTATTCGTTTCATTCGTTTTATTCGTTTTATTCGTTTCATTCGTTTTATTCGTTTCATTCGTTTTGTTCGTTTTATTCATTTCATTCGTTTTATTCGTTTTTATTCTAATTCGAATAGTGGCATTATTAAGTATTCGAATAATTCCCGATTATACATTCGAATATTCGAAAAAAATTGCCACCACTAATTACTATTGTATTTTGATGGATACTACACAACATATGAGACAAGTTCATTAGAGCAGATCTTTATTATCCTTTTGCTATCGATACCGAAGTGATTGCCACTTGACAAATTACTTAAAGATGGAAATGGCCATATGATAAACTTTTTCGCAAAGTTAACGATTGTTGTTTGTTTTATTACAGTTAAATCATATTAGCAATATAATATTTAGTATTTTGTATGCTTCGTATAAGTTGGGTTGAATCAGCTATCTCATGCTTTCTGGACCATGTGAGCTAAGAGCTGATATTAGTACTTATTTTAAAAGGTTTATTACCGATGATCTTGTTATATTAAAAGGTTACAGGTATGTTAATAAACCTAAATCCTAAGCGAATTAAAAGAATAGCTTAACAAAAAATGTAATGGTAACGTGTTTGTGGTCCGAACAACCCATGAAACAAACTTGTGCAACTAAATACTTTTATGTAGGACTTTTTAATAAAAATGTGGAAACTTTTTTAAATATTCCCTAATTTCGTATTCATTTACACAAATAATTATTCCATTTAATGAAGCTTTTTCGTCCTAATTGTAGCAATAATCGTAAAATTCTTATCCTACATTTGCGTCGCAAGTAGTAGTTTTTTTTTAAATTGAAATCGTAAAACGTCTGAATTTAAGACAGTCGAAGCTCACTTAATTCGAAAAATCTTCTCAATTAAACAGGCATTAGTACTAAGTAAATTTTTCTCGCTACAGATTCATCGAGTAGTAAAGTGCTTCAAATTTATAGTACAATTCAACCACCACGACCTAATTGGATGAAAAACACAACAAGGTAGTTGCATCCCTATCAATTTAGTGGTTAAATCACTAAACGAGGGTGCGATAAAGAAGTTAAATTACAGCATGGGAAATGTTTGGTGCAGAAAGAAAGAGGATTATAATGGTTACCCGTTACTCTTATTTGATGTTAACATTTAAGTACAGTTAGGTACAGTTAGTTAGGAATAAGAAGGGGGGGGGGGGGCTTCTAAAATCGTATAGAACATAAAGCAAGTATGGCTTGATTTCCTATAGCGCGAGGAAGCCGACGACTCCCTGGTCAAAGGGGAAAAAGGTGAATGGAGAAAAAGGAGAAGAGGTGTATTTAGTTCTCTAATCGCTGGATTAACTATTTCCAGGTATGTTTTCTTTACTTTTCTAATTGCGTCACCTAATTTCGCTTTCCCTTTTATCGGTTTTACGCACCTGTAAAAGCTAACGCTGTATTTTCCTATCATTTTACTGCTTCTTTCTGTGACATTCCGACTTCATTGTGACCGACGACCGACGTGGGAAACAAACCATTTATTCCATCCCCGATTGCCGCGCCGAAACCTCAGTGGATTCACCTTTACTATACCGTCGCTAAGTGTGAAAACCAACGCTAATTCTCTTTTCTACAATCATTGCTCATTTACCTTTTTTTTTCCTATTTAAAAGATTGTCTTACAATTAATTACCTTTGTCACCTAAAATTTGCTCGTGTCATAACGTAACTTTACTTCAGTATTTAAATTTTAAAGCAACCTTTGTTATTTTAAATTCATATTTCTTTTGTTCAGTTTGCTATCTTAATTTTTACTTTGTTATCAAATTAGCTATCATTCTTTCCTTGCTTAAATTAACTTAACGATACAAATATTACACGAACCGATTTTGGTATCCGATCACGTACTACAAGCTAGTGATTCGTTATTTTTTTTGTGTTAATAATTCTTTTTAAGGTACATTTCCAACGGAAACTTATGCATAAGGATCCTGTGAATATAAGTAAGGTAAAATTTTGATTTATCATTGCAATTACTGCCTTGTAAAATTTCGATCGTTTCCCCAATATTTTTGTTTCCTAATTTAACGTCACTCAATCATTTTACTTACAAATTTTGATTCACCTAAAGGTAATTTAGATCCCGTACTTTGTGCTATAGAATTCAGTATTTATTTGGATAAACAACCCCTTTTTTGTATTTATAAACCTGCCATGTTAAACATTTTGATACCTCAATTTTAACGCTACGACCATCTGCCTACTGGAACTGAGTTATTGCACCCATTGCTTCTTTTAAATTTCGTTACGACCAATTCTTACCGTAACAATTGTACCCAATTATTGTTATTGCGTTTACAGGTACACGAGTTGCGCCATAGGGTGAGGCATCTCTGTGTTGATAGCTGTTGCACTGGACGAGACAGGTGGGGTTGCACTGGTTATTTAGGTGATATTGCCTTCTTTTTATTTCGGTTATTCACATATTCACACCATGTTTCTCTTCCTCTTTCGTGTAAGAATCCGTTCCGCTTGTGATATTGAGGAGGGTAGGTATTGGCAGTGATTTTGTATAATTATGTTGGAGGCTCCGTAAATATTCTTCAGAGCAACCAGAAATGTGTTGCTTCTTCCCTTGGATCTTTGTAACACATATGGGGCTAACCCACGATCAAGAGCTCTTCTTTTATTTCGTATGGTGTGATTGACGTCGTCATCTTCAGTTCTCTATCTAATGGCAGAAAGATATGGTAGTCCACAAGGCTCTTATGGAGGTAGTTTTATATCGTCCGGAAGTCTTCAATTAATCCGCTCCTATTCTGTTGCCTTTCCCTATGGCCCTATATTCACTTGTTTCTCCAAGGAGAGGGACGGGCTTGCGGGTTTGATATTGCAGTGGTAGTACTTTTGGTGATTCGTATGCTCGTTACGGTATCGGTTCCGGAGGTTGTATTTGTTTCGTGCTCCGTTTTCCATCGGTCAGTGGCGGTGTATGCTCCTCCACATCACTGCTTCATTGGCATATCGGTTAGTGCGAATAGCGGGGTTGTGAGCCGGAAGATTGTGGATGCCGTTAGTGCTCAGAAGGTTTAGCAGTCGGCAAGTTGATGTAGGCGTGGGTGACCGGTGGGTTGACGTTGCGATACATGTTCTCGACGTTGTTAGTGTTATAGGCGATGGCGGTGACGACATGGTTAGCGGTAGTGCTGTCGCACTGAATACAGCAGTTTTGGGCTTTGCCTTCAGTTTGCTCGGTGGTGGAGGTTAAAGGCTGACGGTTTTGCAACTCTCGAACGTTACCTTCTAGAGGGCATCCTGCTCTGAAAAGAACACACCTCATTCACGAAACCACGCGAACGCGATTGCAAATGAAGAACTTGTTCTAACATATACAGATCTCGGTATACAATGAATGCGGTGAGGTGGGGCTTATAGTGTAGATGAAAGGCTTCGGTTAACCGTAGTGGTACTGCGCCTGCGTATGTGATGTTACATTGTAGTGATTGTGGTGAGGAGACGAATTGTTTGGATATGGCAAGATTAATTGACCCCGAGACTCGCATGAACGAAAAGTTAATCTTCTGAAAAGGATTAACGAATAACATGATGTGCTGCCCGGCCAATGCTTTGAGCAAACCTTTTTCAATAAATTGTGCAAGATGGCCAGAGAACTATCGACTGGAAATGTAAAGCAACGGTTACGCAAGAAACCGTGATTAACGTCATATCTTCGAACAGAGAGGAATAAGAACTGATAAGCAATAAAAAGCTACAGAATATGATTAAATAGATTTTAAGTACTTGAAAAATCCGCAGAATAGGATACCCAATACAGGATTAGAAACGTTACTCCAACATAAAGCACGGAAGGTTTACGACGTTCCTCATGCACTTGTGCCATTAGTACCTACTTTTAAATAATATTATTCGCATTATTATGAAATAGTCGCCACGATGAAGAGTAGATTCTGAAAGACGATTGGCTCTTATCCTCATCTGGCAAATGAATAAGTAAATGTCATAATAAATGCAACAACCCACTTTTAACATCAAACAACCTAACCGTTTTTCATTTACAATTTAAACTCCTGTTAATCCCAAAAGGGGGATTACTTCTTCGTTAAACGAATCACAAACTTAATTAAAATTATCTACTAACTTATTGATTGGGCCTGAGTTGATATACATTTCAATAATCTGATATCAAGTTGAATTTCAAAGTAAATTTCTCCGGAAATGAGAAAAAGCGATGGTTTGAAATTTGATTAACTTTCATTAACACAGCTAAACTCCAAGGCGCCTTTTTTAATTATTGTAAAGCTTTTGACGAAAGGGTTACGTTTGTTCATCCTTTATTTAACTGTATTCGTAAATTTATATCACGCCTTTATAATACATTTATACCAATGATTAAATTTTCGAAATTTTAATGTATAAATGCTTCATAATCGTGTATGAAACCGTTCGACAGTTTAGCAAAAGTCTCATTCTGAAATGTACCTACGCAGTTAGAACATTGCAGCTTTAATATAGGGTGGACATGTTCGATAGCTTAGTATGATCAGAAGAAGCAACGCCATTCCGCTGGCGAACGTCTATGCCACACATAGAACACAGAATATCAAATTGATTTGAGGGGGGGGGGGGGGGGGGGGCTGGACGTTGCTTCCTTGAGAAATGAGACCTGTATAATAATAATGTTTTTATTAACTCCTTTGAGATTATAACAGTATTGGAGACGTCAACGACACCATACAGTTTTAACTGTTTTCCGAATGTTTCGTAAGCTCTCTGAGATATTGTGCCCTGTGCTCGGAGATTGACAAGTTCATCAGAGATTCAACATGGTGTTGACCATAATAAGCCGGCGACACAGGCTCGCCCCAATAATCCAGATGAATTGCGACATATTATACTCACGGTTGCATGATAAACCAAGCCTGCCACATAGAATAAATCATTTGTATGGGAATAAATGGCATTTGTTTTTTTGCGTGACTGTAAAACGTGGTGGAAGAGTTAGTAAATAAAATTGATTAAATTAAATTAAGGGCTCACTCCAAGGATATTGTCGAATAATTAAAAAAATATGAAAAGGGGAAATCTTCCAGCATAAAATTGACAATATCGTCAAGAAAAGGAAAGATAACAATAATTATTATTAAAGGACTTTCTCCTTTAATCCTCAATCCTCCTTTAATAATCGTGACAAAGAAAACCATCCCATCACTTAGTTCGGGCATATAGGACAAAACAATTCCAAGAAAGCTTAATAAGAGAATATATAAAAGAAATCGTCCAAAATATAGGTATGTTGACAAATGGAACCGAAATATAGGAAACAGACACAGACTTGTGACGACGTAAATGGTATACCTACCTTAGGAGCAGTTAAAGAATATTCAGTAGGTATAGAAAAGACTATAAACAACGAAATTTGAGAAAACGTTAAAATAACAGCTATCAGTATAATAGTAAACATTAGAAAACACAACTAACTTGCTATGGACATTTAAAGCAAGATCGGTAAGCAAAAGGGATCATTGCTTGTTCTCAATCTTAATCTTTGACGAGATTCTTTTTCCTTTTGTTTTCGCTTTTAACTGTATCCAAATATGCAGAAGGTAAGTAAATAAATATCCTCCAAAATTATCATTTCTAAGTAAGTAACAGAATTATCATCGTGGAATGCACTATAAAAACTGATCTACTCCATTACAACGGATATGGAACCACTTTTATCAAGTGATGCTACACACAAATATTTTATTCAATTCTATTTTTATTGGTGTCCTATTTTAGCCTTTAAATCGCACTTTGTTACGTCAAATAAAATGACAGATTGCAAATTCATTTCCATTTTTCTCATTTCCATGACAACGAAAGGTATACTGATTTCACATTAGGAATTCAACCATTTCATATTATCAGTTGTTATTTCCATTTTAATACCAGAATTCAAAGTGAACCAATAAAAAAAATAGCGTAAAGTATTCGTGGATAACTAGTCTTTAAAACACTTGCTCTATTACAAGCACTCCGGCTACGCCGTCGTGCTTGAAAACTGGCGCGTGTTTTAAAGACCTGTTTATCCACTTATACTTTAATATACTATTTTTCTACTTCGGTTCCGATACAATCACTGATCTACTAAACGTTTGATATTAAAACCAAAGCTTGTCACGAAGTTCTCAAACATAATTTTACTTTAAATCTTCGCCTAAATGATATTAGATTACTTCATTGTAAAATGTATGCAAACGGTATTAACACACACATTAATTAATAATAATCGGACATGATTACCGTGGGAATTAGAATATGTTGCAAATTCGGACAAATCCTCATTAATCAATATTCATACTGTACAATTCCTTTTATTTACAGCGTGAATTGTTTGGAGAAATATGCGTAATGGAAGCAAAAATTTATGACCTGGAAAATTATTCGCTACGTAATTGTCTACTATTCCATGACATTTCAAAAAGTAAACAAAGAAATGTAATGAATATTATGTGATTTGCTATTAAATTAATTAAAGTTCATAAACTCATGGCGATAGATGCCTTTGCATCTGTGAACTGTATCAGAAAATATTTCTTACATAAATCTTAGAAAATAAACCGATACAAAGGAATATTGAAGGATTACTTATTTTGATAAATTTTGACATGCCTTGGTGAAAAACCATATGGTAACCTTAAATGATGAAATTCGTTTAGTGGGCGTCGATGCAATGCGTTTGAACGCCGTTTCCACTAAAGTTGACATCAACCATGTAATAGGTTTGGATATTTTAATTGCGAAACTGTTCCATGATTAATAAAAAAAAATTTGACACGTTTTGGTCACAAGCTATAGTATAAAATGCATGAAATATGGTAGTGGGGAACCAATGCAATGCGTTTCGATTTTTTCCCATTCTTTGTGTAAATTTTGCTAAATAATTGTTGACCTAGTCCACAAATGGGAATTATATTCAACAGTTGCACGTCTAAGGACTATGAGCTGTAATCTAAGACAAAGTACAAAGTCGATATAGGTGCCTGGTCTAGGGAATTAGTTATACATACTAATATATGATTTTAAAATCTATTTAGTCTATTTTTTACTTTCGTTGAGTTAGGAATCCGAATAGCGTTTTCTTTTTGATCAGTAAAGAGCTACCAAATTGTCAACCAATTGGCTGCTTCCAAAAGGAGTGCACACAGACGAACGGACGGACTGGCCAAACTATTAGTGATCTGAGGATCCTTATTAACATAGTTCGCCAAGAAAAAATTAAAGTGATAGATGACCATTTACTTAGTCCTAGATTCAAGATATGTATACCAGATCATTGAGTGTGAAAATCCTTTTGTTACTTCCAATGGAACAAAAGGAATTATTGTTATATTTTAGTTTCACACTTAAAAAAATTCCAAACGTTAAATAATAACTTAGTAATATGCATACAGAACTGATGAAGGAACAAGGAAAAACAGAGAAACAAACACTAATAATAAATCTACGCTTAGAAAGTGGTTTCGTTATAGGAAATTCTACATAAGGACACAAGAACGTGCATAAGTAAACAATTAATAATAATCTTCTAATCAACTGGGCGATATAATGATAGTAAAAAATATTGAAGTGAAAAGGGAGCGTATAAATTGGAAACGACTGTTTACGTTCACTAGTAAATATGAACCGCAAAATGGGAAAAGAGGTCACAAGGGAGAAATAAAAGCTCTAAATCAAATAAGAAAAGGTGAAGAGGAGACATCGAGAGTACCTAGGAAAATATAAAAAACAACCGGCAAACCAGCAAAAAAATGAAGGAAAGCTGAAGAGAACATAAGCAACGGCTAATATGGGCAGCAAAGGGAAGTGGAGAAACAATAATATGGAATGTAAGCCAAAAGTCAAGTTACGTAATGAACAGCGAATAAGACAAAATACACGAAAACTATGATAAATATAACGAAATACAAAGCGAAGCTAAAATGCGGCATAAACAAATTGGGGGTACGTTTTGGAAGCAAAATAGCAAAGTCGTTTTGTAAAAAGTAGTAAATGTTTCATAATACATCATATCAACAGAAGAGGAACGTATTATAAATATCAAAGTGAAACGAATACGAAGGACGGTTGGAACAAGACAATACAGAGACTGATAATGTAATACCAAATAAAGAAGGATATACAGTGTTACAAGCTGACGGAAAAGGCGACCAAAGAGTTGATGGGAAGAATACAAAAAATAAAGAATTGAAATACCCCAAAGCATGACGAAATACCATGAAATTGCGCAAAACGAGTCGAGCAAAATTGGAAAAGAAAGTACCAAGTAACAAATTTTAGGAGAAAAACGTTACGAATCACAATGGAAATGCTGTATGTCAGAATACTTGGAATCAAATTGAAGGTGAGTGTAGATTCAGATGGCAGAGAAGGCCAAATAACCATACACTCTCAACGAGATAAATAACAGAAAAGCAAAACCTTAAAAGTTCACGCACTCTAAGTTATAGCAGGATGAAGCATTTCTCTCCACACTAGCACTAGGCGATGCAATAGTAGATGGGCTACAAAGGAGTACAGTATAATATCGGGTTATATCTAAAGAATCAAACACAAAATACACGGTGAATGACTGTAAGAGGTAGACAACATTTAATATATGCAGAACGCCAAGTGTGAATCCTTGACGTAAGTAGGCGAATCATAATTATACTTTAACATAAAGATAAGAGTAGATTAAGTATAGAAATGAGATTCTTAATTAGAGGGAAAAGCGAAAAAGCAAAATTAAAGGAGACAGTGGAGAGGAAAATAAGATGGGAGAATATGAAAAGGTTCCCAACCGGAAGAAAAATATGGGAAGAAGACGACGGAGAACTCGACTCTAATATAACAAACTAACGAAGGTCCAGTTTAACCCGACAGCAAGTTCCTAATACGCGCACATTCGTACCTGCCTTTCTTAACAACTGTCATAAATACCTACACCAACCATCAGTTTAATTTCCGTTGCCGAAGATGCGTCCGGGCTTTTTACTTTTATTTTACATACAATCTGAATTTGAAGGAATTCGTCTTTCCAACATTTTTCAATGTTTGTAATTTTTATATAATTGTATAGTTTTTTACTACAAAACTAACGTACTTACGAAGAGAATGAAAGATATACTCTGTAGGAAAGAATAGGGATTCACGGGCTTGGCTTGAAATTTTAAAGTTTGACATAAAATCAAGTCAAGTCTACAAAAAACCAAGTCAAGCTTAAGTTTTATCCAAGCCAAGCTTGTTTGTGGAAAAGAGCTTGAGTTATCAACTACTCCAACCTCACTACTCTTACGGGAGGAGCAAGAAGATGTTAAAAAAAACTTGATACAGCTTGCGAAAGCCTGTATTCGCAAACATCAAGGCAAACCAAGCCTTTTTTCTTAAAAAGCTTGCCTTCCAAGCCCAAACCAAGCTATTATATTTCAAGTTAAGCTACTTGGCTTAGGGCCAGTTGTATAAAAGTCTAGTTGAGTTCAACCGGCGCGGCGGTTAGTGTAAAATTAAATCGCACAAACTAAAATTGTCGTCTGTCTAGGGTTGATCCAACGATTTATGGGTTGGTAAATTGGTGGTAAAACCGTCAGTTCAACCCTACCCCGGGCGTTAATCCTAGTTTTCAACTAGAGTTGACGTCCGGGCTAGGGTTCAATTGACGGTTTTACCACCCATTTACCAACCCAAATTGGTTGATAAAATCGTCAGATCAACCCTAGACCAGACGTCTACTCTAGTTTGAGCGATTTAATTTTACACTAACCGCCGGTTGAACACAACTAGGCTTTATACAACTGGCCCTTAGTGAATCCCTGGGGAAGAACATGATTACGCCTATACAGACTGTTTAAAATTAACTCGGCACTATTGCTATCTATGTTATTACTGATTTTACAAAGTAGGTTAAATTAGCAAAGTAGTAGTGTTTTTAGTGCTGATTAATATGCAATTAATAAAAAAACAATTGAATAACGCATTTTCGAGAAAATCACAAATTCAGTACTGTTTTAATGGAACACTCCGTATATTTTTATTGTAAACGAAAGAGAAATGAATTCTCGACAAATTCCAGAATTGGAAAAATTTGATTAAATAATACAGTTGTCAATATCTACTTTATCTTAAGTATTTTGATGTAAGTGTATAAGAATTTTTGTCGAGAATTCATTTCTCTTTCGTTTACAATAAAAATATAGGGGGTGTTCCATTAAAAATGTACGAAATTTGTGATTTTCTCGAAAATGCGTTATTCAATTGTTTTTTTATTAATTGCATATTAATCAACGCTAAAAACACTATTACTTTGCTAATTTAACCTACTTTGTAAAATCAGTAATAACAAAGATAGCAATAGTGCCGAGTTAATTTGAAACAGTCTGTAACATATAGAGTTAGTCTTTTTTAAGAAAATGAAGTTATCAAGACCTTTCCAGACGAGGTCCATCAAAACGTGAAGTAAGAACAGACTTTGTAAAATGGAATCAAAATTCGCCTCGATCAAATATGCACAGACGAAAGCATATTCTGCTGGAAAAGGAAAACAAGTCAGGACACATTAAATTTGGTGGTTTTTTAATACAATAGGAAAGAGGTTGATTTTTTTCTGTTTCCTGTCAATACACAACGTCAGCATGGTAAACTGATTTAACAGTGTTTCTCTATACCAAGAGCTGAGGAAAACTACACTCTCACTATGGTAGGCATAATAAAAAATGTTCAAGAAACCATGCACCACAATTATTACGTATCCAATAAATTTCGCAACGAAATATAAACGGTGAAATAGTCAATGGAAACAATTGGGGGGATGTTGTGTGTGTTCAAACAAAAAATATGGAAAGAGAACAAATTTTGCTGTTAGACTGTCATTTGTCGACAGCACCAAATTTTTATTAGAGAAAACTGAACAAGTAATTATGAAACTTAGTTTACATATTAAAAACAAACTTTTATAATTAATTTCTTCTAAACTTATTTTGTGGAATTCTATAAGCAATTGTAATAATAAAAGTTCGTTCACTCAGGCCCAAACTGTTCTTGTAACAATCACTTCATTTCTTGTAAACAATAAAGGTCATGGTGTAGAACACGAAAAATGCCAATAAGTGTTTGCAAAGCACAAGAAACTGTGCTATAGTTTTAATTTGTAACTTGTTAGTCTCTCGATGAATATTAATTAATAAATGCCACCTCCATTTAAACGACTAACGCTAACATTAAAAGATAGACTGCACGTATTTGCTTTTTCTATATCAAACAATTGAGCGTAAAAATAAAAAGAGGGGAGCAAACAAAATTGAACATTTAGCTTATGTGTGAATAATAAATGTTGTATAAATCCACCTCAGCAAACAGAACTCGATCAAAATATAATATGTATATTCCTGAACAATGTATGCAAAAACAAATAATGAATCATCAACTTTACAGTGTTAATGATGAATAACTTGTAAATGTTCTTTGATGACTCAAGCCAGGTTTTGCGGTTCATTTGAAGTTTCATGTATATTCGCACACCTTAGTTTATAACCAAATGTAATTAAGTCCTATACCACTTCAAATGATGTTTAAATGTCTAAGTTCAAAGTTTTAGCCTTATCTCCTTTATGCTTAACGTAATGAATTCATGTATAGGGCACGTTCCGTCCATGTCTTGGACGTATTTAAAATCTTGTCATAAACCAAAATAAATTAATTAAACGAGATACGGGAGATAATCCAACTCATAAATTCAAGTAGGCGAATCGCAAAAATTTGTGGAACATGTTCATAAATAAAGCAATTAAGCCAATTGCGTACCTAATTATTAATTGAGTTTGCAGGTTGGGCATATGAAAACAATTTTCAACACAGTTCAAAAATATACATTGTCTTCTTAGAGTAACGCAAATTATAGGTTGCCCTCCTACAACACGGTAGATAGGTTCCTACAAAACGGCGTGTTATACGAGACCCAAAGCTGAGTTAAAAGTTTCTAAACTTGCTTAAATTCAATATATAATTACATACATATGTAATTATGTATGTATGTATGTACGTACATACATAATTGTAAAAATCACAATGAGCATTTATGTACATATGTATTTACCTGATAATATACTTACGTACAATAATTATTCCACATAGAATGTCTGTTATGAAATATGTATAGACTGCACAAAAGTAAACACAAGAATAAGCAAAACGTTGATGAATAAGGCGTAGGGTTAGTGTCCGCGTGACGCATGAAATATTATGTTACATACAATGTATTTATGCTGCTGCTCGTCTTACAGCGGAACCGTGTAATAGAAGAGTTTAGCGCAAATTTCTAATTGTGTTAGAGCGAATCCGTGCTAGCAGATACCGTGTTGTAGGAGGGCAACCTGTAGTTTTTAAAGCTCGTAAGCTAGTTAACACTGTGCAGAAGATAATACAAAACGCAACCACGTTTTTAATCTTAAACTTAGTCTCTTTTCTCGAGTGCTCTCCTACGTAATCGATAAACTTCCTTATTTCTCTTTTTGACCAGTAACCCTTTTAAGAAATAAAAGTCACCCTGGAGTTGCTTATTGGTAGATGGCAACCTCTACTCATCTTAGTTGGAGTACGTTCTGCATATATCGTTAAGTAATTCCTTCCACATTTTATTCTACCATCATGTAGTCTACTTTTCTTCCGCTTTCCTCCTTCTTTTGTATCTAACAGCCGCCCCGTTTGCCCACCACATTTCACTATACATCTGTGAAACATTTAAAAAATTTAATTATAAGCTCAATCTGTCCATCCTTACTGATACGGCAGACATCTAACCGATAATCAAATTCATTCCATACACGTGTCACAATGAATCGGTGCCACAGCCTGGATGATACGGCCGCGAAGTTCCTGAAGGTTAGCGAGGAGTGGAGGTACAAAAACAGTGTCCTTACCAAATCCCCACAAAAAAAAATCGCAAGGTGTTAAATCTGGTGATCTAGGTGGCTGACGCATTAACGCGACATTTTGTTGTCCAAGGCGGCCTATCCAATGTTGTGGTAAATGTGTGTTGAGATAATCTCGTACGATAATGAGCCGGACAGTCATCTTGTTGAAACACGTAATCATCACTGTCTTCACTCATCTATGTCTTCACTCATCTGTGGCATCAGCCAATTCTCCACCATGTCTAATTCCATGAAGAAAAATGATCCGTACATCTTCATCTTAGAAATTACACCGAGGAAATTTACCTTAGGCGGATCACGCACACACTCAATTATGGCGTGGGGGTTTTCAGTCCCCCAAATCCCAGCATTGCCGATGTACCTTTCCGGACACGTGAAATGTAGCTCCGTCGGAAAGATAAGCCTGTGTGCAAAATCATCAACTTCAAACCTTTCCTGCATTTCAGTGCAGAAGTTGTTTTGCCATTAACGCCGAGAGCGTGCTGTAGCTCAAGCTTGTAGGAAACCTTAGGTTCTAACGAAGAATTCGGCAAACTTTTGTTTGTGAGAGGCCAAGTTGTAAACTCCCACGTTTAATGAACTTTTGGAGGCTACACTCTTTCGCTTCTCTGAGCAATCCACTGTATCCTGACTTGGTCCTGGACGCACTGCATGATGATTGATACATAGACAGCCGTCATCCCTAAATTTTCATACCATTTTGTTATGCTTGTTGAATTGTGCTCGAAATCGTCGTTGTACAGTCGCAACGGAGGATGTACTTGCATTATTCTAAAACACAGAATAGTTATTTTTGTATCTAGTGCGCGAAATGCCACTTTGGTGATCGAGAACTGATTTATTTAACGAGGCGCAGCCGAGTTAAAAAAATAGTCGAGATCACCAAAAGTATTTCGCGCACGAGTTGCAAACAAAATTTTTTCTACAAACGCAAACGAAACGTGAAGAATTTGACAATTATTTTAACGTTAAAATACAAAACTCTCATCTAGTTTGCGTTCAGTGCGTACTTCGCGCCTGGCGTCGTCATTTCGGACACGCTGTCATGGTAACGTAGGTAAGTGAAAAAAGGGTCACTTCGCGTATTATTATCGATGCGCAAACCTTGTCATTTTTTGACGTTTGTAGAAAAAGATTTTTGACGTTTATGTAACGCCATATTGACTACTTGTAGTCTGTAGTCTGTTCGTACACATTCCTTGCAACGCTCTAAACTCAGAAACTATTAAAGTTGTCGAAATGTGATTTCGCCAATGGATTGCATTCGGGCCAAGGACGAAAATGCTGATATTACCTTTGAAGCTAAAATGACGGCACATATTTTTTTTTTTTAAGAAAAAGTTGTAATTTTTTGGTGCGAGGAAAGTCTCGTGGCAATACATGCCAGAATTTTTTTTGCAATGTAAACTTCAGCAAAGTATTCAGTCCATCCTTTTACATCGGTTTCTTCTTTGAGGGTTTGAGGGTAAACGGTTACCTCTTGTATTCTACTAACTGGCTTATTCTTTTTCCCCGTACTTTCCATAGAGGTACTTCCCAGGTTTTATCGAGTTACCTTCTTGCTGCTTTTACCTTTTATCCTTCCTTGCACTCAAACACACGTAATAATTAATTGATCTATCATACAATAGTTTACTAATCTACAGCCATTTTTATTAATACATTATTTTATACTAAGTGACAGAGAAATTGCAACACCAAGCTATTAATGAAGGTTGAATTAAATGGAAATGTTGTGTTTTAAAATTAGTTGCTCCACTCAAATTACAAGCGTGTTTACCTGTACAAACTTTACAAATTATCGCTGTGCGACGGAGAATAAACATTCGCTGATTTGAACTATTCATCCTGTAAATGAAACCTTTTATATTAATGTGTGGATGGTAAAACAAAAAAATGGGAGCCGTTATATAGTTAGTTCTTTATTCGAACATCCGGCTTACGAGTTTTAGTATTGCAACCGTTCACGACATATCAAATCGATAATTTTTTTTTCCGTCCTTCAAGAGAGTCCAACGTTACCAAATAAATTGAAAAGTTCAATTTGTAGAATGCTAAAACTTAGTTTGAACAAGTATTTGACAATTTTTGGTTACTTAGTTATAAACGAACACACATTCAGTGAAGTTAATGCAATTTTTCGGCCGATATCGATACAATTTCTTAGATTGGACGCAAAAAACTTTAATCTATATTTATGATGGACATTTCTTAGAATGTTATTGAAGAAAAACTTCAAGGGTAGAATCTAGAATTCTAGACGAATTATTGTAAATTGCGTTGGTCATTCGAAACAGGCTGTATTACATTCCAACGGAAAGCGTAGATTGTTGTCAATATTTGTACATACCTTGACATAATTTAGCGTGCAAATTTACCTAATTTACTGTCTTGTGTGGCGACCATATGATCCCGGTACACAGCCGCTTACGTACTGAAGAGCAACGATTGATTCCCATTTGCCGACCAATGACAACGTGTCCGGCACCGGCCAGAATCCTTTATAAGCGAACGCTGTTACCCACAGAAGGCAGTCAGAAGTCATAGCCGCCAACCCAGGCAGTCAACATCGACCCATCAGCTTGCATTCCAGAGCCAGTCTACCCTCCGGCGACCGACCAACCTTTATTATTAACCGCTTCCTGCGCTGTTAAAACTTGTACATAATTTGTAAATAGAAACGTTCATCCGCCAAACCTTCGTGTATACAACTCTTCCTTATCGAGGGTCTTATGGCATTATAACTGATACATCGTATTTATATTTTAATATACATTGCCGTACTTTTAAAGAATCTTATTAAATTTTTTCGTTTTCGTTTAGAACAAGACCTAGATCGCATTGGTGTACTTATTGCATTGTATTATGATGTGTTCTACTATCAGATCTTCTAAACAGTTCTCGCACACGGGTCGCTCTTATTTGTTCATAATGTAATCGTGAGTAATTCTTGTGTGTCCTATTTGTAGTTTGGATATTATTTTCCGGTCTTTTCTTGGTAATTCTTCCATGTTTTGGGTTTTCCTCGAAAGGTGCTGTATTTTCCTTAGATGGTTTTCTGATAAGTTTTCCCATTCAATGACGATTCTTTTGATCGATACCGATTTTAGGTCATCCAAGCTAAGCGAGTTTGCGTCAATGTTCGGTTTGCTGACTTCGATTTTGGCTGCTAAATCTGCTTTTTCATTGCCTCCGATTCCAATGTGTGAAGATATTCAAAGAATTACGATCATGAGTTCTTTGTTATTTGCATGACTGATGTTATAGTGAGTATAGATGGTCTATATATGGATTGTTAATGGATGTAAATATTAGCCAAACGGTTTATTTTATCGAATTCCAACAAGAGTACCTTTTCGTTAGCATAATGCGTGGGGAAGTCATTTTCGATAATTTCATATAGGGTGTGCCATCCCTGCAAAATTTTCGGATTACTAACCATTGCGAGTAGTTCATCTCTGGCTTCAAGGCGCTACTGTAAATCTGTTTACTTTTCCGAAATAAATATACACGTACGTTATAGTTATGCGGAAAATTTTAAATCCAAACTTTGGAGGCCTATAACTCGAAAACGAGGGCCTGCATAAAAAAAGTTTATATGAAGTACTAACATCATTTTGGTTCAGACTACACGCTCCTGACTTTTTTCCCATTAGTTCCGGGACACCCTTTATAGTAACCTAAGTATTGTATCTACTGTAATTCCTGATATTTCGACTAGAAATTCAGATACCTTTAGTAACTCTCTAGAGGAAGGAAGTGGTCAATCCCCTGTACAGAGGATATAAGCGTATTGGGTTTATAACCTTATTTCCTTTGCATAAATTGTAATCAACAGATAGTTGAATTATAACTAGTTTATTATTATATATTCAACGATCGTTTATGTAAAGAGGTACTTTTTTGCAATTTCACAGTAATTTTCATGAACTTAAAATAGTGGAAAATCCAATACTCTTGCATTGGTGTCACACCTTCTTTATATTGTAGTAGACTTATTAGTTAATATTGAATGAGCCCAAAACATTAAAGTAAAATTTGTCTCCTTTCTTGTCGCTTTATTTATCTTGCTCAATCGGCGATAAAATCGCCGTGTTACTAATTTTCCAGTCCGATGGAATTCTCATAAATATTGCACTACCAAAAGCTATTGTTTTTGTAGCAGATGTTACCTTAGGTTGACATCAAGAGAAGCTTTGAAGTCGAGAGACGTATAGGTCGGATGTAGGTACGAATACCCTAGAGGAATTTGTCTTAAACCCTTTCTATTGTTTCAACATCAAAAAAAACCTTTTCTTTTCCATATCACGCCTGCAACTAAAATTATCACTTGTGATCTCTACACCTAGATACAGAATGTTCAAGTAGATAGATATTTGTTTACTTTGAAGTCGACGAGACCACTTTATACTATGAATTATATTTTTAAAGTGTTTCATGCTTTACCACATTTATTTGTTTAAAGATTAGGAAGATTGGCAATAATATCCGTTCAAATCAAAAAGTGTAATCTGTAACGTTGATAAAGCTTACCTAGACTGTATAATAATGTCATTTAATTTCCGGATAGCAAATAATATTCCGTCGCTTATAAAAATGAAATGGCAAATTTTATAGTCACGTTTCCAATTTCCGGTAAATAGCATAATGTTGCAATTTTATTGTCGGTAGAAACACAAAGCTAGAATGAATTTGTGAAAACAGAACGCCATAAATATTAATTAAACCTGTTCGTGACTAATTACGGAAACATTGATACATGGTGTAATTTTCAGGAAAATTCTTCTCTTACGGCAGAAAGGGCGAATTTGATTAAAATTTTATTACTTCGCGTGTGTGTTGAGTTAATATAAATTTAGTAAGTGTTGCTTAATAATGTGTAAATTATTAATGTGTAGCATTACGAAAGTTTAACCTTTTTATTGAGCATATAAAATGCATGACTTCGTGCAGGTTGTATGGATTACTTTTCCACTTTATACGTAAAAAACAAGTTCTAACGAAAATAGACTTCATAACAAATGTTTACTTTAGTTACTCATTTTGTAAAATGGGACGAACAAAATCATGTTTAATAAAGCGGATTTGTTTGAGATTGTGCACTCAAACGCCTGGCCAAAAAGAAAACAATTAAAAAAAAGATTACAAACGTTAAGAGCAGAATATAAATGAATTGTAAATGTTAACATAAACATCTGTATAAAGTATAGTTCCAACCCAGCAAACACATTTATATGTATATAAAATACAATAAATTATGTAAGAGCGTTTTAGATTTATATAAAACTGGAAGAAAAATAAGAGATATTTAATATATATTTAATATATGTCTATTAGATGTAAATTCTTCTACATGAATTTATATACGTTTTATGTATATTGTATGTAATATTTACATAAAAAATATTCGTTGTAAAAGCGTTGCGATGACCAAAATGACAGCTACTCGAGCATAATGTAATTATTATCAATGTAAAAAATTATTTAAGCAGTTCCATACAAAAAATGGAAAAACTACATTTTACGTGCAACTGTACTTAATTCTTGCACGAACCCGTTTTTACCTTAACTGAAAGCCGACAGTTTATTATGATATACTTGCTTGAAAAGTTTCCCTTAACCGGTTTCGAACGTTTGCGTGTGGGCGGTGCAAATTCTGAAATCCAACATTGTACCACTGCGCTAATCTGTAACATCCCCTCTTTTTATTTCGTGCTTCATAACTTTGCGCTGTTTCGCGTTATTAGTTTAAATTTTGTTTGATTATACCGTTGAGTGAAGTCTTATTCAATAATTATACCTATCTTTCACTTTATGTTAAAAATGACCAGGATTTAATTTATTTTATATTATTTATTTTCTATATAAATTAGACGCATTTTAGTCGATACGGATCTAATATTAAAGGTACGTGAACTACAATTTTTGGCGTTATAGAAAACACGCGCGTGCGATTACTTATGTGGCGCAAATAGAAACGGACTTTATTTTCGACCATACAATATATGTAATGTAATGATAATTTCTAATTATATTTACAGAAAAAATAAGTAATATTACATATAATATTTTACATATAACGTACATAAATCTAATCATGTAAATATGACAGCACATGAATTTCATGAGTGATATGTAATTATCTATATGTAATGTATATATTATTATATGAATTTCTGTATACAGAATATCCGTAAGTTTCTATACTATTATGTAAAATATACGTAATTGTGTGACATACGGTTTATATAACTTTATTAAAGAATACTTCTCTCATTATTTATTTGTCTTAAATACATAAACAAAAAGATTCTTATTTCCTACCAAAAAACAAAACAAACTTTTTACATTTCAAAAAATAAAAATAAAAAATTAAACACCTCCTACACTTGTCCCCTTCTCTCTACCCTTTCCCTACTCTCCAGCACCCCCTTCATCCACTCCACCCCTTCCCCCTTCACTCCCAAAATCACCTTTCTTTCTCTCTTCTCTTCCTTTAGTTCCTCACACTCCCTCATCATATGCCATATAGTTTCCCTCCCTTCCCCACACATTCTACATATCCTTTTCTCCTCCTCCCACCAGTATCTGCTTTCGTTTTCCTCGTTCCCGCACCCGAACCTTGCCACCATTCTTTTTTCCTTTAACTCCATACCACTCACTATATAATCGGCCTTGTCTTCCACCATTATCTCCATATATCCCTCATTATATCTTCCCTCCGCTATCCTCTCTCTCCTTTCCTGACCTTGGACATCTTTTTCTCTTGCTACTAATTCCTCTACCATACCCCTTCCTTCCTCTCTTCTCCTTTCTATCTCCTCCCTCGCATATCCCACTCTCTCATAAAACAACCTCCTCTCTTCTTGCCCATAGCTTATCCGTTCTTTTCTTATCTCTCTCATACACTCATTTACCATTACAATTTCATTTCTCTTCCTGACCTCTTCCTCATACTTCACCGCTCGCTTTCCTGTTTGCACTCTTATTTTTTCAAATTTTGTTTCTTCCTCTACTATATACCCTGGCGTCTCTCTATTCAACCCCAACGTCCATCTCCAGTACTTTTCCTGTATTTTTTCCATTTTCTCCCACTCCTTCCATCCCCATATCTCTGCTCCGTAAACCATCACGATCTTTACCAACTTGTCAAAAATCCATCTTCTCTTCTCCATATCCTTCCCAAAAACTCTTTCCCCCACTCCCCACACTTTCCCCACTAGTCTATTTCCCTTCTTTGCCAATTCCCTGATGTGCGCCTCATCCTTATTGTCGTACCGTAAAACATACCCTAGATATTTCCATTCATCCACACTTTCTATCTCCTCTTCTCCCCACCACCACTTTTTCTTTACACTTCTCCCTCTTCTCTTTTGAAATACCATCAACTTTGTCTTTTTTACATTCGCGCTCAAACCCTTTCTCTCTAAATATCCCTTCATCACCCCCAATTAACCCCCCCCCTCATCTCTTGCTCACTGTCCGCCATCACTACCACGTCATCCGCATATGCCAACACCCACACTTTTACCCTCCCGATCACCACCCCTCCCCTTTGATATCTCCGCAACTCTTCCTCTAAATCCCCAATGTATAACGAGAAAAGACTCGGGCTCAACGGGCATCCCTGTCTCAGTCCTTTCACCGTCCAAAACCTTTCTCCGTTTTCTTCCCGCACCCTCGTCACGCACCTTGCCTCCTCATACACCTCTTCTACCGCCCTCACCAAATCTTCTTCTACCCCACATTTCCTCATGATCTCCCACATTTTCTTCCTATTAACATTATCGAAGGCTGCCTTTATGTCCAAAAACAACGCATACACTTTCCCCCCTTTCTTTTCCATCACCTTGTTCACCACTTGCTTCAACACATAAATGTTATCCACCGTACGCCTTCCCTCCCTGAACCCCGCCTGCCAGTCCTTCACTAAACACCTTTCCTCCATTTCCTTCTTTAACCTCCCTCGCAACACCTCAGCATACACCTTGTATCCCGCATTCGTAATACTAACTCCTCTATAGTTTTTCACTTCATTTCTTTCCCCTCCCTTGTATATCGGGACTATCCTTGCTTCCTTCCACTCCTCCGGAAATCCCTCTCCTTTCCATACTTTACTCAATATCCCTCTTATCCTTTTCCTCGTTTTCACCCCTGTGTATTTCCACTGTTCACCTTGTATTCCGTCGGGCCCTTGCGCCTTCCTTAACTTCACTTTTTTCAACGCTTGCTCTACCTCTTCACGCTTTATCTCACCTCCGCCCCTACTTCTCTCCCCACTTTCTTTTTCCTTTTCCGGCTTCTCCATCCCTCCTCCCATCACCTCCATACACTGCTTTCTCCATTCCTCCTCACTCAACTCAACCTCCCTTCTTTCATATTTACCTCTTCTCTTATTTACAAATCTCCATATCTCCTTTTCATTCTTTAACCCTCTTATTTCCTCCTCCACCTCATATTTAAACTCTTCCTTCCTCCTTTTGCACTCTTCCTTATAATTTCCCTTCAACCTCTTATATTCCCATATGTCTATTTCCCCCCTCTTCCACTTTCTCCTTCCCTTTCTCACTTCCTTCCTTGCCCATTTGCACTTCCCATTCCACCATTCCGCTTTCCCCCCCTTTCTCGTCTCTTCTTATTAAAGAATACTTACATACTTGATATATAAAAAAGCATATGTAGGGGTATTTACTGCAATTTATATATGTTGTATGTATATTTTATATGTGTGTTTGCTGGGAAACAACAAAAAACAAAGTGGAATTATTCATGAGCGCCCAATGATCAAAATGGTGAATGAAATCAAAGTACACTCAACTTAGCAGTTAATGCTCTAATTCTCCTCCAAGAGGCAAAGAAAGAAAATACAAATAAAATTACATGATTGAACGAAACCAAATAAAGCTAGAAAACCATAGAAATCAAATCTGGGTTGACAAAAAAGTGAGGAAAATATATGAATGATAAGGTAGTCAAACGTTGGAATAGAAGTTAAAAAAATACAAGGAAAACACTGAAGTAAACTTTCATACCAAATAAAATGCGAACCAAGAATTAGAAGAAAATAATTATTTAGCACCAAAAGAAGTCAGTATCAAAAACAACAACATAGAGTAACTGCAAACATCGACACTTTTGTAGTTCAAGAAAATGTCAAACAAAGTGACTGGCTGCAATTGTATACAAACTGTAGAGTATGGCGTCTCAGAAAATTTTGTTATGTTATCTTGTAACAACATTTTAATATGCAAAGACCGCGGTCGCTCAGTTATAAGGGCTTAATGGGTGTGGGTTAAATACAATACAATAATTAAGAATTAGGGAGTTTTGGAGTAATAATTACAATAAAAGGGAAAAAGGGCGCCACGTAGTTCTAAAGGTACACAAAATTGAAGGTTAGAACTACGAAGATATCTTCAATGTGATACTGGATAATAATAACTAGATAGCTGAAAGGGAAACGAGTAGTCAATAAATAGAGACAGTGAAAATATTTTACGGGGATATAATGAATATTTAAATAGAAATTCCACAGATAAGCAGGCGGGCAGGATTATTAATTGTATGAACATTGAAATATAATATAAGATTAAATGAACAAGAAAAGAATTCTAGGATGAAGTAATTTACTTTGAAGCTCAGATTCGTTGTTAATTGGATGTTAAGTCAATGAATTAAATTTGCAGTGTAACTGATATACAAGAAAGGAAATGGGATAATCAATACAGTTGGGTTACCTTTTATAATCTTCTCCAGAGGTGGATCCTATGCATAGTTTCAAATCCTGATTAAATACCTCTAAATAAAAGTAAGAATACAAAGGACCTCAACAGTTCCAGACAGTTGAATAGTTACTTTCGAGTAAGAAATAATCAATTGTTACTGAGTTGAAATTTGTTCAACAAGGATCAAATATATTGACGTTAAAGAATTCAGAACGAAATTAAATTGATTAAAAGTAAATAGTGGACAGGGTAGATATTTTATGAACAGTTGATTGAAAATGAATATATTCTGATTTAAAAGCGGCAAAATTTACTAATAAAGTTCAAAGATAAATTACAAATTTCAAGGAATATCAATTGTTGTCCACTTATCCTCAGGATAGTTCAGTAGGATGTCGAATCCAATGTAATCCCCATGCAAGTTGAAATAGTAGAAAAGAATTCAACAAACATCAGACGGTGGAATGATATCTGCAACGGCGGCAATGATCGATTCGGGAATCGATAGATACAGCAATCAGCAGCAGAACTTAGTAATCACAGAGGGTAGGAATAAGTAACGTCCATTAAAACGATAATCCCGAAGGACACATTGAGTTATACAAGTATAGAATGAGCACGCACTCGTGTTATGTTTAGAACCGTAATAATACGTAGTTAAAGCTTACCAAAAGAAGCATAAGTTTCAATAAACTGTTAACACTTACGATTCACACTATAAACCGAAATTATTCGCTTATTTAGAAAAAGTGATTTATCGATCAAGTGAAATATTATTAGTGATCTTTTGTAGATTCGTAGAATAAATCATTGAATTTCTCTGAGTAACTGCGCTTGGTGCCACGGAGTAAATTAAGCATTTGAATAATTCGCTATTTAAAGATAAGTGGTGGATAGTTCATTGAGCCATTTTGATGAATGTGTTAAATGAATGCGAAAGTAATATTAAACTCATCCCCAGATCATTACTATTTAATAAACTGTTTAATCATAAATTAAATCGAAGTAAAAAGTATATTCTGGCATTTTAAGAGCACCGATTTACTTAAAACATCAAGCAGAAATTGATCGGATAAAACTCATCTGCAAAGTTCACTTAGACCATAAAATAATAAATTGAAGCAAAATTTGAGATCGCATCAGTGATTTTGCGAACATTTAATTAAAGAAGGTATCTGATTAAATACTTGTGAAGGAGCCCAACTTCCTTGAATTTTCAAATTAAACGTAATTAAATGCTCACTCAAAAGAAAAGTTTACCGATTGTAAAATTCGTCATTTTTAGCTACTTTCAAATGGACGACAATTATTTTAAAATAAACAACAGTTATTCATCCAGAGCGGCTGAATCAAACTGGAAGGTTGGTTCAATTTTAGTATATTCTTTCGGTTTATCCCCATAAGTGAGGCTCAACTCCAAGAAGGCGGAATAACGATAGACTTTATTGGGCAGGATTAACTGTTGTAGTTGAAAAGTAAACAAACTCAAACATAATTGATTGAGAAATTAAAATTAAATGAAAACGAAAATAAATAATAACTTGTTATGAAATAAAAATTGGTTAAGTACTAAACTACCACAGCGGGGCAACTAAAACATCTACGTTGACTCTGGTTTCAATAATGTTGAATAAATCGCTACGACTTAACCACACTTAGTTCGAGATCTAGGATTGTCTGAGGGGAATCGGGGTAAGGGGCGCATGTCCCAGTAGGTTAAAGGAGCCGGTCCTGCCAAAGAGTCCTACGCAGTAGATTTCCTGCAGTATAAGATGAAACGGAGGATGTTTGTTAATTACGCACAGACTATCAACGGGTACCGTTCTGTATGTCACAAGGTAGTTCTTAAGGAACAAGGACTGAAGCGTGGCCAGTTTTCTGACCACAAGTCGGTCGTACCAAATGTGTCGGAAGTACTTCACAGATAAAGATCATCTCTATTGACTTTTTAGGTAGATTCGATTTAAGACGTGAATATTTGTTAAATAAATGAAGCAGAGTTTTTCCTTTTAAAACCTCTACATTGAAGCTTGTCATCTAAGTATAGTCCGTGATACCTCTACGAACTGCCCGGTTGTATAAATACAAGGTTGGATTTCGCGGTACCGTGCGATCAAAAATCATGTATTTTTTCGTCAATAAAAAGACGGAAAATTTGTTACTGCTCACCCGGCCACCCAGGTCGTCAGTCTGTTCAGGCAGAGGAAAGCTTGAGCCTGTAGTTTGCAGAGACGGTAAAAACAATGTCATCGACATAAGCGAAACAGTCAATGTTGTCGGGAGGATATTATTCAAGGAGAAAGTGTGCAACATATAGTGGAGGTCAGAGGATCGAAGCTTGTGGACACCCCTTTGTTAGGGTTATACTTCCGAGAGTAGAATTAATAGCAAATGTTACCGATTGAATTTTATATAGCTTTTGGACATAAAAAGGAAGCTGGCAAAAAGGTTTAACTTTTGGAATTATTAGTTACTACTATTTACAAAGTCAAGTAAACCCTTAAAGGTACAAAAGGAGCCGGTTACGAAATTATTTTTATTGTGATTACAAAAGGGTTTCGGACATACTTAGTTCTAAGGAATACAATTTCCGTCAAACCGCTCTATTGCGGGTTTAATTCAATTAAATCAAAGTTGGGCTAAGTCAGTAGACTTTCTTTCAGAAGTGAAGCGAAAATCAAAAGTTATCATCTACATTTTTACGAAAAATTATTTTTATTATAATGAAGTTATACACAAGGCAAAATTAATTAAATTGCAATACATTGTCCTACTGTATATTATGTTTGTACGCTGCGGACTGTTTTGTAAATTTGTTTTATGCTGCTTTTGTGTCAATTTTACAAGCATTTAGCTTGAGGAGTATTATTGTAAGTAGGTAACAATGGTTGATTTTATAACTTTCCGACAATGAAAGTCCTTGGGATTTTGCGTCAATCCATATTGTTCTCATAATTGTCCATGAGCATAAAAAATAAAATCTGTACGTGGTATAAATACATTGTTTATACCGGGTGCTGATCCGGCCGCTCGGTAATAGCATTTTACATGTAAAATCTTGTCTATGCAATTTCCTGCTCCCCTAATTGTTTTAGGGCCAAAACATAAGAGTACAAAAGTCTTCAAAACTAAAAATACTACCTGAATGGTATATTCTTTCCGACCAAAACTGTACTGTAAGAAAGAAAATGAAGAATTAAATGTTGAATAAGAATTTGCAAAAATCGCATTGCCATGACGGTGGTCATGGCAACTTCCAGTACCTACTAATGAAAACGTCAAGATTCTACACTTGTTCATAACGCAATTATTTTAAAAGCATGGCAATGTGATTTTTGCAAATTCTAATTCAACATTTAATTCTTCATTTTCTTTCTTACAGTACAGTTTTGGTCGGAAAGAATATACCATTCAGGTAGTATTTTTAGTTTTGAAGACTTTTGTACTCTTATGTTTTGGCCCTAAAACAATTAGGGGAGCAGGAAATTGCATAGACAAGATTTTACATGTAAAATGCTATTACCGAGCGGCCGGATCAGCACCCGGTATAAAACAACGTATTGGTTAAGACAATGGCAGGTTATAGCAAAGAGTAGGTATACAGGGTGTGTATAAATTGACGGAAAAGCTACACGCTGCGACATTCTTCGTTCAATTCTGAATTGAAAATTATAATGTTAAATTGTTCTATTATGCTTCGTATGTCTTCAGGAGCCAATTAAAAGAAACATACATTTGGCAACACTCTAAACCAGCATACGACTGTAATACCTACCGTTGCTATGATACTTATGATTGAAATCTTTTGAAATCGCATTAGAATCTTCGAACATATAACAAAAGGAAGGAACATGTATATGGCAAAATGAGTAACATTAATGGTTTACCAATATGGCTACCTACTGTGACGTATTCCGTCGAGTCATTGGTGTACTGTTAAGCAGGGTCGTAAATCCAACATTTGTATGTTTACGCGCCTGCTGTAAACAAAATAAAATGCATAAATTTTTTTTTAATTTTATTGCCTTTTAAACATAATTAATTTGGTATGTATATTTCTAATTTTTTGCACATTCTCTATGTTCTTAACCGTATAATGAATTCTACGCTACTGGTAATTTTATACTTTTAAATCGACAAACTGCACGCTACACCCGTTTGACCAATCATAAATGGTTTACTGTTACGTCACTGTGACGTAAAGCTTGCGTAACTTCCGTTACATTGTACCGTCTACTAAACTATAGGGATATTCCTTCCTTTTGTTATATATTCGAAGATTAGAATGGAAAGTTTGTTCTACAACATTGCCAAATGTGTTTTTGGTAAAAATACGTTAATAAAGGAAATGTTAAAAACAAACTTTGAAGCCAAAAGAGAAATCGTTAACGAAACAAAATTATCAAAATTCCTTCATTATTCTTAAGTGCAGCTATCTCTACAAACAGATATCGAAATTAACACTTATTTATAGACCAAAAGTCCGAACTTCGAGAACCTCGTGAAGACATATGAAGCATGATACAACATTTTACCATTAAGATTTTCGATTCAGAATTGAACGACGAATTTATACACAACCTGTATAATAGCATTGACTTTCTACACTATAGACAAACGGTACAATGTTATAAATTCCCGACAAATATTGGAGCTGTGAAAGTGTTAGTTTGGAGCTGTGCCACCAAATCTTCACAGCGCCACTCTCGTTATATAAATATACGTCATAAATGTACGTCATGTTTACGTTAGCGCCCGTCCTATATTCTGATAACGTTAAAAGAAATACAGTTACTTACTACGATCACAGAACGTATATTACGTTCTTTGCGTACTATGATAAAATCAATGGAAATTGCAGTGCTGTTACAAAACAACACCTGCAATTCAATCTCTTTATTTACGCTTCTTTCATGAATTTGCTTTGAAACATTTTCTGCTGTAGTTTTATTTGTTGGTGTCCTGTCCGATATTTTTGTACATATTTCCATTTCAAACCGCATAAATTTCACTACCGTATTTACTTAAGGATAACCTTAGATTTTTTAGAGGACTTTTCAACATGTAAAAAACTCCTCCGTTGTTTTTGAATCGTGGGCGCAAATCTCAATAAAAATTCTCCCGAAATGTCTTGAAAAATCCGGGAGGAAATGCTCTAGCGGGGAAAGTCCATGAGAAAATTCCTCCTTTGCGTTTTGCACCGCTTGAATTAAGCCAAGTCCTCTAAGTCAGAGTGTTTTTAAAGTATTTTTTATTATCGAGATTTTAATTTAAAAAAAAAAGAAGAAGAAAATAAGATGTTCTCGCGGACTTTTCCCGCTAGAGTATTTCGTCCCGGATTTTTCCAGATATTTTCGGAGAATTTTTGTTGAGATTTGCGCCCAGGATTCATGAAAAAGGGAGTGATGTTGGACTATTGTTGGTTCTAAAAATTGTCTATCACGCTCTCAATTTGAGAGTAAGGAAGGAAGGAGTGGGGGGTGGGGGGATTTAGGCTAAAGACGGGGAAAGAAGATTTGGAAGAGTACAAAAAATGCTTTAGAGAAGGTGATAAGATGTACAAGAGCAAAAAGAACAAATGGATGACGAAAAAATGCAGGAGATAGAAACATCTAACAGCTAACAGGAAAAATGAATCAAAAATATACTGTATAGACTCATAAAAAAACAAAAACACAAGGTCATATAACTCAAAGAGGAATGAAGGACAGCAACGGAAAAGGGTGATGACTGATGAGAAAACAGGATAAGAAAGAAGAGGAGAAATGAGTAGGAAAGATGAAGTGACATGTGAAATGTATTATGTGGGGACTTACCACCCCGGCAAACGGATTTGTAATTCCCGGAAAGGGATAGCTATGTATTCTTAACGAATGTTAAGCTGCAACAAAATAAAATGAACATCTCTTTTTTAACTTAAACAAAATTAAACATTTCCACGGATTTCAAAAAACAAATAATCTTTTTGTGATTCGACGCCGATGAGGTAAGGTTTTTTCAAAAAACAAATTTTAAAAATTGATTTGTTAGTGTTAAAAAAATGAACGCATTGCGAGGAATTTATAAACACATTTTTCGAATAAACTATGTGGGTGGGAATAGGTATGTGACATCGTCACAATTATAACAAGTGTGAATGAAACGTCATTAAGCTGATGGTGCCTTTTATGTAATGACGTTCCATACTGAAAAAATCAATAAGATTTGCATTCCAGTGTGTATAACAAGTTGCCTATTTAACGCAAAAATTCACTAAATAGTAGTTTTCACTTTTCCCTATCTCACCGTTTGTCTATAGTGTAGAAAGTCAATGATAATAGGTAAGAGAAGCAATGTACTTTAAAAACAGCGTCATGATAAAAGTTAGTCCGCCGCTTTAGAGCGCTACTGTCGGTCCCTTAGTAGAGGACTAACGAAGTAACGTAATTCGAAAAAAAATAGTTCCCTGTAAAATTTTACCGTTTTTATTTTACGGTGTTGTGACATTTACCTGTCCATTCATTTGATTTTTGTTTGCGGACTTTTTGTTTTGGTTTCAAATTCGTTAATAGTATATTACGTAACAAGAGTTGTAAGTAACCCATTACGCACGAAATGAAACGTTTGAGCACGAAGCCGCGCAGCGGCAAGTGCTTAAATTTCATGAGTGCGTAATGGGCTTACAACTCGTGTAGAGTAGTTTCAAAATCTCGTGGCACTCGAGATGTGTGGCGGGATTTATTTAAACGCGATACTACGATACTAATATGATGTTCTATAAATAATTACACCTATATTTATTTACTCTACATATTTAGGATGGCATTTTACCTACCAATGTTTTTGGACGTATAATGTCGTGCCTATTTTTCGAAATTGTTGTAAATCCCGCCGCGCATTCCGAGTGCCACGAGATTCTGAACCTACTCTAACGTACTATACTTTTTCTACGCAGGAGAAAATGTTCGGATACAATAATATTTTGTTAAAGAAATTGACAAAATGACATGACATTTAGTTCCATAGCATGCTTATACTCTTTGCTAGTACGTGCTAGTACCAAAGAGTATATATTCTCTTTGCTAGTACTTAAAGATGTTGCATAATGTGCTGCCTACATTTAGGGACATCACTCTTATAATCCAAAATATATATGTATATCTCGCAAATGCTAAAAGTTTTTATGTTTTTCAATTGACTAAATTTGTGTAAATAGACCAAATAAAGTGTTACATAGATAAAAATTTGATTGCAATTTGATTAAACCAAGAAATTTAAGTTTTGTTCTCAAAACGCACGTGTGTGTTATGAGATCTCATTACGTGCATGTGATTGTAAACTGTCATTTACAAGGAATCTTGATTGTGCGATTTTTGACGTTTACAGACATGGGCGTAGAAAAAATATTTTACCAAAATCAAGAGTTCGTCCGCTCTACGCGCCGTGCTTTACGTGCAGTATTTGGTAGGCATAATCGCCGAAGTGAATTAATGAATCGTCGTATTGTTGAAGAATTCGAAGCAAGTTACACTTTACATCCTCAAAGGCCACCGATTCGTTTTGCAGAAAATATTGTAGCTGTACGAGCCAGTGTGGATGAATCTTCTTCGACATCGGTTGGACCTATCCACAATGTATTTTGCGTAAGGATTTGTGTCGATATCCTTACAAACTGATGCTGACGCAAGAATTTAAGCCTGCTGACCATCGCGTGCGTCGTGAGTTTGCTGATTGGGTTCTGGAGCAAATCGAGCCGACCAAGATTTTTCGAAGAAAATCATCTTCAGCGACGAATCCCATTTCTGGCTCAATGGGTACATCAACAAACAAAATATGCGCTATTGGGAGGAAACCAACCTCGAAAAGTGCTAGAAAAACAATTATACCCCCAAAAAGGTACTGTTTGGTGTAGTTTGTGGGCTGGCGGCATTATCGGGCCGTACTTCTTTAAAAACGCCAACCTGCGAACGTGTTACCGCAACGGGGAATGTTACAGAATCATACTAACGGATTTTCTTTGGCCCGAATTGCATGGGCTGCCATGTAGTTGCAGCAAGATGGTGCCGCTTGCCACATAGCGGCCGAAGCATTTGATTTATCGAGGACGAGGTTTAGTCATCGGATTATCTCTCGCCATACCTTGCTCAATTGGCCGCCGCATTCGTGTGACTTGGCGCCCCTACACTTCTTTCGTTGGTGTTACCAAAGAACGTAATATGCCAACCCCACAATAATCGAGTAGCTGAAGGAAAACATAACTCGCGAAATTCAAGCAATACTACCCGATATGATGGTACGAGTCATGAGAAATTGGACCCATCGTATACACGTCTGCAGGGCATCAAGAGGGGGACATTTATCTAAATGATGTGTTATTCAAAAAATAAATGGAATATTCCTTTGAATAAATAAAAAATTATTGTTCTAACTTAAAATTTCGTTTTTTATTCACAATTAAAGTTCTATCACTTCTATTAGTACACCCGTTATTACATATTTTATATATATATTTATGTATATATTTTCTTTATTGGTGTCCTATTTTAGCCTTTTAAATCACGCCCCAGCGTGTTTAAATCGCGTTTTATAACACGCGCGTGTTTTAAAGTTGCCATGCCAACGTCAACAAATTTGAAAAACGGGAATTCTATTGGTTATTGATCTGACAGGAGTAATTTGTTACGTCAAATAAAATGACAGATTGCATCACCAATTTGAAAAACGTGAATTCTAATTGGTTTTGATCTGACAGGAGTACTACTACGTCAAATAAAATGACAGATTGCAAATTAATTTCCATTTTTCTCATTTCCATGACAACGAAAGGTATACTGATTTCACATACGAATTCAACCATTTCACATTATTATTCTTATATATATTCTTATTTCCATTTTAATACCCAGATTTCAAAGTGAACCAATAAAAAAAATAGCGTAAAGTATTCGTGGATAAATGGTCTTTATTTTATCCACTTATTACTTTAATATACTATTATATTTAGAATACCTGTTTTACTTGTTTATATCTAATTGTCTTAAAGTAAACAATAATAAATGCTCGAATAGCTTTTATTATTCAATTCAACAGGACAAAAAGACGAATTTAAGACGAACGTAATATGAAAATTATTCAAAAAGACGATCATGCAAATTTTATTTTATTTTCTCTGCACCTGGCGTTTTCAAATAAATTAATTGAAATAAACTTTTGGATATGATAGCAATCGCAAAATGTAAAGTTCAGAAACAAAAATTGTCTATATTATCTCATAAACATCAAAATTCTGCCCCTTCATTATAGAAACTGCACCAATAGATTAGGTATTGTGACGGTAGGATTATTCCTTATTTTCTACTACTGTAACTGCAATTAAAATACACAATAACAAAAGCTTGACTGTGATACATTGTGAACACGGATAATACAAGTGGAGGAACTTATTATGTTGTTTTCCCCTAACGAGAGTAAAGCTTTTACTACTTTCCTAGATTTTGTTACGCTTGGAAACATTTAAAGAATTAAACCAAAATTCATTTAGTTGATTATCGAGTGATTTACGAGATTACTTTGGTAAGTGCGATTGTATTATTTATAGAGCCTTACGAATCAATAGGTTTACATTAGACTTATCAGTTTATTGAGCTGTACAAATAACAAATTACTAATGGACATATAAGGTTTTGAGAACAATGCGATTTTTGTACCTTTTAATATTAACATCTACTTACAGTTCTATCAAGTCATTAGCAGCAAAGCCAATAATACAGATTATTCACATTTAGGCGATATATTTTGCTGATAACCTTCCGATATCAGTATGTATGACCTAGTGAAACGTACCAAGTGAGCAGTAATGATATACATTGAGCGATACGTGTTTCCAATGAGAATGACAGCTGGTATTTATTAAACGTTGCGAACGATATTAGGTTTGCTTTTGTGGACAATATGTTAATCAACAGTGAGGACACCATTCATGTTTTGTGCTTATGAAAACACATCAAAAGCACGAATCTTTTATTTACTGAAAGTTGCCGGAAAATTGAAATGAAAGAAAAATAAAACAAAATTACCTTAGAGAATTGATTCGAATTCAATTTATGCTTCTTGTCAATGTTCTACCCGTTGAGCTATACGGCAAAACCATTTCTTTTCATCTGTATATGCTATACGAGGAGAATATATAACTTTGTGAGTGTTTTTATTGCCTTAATTACGTGTCATGTTACATGTCAATTGCACATTGCTAAAAAAATAGTATTCAAAAGACTTTGAGATTAGCTATCGTTTAATTTTATTACCTTACAAACAACACGAGGGTGAAGGTGAACTCGATTAGAATAAGAATTACAGTTCAAAGAAGTTACTTTCAACAGTAGGTACACTTTGCCATTCTGACTTGTTTTGAAGTATCTAAAGCTATTACCTACTTAAAGTAATTTTCAGTCTTTTAATTATAACAGTACTGTATTTACAGCGCTAGACTACGACACCGTTGGATCGGGTTCGATTCTTGGCTCCGGCAGAAAGTCTTTCACATCTTTTGCTCAATTTTCTCTACAGTATTAATAGGCGACTTAGGAGTCGCCCTGGATATACATATTCAAAATATGGCCAGGTTGAAATTAAGTGGCTCTAATACACTTAACCCGTATAATATAATTGTTTGGTAATTACATCTAACCTTCCTTCCTTTCCTTTAATAAAAAGGGACCAAAGTGAGTGCGGGTTATACGATCATCTCACATGAACAAAAAGACGACACTATTCGTCGAACCGTCGCAAAGTGAACACACAAGTGCAAAAATTCTGCAAGCCCTCGTGGCCGCAGTGCTCATCGTCATAGATTACACCTGTCGGTAAGTGCGCAAACAAAACTGTTATAATCATTGGCATGCCAAGTCATATTGGGTGGTCCTTTCCTATACAGCATAGACTAATATTAGGTGCTACTGTAGTATGCGGTCTACCGTCACATTTACGCTGTAGTATGCGGTCTACCGTCACATGTGGGGTTAGGTAAAAAAAACCGGAAAGAACCCCGGAAAAAAGCCCCCGGTGAAAAAAACCGGGAAAAAAATCCTAGGAAAAAAGACCCCCGGAAGAAAAACCCCCGAAAAATAATTACAGTAAAACCAATGAGGTTCAGGCAAACCTTCTACAACAGAAAGTGTATAGCAACTGTGTTATGGGGCCGAAAAGGTGCCATAAATATCCTTATGAAATAATACTCGTTTTTCGAAAAGTATTTGCTCTAACGTAGGTTCAGGATTTTATCAACAATTTTTACATATTTATTTCATTTATTATTAATTGTCGAACAAACCAAATATGTTTGATTGAAGTATAATTGAAATTTTAAATATTGATAAAGTGATCAAACGGGAAACACACAGGTGTAGAACGTATAAGTAGTATTCGACTATAGCAATCCTTTATTTGAAGTATAATGAACAGTTTAGTTTTATTAATCGTGATATATTGTTTACGAGCTTACCTCCATTATCGTAATTATGTTCTACATAAGTAATGCATGGCAAATTAGTCTGCTTTATGTTATTCGCGCCCGAGCTACGTTTTGGTTATAACTGTAGAGGGTGTCAAATGACAAAATTATTGTATTCTCTTACTAAAATTAATCTAACTATTAAACTTCATTTTTTAAAAATCGGCCAGAAAGTAGTAGTTTCCGGATTATTTTTAGGCTAGAAAATGTCATTTTGACGGACTGAGCCGGAAAGTCATTGTGATAGTCCGCTAAAAGTTTTACCGGACTCATTTTTACTTTACCGGGCTCATTTTTTACTTTCCGGCCTAGAATGGTCAATTGTTCTTCCCGTTTCTGGACGATTTTAAAAAAAATATTGTACGTAATACGTCCCAAAAGTGCTTTTACTAGACTCGCAGTCCAGTAAAAGGTCACTTTCGGGACTTGTTACGTAAACTACTATTATTGCTACAAGCATTATTTTCTATACTTGCTTTGTCCTTAAGGCCTTAATTGTCTATTTAACCTTTTGGAAAAGTAACGATAGTAATAACGAAACACTGCCCTATAAATTGAACTAAAGGGAGAATTGTGCACTAAACATCAAAGGTGTCCCTGAAAAAGGGATTATGAAATCGATAAAATTATTGTGGGCGGGCAAAATAATTTTAAATGCTCTATTATGAAAGTGTGGAAACCTAGTGATTATAATATGTATATGTTAAGGTAAAAGTATATAATTCGGTAATTGTATACATTTACCGGTAATAGTATAGAATTGCCTGGTTTGGTTTAGGCACTAAACAAAGTTTGAAAATAAAAGAAATGCCAATTTTAAACGTAGATTGCCACTAAATCGCCTAGGTTATCTGCAGGTTTAGTATATTTTATTTCAAATGATACAAAAACTTATAATTATATACATTTACCGAATTATATACTTTTACCTTAACATATACATGTACAAGTACAAGTTATACAAAAACGGTTTGTGTAAGATGAACGAATCTTTTCCGAAACATGTAGGACTTAATATGTTATAGAAATAGAAGTATCTCTGTAGAAAAGTTCACTACAGATTAGTTCAAAGCCAGAGACTTGGGGGACAGACGAATGGATACTCAAGGTATAGCACCAATTGAAAACACACAATGATTCTATTAACCATATTAAAAGACAAAATCTTGAAGGTTTTTTTGGCACTTTTCCAACGAATTAGACCTGGACAAACAAATTTGCAAAATGGCGGAAATGTAGGGAGTTACTGAATACAACCAAAACACATATATAAACAGTTTGTGTTATAACGTGTTAGTTGTTGAAACATCTCTTTAGGATATAATTTGTGGAGGCATTAGACTATTTGCAAGATCCATCGTCCTAACCTTTCACCTTGTGACTATTATCTCTTTTCAATGCTCAAATATCGCTTGACGACTTGTGCAGCACTATGGACCATAAATTGTTGAATTAATACAAGACGAAACGTTATTAGAAGAGATCGGAATAAGTGTGTTTTAAACACACGAATCGTTTTTCTATAAGGACAGTAGGTCTAATTGATTTTCTTCAAACTTACTATGTGAACTGCATAAATAATTACAATTTCACTAAAATTTGAAATACATGCCCAATGTCATTATCAAGGGTAATAAAGTGAGACAGACTAAAATGATACAAGGATTGCCAAGATACAACCTTAAGAGGAAATCTTTAATTCTCACAAAAGAATCAAATAAAATCAACTCTCTTTCCACGAAGGTATAACATGAAAATGATGTTCAAGTAGAAGATATGAGTGCTGTGAAAGATGTTGCACGTTGTTACGGCAAAAAATGGTCGTAAAGAAATTTAAAAGGAGCGATGGCCGCAATAGCTCAGTGCTAGTAGGCAGGTGGTCCTAGGTTAGCTACAATGAGCGAAAAACAAACAAATATCGAATTCTGCAGCACAAAATGCGGGATCTAAATTACCTTTAAGTGAATCAAAATTATAAGTAAAATGATTTTAATGACGTTAAATTAGCAAACAAAATATTAGGGAAACGATCGAAAGTTTTACAAGGCAGTAATTGCAATGATAAATCAAAATTTTACCTTATTTATCTTCACAGGATCCTTATGCATAAGTTTCCGTTGCGAAGTATCTTAAACAAAATTATAAACACAAAACAAAATAACAAATCACTAGCTTGTAGTACGGGGATCGGATACCAAATATCGATTACCTAGTTTAATATTTAGATAGTTACGTTAAATTTAAACGAAAAGAGTCAAGGTAATTAGATAACAAATTAATCTTGTACAAGTAAAAATTAAATTAGCAAATATGTAAACTATATTAATTTAGAAAGATAAAAAGTTATAGCCGAAATACGAAGGTAAAGTTACGTTATAGCAAGAGCAAATAAAGCAAGTTTAAAGTAACAAAATCGTTACTGTTTAAACAGAATCTTGTAACTAAAATAATAAAAAAAAGTAAATGAGTAGGTAGAATTAAAGTTAAAATTCGCGAAGTTGTAAATGTAGGAAATTAATAAATTATGAGTAAGATTTGTACAAAAGAGAATTGGTGGTTTTCACACTTGGCGACGGTATTGTAGGATCCGTCGGAAGTTGGAGTAGCGTCGATCGGGATAAATCAAATCAAATCAAATCAAAAAACGTTTATTGTGGGAAACCCACAAAAGGTAGAGGTTCAACTTAAAAGTTGGTCTTCCACTCTACCTTAACAATAACAATAAATAAAATACAAATTCTTATATGGAAAAGAGTAGCAGGTACAATCATTGAATAAATAATAAATAATACGATAATACAATAAACACAAACAGGTGGAATTCTAATACTACTATAGGCCATACCTTGTAATTACATTATAAATAGCAGAAAAGTAAAGCAAAATAAATGTTTACTTATACATATTCTCTTATAAACATATTCTTAATACTACGTCTCAGGGCGTGTTTGTTTGTAGCTTCAGGATTTAATATGTCATTTTTATTAAGTAGAGTCGGTGCCATGTAAGCAAATGCATTTTCGTAAATTGACGTCCGGTGTGAAGGAATGTTATATTTATTCTTAAACCTAATATTTACGTCATGCAAATTACACCTTTGTTGCAGTTCATTATACAAATACACAGGTTTGCGGTTTATGATCACATTGTATACAGTTATTATATAATGGGTATAGTAATTTTCATTCATTTTTAGAATATTGTTTATCTTGTAATAGGGTGTGACATGATCTCTGTAATTTACATCAAATGAAAAACGTAAACAACGGTTTTGCATTTTTTGGATCTTGTTTCTTAAGTAGATCGTTAGAAAGCTATAGTATACAGTGCAACAGTAGTCAAAATTACTTAGAATTATACTCCTACACAAATCCCATTTAATTTTCGAAGGTAATATTTGTTTAAATTTATAGAGTGATTTAAGTTTAATATAGGCAGTTTTTAATAACTTTGTGACATGAGGCTCAAAGGACAGGTTTTCATCAAACAGAATACCCAAATTTCTTGCACTATGGGAGAAGTTAATCACTGAGTTATTAACCGTAATATTAGTTGTAATTAATTGACGCACACGTTCACATGAAGCACTAGAACCTATACACATTGCTATTGACTTGGATGAGTTAATAATGAGACCATTTTCCGAAGACCACTCACAAATCTTACGAAGATTTTCATTAATAGAGTTAACTGTATTATTAATTTCACTAGGGAAGCACGATTTGTAGATTTGTGTGTCATCCGCGTATAAATGCAGACTGCAGTCTTCTGATAGAGTTTGGGGCAAGTCTGCTGTGAAAATGGTGAAAAGTAGAGGTCCAAGAATGCTCCCTTGAGGTACACCCTGTGACACAAATGCCTCACTTGATAACTGGCCATTAATATTAACAATTTGCGTCCTATGGGTAAGATAACTTTGAAACCAATCTACGACAGACTTCGAAATTCTATAGTAGCGTAATTTAGCAAGAAGCAATTCGTGATTAATAACGTCAAAGGCTTTGCTGTAATCTAGCAAAATCAAGATTGTAACTTTTGAATTATCCATGGCCTTTACCATATCATTAGTTACTTTTAATAAAGCAGTATTAGTACTGTGGCAACTTCTAAAGCCTGACTGAATTTCTGGTAAAATTTTCTCGTTAGCATACTGGGCCAGTTGCTCAAAAACAAGCTTTTCCATTATCTTGGACATAGTGGGAAGTACACTAATGGGACGTAGTTCAGAAAAACTAGTTGGGTTTGACTTCTTTGGGATAGGTGTTATAATCGATTTTTTCCATGTTAGCGGTACAGTTGAATGGCAAAGAGAATGATTTATTATGTTGGTTAAGCCTTCAATACAATAAGGAGCTACAATTTTCAGTAGTTTTAGATTTATACAATCGATTCCTTGGGCATTAGATTTTAATTTTTGTATGATTTTGAAAACATCAGTTTGCGTAACTGGTTGAAATATAAATTCACTGATGGGATCATCTTTATTGCTAGCTTTGTATCTCATTAATACATTGTTATCTACAGTAGGCGTTGATAAGGAATTAAGAAAATAGTCATTAATAGCATTAGGCTGACAAAGATCACGTGGAATTTGCGGTTTATTTTTAGCATGTATATTAAATTTATTAAGGTTTTGCCAAAGCTTCTTGGGATTGTTTTTGCATTGACGTAGTTCATATTGCATGTAACACTTCTTTTCTCTACGAATGGCCGATGTTAAATAATTTCGAAGATCTTTATAATATTGATAGGTTATTGGAGACTTCGTTTTCAGAAACTTTTTGTAAGCCTTGTTCTTTAAACGTGACATTTCTATTATTGTGGGTGTGACGAAAGGTTGCCGTCGTTTCCTTATTATTACAGTTTTATATGGAAGTAGAAGACAGGCACCTTCCGCCATCTTGGATTTTGACGTCACTAACCCCACAATAGGCCCACGTGGGGGGCGTGTTTTTTATCCTTAGGGCTGATTGACGTCACTAACCCCACAATAGGTCCACGTGGGGGGCGTGTTTTTTATCCTTAGGGCTGATGCTGGATGCCCTTTTCTGGTTTCACGTGGGGGGCGTGTTTTTTATCCTTAGGGCTGACGTAATTTTTAGGGATGATTCTGGATGCTGGATGCTGGATGCCCTTTTGGTTTTTCTTAATGCCCTTTTGGCTTTTCTGGTTTCTTAACGCCTTTCTGCCTTTCCCGGATGCTGAATGCCTTTTTGGCTTTTTAGATGCCTCTTTGCCTTTCCCGGATGCTGAATGCCTTTTCGGCTTTCCTGAATGACTTTCTGCATACCATTTTGTCCTTTCTGGATGACCTGGCTTTGAGGATGACCTTGAGGTTAACTTTGTAGTTGACCTTGCGAAGTGACCTTGAGAAAAGACCTCGAGGATAACCTTGGAGTTGACCTTGGGAACGTCCATGGCTTTCACCTTGAGATTTGACCTTGAAATTTGTTCTTGAGATTTGACCGTGGTTTTTCCTCAAAGATGGTATAAATACCTGCAATTGCGTTTACTTAATTTAGTTCTGTTTTGAAGAGCATATTATCATTATGGAGTGTTTAAATGTTAATCAGATTTTGTGCTTGTACCGTTGTGGTTTATTATCCCACAAGGAGTTAATAAAGGCGTACAATCATATTACTTGTAAGGTGTTATGTGAAAATGATGCTATCGATTCGGTAGAAGTGTATAATGAGTTTGTGGAGGCTGTGCGAAGAGCTGGTGGCATGTAAGTATTTCTGTGTTTTATTTTTAAGTTTTAATTATTTGCATAAAGTCCCGCTCAAGTAAACACGCAAGAGGAGGTGGTGGAAATATCAGCAGCGGAGAGTATGATAACGGTATGTCTTTTTATTTTTCTATTGTTTAGTGAATGAGTACATTACAGCAGCAATTGGGTGCAGGCCCATCAACACAGCAAGAGGCCGGACCATCCTCTACCCAAAAAATGTTTAAACACATAAATGTAATTGGTGAATCCGACACGAAGTTTATTAAAAAGTTTAATACGACGTGCAGAACTTTGAAATTTACCTTTAATGACGAGACATGTAAGGATAACCCCTTAACATGGCTACAGGTAAGAAATATATCGTTTTCTAAAATCTTATTTAACACTCATTTTGCAGAGTGCGTTCGAGGAGTTGCACACATACATTGTGAAGGATGCGGCTCCTTCAGATCGGGTCGGAATCGCATTGAGAAATCCCAATTTCCCCGACAAACCCATCGGGCTTTCGTTTAGAAGAGTGGACCAGTTGTCGGTGGGCACGATAATGGAAAAGGTAATGCACAGCAATGCTAGCATTTTTTCAAGTGATTTGTTAGTTTTAAACGTGGATAGAGTGAGGATACCTGTTGGCTATGGACGCAAAAAACTTGACGGGATTAAAGTATGAATACTTTTACAAGCATAACGAAGAAGAATCATTAGATAAGACTAGTAAAGATGAAAAATATTCATCAAAATAAAATATTTAATGTTGTTAAAAATTGTAAAATTGTTTTATTTGCTGATGACACAGTGTTATTTGTATGACTGTAGAACCAGATACTTTAACTAAATACATGTTTTTATAAGAATAATTGTCTCTATGCGATTAAATTTTGTAATCTTAATGAGGATCTGCTATTTTTGACGTGCGCACAGCACCTTTTACCTTGCGCACAATACTTTTTTGACGTGCACACAGCACCTTTTACCTTGCGCACAATCCTTTTTGACGTGCTCACAGTACTTTCTGACGTGCGCACAGTACCTTTTACCTTGCGCACAATACTTTTTTGACGTGTGCACAGTACCTTTTATCTTGCGCACAATCCTTTTTGACGTGCTCACAGAACTTTCTGGCGTGCGCACAGTACCTTTTACCTTGCGCACAATACAATACAATATTGTTGTACGCACCATAAATTATGTCGTGCGCACCTTAAGATGTGTTGTGCGTACGATTAGAACTGTTACTTGGCAGCCATTTTGGTTTTGGTGGGAATTTTGATTTTTGTAGCCATTTTGGTTTTGTCGGCCATATTTAATGTCCAAGCAAACTGAATACGTGGACTTTAATAAACAATTGCTGTATCAATCAATTGAAGGAGGCACATTATGGTAAGCGCGTGTGGCCAATACAAATTTCCGATGCTCCTTTTCTAATATTGGTGAAATAGCTTTGCTGACGATTTCAACTCGTCTTGCGAAACGAACAGAATCTCTAGCATGTTGTTCCCATTCCCTTTTACGAGCCTGCTTATAGGGATATTGCCAGACAATCATGTAATGCACAGAATTACGAGAATCGTTAAACCATACCTTACGCATACTGACTGAAATAAAACATGTTTCTTTTTATTTGCATTTATTTATATGAATATATTATCTTATTTTTGTATTTATTCTTTATATCCAAACGGCAAAGTATCAAAGTTTTCGATCCTTCGCCGCTTAGAGTAACTTATCCTATATTGTTTAGATTCTGGTCTGCTAATTACATTATAACTCTTATCTCTAACTATTTTCCTATCATTATAAACATACAGAGAGTCTTTACTATTACTAAGCACCATATCTTTCATTGTTTCAAAGTTTATGACACGAGAGTTTTTATAATTTAAGGTAATACCCTTCACTTTGCACGTTGATTTAAGCGTCTGGTCACTGGTTGAAAACACATTGTAGCTGTAGTTTTTCGGTCCCGCACTAACAAACTCTTCTATGTAGCTTCCTTCACCATATGCTTCCAGCTCGTCGGTCATCTCACCAAGGAAATCACCACAAGTTGGCTTCCAGTCGCCGGGTTTCGCAATAAAAATAACACTATCTGTATCGTAATACAGAACACGCCGACCTAATTTTTCCAGATAACCATATAGTTCTAAACGTGCATGAGCTGTCGTGTACGCGGCTATGGACACATTAATAGTTTTTAAGTTCTCACCCTCACCCTCAGGCCTGTCCCAACTTACAAGTACCACATCATCGTTAATAGGGTTAATGGTTTGTACCTGAACCAAAGGATCTGTAAATAATTTGAAAAGGTCCTTTGGCTCAGATACAATACTGGTTTGGGTTAAATTTTCACGTTGCCCAAATTTTCCCCAAAATGAATTTAGCATGAGTTTGGCCAAGTATCGTAAACCGGGGTTTTTCTTAATGTTATTTTCGTCCAATAGGATCCCCTCTTTTTCGTAATAGTCTTCTATGTATTTCTTCTTTTCGGCATCTGTAGTGCAATGACTTGGCCATCCCGAGCATTCTTGTTTCAGTTTAAGGAAACTATCGATGTACCCGCTAAACAGCCCACCCTGTTTCGTAGCTTTATCATATACAGTTACCTCGTAATCCCAAATTTCGAAAACGTCCAAAACTTTATAATTGTTAGCGATAGCTTTACGCAGCTCGTCAGCTACAAACGTTCCAACGAAACTGCGCTCGGCTTCACTATGCCCACATTCCCCTTCGTTTAGCTCTACGCCACAAGTCCTGCATAACAAAAACATAAGCTTGCCATGCATTTTCAGGGGTAAAACAGGGTGATACAGATCAGAGGGTGGTAGTACTCGGCATTTAATTAAACCCTCCACCGTGTCCAACGAAATGTTCTTACATTCTAAGCCTACATGAATTTTTGGATGACCTATAGGATATTTACAATATTTATTTACAAAGGGGTATAGCGAACACACGTCATAATACATAATTTTCGCACTAATGCCGTCACACTTATGGTAGAGTTTGCTGGCATTAGTGCGACCACCGTAAAAAGCGTCTCGAGGGTTTAAGGGTTCGTCATCTTGGTCACCTAAATTATGTATGAATGTTTGTAATTCGTGGTTTGCAGCTATTAGTCTTTTAAAATCGCATTCGCGCATTTCCACTAAATTATATCCGTGCTTGCGAAGACGCTGAGAACGAGCCACCGTGTTCTCATTTCGAACAAACATTGCTGTATTTATGTCCAACTTGGGGTCAACATTGGCCTGGTTGGGGAAACATTCTTCGCAGCCGTGCCAATAGCATCCCAGAAACTCGTAAACCGTATTTGTCTCGGCGCAATAACCGTCGACCTTACTACCTTCAGGTATTCTGAACTCACGAGCTTTTCCTGCATGCTGTATGGTCAGCTGCTGAGAATGTTCCACCCAACGTAACCATTGTATCGCCACTTTGGACTGTTTGTCGGCCCGTCTGTAACCGCCGTTTGGAATCAGTCCAATTGTGTTTTCTTTGAGGAATAACCGGCGAAACACCTTATTGCAACCACTCGCAATTGTGGTTGACTCCTCAAATGGATCGACTTTATTTTGGTCCATGAACATCGACCTGAATTGAATGCAACCTTTAACTAAAATCTTGACATCCATTAAGCAATACTTCACAATCTCTTCACTCATCTTGAAAACAGAGTTATTTTGGGTCGCGTGCCAATCTAAAAGGTTTTGTCGCTCTTTCGTCGACATTTGATCCGTGCAAAAATATTCAAGGGCAGGCAAATGACCCTCATAATTCCGATTCTCGGATGTGTTGAAGAGGAATGGGAAGTATCCCTTGGATTCGGGGAAATTGAAAGTTTTCGGAAATACCGAGAGAGATGACGGGATGAAACTAAGAGAATCGATAAATCTAATATCGTCGCATTGGATGGAAATTAGTTTGAGACCGTTTGAGATGATTTTTGGTCTCCACCGGGTACTATTAGCTAGCATGCATCTAAGCACAAAACATCCATCGTACCCCTTCATGTTATGTGCGATGCATGTTACTTTGAATTTTCGCGCTTTCTCGGCAACGTACGATAAAAAGGATTCAACAGGATCTTCCCTGAAAATGTGCACTCTTTCGCCACACGTAGGACACGGTTTATCCAAATCGTCGGTGCATTTGATACAAACGGGGCAAACATTCACGGCCACGCATAGATTGGACTCATGCAGAAATCGATCATTCGTTCCCTCATACATTTTTTCTTGCATACACTCCAAATCGTAAAAGATAAACATAGATGTTTTACCTCCATCAGTGTCGCGTGGAGCCTTGTTGACGGCCATGTAACAAAGATGACCAATAGGTTTTTGGGCCTTGCACGTGGTGCAATAACTGTAACCACATCTATGTTTACCTTTTACTTCGACGGTTTTGAAACACTTCAAGCATCTGCGCAATTTTTTGCATAGCTCAGTGTCCTTGTGATTTTTTAGACACTCTTGCCCGTAAAAATCTCTATTGCAATCATCGCAAACAATTTTTGCATTTTGAATGGAACAAGGTGGTTTTTCATGACAACAAGGACACTGATACTGGCATTTCATATGCCGGTTTTTGTCATTACAACGTTTTCTGCATTGCTCACAGTAATAACCGCAAGTAAACGCCGAAGTCAAACTAGTAATAACATTATAGTGTTCGTCTTCCAGTATTAAATTTAAGACTACTCTACCCGGCTCCCTAGGACCCTCAAAATAAACCGAATCACCTATTCGCGAATTATAAACTACAATGGTATATGAGTTTAAATGATTTTGGAATGATTGAATATGCTCATAACTACCACCCTGACTAAGATCTACCCCGCTGTTATGACAGAGCTGCATGGTTCGCATTTGAAGTAAAGGACATCCCGTTTCCATACTACTGCGCATGGGATCGTTACTTCTGAACGCTATCGCTAGGACTAGGGCGCGAGCTAAACAATTATTATCGTTCGATGCTGGTACGACAATAATACCCTGCCTTTTGGCTTTACAAAAGTCTTCAAACTTTAACCCCGTCAAGTTTTTGCGCCCATAGCCAACCGGTATCCTCACTCTATCCACACTTAGAACTAACAAGTCACTTGAAAAAAAGCTAGCATTGCTCTGCATTACTTTGTCCAGTAGTGCCATTATCACCCCCACCGACAACTGGTCAACTCTTCTAAAGGAGAGGCCGATAGGTTTGTCGGGGAAATTTGGGTTCCTTAAGACGACTCCGACCCGATCTGAAGGAGCCGCATCCTTCACAATGTATGTGTGCAACTCCTCGAATGCACTCTGCAAAACTATGTGTTAAAATAACATTTTAGGAAGCGATATATCTTGTTTACCTGCAGCCATGTTAAGGGGTTGTCCTTACATGTTTCATCATTAAATGTAAATCTTAAAGATCTGCATGTTGTATTAAATTTTTTGATAAATTTTTCATTTGACTCCCCAATTACATTAATGTGTTTAAACATCTGCGTGGATGATGGTCCGGTCTCTTGTCGGGTTGATGGACCTGCAGCCTCTTCTTCTTGTTGGGTTGATGGACCTGCGACCTTTTCTTGTTGTATTGACGGACCTGAACCCCATTGGTCTTGCTGTTGTAATGTATACTCGGTTACGAAACGAAAATGAAACAATTAAAAAGATCATACCGTTATCATTCTTAAATGCTCCACGGCATCCCACGCTTGACCATCACAAGGAGCTCCCAACACCTCATCCATGTTTACTTGAGTAGTGCTTTATGCAATAAACATAATTAATACTTAAAAATAAAACAAAGAAATACTTACATGCCACCAGCTCTCCGTACAGCTTCCACAAAATTATCGTACACTTCTATTGATTCGACGGTATCATTTTCAAATATTATCTTATTATTAATAATATTGAACGCCTTTTTCAACCCGTCATCGGTTAACAAACCACCGCAGAACAAGCACAAAATTTCATTAACACTTAAACGATCCATGACGAATAAAGTAACAGAACTAAATTAACTAAATTCATTTACACGTATTTATAGTATCTTTCAGGAAAAAACCAAGGACAAATCTCTCTCTAGGACAAATGACAAGGTCAAATATCAAGAACAAATTTGAAGGTTAAACCTCAAGGACGTACACGTGGCCTTGGAAATACCCAAGGCCAAATTTCAAGGTCGATTTTCAAGGGCGCCCACGTGACCTTGGAAACTTCCAAGGTCAAATTTCAAGGTCGATTTTCAAGGGCATCCACGTGGCCTTGTAAAGTTCTAAGGTCAAATTTGAATGTCGGTTTTCAAGGGCATCCACGTGGCCTTGGAAAGTCCCAAGGTCAAATTTGAACGTCTGTTTTCAAGGGCATCCACGTGGCCTTGGAAAGTCCCAAGGTCAAATTTGAAGATCGGTTTTCAAGGGCATCCACATGGCCTTGGAAAGTCCCAAGGTCAAATTTGAAGATCGGTTTTCAAGGGCATCCACATGGCCTTGGAAAGCCCCAAGGTCAAATGACCCCGCCCACGTGGGCAAAAAGAGAAAGTTGAGGTGTCCCGGTTCTACTTATGGAGCATGTATATCGAACAACCAGGTAATAGCTTCATTTAAAAATAGTAGCTTGTCATCAATGTCTTCTAACGCAGTAATATACTTCCAATTGACCCGTGCAGCATCACGTGCAAAATCGTTTATCTCAAAATATTTAAAATCTCTGTAAGTTATTTTTAGTGGGCTAGCGTAATCGAAGGGAAGTTTAAGTTCGCAGTAGATAAGTCTATGGTCCGTCATGTGTAGAAGATCTTGAGTACCACATTTACCAATACCTATATCTTTAGTTATACAGGCTATATCTATTAGTGTTGTTGTACTATCCGTAATTCGTGTAGGTTCTTCGATGATTTGATTTAGGTTGTATATTTCCAAGATATTCATGAGGGATTTGTTAATGCGCAATTCTTTTTTGTATAAATCAATGTTAAGATCACCAAGAAATACTGTTTTATCAACAAGTGTGTTTATACTTGACAAAGCAAGTTCGAGTTCGTCTAGAGATGAAATGTTACTATTTGGTGGCCGATATACTACACCAAAAGCAATTTTCAGTTTTTTTACTGTAATGCATAACCAGAGTTGTTCCAATTGGGGTTCAGCAGTATTAGGTATTATATCTAGGACAGTAAATTTTAACGTAGAATGAATATACCAACAGACACCCCCACCTCTTGAAGGCCTGTCACGACGGATTAATGTATAATCAGGTAAGTGATATAAACCATCATGCATTTCTGGAGTCAGCCAGGTTTCTGTTAAGGCAATTAACTGAAATTGTTGTGGAATGATGTAGTCACAAAAGTCATGAAAACACGAATTTAGAGACCTTATGTTGACGTGACATATGCGGAGACAATTGCGCGGTATGGCCTGTTTATAATTTAGTTTTTTTGGTTATTTACGATGCGCGGTACTCCCCGAATATACTTTATAGTTAAATTGATTTCGCCTTTCGTAGTTCGTTCCTCTAATTCCTTTTTTAGATTTAATATGTAGTTGCGTTGTATAGGAGTTTGGTCCCCAAAAATCTTATAGATAAAGAAATGGTTCTCCACGATCTTCACGTCGGAGTAATGAAGGAAAAGGAAAGTACAGTTGTAGAGATGGCGATGTTTTATCTTCACCAGAAAAGCATGGAGTTATGTAGAAAATAAGAGAAATTTTGGTAGGTACGAGAAAGCGCTAAAAAGGGAAAGTAAAATTAGGTGACGCAATTAGGAAAATAGAGAAAACATACCTGGAGATAATTATTCCAGGGTCAAATATACGCCAAAGCCGATTTTAATCGATTTTAAGAAATGTCTAATATTCGAGCACAGAAAACTACGAATTGGACTGTAGTAAAAGCGGGTAGCTAAGTAACTGAAGGCGAAAGTGAATTTTTGTATCCAAGAAAACTATTGAGAAGGGGAAGATTTCCATTCACACGCTTCTGCTAAATCGGCGAAAACGAAGCTATCGCGTTATCAACGGATATGACGCAAATCAGAACAAAGCAGCATTCATTAAAAATAGCATACCTGCGTGGGAATAGACACAGCCACTAAAACTGTCCAGAATGCATGGGAAAACCATTTCTACAATGTAGCAATTTTTAAAGAATATTAACTATTAATGTAAAGAAAGAAAAGTAGAAATATTTCCAATAGAAATTAGAAAATTAACGCAAGTGCGTTACAACGTAGTAAAGTATTTACTTCACGATCTAGGGAAAACAGCAAAAAACTTAGAGACCCAAGAACCGTCACAATTATTAATCTTTGTTATGATGTAGAATCTATCGATCAGATTCCTCTTCCACTAAATCCAGTCGATTCGTATATGTCATATTTTTAGATGTCAAAACCTTCCAAAACACCAAATTATGATTTAACATGGCAAAAATGTAAAAATTTGATGTTATCTATACGAACCCATAGAACGTATGTGTTCTATAAAGATATTTGGCGTAGTTTAACTGAGTTTAACTTATATGCCTGTTTATGTTTTTAACAATAATAATACCTACAATGAATGAACAAATTGATCTTATTAGTCTGGATTATAACAAAAATTCATCATTTTTTGGATTGTGCGCCTAGGTTTTTTAACATAGACACTTGATTTAATTATTTTTTTTTATTGGTGTCCTATTTTAGCCTTTTAAACCACGCCCCAGCGTGTTTAAATCGCATTTTTTAAAACGCGCGTGTTTTAAAGTTGCCATGCCAACATCAACAAATTTGAAAAAAATTAAATTCTGTTGGTTATTGATCTGACAGGAGTACTTTGTTACGTCAAATAAAGTGACAGATTGCAAGTTAATTTCCGTTTTTCTCATTTCCATGACAACGAAAGGTATACTGATTTCACATTAGGAATTCAACAATTTCACATTATTAGTTCTTATTTCCATTTTAATACCAGATTTCAACCTGAACCAATAAAAAAAATAGCGTAAAGTATTCGTGGATAGGTCTTTAAAACACTTGCTCTATTTCAAGCTTGAAAACTCGCGCGTGTTTTAAAGGCCTGTTTATCCACTTATACTTTAAATATACTATTATATGTGATCTCACTTTATAAAGAAACGGGCATTTTCTTTTTTTTTCTTGGTAAGTATAGGTAATTGCTAAACGGTTTGATTTTTTAACTTTTTCGACACAAATCCAAATCAGTACGAAACCTCAAATTTTCGACATTCTTATGGTAATAATATATCTTACAGAATTTTTAACATCTTTTCTGTAAATTCGGTAAATATTTTCTTAATACGATTTTTTGTAATACGTGACATTAGTTTTTTTTTTAATTAAGTGACCTCGATTGAAGAGAACAAACTTACCGTTTTTATTATTATTTGTAAAACGACGTTTCAGCGGTTATTAACCTTTTCTGTTGTGTTCTGAGAAACTTAATGAGAGCTTAAGGCATAATTGTTTGTCATTATATTTGTTCAAGACCCTTCGAAGGACTTATAAAACAACTTGTACACAGTCTTTGCTAATGGGTGAGGTTGCAACGTTATATAACTATTTATATAAAAGGATACGGCGCGGCATCTTTTTGCTTACCCCATGTCTCGATAACACAAAGCAGGATAACGAATGGGACTTGTCCTTTTTGTTACGAAACATAGTGCTTTAGTTCATGAAATTGTAAAGAAAATAACAATTTTGAACGGTTAGTGTCGTAAAATGCCTAGATCGAACTCGGTTTAGCAATTTGCACACTTTAAATCATAAAATCTTGAATACGGAAGAAATCTCATTAAAAATACCGTTTATCAACACAGGAAGCCAGTTTAATTGATTTACATCGTGGTCCTTGAGAACTGAATCCCAATCTAAGAAAAATTTGTGCTTGAAATAAGTGTATAACGTCAAGGCAATATGTAGAACGTTGGATAGACATAATTGAATTTTTAATAAACACTCTACGCCATCGCCAGCTTTATTAACTACGTTCTAGCGATTTTCGAGTTTACAGAGGATAACCAATGAATCAAGCACTGGACAAAATTTACAGAGATAGATCACCTACACTACATCTCATGACATGGAAAGGTTGCATTTAAACCCACTTTTCCTTGAAGTAGGTCCCACGGTGTTCATTCTCGGTTTATTATTTTGAAGAAATTGATGGCAAACCGTCGTCAATAAATCACAAGTAAATGAATTTTCAATTTATTATGGATTTTGTCCTCAATTTCGGTTTTATATTAATCAATACTGATAATTTATTGTAGGGTTCTTATGCTTGCCACGAATTTGTTTTTTTTAAGGTATAAAGTGGTTGGGAAGAAGTTAATGACCTCATCAGTATCCATTAAGTTTTATGGATACCTATAAAACTCGAAGTATCTAGTATGTCATCTACGCTGCGGCTTCGCTTACGACCTTTTCTATTAAGTTGGACACAACATAAACACAAATATATATCATAATTTTCGGAAATGTCAACTTTGACAATGAGGGCAGTAAAATTTATTTGGAAGTAAAGTACAAAGCAACTTAATTACGAAAAATAATTTTAAAGCGTTAGCAATGTCAGCTCTGAGTTTGTAAAAATGTGTGCTAATGTCAGATGCATTGTCACAGGTTGAGTAGCGTAGTAGAATGTCACCTTCAGAAGTACCCTCAGTACACCATTTTTGCCCTTTCGGAATGAGTGTATCTGTTCCAAATCTCGCATATGTGAGATGAAGGGCGTAACGCGTAACTCAGTTTTGTGCCGCGAATGTTTAACGAAATTAAAACCGTTTATTGAAATGGAATCATGAACCGTACCAGTTGTATCGTTAGATTAATGCCAGCAGAAGGAGAATGCTCACATGAGTCATGACGAACACAGTTGTTGGCGCATCTATCAATCGTAACTGATGAGATGGTGAACAAAATCGTAGAAACGATTCGTGGAGACCGCCCTTATACGAGATGAGCGAAATGTGTCGAAAAACATTTAGATACTGTAGGTGACGCTGAGACGAAGTTATATCACGCCACAGTTAACGTGTCACACTCGGGTGCGATATCAATATTTTATGAAAACTGAGTCGTTCTGTAATAATTAGATATAAAGTTGACCCGGAGGTTTCTGGAAATTCCGAAAACAGGTTAAGAATTGCAATTGGCAAAAAAATTCGCCTGTTATAACGGACTGGTCAATGAATGCCCAAAAGAGGGGTGTAACTGTGAAGTGCATGGAATATGCGGGAGTTTTTGACTTCAGGGCTTTGTTAGGAGTAGTTAGTAGGTAAACATACTAAAAGTCCCCACCCCTGGGATATGAGCTTAAGGTGGGAAGCGGGGGAGAGGGGTGGAGACCATTTTTCGGTTTTCAGATTATACCACGAAAACGGTGGACCCTAGAACAAAATATTCCAAATGAAAATAAAAGATGATAATTAAATTTCCTATAAAATCCCTTCCATGCACATTTGTTGAATTTTCAACGGTTTTCCGGATATGTATACGTTATTGAATATCGATCATTTTCAAAAAAATCATTTTTATCTAACTCCTTTTGTCAAGCATTTACTTCTAATGCCTCCCACGATCGTTTCTCTCTCAGAAACATTTTCAAAAACGAATTTTTTGTCAAATATTTCCCTCCAGTTTTTTATTTTATAGGACATTTATTTAGCTTTCATTTTCATTAAGAAAAATTTTTTCTAGAGTCCAGAGTTTCCGAGATATAATCGAAAACCCCAAAAATAGACTCTTCCTCCCCTCTCCCCACCTTAAGCTCACCTTCCAGGGCCGGATACTTTTAGTATGTTTACCTACTAACTACTGCTAAAAAAGTCCTGAAGCCAAACAGTCTCGCATATTCCATGCACCCTACAATATATTCATTGACTGGACTACATACTCATTTCTAGAGGAACATCGAAATAGAGTGTACGTCCCATATGTAGCATTTAATATTGGTTCAATATTGGCATTTTATTGTAAATATATTGGTGGTATATGAATGTACAATATTGTCCCAACATTGAAATGTGAACAATTTTACATACCGGGTAAATATTACTAACCAATATTATTTCAATATTGGGAAAAATATTTATGCAATATTGGCCCATTATTGTTTCCTAACTTTGGGACTTTTTCCCAGTGCGCAGCGTTTCCAAGGCTCCATGTGCTCCGGTGGCTCCTTTCCCTTCGTGTACATTCGGAGGAGATCGGTGATGCTGAAAAAACCTTTTGCTTCAAGTAGGACTTGAACCATCGATCGCCCGGTTAAGAAGTCAGCCATGATTCAACTGAGCTACGGAAATTTGAACACTATTAAATAGAGAGGAAGACGTGCATATTATAGGTTGATTATTTTGATAACTCTAAATCGGCGGATTTTGAGATAAAGTATCATAACCTTATTATTTGTGTTTATTTTTTTCCTGTAGCCTAATTAATCATTTTAAATATCCAGAAGGTAATATTGAAAGCACAGTATTGTTATTGATAAGTAAATATTGAGTTTATATTGTATGGCAATATTGGCTAAATATTCTAAATATGTATATTATTTTGCCTACATATATTTTATTCAATATTTAGTAATATTGTACACGCAATATGGGTACATTATTCTGTGTACAATATTTGAACTTACATTAAATAGCAATATTTACTAAATATTACAAATATGTATGTTATGTTGCTTAAATATCGATTATCAAAATTTAGTAATATTGTACACGCAATATTGGTACATTATTGTGTATACAATATTTGAATTTACACTAAGTAGCAATATTTACCAAATATTGCAAATATTATTCTTATATTTATTAAATATTGTATTTCCAATATTTGTATAATATCACAAAAACATATTCAACCAATATTGGCTGCAGTTCGACAACATTGCTCCAGTCGCTCTATATTGGGCCAATTGTTCCACCAACCTAACGCCAACAAACGGTGCTATATGAGATGTTAGAAATTCTATAACTTTTGATTGGCTGAAGATACTGTAGCAGAAGTTATATCAAATTAAAGGAAATTTGATTTTCTACAGTTTTTTCTGAGAAATGATCGTGGGAGGCACGAGAAACAATTATTTAACTAAAAGAATTACGTGAAAATGATTTTTTTGAAAATAATCGATTTTCGATAACGTATATCTCGAAAACAGGTGGAAATTCCTCAGATATATAGGGTGTCTCACGGTCGATCTATTATTATTAATACACAAATTATTTATTAATTGTCAAATTTGACAATGACATTTCATTGGTATCTACGATAAATCTGCCAAAATCCCAATTTTTATAGAAACTTCATTTTATCTTCGGAACCTTACTATTTAGGTATAGGAATATGATAAAATCATTTGAAAGGGTTTTTAATTGTCTTTCAAGTTGTTTGATAATATACAGGGTTCTCCATTTAAAAAAATTGACTTTTCACCATTTCTGTACCTAGCGGCAAAATCATTAATTTGAAGCGACCCTGTATAATGCAGAACAAACTTCTCCTTGCCAAACTAATACGCAGGACCTTGGTATGCTATAACCAAAATTTCAAGTTTATACGAATCCCAATACCTAAATAACAATCATTACATTGGAGCTATGTTTTGAATAAAAAATAGGGAAAATAATTAATAACTCGAAAACTGTTGGAGATGGGTAGGTATAGGAACCTATTAGGCAAAGAGGCTCAAAAAGTAATTACGAATCGAAAAATGCTAACATATACAGGGTGTCCCATCTGAAATATCAAAGTTGATACTACTTTTTGGTATAAGCGGCAACACTGCATCGCTGAAACTACTTTAGATCGTTAGATCAGGAGCAACTACTGATGTATCCAAATTTTCAGAATAATCCAATGTGCCGTTTTCCGTAAACGTCTAAGGTACCATCGACCGTGAGACACCCTGTATATAGGAATAATTTTATAAGAAATTAAAGTAGCTTTTATTTTCACTTGAAAGAATTTTTTCTAGATTCCACCGTTACCGAGATACCTATAGGTAATAGAAAAATCGAAAAATGGCCTCTCCTCCCCTTCCCATTTTAAGCTCACTTTCCAGGGTCGGGGACTTTTAGTATGTTTACCTACTAACTACTTCTAACACGATCCTGAAGCCAAAAAGTGTCGCATATTCCATACAATACTTGATTGACAGGAGAATAGTCATTTCTAGAGGAACACCGAAATTGAGCGTACATGTTAGAAATTCTATAGCTTTTGATTGGTTGAAGATAAAGTAGCAAACGTTACATTAAATTACTTAAAGAAAATTTAATGTTCTATAACTTCGTTTCTGAAAATGTTTCTGAGAAACAATCGTAGGAGGCATTAGAAGTAAATGTTTGACAAAAAGAGGTAGATAAAAATGTTTTTTTCGAAAATTATCGATATTCAATAACGTATATCTAGACAAGCGTTGAAAATTCGACGAATATGACGTATGGAAACAATTTTATAGGAAATTTTCATTTGGAATACTTTGTTCTAGAATCAACCGTTTCCGACATATAATCTAAAAACCAAAAATGGCCTCTTCTCCCGCATTCCCACCTTAAAACCCACCTCCCAGGGGTGGGGCCTTTTAGTACGTTTACCTACTGACTACTCCTAACAATGTCCTGAAGTCAAAATTGTCCATGCCCTCTATAATGCATTCATCGACTGGATCACACTAAATCACACTCGATCACAATAATAGCTATTTATGATATAAGTGTTAAAAGTACTATTTTATTTTGTGAGTGAAAAGTTTGCGAAACGAGCGAAGCGAGTGGAGCAATTTCACGATTGGTTACAGCTCTACTATTGGCTAGTGTTAAAAATATTTTTAACACTGGTATTATAAGTATTTTTAACACGCGACTCTGTAAACATCATCTTTTAACACTCTTGACAGCCGTTAAAAATGTCACTTTTAATGACAGTTGTACAAAAAATAATTATCCCACTAAAATTACTCTCAGCTCAGAACAATGGTAGAATGATTGGAAGGTCAAACCACGCAATGGAAGGGTACCTATACTAAATTCACACAGATTTTAGTTCTTCATTCAAAGGATACCCAAGAGACTATACGTTTATCTGCTTTTCTATCACCCTAGGAGTACAGAAGAGTTCAATAAATTGTTGGATACTTCAGGAACTAAAGCGTTTATATTTTTACAACTACCACCAAAGCAAAATGGACTTTGGAAGGAGAATAAAGCGAACGAATATGGTGATTACTCAAAAAATATAATAGCAATAATGGAGAAACAGTGACCTCTACAATGGTGTAGGTACTTGTCAACACATATACATTATAGAATTTTGATCTGAGCTGACACCTTTACCACAACATTTTTCGATAAAATTAAAGTTTTCTTTCTAATAATGAAGGTACTCTGAGAAATTGGTGTAAAGATTTGTTCAGTTCCAAACTAAGAGTTTGTTGAAGCGGGAAATCAAAAAATCGTTAACAAGGCAGGAGAATATATTATTGATTAGTTTATGCACTATGTTAATCTAATATAATTAATTTTGGATGTAAGGAAAACGCTACCAACTTCTACCATCTCGCATATTACAAAATACGTCGTCGCGATGCCTTTCAATATTCTAAATCATAATCTCACATTATTATTACAAACACTTAAACTTATAATCTAAAGCTCGGTATAATGTATGGCCCTTCGAAACCGAAAATAAGGTAAAGTAAAATTATTTAATAACGATTCTTCCCAAAATTTAAGGTGTAACAACATTATGCAGCTAAAAGCTTACACGTATCAGCAGAGAGTTATTAGAACTCCAGCTCATATTTATAATGCCGATACAGAGTGAACGTAAATATTTAATTTATACAGCTTGGGAATTGAAATGGATTTATATAACATCAGCAATGCAACTGAATAATTTTGTATTTATCGGAACACATAAATAATTTATAGATCGCAAACATAAGACGTGTCCATTGCAATTTGATATGTTTATGAATTATGTACAATAAATTTTAGCGCTACAAGGCCTCGCTCAAATAAATGCTAATTTTCTCCCGTGAAGGATGAACTATCCCACAGAAATGCACAAAAAGTAACTATTCTGAAGGTTTGCAAACGTATTATAAGTAACGACATTTGCATTGCTGATGTTACAGCAAACTAACCCTACCTACTTAATAAAGAAATCGTGAAAATATTTTCTATATTTTCATCGAATTTTTTAAAGGAAATTGAAACTTCATTTAATGCTTACACGAGTGTTAATTGGGAATTTTGACCAAATTTTCGAAATGCAAGTATTACCTTCTCACAGTAATTAAGTGCTCAACTTATTGACTCTCATCTTACACGCCACTTCTTGGTTTCATCTTTCATTGCAATTTTAATAAAGCACTTGTGATGTACCACACCTGGCAACCTACAATTTAAATGTTTCCCGCTATATGAGTTGGCGGTATTCTGTCACTACTCTATATTCTTTAAAGCATCCGATGTGTTGACATTTTACATATTTTAAATCTTTATACAATTAAATACTGTTTATGTGATGGATCCTAAGATCAATATATTACAAATATTGTGTGCAGGTTAATGTAATCCTTGAACACATTTAACTTTTTTTCATTAACTTGCAGTGCCTCTACTTGATGTGAGAGGGCAACTATTGATTAAGTTTTATTAAAAATTCATTCTCCCCATTTCGTGTGTTTTATTTATGTTTGCCTAATCGATGCTTATAAGAGCAGCACATACACAACTCGAGCAATTCATTCACAACGTAGAGTCCTACCATTTGACAGGTTTATACTTCGACGATCACGTGCCTTGGGGTTTCAGATATTTGGAGAGAGTGTTTTTTGATTTCGTGTTGCGCAGTCATTCTCTATTGCATCTGGGTACTCTACACACTGATTCTTATTTCCCTGTTTCACATACAACTTCTAACATTTCATATCGGTCAAACCCTGACAGTTTCACAATATTAATCTTTTATTTTGAACCATAGATACAAAAAATTGATTCTAACCGTCGAAAGTTACCGTATGGTTAGCTAAAATCCACGGATAATTAGACTGTTACTAAATAAGAGTTCACCAAGTCCTTTTACCGTTCAAAGAAATGATCTGGTAACGTTTTTTTGTGATTTTAACAAGGTTCCGGGCAAAACTTCTGTCAGCAAACCTTCAGCGCCCCAAAAAACATAGAGAATGATTTTAAATGCAATAATAATAAGAAGAATCCAAAGTACTAAATAATAAGGGAGTAACAAAAGGTAAATCAGGGGAATAAATGAACAACTTTTTTCGTTTACGGGTTGATGTTCGTTTTCATTAACTTTTTATTAATGAAACCAATTGAAATTGCAATGCACACACGCAGCGACATCTACCCTCAAGACCAGGATTTCTTTATTCTTAAAATCCACTTGTAGGAGTTGGAGTTATTGACCATTCAGTCCAACAGAGTATAATGAAAAACAATTAATGTAAAAATGAGACTAAATGTAAATGGACTTTATTTCTCCCCATAAATATGTAAATTTGTTTTCTGAATCCCATCGCATTTCAATATACGTAATGGAAGTATTCCAATTTATCTACTCATAATAATTAATGTTTTTTTCTAAATTAAACTTGCACACTCATAGCGGAATTTCGCCTAAATTTATTATTTTTATTTAATTAATCAATTTTAAATGAAAACAGCTATTCTATTAACCGCACCTTGGTTTACACAATTATATCAGAACTTAATATTAAGTCATATCCATGTCATCCTCAAAAACTGTTTCAGTCGCAATTTTTTTCAGATCAGTGCTCTAATTATGATTGTGTAGATCTGCCACATTTATTTTTCTATAAGAATGCGCACAAATAACCCACTTTATGTTTCCTTCAAACATATTTATAATTGCTTTTGCCATTCTTTATGCTCTGCAATGTATTTTAGAATTCTGTTTATTATGTTAAATAAAGGAAAGGCTGAAATAAATGAAGAATGAATTCCAACAAAATTTAATAGCGTTCGATTATCAATATTGGCACACGTTCAGCCGTATAAAATTTTTGTTGATAACAGGGTACTGGTATCCTTTATTACAAGTTATTTGAATAATCAAACAGAATAACATGTATAGAACCTATTCGAAACCTTTGTATGCCATTACCATGCCATGCACCAAGTCGTTTCAACTATTCCCCTATAAGAGAGTATTACTAGACAACTAAGAAAAGCTATAACATAATGAGGTGGCGTTATCATAAAAAAGATCAATATATACATTTACATTTTTATTATTCGTTTTTTAGATTAATTTTTAATTGTAAACTTGTGTTAATTTTTAATTCTCTTATATACGTTATCCACTCCCTTTTGATTATTCTACAATTTCTTGAGTTATCGATTATGTACTTACAGCGTCTCTTACAGGTTATCCGCTAGTATTATACATATAAGTATATTTAAATGCCACTGTTTTACTTATGTAGAGCGATATTAAGCTAACAATAAAACAATTTACAAATTGATCTGTCTTAGGTTGAGCAGAGGATAAACTTTACTAAAACTTTACCATCTATTACTGGCATACATCAGACACGTGTCTTTATGTATTGTGTACTACTTTACTGTTACAGCGTACACTCCCACAGTAGTCAGTCAGTAAGATACCCCCCCCCTGGGGGGAAACGTTGACTTTCCAACCCCACAAGTCGTTTTTATCTTATTCCTTTCGCAGATAGTTATTTGTATGTCAAGGCCGCGAAAACACACTTTAACGTACGATGAGCAGAATTGTCGCCGAGGCCGCTTGCGGCCGAGGTAGAATAATCTCGAGTACGTTAAAGGTTTTCGCAGACAAGATATAGATACACAACATTTTTTGGGCAAGTGGTTCACATACCTTTAATCTTGTTCCCATTTGTGAAAAAGCATGATGCTGAGATTTTAGGGAACTGGCTTTTTACTGACATCTTCAAAGAAGGGCAATTGGAGCAAGAGGATACGCATGTTCAGTATTAATTTCAAACAATACAGTGAAGCTTGCCCACATGATAAATGTCCATGAGATACCTACTTTAAATGAGCTAAACATTTTCGGAGTCAAACGGCAAACTTACAAGATGAAAAAGTTATTTATCAAAATGGAAGAACTTCAGAAATGGAATTTTATATTCTCTCCTAAAATCAATGGTATTTAGTTTTTATCGTCATTCGAGCTCTTCTCGTACAACACTAATGAAAGGGTCCATAGAGAAAGAGAAAAGCTCACTGTGTAGATACCAAAACAGTTGATGTTTATAGAGAACGATTTCAAAGAATGTAAACGCATTTCAATTATTTATATAGACAATTATTTCATAATGTTCGAAAGTTTATCAGTCACAAAAAGCCAATAGAAGAAGATGAAATTGAAAAAATAAAAGTTTTAAGAAATAACAAGTCAAAATGTGAATGAAGAAATAAGGAAACAGAGATATTTGGCACTTTGCTAAGAAATGATGAAGACTTCATTTGAAGAAAAAAGTTAAGCTGAGTAACAAATAATATAAAGAACCTCCGTTAAGCATAACTTTTTGATACTTTAGTGAACTAAATTGTTACGCTCTCGCGTTAATTTCCCTGATTCTATAGTAATTAGTCCTATTTTCCCTTTTTACTACTTGTCTATGAATTTGCTATCGGAAATGCCTACGTTATTAAAAACTGCTAACTTTTTACTATTTAGTTCCCACGAAATTCTTTCACCAAATTCTCTTAGTCTGCAATAATACATTCATTGTCTTATCGCTTGCGTCATATCCGTTGATAACGCGATAGCTTCATTTTCGCCGATTTAGCAGAAGCGTGTGAATGGAAATCTTCCCCTTCTCAATAGTTTCCTTGGATACAAAAATTTACTTCTGCCTGAAGTTAGCTACTCGCTTCCCTTCAAGTCACATCGCTTAATTTTCTGTACTAGAAGAATCGCAGTTACTGAAAATCGATTTAATATGGTATCTGTGCTTATCTATCTAAAAGTTGGTGAATTTTCTTAACTTATGCTTTTAAGAAAACCACTCAAATTCGTATTTTTACATTAAAGGAAAGTGTACGTGAATTCCTTAAATCGCTGGATTAACTATTTCCAGGTATGTTTTCTTTACTTTTCTAATTGCGTCACCTAATCTCGCTTATTTAGCGGTTTTACGCACCTGTAAAAGCTAACGCTATATTCTACCATTTCACTGATTCTTTCTGTGACATTCCGACTTCATTGTAACGGACGACTGACGTGGGAAACAAACCATTTCTTCCATCCCCGATCGCCGCTCCGAAACCTCAGTGGATTCAACTTTACTATACCGTCAGTAAGTGAAATACTAGTACACATTTTCTTTCTTACTGTTTTGCTCATAATTAATTTCTCACTTCAATTCTACGTACTCGTTGAACTTTTAGTATTCAAGATTAGCGTCTTTTGTTCCCTTAAATTTGCTTATTATTTTTTTTACATCAGTATTTCAACTTTAAAGAAACCTTGATTAATTTAGACGTTAAAGTGTACTAAATTTTGTTTTGTAAGGGCTTGGAAAACTGTGCACAGGACTTCCGTCATCCGGCTCAACTTTAACAAGAAAGGTAGGATTTTCAATTTAACCACCGATTACTGTCTATTGAATTGAAGTCGCAGCCCTATAAATTTGTTTGCTAACTTAACATCGCTAATTTGATTTTTGCTCACATTCCTTACCAAGGTGAATTGATTTAAATATTTATTTTGTCAAAAGTGAAGTAATTATTTTATAATATTACCAATCTTTATTTTATACATATGTACCTGTCATTTTATTAGATATTTTATTTCCATAGATTCATTATAATCACATCAAATTTATTTATTGTTCTATTTATTGCTCAAACTACCTCGTTCTTTTACAGCTGTCAATACCTTCGTAATTCGGATTAGCAGCCCTATTTTCTCGAAGAATTACATGACGCCCTTTGGCTTTACTTAACTTTACCTATTTTGATACCCCAATTTTAACGCTATTTGCTGATCGTAACTGACCTACGACCATCTGCCTACTAGAACTGAGCTATTGCGGCCATTGCTTCTTTTAAATTTCGTTACGACCAATTCTTACCGTAACAAAATAGAAGGCTGAAAGAGATCTCTTTGCCATACGTCTAGATCGATTAAAGGACGTGATCAAAATGGCAAGGGAAATGATGTGGTGAACACGGGGAAGTGGGAAGGTGGTATAAATACCGAAATGGGTTAAATATTATCCTGTATGTGATGGGTGGGCACTGCTTACTACTATATCAAATATGATTTAGTTACAAGATCTAAGTTTCGTTGGAGAGCTTTGTACAAATAAATTGACAATAGAAGCATTTCTACCAAATGAACGATATTTATAACTATTTATGTCTTTCGTAAGGCACTCGCTACGCTGCTTAAACCATGTCCTAATTTCTCACCCAACGAAATGGTTTCGCTTTCCACGTTTATTACATTTATTCCAGCACCTCATCATTTCAATGCTTTCTTCCGTTCTTTTTCCCTCATTTCTTACTTACAAATTTAAGTTGCACCAATACTTTGTGGACCCACCTTTTTTTCATCTCCTCGTCTAATATTAAATTGAAATTCTCTTTAAACTGTTGTCTTCTTGGGGTTCATATGTTTGTCAAGGGGTTCCGTATCCTTTTTGAAAGTTTTCTTTTTCGCACATTTTGATTAATATAAGTTACGCCCATAATGTTAAACAAAAATCTCATTACTCGTTTCTATATAACCTGCAGCTAGTAGGTAAATTGAGAACTGTTGCATAGATTTTCAAATAATTATATGCTATACTTCCCTCGGGCACCAACCGCTATACCTTAATTTCCTTGTAGCATATACATATACAGAACCGAGATGTTCGCGTTCTGGCAACTTTTTGTTGATGTAATCACTTTATCCGACTGCGTATGCTTTACACTAACTTTGATAAACTTGTTTTTCAGCTTCAGCACACTCTTTATTCATTTCATGACTTTCCTTTTCCCTTATGCTAACCAACTCTGCAACTAATATTTCTATAAAATAAAGGGTAGAGAAGTTAAGTAAATGCATTAAAATCTTAAACCATTATCTTCTACCTTAAATCCGACAAATTCGGATAATTGCTTGAGGCGGTGTAATTTACGAAAATGAAGTGTTGTTTTACTTAATTAATTTTCATTTACAAAGTTCCATTCTGCCACAGATTAATTAATTAAGATTTTTTCAACTCGTTTTTAATGGAGGTAGAGGTTTTACAGAATTACCTGTTTATCAAATTTATTAAATGTGAAAATATTTTTTTTCCTTATATAACGAGTAAAAGTAATTAAGTACGGATGAAATACTCAAAACACGTTTTTCGTACCTATACATTGAAACGACAGCAACACAATTTTCTAAAGTGGAATAAATTTAAGAATTTGAATTTATTTCTTTGAAATTCATGTAATGATTATGTCTTTAATCAAAAAAATCTGTCATGGCTTTGCAGAATGCAAGGCGTAGATTAATTAAAAGTTACCAAATAGTAAAGTTATCCTTTATCCTATTTTTTTATCCTGTAATTCTAATAAAACCATTTGCGTGCACATTAACAACATAGTGACACACATAAAGTATGTACGTATGATTTGTTTCAGTACGTCTCCTTTTCTAGTAATGAAAAGGATTTGAAAACGGCGTTTTCTTAAGAAAGCGGTCCTATAAAGGTAGTAATGTCTAAATTTGTCTCTTTAAACCGTTTTCCATGAGAAAAGGTCGAGTTTTCGTTCCGATATAACGAAAGACGATAAGATTGTTGAGTTTCATTTTTTGCATAAGGTTTCTGTGAAGCAGGTTTTCTGAGTACCTTTTCCTCTAACAGAGAGAAGAGGAATGAGAGGTGCAAAGGTGGGACTTATACAGTATCTTTTCTCGGCAATAGATCGAGCACTTGGCATAAGACGTAAGAATTACTTGTTGCTATAAATCGCCATGAGTTTTCCAACCTTTCCTTTTGACTTACTTTCAGTGAGATGGCTAAAAACTTTCATGAAGTTTTTCAGTAGTGCTTAAAAATTCGCCTAGAATCACCGGAAAATTTCGTTCGCGATTACTAAATTGTCTGGAGACGGAGCAGTACTGCAAATAAGCTTTTTTAAAAAAAAACACACAGCTCATATGTATACAGGTGCACCATCAAGTCTTCCCATCGCAATTACGAAGTTATACCAAAAACGTTGTGGTTCTGTTTTTGGAACAAATGCCTTCGATAATTAAACACCAATGACAGAACGTTTCATGTGCCATTACATACCTCGTTTTGGGAAAGAAAGCTTTTGGGTCATTACGTGCTTTATTACATGATCGTCGCATGGATTTTTGAGAACCTCAAACGAGCGGATTCGTTTCGAAGGAACTGATAGTCAGTTTTTGTCTGTTGCATTTCACTATGTAAGGGACACGGTTGACGTTCTAAAAAATCAGCAATGTTCTTATACCGTGAGGACCAAAAGTTTCGAATAATTTTTTTCGTTTCCCGTCAGAAATATCAAAAAATCATTGAATACGTCAAATTGATGTTGGTAATGGACAACATTTTGCGATAGTTTTCATTGTACCTACCCTCGTCCCTTCAGCCCAGTGACGTCAACCAATTTTTTTTAATGAGAACACCCCACTTCCTTAACGGCTTTATATAGATTATAAAACGATTTTTAAAATGATGTGACATTGAAAAAACCAACACAAGAAAATGGAGCATGTTCAAACCCACTATAATAACTAAATTGTCAGGTTTAGTTAGGAGTAATTTTATTCAGGCTTACGTTGTAGAATAAAAATCCTATTATTACAAGAAACTTAATAGAGATTTAATAGAATTACTTTTATTATTATAATATAACTTAGTTAAAGGTTATGTAGGTACATCTGGTGTAGATGCACTACATTGTCTGTATGCGATTGTTTAAGTCATGGTGAGTATTAGGAATAAATGGAAAAACATATAAAAATTGACCTTATTTAAATACTGTTATTGTGGTTCGTAGTTTGTTTAATGATTAATAAATTGTTTTATTAATCTTAAACGCCGAAGTGTATATATTATTCATTTATTTTATACTTCCGTTCCCCAAGCGAATTTAGCCCTGCAATGTAGCGAATTTGCAACTAGTTCGTCGACCAGAAAAGATCCTTTTTTACAATCACTAAATCATTGGTGTTCAATCACCTTAGATTTTGTTGACATAGGTACACCGTAAATATTTATACTTTGTGCTGAGTGAGTAAGATTAAGACGACTTCCGGAATAGGACCGTGTCAATGTTGAAAAAGTCAACGTTTCGCTCCCTTTCGTAAGGGACTACATCAGGACAAAAGCAAAACACAAATAAAAATTAAAAATAAAATATATAAAAACCAAACCAAATGCACCAACCAAGAACAATACATACTGCGGCTACACTGCACTACACACGACGAAGCATTGACAAAAGAAAGCTAAACTGAAAATTCCACATCAGATTTCCATAGCGTAGAAAGTGATCAAGTGGCCACGCGCGGGTAATGGCCTTGATTTTCTGTAGGATTACTCCTTTTGTGACCCTAATCACTCATCGTCTTAATGAGTCGGTTTACAGCACAATATAATATAACCCTGCTTTGCTGAAATTCACATTCACATATAATAATAATTATTATTTTTTTCACAAAACACACTAGAGTTCTGATAACATTCAATTATTCCAACTTAACCACAAACGTAGAGCTTTTTTCTTTTTCACAAGGGTTGCGACTCATTTTCCGCATTTTAGTTTGTTAAAGGGAACTACGGCGACAGGGATTGGGGATTAATAAAAATTAATAGACATCTGAAAAAAACGCATTTATTTCATTTTGTTTGAGTATTTAATGTAAAACATTGTTAATTGTCCGTGTAAGTGGAGTTTCATTTTGTTTACTTCATGTGGAATTGTGCGAAATTCTATCTGAGAAAACGCTTCAATTATAATTGAATGCGTTGGCAAACAAACAGATATTTAATTATACAACCTCAAAATTTCCTCATCTCCATGTTTTTACCTATCATAAGCATCACACCTCACTTTATGTTTGAATGGCCCATTGTAAAGTTAAACTTGAACTTAAAGTTCTGACTAAGTGTTGGATCATGTTTTTGAATATTTTATCATATCCCATTCAAATGTTTACACACTGTTTCCTGCTTATAATAGGATTAAAAATTTTCCAACTGTATAATTAAAGAGTTAACAACGCTTGCTTTTACGTGCGGTATTTATTTGCAAACAGCGATGGTTATGTTCCATTTCCGAAAATGAAATGTAAAGCTTTTAGTGTTATGCCACGTACTATTACAATTATATTTTTTGCTGTTTAAACGAAATTTGTTTAGTACAGGGTTGGGTTACATAGTGTTGTTTACATGCCCTGTCAAAGCAACATACCTACAACTTATAAAGTGTATTAAAATGTAAATTGAGTTAAAATAGGCATTAGGTGTAAATGTGCAACAGAAGCTACTTATGTATTGTATCTTAAATTAAACAAGTACCAAAAGGCGCGAATTCTTATAAGTAGAATTCTAATTTCAACCAAATTCAAATGTATAACTAATTATGGCATATCCCATGTAGCATTTAATATTGGTGTAATATTGGCATTACATTGTAAATATATTGGTAGAATATGAATGTACAATATTGTCCCAACATTGAAATGTGAACAATTTTACATATTGGCTAAATATTACCAAACGATATTCTTTCAATATTGCGGAAAATATTTATACAATATTGGCCCATTATTGTTTTGTAATGTGTCCCAAAATAGTATGAAAGGGGGTGGGTGACCTGGGCCACTACAGAGCCCAAACTGCTGCGAGGGGCCATTTCCAATTCCGCAGCACCTGCAGGGCTCCATGTGGTCCGCTGGCCCAGAAACCCCATTCACTTCGTGCAGAATCGGAAGAGATCGGTGAAAAAGCTTTTGCTTCAAGTAGGACTCGAACCATCGATCACCCGGTTAGAAGGTCAGACATTGAGTCAGCCAGTCATTGAGCTACGGAGTTATATAATTTTGGAATTTAAAGTTTAAACACTATAATATACGGAGAAGGGTGTGCATATTATATTTTGATTATTTTGATATCTCTAAATCGGCGAAAAATATCATAACGTTATTATCTGTGAATATTTTTTTCATGTTGCCTAAATATACTCGTATATCATTTTAAATATCCAGTAATATTGAAAACACAGTACTGTTATGTTGATAAATAAATATTGACTTTATATTGTATAGTAATATTTACTAAATATTGTAAATATTTATGTTATTGCTTAAATATCGATTTTCAGCATTACACGCAATATTGGTACATTATTGTGTGTACAATATTCGAATTTACAGAAAATAGCAATATTTACTAAATATTACAAATATGTATGTTATATTGCTTAAATATGTATAGATTTTCAATATTTAGTAATATATTGTACACGCCATTTTGGTACATTAAAGATATTTAAATTTACATTAAATGGCAATATTTACTAAATATTGCAAATATTGTCCTTATATTCATATACAAAAATATATTCACCCAATATTGGCTGCTGTCCGACAATATTGCTCCAATCTCTCTATATTAGGCCAATATTCCGCCAAGCTAACGCCAATAAACGGTGCTACATGGGATACTATATACAATATACAGGGTGGGCCATTGAAAAGGAAATACGCCTGTTTTGGGACACTAGATCAGTTTCTTAAAAAAAAAGCTCGGACACGTCGATTTTTTATTTTTGGGGGGCAACTTTTGATGTCAAATTTGTCTTTGACAGGTCAACCCCCTAGCCCCAGCAACTCAAGAATTTAAATAGGGAAAGGGAGTCGAGCGACCCCTCATTTGAAGCGTCTTTTAATTCTCTATTCGACAGTATGAATGAAAATAATTAGTTTTATTCAATTTTTTTTCGCCCTCATGAAAAGCACCCTCTAGATTAACTAAGGTGGGGGTTGGTATGATCCATATTCTGGGTGTTACGTAATTTTCTCCAAATGGGGTGAACTGATAATAAATCACTCTTCACGAAACCTCCTCCATGAATAACTTTTATTGTACTTAGATTTAAACGAGGTTGATACAATTAAATGGGTGAATAAAATAACGACATGTTTCGACACAAGTATGGTGTCATCATCAGGCTAAAAAAGGTTTACTTCGCATAAAACTAATTAAATAAATACTTATACTTACTCTAAAGTGAAATGTTTGAGTAAGTTAAATTGAAGTAGAAATGGAATAATGGAAGTGAATGAAGCGCAGTAAAATTTCAAAAATTACACATTGATCATTAAAATGTAAATCGAGTCATTCCATCACTGCAAAATTAGCAAAGGTAAGTGAAAAAACGGAACCCTCAGGAAGGTCAGACACAAGTCATCATGCTAAAAAATTAGGGTAAACCTAAAAATACTTACGGGAACTAAAATAGGGTTAAGCAACGGGCTCGACTAAGTACAATAAAAGTTATTCATGGGGGAGGTTTCGTGAAGAGTGATTTATTTAAGGTGGGGGTGTTGTTTAGGAAAAATCCTGAAACACTCCACCTTTATCCTTTTGAACAGCACATTTTGATGACAAATTGGACTTTGTCAGGTCAACCCCCTAGCCCCAGCAACCCCTAACTTAAGAATTTAAATAGGGAAAGGGTTTCGACCGACCCCTCATTTGAAGCGTATTTTAATTCTCTATTCGACAGTATAAATGAAAATTAGTTTTGTTCAATTTTTTTTCGCCCCCCATCAAAAGCACCCTCTAGTTAACTAAGGTGGGGGTGTTGTTTAGGATCCTGAAACACGCCACCTTTGACTTTTTTAACGGCACATTTCAGGTTTTTTCCTAAACAACACCCCCACCTTAATTAATCGAGAAGGTGCTTTTCATGGGGCGAAAAAAAATTGAATAAAACTAATTTTCATTTATACTGTCGAATAGAGAATTAAGACGCTTCAAATGGGAGGTGGCTGGACAACCTTTCTCTATTTAAATTCTTTCTATATCTAGTCCAATTTTTACTGAAAGTATTGAATAATAGTAATGATCGTTGGCCAGATGTAAAACTTTCTTTGGATACAAATTTTTTGAGGTGATCTAACTGGATTTGCATTTGCGAGGAAGGGATATAATTGATGTCTGAAACCCAAAATAATGGCTTGCTGCAATTCGTTATAAATAAAGTTTTTTACTTCGCTAATGTTATTTTCCAGAATGAAGAGAGTTTCTAGAATTACAATATATTGATGACAAAATGTCATTTGATTATGTTTTTGTATTCGTTGAATATTACTGTTCGTATTGTTTACTAAAGCTTCCATTTGGCTAAAAATATTTTGTAATAGGGTAGTTTTATAATTTACGTTCCTTATTACCTCGTCTTGACTGTTTTTTTAATGATTTAATTGCCTGATAAATATATTGCTTTTCATCGTCGTAGATTATACCAAAAAGCCAATTTGCTGCTTTTCCTATGAAATTGAAAGGGGACCGTTTTTCGCGGTGGGTGGTTATGAAATTTTGACTTTTAATGTTGATATCTTCAATTTGTTTCATTGTATGAGTTAGTAATTTAATAATGTTCACCTCGCGTTCCGAGAAATTTTTTTTGGATTTGTCTTCTTTGAATTTATCCGAAATTCGAGTGTGTTGTACGTGGTTGTACACTTAGGTTTGTGATTAGGGTGCGTATATTCTTACGTTCTACAATAAAAACTAACTTATCATTGAATAGGTGGTTAAATGATATCCCTATTTCTATTGGTACTAAATAGTTTTGAATGTTGGTATTTGGTTTAATTACCTCCTTCAATGTGTTTACAATTTCGTTGTCATTCGATCCGTAGGGTAGATTGCAATAAATTCGTTTTTTCCAGATTCTCAAATAGGTTTATTTGTTTAATTATACAGGCTGTTTTTTTGGGAGCTTTAGTTAGACGTTTCTGGGAATGCTTTATAGGTAGATTTTTGAAAATTTGTACTCAGGGGTTACTCAAAAAACCGAATCGATCTAAA